>CM019071.1:34902554-36102554 GCA_009667805.1 Leptobrachium leishanense | reverse complement strand
TGGGTGAAGCACCCTGAGTTAGGTGTGTTGCGTTTAGAGGTAACAGTAGCATATATTAGTGGAGTGCAGCCCTCCTTGTTTCATGGTTAAGATCAAGTTAAATATGGGTATAAGTAAGTGTTTTGCTTTAGTTATACCCTCTGTATAATAACAAATAAGTTCTTATACATAGGAATCTCTTAAAATAAAATTTATATTTCTTATAAAAGGACAATTACTAATAATTAACCCTTTGGCTAAAATCTAAATAGGACATAAACACTGGTATAAGAAGTTAAGTGAGAACTCTCAGAGCTCAGAGAGAGGATCCTGTTTTAAAGCATACAGCCGCGCCTGGTGTCTTTATTTCAGCGACGCTACACTATACACTATCACCCTCAGAAGGCAGAGAGCGGCCTTCTGGAGATTCCTAACGGCTCCAGGGCAGAGGAACAGAAGCAGGCAGGTCAAGCTGCTCGAGGCGCTGAGGACAGCGCTCCCAGTAGCCGGGCTGACCGCAACGAAGGGGTGTCTGGAGAGCCAGGACAGACGGAAGGGAATGGTTCCTTCACAGACATTATCACACATTATCCACAGACACCCACATCTCAACTGATCCCCTGCATACTTTTGCTGGTAGGACCCCCATCACCCAGTACTCGCAGGCACCCACATTGTAACATTACCTTGGTCTTTTTCTGTTTTTTATTTATGTTTGTTTTTCTCCACCATTTGCTTTGCTAATTAGCATGTGAATCTCCTGCCCTATTGACACAGCCCATCCAGCTTCAGGTGTTTACATTTTAACTGCCTGAATGCAATCAGTCTGCCCTATATAACTGCTAAGACTGGCTCCATTGAGCCTTGGCTCTTGTGACCTCCCCAAGTGGCATCCTAAGTGGACGTTCAGAGTTGATTCCTGGAGTTGCGGGACTGGAGGAAGGAACTCCAAGGCCCACTTTTTACTTTGGGTAAACGCACGTCTATATTATGCTTTCTCTCACGCTTCTACTCTTTACTTCTACCTTTCTCCTTAAATGAAACTCCTGCCCCTCTACCACCGACCCCTACACTATCTGCATCTCTCACTCCCTCCTCTCATCCCACATGATGGCCTCGCATGAGCTCCTTTGTTTCCTCAGAACATGGTCTCCCTCTATCTCTCGTGCTGCCTCCCACTCCCACAAATCCCATTCCCACCTTCTCTTTCTCACCCTCCTGCTGTTACTCTATTCAGGTGACATATCCCCTAACCCTGGCCCCACAACACATCCAATACTTCCCTCTCATCCTATCTCCATCGCACATAATTCACCTCCCTGCAAGCCCAGCAACCTCATTCCCATAATCCCTCAGCGCCTGTCCTCTTTCTCCTGCGCCCTCTGGAACGCTCGCTCTGTGTGCAAACTCACAGCAATCCATGACCTCTTCCTTTCAAACTCCTTCAACCTCCTAGCTTTAACTGAAACCTGGCTAACTCCCTCTGACACGGCCTCCGTTGCTGCTCTCTCACATGGCGGTCTACACTTGAGCCATACCCCCAGACCGGGTGAGAGAAATGGTGGCGGGGTCGGAATCTTGCTCTCTCCCACCTGCACCTACCAGCATCTCCCTCCACCCCCATCCCTCTCCTTCTCCTCCTTCGAGACACAATGCATCCGCCTGTTCTCTCCTCTGGCTCTCAGGGTGGCAGTCATCTACCGCCCACCGGGACCAACCTCCCAGTTCTTTGACCACTTTGCTACCTGGCTTTCTCACTTCCTGTCTTCTAATCTTCCATGCCTAATTCTCGGGGACTTCAACATTCCCATTGACGATCCTTCCGCCCCTGCTGCCTCCAAACTTCTTTCACTCACGTCCTCCCTTGGACTCACACAATCCTCCCTCCTCCCTACCCACCGCGATGGTCACGCTATTGACCTTGTCTTTTCCAACCTCTGCTCCATTTCTGAGTTCAAATGTCGCCCTTTCCCCATCTCTGACCACCACCTTCTCTCCTTCAACCTATCTGGACTTCCTAAACACCCTGCTCCCCCACCCCGCACACACACTCGCAGAAATCTACATGCTGTGGACCCATCAATTCTCCAACCTACTTCACCACCTCCCTCATACCTCATCCTTCACCTGCCCTGATGCTGCCACTAATCACTACAACACTACGCTTATCTCTGCTCTAGACACTCTTGCTCCTCTTCGACTCTGTAAGGCCCCATGCCGCCAGCTTCAGCCCTGGCACACCCTCCAGACTCGCTACCTGGAAAGATGCTCCCGCACTGCAGAGCGTGCCTGGAGTAAATCCCGCTCTGAAGCTGATTTTGTTCACTTCAAGTTTATTCTCCGGTCGTACACCTCTGCCCTCCACTTGGCCAAACAATCCTTCTTCTCATCTCTTATATCTACGCTGTCCTCCAACCCTAAACGGCTCTGGTCCACCTTCAACACCCTCCTCTACCCACCTGCACCTCCTCCCACAGCTGCCTTCAGCGCTCAAGACCTGGCAGACTACTTCCTCAGTAAAACTTTAATTATCAGAAGCAACATCCCAACACAAGATAGTTATCTGCCACCTCCACTCCCACAGGTCCCCTCTGCCACCCTCTGCCGCTGCCTCCCAGCCACTGAGGAGGAAGTCAATTCCTTATTGTCCTCCTCACATCTCACCACGTGCCCGCTCGACCCCATTCCCTCACATCTAATTCCTCCCCTCTCCTCCTCCCTCACCCCTGCTCTCACACACATCTTCAACCTATCTCTCTCCACTGGCTCCTTTCCATCCGCCTTCAAACACGCGCTAGTTACCCCTTTACTAAAGAATCCATCCCTAGATCCCAACTCTCCATCCAACTACCGCCCTGTATCCCTGCTTCCCTTCGCATCAAAGCTCTTAGAAAAACTAGTCTTCAACCGCCTCTCCCTCTTCCTGTCCTCCAATTCCCTACTTGACCCCCTGCAATCTGGCTTCCGTCCCCTACACTCAACTGAAACTGCCCTCACCAAAGTCACCAACGACCTCCTAACTGCTAAAAAACACGGCCACTATTCTATTCTCATCCTGCTTGAACTCTCGGCTGCTTTTGACACTGTTGACCACCCCCTCCTTCTACAGACCCTCAACTCTCTGGGTCTCGGTGACACTGCACTTGCTTGGGTTGACTCCTATTTATCCAACAGGTCCTTCTGTGTGTCCTTTGCTGGTAACTCCTCCTCCTTGCCTCTATCTGTTGGTGTACCTCAAGGCTCTGTCCTTGGTCCTCTGCTCTTTTCCATCTACACCCCCTCCCTGGGCAAAATCATCAACAGCTTTGGCTTTAATTACCACCTCTACGCTGATGACACTCAGATCTACCTCTCTACCCCTGATCTCTCTCCCCCTGTCCTTTCAAAAGTCAGTGACTGTTTATCTGGCATCTCCTCCTGAATGGCCTCCAACCACCTAAAGATCAACATGTCAAAGACTGAGCTCCTACTTATTCCTCCCTCCAATGCCTCCCCACCTCCTGACTTCTCTATCACGGTGGAGGGTATCACCATCTCCCCATCAAACCAAGTTCGCTGTCTTGGAGTTACACTTGACTCTGCTCTTTCCTTCATCCCCCACATCAAGTCTCTTTCCTCCTCCTGCCGATACCAACTGCGTAATATTTCCAGAATTCGGCCATTTCTTACCGCTGTCACAACAAAACAACTCATACACGCCCTGGTAATCTCCCGACTCGACTATTGCAATAATCTCTTATCTGGCCTCCCTCTGTCCCGCCTCTCCCCCCTACAATCCATCCTGAACGCCTCCGCCAGGCTAATTCACCTCACCCGCTGCTCTGTCTCTGCTGCTCCCCTCTGCGAGTCCCTTCACTGGCTCCCCATCCACTGCAGAATTAAGTTCAAAATCCTTATCCTTACCTACAAAACCCTCACTAACTCAGCTCCCCACTACCTGTCCTCACTAATCACCAAATACACCCCAGCCCGCTCCCTAAGGTCAAACAGTGACCTGCGCCTAGCTTCTCCCTGCATCACCTCTTCCCATGATAGACTGCAGGATTTCTCACGCGCAGCCCCCACTCTCTGGAACGCTCTCCCTTGTACTGTCAGACTTTCCCCTAACTTCTCTTCCTTCAAACGCTTCCTTAAAACATTCCTAGAGAAGCCTACCACCCAACTCACTGACACAATCATCAATCACTCTCACCTTACAGTCCTCTCCTCCTGTTTCCAACCCCAACCCTCCCAGATTGTGAGTTCCTACGGGAATAGGGCCCTCATCTCCTCCTGTACTGTTTGTCAAATGTTGTTCAATGTATTGTAACCCTGTCTATACTGTGCTTATTGTAAAGCGCTGCGGAATATGCTGGCGCTTTATAAATAAAGAATAATAATAATAATTAAGTTGCACAGCTTGAAATGTAAGCAGGTCACTGTCTCAGATGACGTGATGGTGCTTCGCTGCTGGGAAAAGCATTAAACTCTTTGTCTATGGTTGAGTGAGCTTCTTTTCTGTGTTCTCACTCATTATTATCATCGTACATTAAGGCTGGGTTCACACCACGGCATAGCGCAGCGTCGCGCAATGCGCACGTTTTTTTACGCGCGTTCACGCATACAAAAAAACGCGCGAACGTGCGTGGCAGCGCGTTCGCGGCTATGATATGGCCGTGAAAGCGCTGATAACTGCCCCAAAGAAGCTCCCGCACTTCTTTGGACGTGGGGCGTTTATCAGCGCGTTCATGCGCGCTGAGAAACGGCCAGGTGTGATATGCCCACATAGGGAATAATGGTATTTCACTGTTTGAGCGTTTTACAGCGCGCAGGAGCGCGCTGTAAAACGCTTAGGTGTGAACCCAGCCAAAGAGAGTACTGGCCCACATTCAAGAGCAACCACTCGAGTGTAGACACTTAACCACTTCCAGAACACTCACCTATTACATTCTGAAAATGGCCAGCTCCATGGATAGTGAAAATCTTGTATGGATACATGATGTCATCCTCAATGTAGATCCATTGAATAATATTCCAACTGTAATTTAAAACTCTTATGCCCCTATTTTGGCCTAGCTAGTGATGGGGAGCAGCAAATGCTAAAGTTCAGCCAAAAGGAAATATCTCCCTTCTATTAACTCAATTTTTTTTCTGAGAAAGGATTTTACCCGGAAGGATACATTGAGATTTCTCTCGTTTTCAAGTATGTCCTGGGTGCCGAGTATGTACCGTTGGGTGTCTTGCCCAAGGGCCCTTACTGGAGAGGTGTTCGTCGGGATTGAACCCATGACTCCACAGGCTCTCTCCATGCAGAGCAGTGATGTTACCTCTACTCCACCCAGCCGGTGGATTACAATACAACAATGCCTCTATGCTAGTCACTAGCCTCATAATATTTTGAAGTCAATAATGAATAATGGTCAGCAGCAAAGCAGGCCACCACCAATATCTTCTCCTGGACTGCATGGAGACGAGTGCAAGACCTGAGTGAGACCACATGTACATGGTCTCGCAGGAATATGCATAATCGGTGGAAAGACACTGGAAAACTATTTGTTCTCATTGTCCTACTGTTTGAGGCAAGTAGATGCAGCTGATCATCTGATCATTTCACCCTATTCTGTGGGCAGCCAAATGTCAACAAGGAACATTTTAAGTATTTTTTTTGTGTTTGTGCCTGTGTTTAAGAGATTTTGCTTTAGCTGTTTCTTGCAGCCTTTAATTTTCTTTTGTTATTACGGATTGGAGATAAGAATAATTAGCATGCTTGAAATTGCTCGTTATTCTCTGTTATTCTCCACATAAGCATATTTGCATGGGAAGTGCTAATGTAAGTCATGACAGCTGAGCTGCAAGAGGAGTTTGCGGTTCAGTAGCAAGGAAGCTGTAAAGTATAAGAATCCCAATTGTTAATGTAAACTGCTCACTCGGGAATGTAAGTGGTTTGAGTGGAATAGTGCCTTATTTCTGTACTTTGAACCCTCTAATCTGTAGAACTATGTACCCGCTGCATTTTATAGGTGCTAGTTCCTAGTTACACTCATTTTACAAAAGGTGTTCAAATCCTACAGATAAATAGGATCAGATAACTAATACCCCTTAGACCAGGGGTAAGCAACCTCGGCCCTCCAGATGTTTTGAAACTACATTTTCCATGAGTCTCTGCCAACCTAATGAGTAGCTGAGCATCATGGGATATGAACTTCTAAAACATCTAAAAGGGCCAAGGTTGCTGACCCCTGCTGTAGTCTTTAAAATGCTCATAGGAGATAGTGAAGAAACTATAAGAACTGATTCTCAGCATGAGAAATCGCAAACATTCAGCCCTTATTTACAAATACAGAACTCTTACATGAAAACAAAAGCACTTTTCCATTTTGCTTTCATTTTTCACAGACTTCTTGCATAACCTGATTTAAAACACATCATGAAGGTAAGAGGTTAACACGTCTAAACTTGCAGATGCAATGCTCCTCACTGACACATGATGAAATCAAGCCCCCCAAAAAAACTTTCAATAGAAAAGGTTGCTCGCGGAATGTTCTGTCCTCACAATTCCACCATGCTCAAGCAATCAAGAGGATAAGCTGTCAAGTTTGGATCCACTTAGCTGAGCATCTGAAATCCTCGTGATCTGAGCGAGCTGACATTTCTGTCAACAAAGCACACACTCACCATGGAAGGGCAGGTTTTGACAGCTGGTCTGATACAAAAGGTAATTGTATGATATTGATTAATTCTAAAGTTGTGGCTCCCCACTTATTCACGTGGTAGGGGATATTCAACAAGTGGTGAATTAGTGGACAATTGCAAATATTATATCAATTTAGCCACACTATATAGTAGTAGGAAACGTGTTCAAATTGAGTAAATTTGGGGAGAATAACTCACTGATGTTTAGCAAAAAAGACCACAACCACATTTTTTATGTTGCGTAACAAAGCATGATAATATATCAGAACACACACACTGAACATTTCACCTAAAACGTTGGATGTATTTATAGGTTATACTTAAATGGCTTAAGCACATTATTCAATATCCTGTGGCCATAAAACACTGCCTAAAGGAAACTCTGGACTCTTCTACTTGCTTCTGAAAGCAAAACAGTGAAATAATGAAGACCTGTCACCGGCATGTAAAAAATTATATAGAAGGGAAATAAATAAGGAGTGTATGTATATGCCAACAGAAAAATATAAATATAATGCACACAGCCCAAGATTCTTACCGGATTCCGGGATTACATTCTATTTTTATATAGAAATTCTGTATATAATGTGCAGCATTAGTTTTCGTTATGAATGGAGCCCTCGTTGATAAGTGACAACAAGAGAAAGCAAAATTACATATCACTATCATAAATAACATAATAATATTTGTTACACGAATTGTTCACATAATGACAGTCTCCTGGCCAATCAACAACAAAGTAGTAGTTACGTTATCTTAAAAACGTCAACATGAATATGCAGAGAGTCATCACAACACAAATGTCCCTAAACAAACATTTTGTTTGGCATAAAGAATGAGCCATCAAGTATCATGATTCTACGCATTAATTCGAATGGCTCCGGTCCCATTCCAACTAAGCCCTTGTTGTGGTAGCCTCAAGTTATTGTGAATTAACATTTTCGATACTTTGTAAAGGAATATATGAAGCGCTAATTTGCAGGCAGTCAGAGATTAATGAGCAATTTTAAAGTCACGCATTAGTGAACTGTTATTTAAGAAAAAAATACCAACTCTCAGAACCTTGTGTTAACTGATTCTGGTTAAAAAAATAAATAAATGGACGCATGTATGACCTTGTATCTTTATTGTACAGGGATTTTCTATCATTATAACCCCCTGAATCTTATCCCTGTACAGCAGTGAGTCACCCCCAGAGCTCTCCCTGTATTTTACCCTCTCCCTGGTTGTTGCAATGAAGCAAGGAATTCAGTTGAATGTTTTGGATTGAGATTCTCTTTCCATTGCAATAATACAGGGAGTAAGGAATAAGGACTACATGAGAATTAAATTGCATTGCAGGCAAAGTTCTACATTGTAAGTGTGGTTTTATTGGCTAAATGTGGGAGAGGCGTACAATATTTTTCAATGCAAAAAAATGATACACGCTATTTTCTATCTCCGCTATCTCAGTGTTGGACCATTTTATCTATTATTTTTACACAGTTGTGATAAAAACAGTATTTCTCATTGTTTACAGGTGTTTTGTGGGTGTTTACAATATTTTACACAGGCCTAAAATATCTGCAAAGAACAATATAGGAAAAATAAGATGTCTACCTCTTTAATTTTAACAGTTTGTATCCCTGAACAACTTTGTACCCGAAAAAATTTTGAATCCAAAATCATTGAGTGATAAAGGGTGGAGAGTGCTTGCATGTTGTAATCACAAGGTTTTATTCTGGTATCAACCTGCACTCCAGACCTCACTAACCAAGAGTGAAACGGAGACACATAAAAAGATGTGTATACCTGGGAATCCTCACACACCGCTTCCATTACTTACCAAAGGGTCAGGAACCCTACTCCGATCCTTGACCATAAGCTTTACCACCAACACAACCCCTAGGGATATAGGACACAAAGGCAGATTTTGCCAGTTGACTTTGTTACAGTACATTTAACAGTTTTTGTATGTGTCTTATTTTGATTATTACAAAATGAATAATATATATAATCTAAACTACAATATAGAAAATGACAGTAAAGCGTAGGATTGTTTATCAAACGATAGATGAGTAAGAATGGTGGGAGTGGCGATGGGTGGTGTGTGTATGAAGTTGGTGTGGGCAATTAACTGTTTGACATGGCAGGTAGCTTGACTCAAAATCTTGAGCCATGAGAATGGAGATTTGATGGGTTGTATTGCCGAGTAGGAAAGTTTAAATTTCAGATAGAAAATTGATTGTGTGTATACATATGTTCTAGAACTGTAGATATTGTTAGAAAAAGGGAGAATGGCACACGTCATTGGAGGATAATAGATTGTAGAATAGTGGTATCGATCGAATGTGACATACGATGTCAGGGAATACAAAAAAAAAAGAATGTGTAGGAAAACATGGTGGAAATGCATGTTCTATACAGGGAAAGGATTATGTAGGAGTTTGAATACTTATGATATTATAGATCATGAACAGTTTGTTATATGTAATGTGAAGACCCTTGGTGCATTAATTGATTAAACACTTTCCTATTTAATTCACCTTCAAGTAACACAGAATATATCGCTTGAAAAATTAAACTCTTTGTCTAACGCCAGACTGAGCCATCATGAGGCAGATTTCCTGAGCCTCAGGATTTTCTGTTCCCTCTCGACACAGCAATAGTAATTAAATAGTTATAGGCTTAGACCATGAGCCGGCTTTCAAAGGAGAAAGTGAAAAGAATAATGTTGAAATATCATGAAATCATGAAAATAATAGACATTAACTTGCTCAAATCCGTGTGTTACTGGGCAGACGCATATTAGATAGATGTGTCATAGATTTCTTTTCAGTAAAACATGACATTGTATCTAAAAGAAGTCATTGGATTGGACGTCTCTACCAACCTGCATACAACTCTGCTATGTCAGCGCTAAAAGAAGATCATTGTAAGGAATGGTCTTTAGAAGCAACATTTCCAATATATCTTGGCAATGGGAATGCTTAAAGGAGAACCCCATTTTAGAAATTTCTTCCAGTGGGAAATAAAAAAAGGTTCATTGATCCTCCATAGAGGAGCCAGTTCGGTATTTGGCAGACGTCTCATAATAGATAGGATAAAGAGGACTATAATCTAGCCATCAACTTAAAGAGATACTCTATTGAAAAAAAGAGTTCCCTTTTTCCCTTAATAATTGGGCAGATGTTACTGACAGTCTCTGCCCAACTATTATTTTTTTATTCATTTTCTTTTCACTTTAGGTGATTTTCTCACCTTTTCTACTTGGCACTTGCACCTCCTCCTCTTCAGCTCAGGGTCTTCCGAATCCAGAAGTCCCTGATATTTTTCTATCCACCTCCTACACAACTTGACTAGTGTAGCAACCGCAATTTGTGCAGCGCTATGGTTTTGCGCACTTTACATATGCAAGTTCCGAAGCACTTGCGCAGAATGATGGATCGGAGCTGCGTGTGCATGTGCAGATCTGATCCATTGTTTCCTCTGAGATTTGCTCGCCATCGTGGGCAGTCATAAAGGGAGACGTCACCACGTTCTCTGACCTGACAGAACTGGTGACCGGCAGCTGGGAAATTTAAAATTCCGGCTGTTGGTGATGCTGGGTGGGGTGGAGGAAACTGCTCCACATCGCCCAATGTTTTCTCTAGATCGGGGAAGCAGAGAGATGGGGGGCATATCTCACATCCTGACCCCTTTACCCATCCTGATCACTACAGTGTTTTAGAGTATTCCTTTAATGCAATTAATTTGGTGAACTAATCACATAAAATAAAAATGCTCACTTTAGGTTTCATTCAGTCCTGTCTGATAATATTCGCTTTGGACACATTGTTGCTTTATGGCTAAATTAATAAGTACCCAATGCAGTTCAAGCTTTTGATACTCTGTCTAGATATTTTTAACAACCTAACACAGGGGTCAGCATCCTTGGCTCCCTGATGTTTTTGGAAATACATCTCCCAAGATGCTCAGTCACCCATTAACCTGCCTGAGCCACATGGGAAATGTAGTTCCCAAAACATCAGGGAGCCAAGGTTGCTGACCCCTGACCTAACAGTACTATACAATATTTCTTTAGCCAGAAAGTGGTTAAGCATTTTTAATAGGGATGTGCATGGCTGAAAAATTTGTTTTGTCTAGTTTCGTTTCGTTACGTTTTTAAATCGTTTCGTTTTCGGAATTTCGTAACATATTTTGTTTTGGATAGATTTGAAATTTCGAATTGATTAGAATTTCATATATATCAATTCGATATTTGATATCAATTCGAATTTTGGATCACTAGATAAAAGAAAAGCTAGGGTTAAATTTTAAGCTGTGTTACAGATTTAGTATTTGAGTCAAATTAAACCGTGAAACACAATTAATTTGTTTCATAAAGTTCTTTGCTGACTATTACTTGTATTGTAAGTTAAGATCAATTCGATAAGTGATATCAACTATCGAATTTGAAATGAGCTATTAAAATTTTTCTTTTATGATGATGACACAGTGTAAAACGAAATAAATTCGTTATATACCATTTCGTTTCGAATTCGTATCGTATCGATTCGTTATTTGGAAGTACTTCCGAATACGAATTATCAAATTTCGTTCCATATTCTGAATTTTTCCGAAACGAATGCACATCTCTAATTTTTAATACCATCTCTCTCACTATCTACATCCCTCTATATAACTACCTTTTCATGCATCGATTTATCTGGCTCTGACTATCAACCTTTGTTTATATGTCTATCTAAATATTTGTTCTATTTCTCCCTTTCTATCATAACACTTGAACACATTCACTGGGAGAGAGGTGATGTATATTTTACAGATCTGAATATTATATACAGTTAAATATTAATAAGAATTCCTTTCTATAAACATCAAAGTGTTCCTTTGAAATAATTAATTTGGAGGAAATTAATATGTGGATTTTATTCCTTTAATGCAATGGTTCTATGAGCTAACTAACAAGTAGTGATAGATCTTGCTCTATTAAACATGCCTGGCAGCCTGAATGAGGAAAGGAGATACTAATGATGTCTCAATATTCAGAAACACCACCAATGTTCCAACAGCTCATCGAGTTTACAAGAACAACTGGCAGGAGGATTGGATGATGTTAATGGCTTAGAATAACTAAGCGATGCACAAAGACGTAACAAGTACATTTATTTAAACCAGACAGTGATGGAGGTATTTAAACTTTACAGAGACATATGGAAGATTTTTTAAAAAAATCATGTACAGTATCAATTAGTTTGTAATAATTGCATCCGTCGCCCCACACTAGCACTTAGTGCATAATATCAGGAATTTAGTAATAAATGTGATTATGACAATTGAAAGATTATACAAAAGAAATAAACAGCGTTTTAGTTATAACAGATCAATGGGTAAAAAAATGACCATAACTGTGAAAGCAAAGAAATATTTATATAGGACATTAAAACTATAGGGGTTATTCAAGGAGCACCAAATTGGCCACAAAGTTGCACCGAACGGTGAATTTCACTGTACGGTGCAGTTTCATGGCCATTCACTATTCAAAAAGCTGGCAATTCGCCAAATATTGGTGAATTGCCTGTGAAATACGGTGACCTTCGGCAGCAGTGGAATTCCCCATAGAGGTGTAATGATTAATCTATTCAGAGAACGCCGAGCAGCGTTGACATGTCAGTGAAATGCCCTGATTTTTGGCGGTTTGACAGCCTTCGGTGAATCCCATCGGTGTCAAAGTTAAAAAATATCTGTTCTTTTTAAATATTTATTCAACCGTTTATTCGTTTCACTTGCAGCAAAAAGTCTATTTATTTTTTAGGATTTTTTACGCACTTTTCAGGATTTGTTTCGGCAAAATATTTTTTTTCAGATATTTTTTTAAATGTCAGGGCTTTTTTCTGTAACAGACCATTTTATTATTATTCATAGGACCTCGTATATTATTTCCATGTCGTAGTTTTTTTTTTGTTTCCTTTTCAAACCGCTGTGCGGCGGCTGGTCGGCGTTTTTCGGTGGGTTATGTGATCGATTTTGCAGTTTTGTGGCGGTTTGAGGATGCGTTCGGCAGTTTTTCTGCGGTTTTAAAATGCGTTCGTCGGCTCGATTTGCCGCACTTCGGGGACCCTATGGTGAATGCTGAATTCACCACAAGGTCGGCAAATTTAATTCGCCAAAGTGCAGCCAACGGATGAGCACCAAAATTTTGCTGACATTTCGGTGCTCTCTGAGTAATCCCTTATATATTAAAGTAGTAATAATGAAAAAACATGTGGTACATTCCGAAGGTGATTAAACTGATTTTTCTAGGAATTTGTGAATTACTGATGTTTGGTAGTAATATGACTAAACACACAGAAGGTGTCAGTCTGACAGAAAAATAAACATAGAATAGAATTCAGCTCACTTAGTCATAGCAACAATTTAAAAAAATCAGCTTAAAGCTAAAAGACATGTCCAACATAAGTATTTATATAGAGGTGAAATCTAAAAAAATTGTAAATGTATATAACACTTGAATGTAAAAATAGGAAGAATGGAGGATATTAGCACAAAAGCAAATAAACACCCAGGCTGTGATATTGATTAACAAAATGTCTGCCATAATATATAAGGGACCGTGCCGAAAATATTTATTAATAAAAAATATGGGCATTCCATACAATTTTACCATGGGAGACATGGATGTTAGGGATGGGTGTCTGTCTTCCATATCAACGTCATCAGAAGCAACCTTCAAATCGCTACCAGGGTTTATTCCTAAACACTGTTCTGTGGTCAAAGTAATTGCTAACAATGTTCAAAATAATCATTGTTGCAACTATGGTGAGCTTCTGCCATTCCGATAAGGAAAATATAACAATGGCGGGTGGACCCTGCTGCAAACGACACTGAAGAATGCTGAACAACAGTACCATTATTTGTCTGTAAAATGAGTAAGTTATGGCTATTCCCCAGTCAGTGTTCTTCCACTGTTTGCAACACCGGTGAATTATTTTTCTGTGTATAAGGCTCGGGTCAGACAAGCGCAGTGTTCACGTCCGTGTTGCCGCACATTTTAACATCCGTTGTAGCATACAATTATGATCAATAGAGACCCACACACAAAGTACGTCCGCACAGAAGTGCGCACGCAGAACGGACGCGGCAAACGGAGGCAAGTTTGGCAAGAACGTAAAACCGCTAGAACGGACATGCGGAGTGCGCCACGTCCACGACATCCGCATAGCTTTGTGTGTGAGCGATGGAACGTAGTCAGACGGACTGCATTTATACGTCCAGCATTTTTGACGTCCAGCATTTTTGACGGACAAAATGGTTTTTCATGTTAATTTTATTTCCCATCTACATCAGTCAAAAAAAACGTCAGTCACAAAAACGGACTGTGTGGCCACTACCTTGTCGTCAGAAAGTACATCCGTTGTGCACGGACGCACAGTCCGCACTGAATGCGTTCGTCTGACCCTAGCCTAAGACGTCCCCAATACTAACGGTACATACTCGCCACCCAGGACATACTTGAAAACGAGAGAAATTTTATTTTATTTTATTTGAAAAGGATTTTACCAGGAAGGATACATTGAGATTTCTCTTGATTTCAAGTATGTCCTGGGTTCAAGAACATTGAGTGGTTACAGTGTATCCTTCCTGGTAAAATCCTTTCTCAAAAAAAAAATACTCAGAACAGGCTCACATGCATCTGGTATCTGGTACCAGTTACTGCCATGTATAAGACGTCCCCGCATTTCTGGCTTAACGATGTTAGACAAAAGTATAGTCTTACACATGGAAAAATCTGTTTAATCACCTTCGGAATGTATCATATGTATTTTTATTATTACTACTTCAATATATAAGGGATTACTCCGAGAGCACCGAAATGTCAGCAACATTTCGGTGCTCATCCATTTCCTGCACTTCGGCGAGTTAAATTTGCCGTCCTCGTGGTGAATTCAGCTTTCACCATAGGGTAAAAGAAAGAAATAGGACCAGAACAACTGTCCTATCTGAATGCAGGAAAGTTAGAAAAGGGGACATAAACCCCAAGGAATTATTTGGCAATTTTAAAGTGGTGATCTCCAGCATTGTTTTTAGTATTGATTTCATTGCTTTTTGATCAGTTCAATGGACATCTTGAAGTGAAACACCAGTGAAAACCACGGTGAAATCTATACTGGATAACATTGATTAAAAACTACAGTGAAAAGAATTGTAAAGATATGGCCAACTGCGGCAATATTCCATAGTTGGTGCTAACTTAACCAGAGCTGCTGTAAATTTAACTCCATAATACTGCCCGCTAAAACGGGGATGCTAAGGAGGAAAACCTGCACCTGCAGGTCTCTCCTTAACGTCCCCGCTTTAGCTTCATATAAAAGGGCAGGTGCTAAATCAGCAGCCTGCCCTGTAATGCAGCGCTAAGCGCCGCTGCGAACATCCCCTCCATGGAGTCCATAGGACTCCATTGAGGCGTCAACTGCCGGTCACATGACGTGCCGGATCTCGCCTCTCGTGAGATCCTGCAGGTCAGTGGAGTGATTGCGGAGGGAGACTAAAGACTTTTTTCCTCCAGTCTCACTCTGCTCCTGGCAGCCAGAAGAGGCAAATTGGGCCACATTTCTCGCCGTGGGATGAGGGGTGAATATGTGATTTTGGGGGGATTTGAAACTGTTGATAACAGAATCAGTTAGCACCAGGTCCTAGCTGTGGATAACTTTTCAGTTAACTGCAGCTTGGCGTAATATGTAATCCTAAAGCTAATTAACTCTTTGTGCTCCCCATGGGAAGCATAAGGAGCACAAAGTAAAGTAACCTCAAGCTGAAAAGCGCAAGCTCCAATGCGCCAACGGGTGTTTTAACCTGTTAGTGTTCGGAATGCAATATGGGTGACCCGCGCTAGGGCCACTTAACGCTCACTCAGCTGAGTGCTAACATTAGCGTTAAGTATGTATTAGGGCCCTATAATGGCTTTGGGAAGTTTACAACAACAAGAGCTTTGTCAAGTTAGCACAAACTTTGATGAACAGTTGGGAACTACAGTGGATTCGCTACTTGGGCAACTGCCAAATCAATGCAGGGCCCTGTTCCAAACTCAATTCACCTTTCTTTCAATGAAAGAACGGAGGTTTATGCATATCCCTTTAAAAATCTAAGACAATTGAAATGGTTTAAAACATTGAAAAATTAAATCAATTCGTTTGATACAAATCAAAATTATATTTGAGTGTGGGCTTACAGAATTATTAGCAGGGTGAGCTAGTATTTTTTTTCTTCTCTACAAATAAATAATAAAAAGATAATGAATAAAAGAAAGGAATAGGCTGTTGACATAACTATAACACTTATTCGTAAAATGCAAAAAGCAATAGAATGTTTCACCACGAATTACTACCTAAGGACTCCTATATAAGTCCTATTTTCTCTGCACATTTTAAGCTATGCTGATCTGTCAAAAAGAGTATAGGTAATTTATGAGTTAACATCCAGCTTGGGAAAATGTATATGAAAGACCAATAAATCAGCACTGAAAATCCCTGTTCATTATTAACTATATCTATCATGTAAAAAAATGTCCTGCAACGGTGTCCAAAATAGTAATAATTTATATTAATACGAATAATTTATGTTCAACATTTCAGTTCCATCCGGAGGTTTATCAAGATAAAATACAACACAAACAGATTGCAATATATAGCAAAAATATAAATGACTCTCTAATTCAGAACAAATCTCAATGACCGTGACTGCTGATGAATGCTGGAACCAAGAGAGACCCCGTGCCCGTGTGACTGCTGAAACATTGAATATAATAAAGGTTTTCAAGCAGCAAACCTCCTGTGGATCCATCCAGTGCAGATTGGAGATTATATAGGACACTGAACTAGAAAAGCTTGTTACTAATCAATTAATTACACATGTCAAAATGGTATGAAATGTGCTGCAATACCAAATGCAAATATATTTTATTTAAAAATTAAGTCATTTTGTCCATAGCGGACATACTTTATAGTGAAAGAAATAATCTGCGTGCGAGGCTCTATTAGTTTAATAACTCTCAATTAGTGCTGCCACACCAAGTGTCAGGATTCTTTACAGATGACATGCGCTATATTCTTTTATTGTACAGCTTGTGATTTTTCATAGTTTATTATTTCAAATAATGATATTAGAAAGAATTTCTTTTTATAAAACATTTTCATTCATTTAGTTATATTTTATCTCCAATTCATATTAAACTATTAATAGTAAGGTATTAACTTATTTTCACTTAATATTAAAGTATTATTATTATTAGCGTCATCATTTATATAGCACCAACAGTTTCCGCTGCGCTTTACAATAACCAAAGGGAACAAGATACAGATAAACGGATATAGGAAGGAAACACTAGGTGTAGAGGGCCCTGCTCATAGTAACTTGCAGCTTAGTCCTTTGTGTCCTTTACCCACTTAACACTTTCACTACCAAGTGATTATTCATAAAAGTACTGGCAGGAACTTTGTGTTTAGAATTTTTAACAAATCCTTCAAATTACCCTTAACGAACACACACTCACAACTCTACCACTGTCCCCATCATTGGCATTACAGTGTATTTAGACTGTATGCACTGTATTTGACAGGCACAGGGTCCCTCTGCTGGTCACTTCAGCTATAACACTGAGGCTGCCAGCAGGTTTTTCTTGGCTTGAGACTTAACCACAGTAGTTGATATGTCCGATGTACTATAACATTAGGAATGTATTCTGGAGCCATTTGAAAATAACATTTGCTAACAAAGTTCTAGAATGTTTCAAATTAACTCAATCTTGGACACCAGATAATGCATTTAAAAGATCCAACTAACATATTTAACCAACCGTAATCAAGTTAAGAAATGTTTAAACAAAAATAAATGTTAAAAAAATATGCCCCTCGTAGTACAGTTACCAGAAAACATTTTCCAGAAATCAGAAAAGCACACTTTTAAAGTCATATTAATAGTCAAATCCAAAGTCGTTTCAACCGACGTCAAATTGAATGCACTGTAGGAATGGACAGAATTAAAAAAAAATGGAAACCACACTTTTTCACAATTTTAGATATTGTAATCTGAACACACATGGTGTAAATGACAAAAATTTTTTTAACTCGGGACAGATTGAGAAATGTTTTACTGAATGTGTAAATACCTGATATATATATATATATATATATTTTTTTAAACTCAATATATCACGAGTAATGCAAGCCGGCCTGATAGCAGCTCCTGCTGACTGAGCTGTCCGATATGTCAAATACTAAGCAGCAGCCAAAGCGGGGGTTCTGTACTTTCTGCAGCTCAGAACAGCAGTTTCACTGCATAACAGTCTATGCCAGCATAGGTTGACGCACAGACCATGCTGGCATAGTATTGCACTGCACTGTGGGATACGAACATAGTAAATTCCCACAAGTCATGGCTGGCAGGGGAGAGGTTAAATCCTCGCTGGTGGGCTGCCTGGCCAAATCAATAGAAATTGGCATTGCAAATCTGTTACTAGATTCCAAAGCATATGTGAACGCTTGGTGCCATTGGAACTCGGTAAGTCAATATTTTGCATTAAGTAATTAAATTTGTGAATTGGAGCCAGATTTATGCAATAAGAACCGTGCCACCCTTCAAACACACATTTAATCCAAACATAGGCATCCTGTCTATTTATCTAACGTCTCTAGTGTAGGAATTAATTTTGCAGTAGAAAAAAAAAGAGGCAATTTATTATTTATGTTGCAATAGAAATACAAATCTATGTAATTGTGGATGTTATCAACGAGATAAGGGTTTTATTAGGAAATTCTAATAGTTAGAGTCTAAACAGTAAAGATTGCTGAACTACTTCTTGTCACTGGAACATCTTCTTGATTATACACTTGCACAACACTGAATTATTTATTTAAATGTTAGTCTGGTAAATAGTTTTTATAGTTACTACTGTACAAATGCATGGGGAAAAATGGCGGCTCTGTTGGTGAATATATAGCACTGCTACCGGCTTTCATTGCGTGTTAGACTTCTGCTCCGTGCTCGACCTTCATCTTAAACCCTTAGCAATGGGTGGGCGTCGCCCATTGGGCAGGGATTATCGGCGGTGAAGCATATGGGCACGCCTTGCTGACAGGTGCCACCGCGTGCCTCCAATTTGGCCCACCCACGCAGCTGACGTGCGGTGCGCATCATTGGCTGTAGGGGGGCGGCCTGAGTTCAGGCCATCTCTGCAGCCAGTGATGAGCGTCGCGTGCTGGCTGTGGGGAGAGGCCGAGGCGCCCCGTTGAAGACCTGTACGCCCTGCTTCTTCAAGGCCCACACGCCGCATGGATGGCATAGAACATCCTGCGGAGGGAAAGGGTTACTAAATAATTTATTTCCAGATGAAATTTTAATTTGGACAGAACATTCAGCTACTAATTATTAAAAATAGCTGTAAAAAAAAAGAAAAAAGAGAAATTCCTTATTTTTGTCACTCTTCAGTACCCAATTCATGGTGCAATAGAAAAATGTATGTGACAACATAAGGCAGGGTAGCAACCTTGGCCGTCCAGATGTTTTATAACTATGTTTTGCATGAGGCTCCACCCAACATAGTGAGTGGTTGAGCATCATGGGAGATTTGGTTCCAAAACAACTCAGGGAGGCCAAGGTTGCTGATCCCTGACATAAGAAATCTAGAATGCCTTTTGTATGATAGAAAGATAATAGACACATAGACAGACCATTAGACAGGGGATATAAAGTGTGGGTCAGCAGAAGACAAGAAGCACAACAAAAACACTTTAAACGTTTTCTCTGGACGATTTTCTTTTCCTGGTTTATAAAAAAACACCCAATAAAAAATAAAAAATATAAATGTCTGAATATTATTATTATCTATTTATGAGGCGCCAGCATATTTCGCAGCGCTGTACAATGGGCACAATATAGTCAGGGTTACAATACATCGAACAACGTCTTGACAAACCAGTACGGGAGGAAACGAAGGCCCTATTCCCGTGGAATACAGTTTTATTTCAGAAAAGTCATGCATTGTAACATTAACCAGTGAATTAATATGAACTACACAGAAGAAAACAAAGGACTGAAGAACAAATGTGATTAAAATAGAATTTTGGGCTATTTTATCATCTCAGAATCATGCCGACTGATCTAAATGAGAATGAATGTAGGAGCTCTGCAGGGTACAAATCTGAATTTTCAGGCGTGGGTGAGTGGAGAAAACAGCGGAGATTCAAGCAAATGATGCAATTACACAAATTGGATAAAGTTCTCAGTCGTTGGCAATCACACAGTGCTCTTCATGCAACAATAGGAAGATTATCTGATTTCATGAAAGCAATTTGTTTTTTTTTATTTTAGTTAAATGAAAATTTGTACTTTTGGATAATTTATGACATTGTCTGCTTAGGATGTAAATTTTGTTAGAGAAAAAAAATATTTGTCATTTATAAATAGTGTTTCAGTACAAAGAGTAAGAAATAACAAAAACATTTCATTTATGTATGTGATGTGTGCACTAGCCTTTCTAGAATAGCTGTAGTTTACTCATTTTATGGAAGAATAACAGTGGTACCTTTCCTGAACATTATTCAGCTTTGTTGGCCTTTATTTACATTAACTTTGCCTGCAGTTACGTTTCGCTTCCGTGGATAACTAAAGTTCACTGTCATTGCAACGACCTTGATTGTAGACATGTGCCCGATAAAAATGTTTGTTCAGTTTCGGACTGTTTCGTTTTATTTTGTACTGTTTCCTTTACTGACCTTAATTGATCAATTACATTCTTCATACAAGTCTTAATTGGATTTGCATGTGCTGGATTAGGTCATTCTAGGCCATGTATGGCTTTTCCCATCGTGAACATGAGCAGTCTGTTCATTTACAACACAGATGAGAAAGAAAGTGGTTTCAGACCACTTTCGGTTCTGAGCTTGCAGTAAATTCTTTTGCTTGATTTAAACGTGGTTTTGCATTGTATCATTAGTGTGACTTTTTTAATGTCTGTTTTTTCATTAGGAAATTGCTTTCGGTTTGACTGAACTTTGCATTTTAACTTTAAGCTTCAAGCTGTGACTGCTAAGGTAACTTCAAACTATCATGCCAGCAGGAGCTCTCTAATTATATTATAAGCTGATAAATTTGCACTTTTTATTCCAAGCCGTGCTCCTCAGGAATACTGAGTTTTTGAGTTCCAATTACATCACAGAAACTCATGGGGCTCTATTCCATAGTTGGTGCTAATGTTGCTTCTCGGTATGTAATCGTTAGTCCCAGGATAAGTAAGTTTAAAGTCTGGCATCGATATTCCGCTCTTGACGCTATAGGGCCCTATCACCTCCTGCAAGCTAACACTAACGTGAGCATTAGCGCTGCGCTTGAATCACCTCCTGTTCCCTAAAGGGATAAAAAACCTGTTAGCGAAACGTAATTAGCGATTCATTGCGCGCACTTACTGTACTTTGCACTCCCTATACTTAACACGGAGAGCTTAAAGAATAAGCACAGAGTAACTAGCGTTAGATCACAAAGTCCTGATGCTAGTTACTAAGAACTGGCGCTAACTGAAAAAGTTACCAACAGCTCTGAGCTGTAGCTAACTGAGTCCACTGCAGCAGAATCAGTTAGCTGCAGCTCAAACCCTCCCCATAAATCAAATACTTACCTCTCATCCCGCGGCGTGAACGGCGGAACGATCTACTGCTTCTGACCGCTGTGAGCAGAGGGAGACTGAGGGAAAAAAGTCTGCAATCACTCCGCCAACCACCAGGATCTCCAGAGAGGCGAGATCCTAGTGGTCATATGACCCGGCAGGAGAAGCCATAGTGGAGTCCTATGTTATGGATTGACGCACATGAAACATCCTATTGACTCCATGGAGTGGATGTTTGGGACAGCGCGTAAGCACTGCACCCAGCATACGCAAGCCTAGCGGCTGCTACAGGGCAGACTGCTAGACTCAGTGCCTGCCCAAAGATCTGCTGGTGAAACCAGCACACAAAGGGGAAAATATCAATAGCTAATTTCCCCCCTCAGCATCCTGGTTTTAACGAGAGGCACACAATAGTGCCCATAGTTGTGTGAAAATGTTTTGTGAATCGCAGCTTGTGCAAGCTTACTCAGAAATCCAGGATTCTCAGTCCAAACCTCCCTAAAATCACCAGGCAAGACCAGTGTATAGATTAACAGCAGAAGGCTAACTCTTTATTTTAAAAACATACAGCTATGAACAGTTTAGAGACAATCCCCTTCAGAAATACAACACAGATAAGATCAACAGATCCAATAACAGGACAATGGGAAGGGACATTCAAAAAATGGACAGTTTACACAGGTAACCTTTATCTTAAACTGCGTGCTAGAGAAATTCCCTTCCTTCTCCCCCCCCCCACACACACACCCTGGGTTACAGACAAGGATGACTGGGGGGTGTGGCTGGGATATCCAGTCCTAAACCAGTTCCTGGAGGTTGGGTGGGCACAGAGCAAAGAGCAATTATTTGCCCACAGATTACACGTAGGGAAAACAGCACAGTATATACCACAGGAGACTCTACAATAAATACATAAGGAACTAATACACGGACACAGGTCAAAATAAATCCTGGATTCCCTGGGCAATCCATTTGGCAAACCCCAATGATGGCTGTCTGTTACAACGTCATATGGGGAAAGTGCTAACATGGAGATGGTAAGGGAAAATGTGCATGCGTAGATTTTCCTGCTTATAGTCTCCATGTTAGCGACCACAATAGAATAGGCCCCATAGTTGGGTTCTAGTTGCACTGTTGAATAATAGACTATAATACACTCTAAAAGGCCATTAGTGTCAAGACTGATATGCATGTGGATTAGATCATAAAAATATATACTGTTCATACTTTTAATTACTCCATAACATGTATACCGTCGGGATAGATTTCCTTATGCTTGTTACTGGAGAGTTTATGGTTCACTTCTATGCCTGCAGGAAGATGATTATGCTAGCATTTTCTGGGCCTGCATGAATCCAGAGTATTTTGATTTGTTTGTAACATTACAGAGAGTTTTTGGTGTTTCAGACATTGAAGTGCATATATCCCTGTCAAACCACCACCATACATTTATGACTAAGCAGCTAATCTTACTAGTAAAACTTACATTAATTGCAGTTAACCCAAATGCTTCATTTTAGCTGAAATAAGTGTGATTGCTGGCTGTAAATACTGTTATCATATCCGGACTGCATCATTAATGCCTACTCCTTTGACACAGTTTCTGAGCAATTTATTTCACTAATTTGAAACCTATGAATTTCAAATCCTTAATGACTTGGATGCAATTTTATTTAGTCAAAATCAGCATTGGAAATATAACCCACATGGGTCATTTAAGGAATTGTTGATACAATTTGAAAAGACCATAGACATTAAGGCTAGGGTCAGACAAACACATTTTTCACGTTGACCGTCAAAAAGTGCGTCCATGCGTCCGGACGCACTTTTTTCACGGAAGACGCGATAGCGGTCATACGGTGCGCAATTACGGCTGTGATTTTTTACGGAGCTCTAAAAAAACAAATGGACGTGATGTTGGCCGGACATGCGCAGCGTCTGACATCTACTAATCACACACACACACGCCGCTATGCCGGCTGTGCGTCAGTACTAGCGGTTCAACATTCTCGAAAAAATGCATTCGTTTGCCACTTGCGTTGCGCGGCCGAACTTTCGTGCGGCCGTACTTCGTATATTGGCCGTCATTTGCTACTACTACGGCCGTGATAAAGTGTGGTTAAACGCACGATCGCACTGCGTTCGTCTGACCCCAGCCTTAATTGGTGGGGCAGTCTCTGGACAAGAAGAAGGTCTCTTAAAGTTCTTCATAGTTTTAATATGTTACATACTTTATTATGCAGTGAGTTTTTACATACACATAGCTGGAATTATATATGTCTATGAGTAAGAGTTTTGGATTTACATATTGTAATGGCATAAGAATGAAGTGAGGCACCGTTTTGCTTTAAAATATTACAAGTAAACCATAATAAGATATTTCTGGGTCAAAAGTTGAAAGGTATATACTGTAATTAACTTGAATACTGTACATTGTTTTCCCACAGTATTTGCCAAATATCATTTTGCTTCAGAATTGCTATTACAAGAAATAGCAAAAGGAAAAAAAACATTAAAAAATGTTCAGATATTTAAATAAAAATTTGTCAGCCTATAACAACATATTATATGTTGCTACTTCAATTTTAACAGCATTATTGTTAGAACTATATGTTGATTGGATTTAACACGATAATGGTAGTGAAGGGGTTAAAGTGATCTTCTAACTCATCCTTAATTTGGTCATTTTCTGGAGCAGTGCAAATTAATTTTGTTTATTGGAAATTAATTTGCAAATGTGCTCCAGAATGGCCTTCACGTATAAGCACATCAGACAAATTCTCGGCCAACAAGCAGAAACCGTTTGAGCAGTTTGGACCTTTCCAATGACACCACACTTGACCTTGTGCAGGGTAAAAATCAGACGCACGGTTCTAAAGTACCCCCAGCGCCCTCGATGTAGTGTGGCAGTTTAGGTTTTCGATGAACCAATGCGTAATAGCACATTGTGCTATCGCCTCCACACTTGCTGGCATCATGGGAAATGAGAAGGTGAGTTAGTGCAGCATCACTGTTCATATTATAATTGAAAAGTGAACAATAGTGCTGCATTATAAAAAAAAAACATCCAAGATGTCAGCCCTCACCGGTAGAACATTGCGATCAGTCAAAATATTGCGATGCCGAAGACAAGGCTCACTCTGCCCGTCATCTGCATACGGAGAACAATCAAGACGACATGCACAGCCAAGTGTTTAAGAAGTTAAAAGTCGATCGCTAAAGTGGGAAACTTTAAATAACAGGCTCACTAACTTGTTATATGGAGGGGCAAGTAGGGAGATATATATATATACATACACATATAAAAAAAAAAAATTCCGCATTAAGCTTAACCTCCCTGGCGGTCGTTTTTTTTTTACATTTTCATGTAAAAAAGCACTCTCTCTTTTTTTGCCCCCCTAGCGGCATCACGAGTGTTGCTCGGGGTTAAATTCCTATGCTGGAAGCGGTAACCCCGAGCAACACTCGGGATGCCGCTGGATACATCACCTCTCCGTGCGCTCCCTCGATGTCCCCGCAGCCCGCTCCGGCGATTGCGACCTCATACTTACCGGTTCCCTCCTCGCGTGAAGGAATCCAGGAAGTATGAGGTCGTGCTCGCCGGAGGAGACTGCGGTGATCAGCGAGGGAGCACAGGGAGAGGTGATGTATACAGTCCGAGTGTGTCTCAGGGTTACAGCTCTCAGCGGTGAAATTTAAACCCAGGCAGGCTAAATACACTATCCAGCAGTATGAAGCTCTTATCTCTCGTCTTGACTACTGTAACCTTCTTCTCTCTGGCCTTAAGAGATCCCATATTCTCCCTCTGCAGTCTATTATGAATGCATGTGCCAGGCTCATTCATCTCACCTCTCGCACCTCACCCCTTTGTCAATCTCTAGACTGGCTCCCTGTTTTCTTTAGAATCCAATTCAAAATACTGGTACTCACGTACAAAGCTCTGCATGACCGCGCCCTTGCTTACATCACCTCCCTTATTAATAGGCACATCACATCCCAACCACTTCACTCTGCCAATAACCTGAGGCGCGTTCAATACCTCAGCCGCTGCAAGTGCTAAGTTAGCAACTTGCCATTGAATGCCGTTCTGCCGCTCAGCGCTCAGCACTGCTAACTTAGCACTTGCTGCGAGGAGCTGAGTGTGATGTAGTAAAGATGGCCACCGCCATGAAGCAAGTAACAATACCATATGGCAATGTTAATTTTGAGGTTTTTGTTCACCAAAGCACAAAATATTTATTTATTATTTACCCCTGCACATAGACATATATTACAGTTCAATTATATTTTGTTTCAGAAGTAAACATAACGTTTATTCAATAAAAACTATCATTTGAGGTGTGTGCATACAAAACGGAATTGTGCTGACTACTTTTCTTTATTATATATACCTCAACTGTTGTCCGAGTCATACGAAAAACAATCGTAATCTTTCATTAAGAAATCGTCGGCCATTTTACTTCGAAATTCGCATCCAAAGCGTTCAATGACACTGCTGCAGCAAACTGAATTGCTGCAATGCAGCAATTCAGCAGCTGCTGAGGTATTGAACGGGGCTCAGATGTTTTCGTCTCCTCGTACCCCCATTCCCAAATTTTGTCTTCAGGACTACTCCTGAGCTGCCCCCTTTCTATGGAACTTCCTCCCCCGCACAATCAGACTCTCCCAATCTCTCCAGTCCTTCAAGAAGTCTCTGAAAATGCATTACTTTAGAGAGGCCCATCTCACTCCTAATCCCCCTCTATTCACCTCTTACATCTCTCATCCATAGAAACATAGAAAACATAGAAAAATGTCGGCAGATAAGAACCTTTCGGCCCATCTAGTCTGCCCAATTACATGGATACTTTACCTGGATTTATCTTTTGTTTAGGATAGCCTTATGCCTATCCCATGCCTGCTTAAATTCAATTACTGTTTTGGCCTCTACCACTTCAACTGGAAGGCTGTTCCACGTATCCACCACCCTCTCAGTAAAATAATGCTTCCTGATGTTACTTTTAAACCTTTGCCCCTCTAATCTAAGACTATGTCCTCTTGTTTTGCTACTTTGTTTCCTTTTAAATATACTCCCTTCCTCTACCTTGTGGATTCCCTTTACGTATTTAAATGTTTCTATCATATCTCCTCTGTCTCGTCTTTTTTCCAAGCTGTACATGTTAAAATCATTAAGCCTTTCCTGGTAACTTTTCTCCTTCAAGCCGTACACCATTTTAGTAGCCCTTCTCTGAACTCTCTCTAAGATGTCTATATCCTTCTGGAGATACGGTCTCCAGTACTGCACACAGTACTCCAAGTGAGGTCTCACCAGTGCTCTGTACAGTGGCATGAGCACTTCCCTTTTCCTACTGCTAATACCTCTCCCTACACAACCAAGCATTCTGCTAGCATTTCCTGCTGCTCTATTACATTGACTACTAGTACATACCCTTAGATCCTCTGAAATAATAACCCCTAAATCCCTTTCCTCAGATGTTGAGGTTAGGACTGTATCAAATATTCTATATTCAGCTCTTGGGTTTTTACGTCTCAGGTGCATTAACTTGCACTTATCCACATTAAAACTCAATTGCCACAGCTCCGACCATTTTTTTAGTTTACCTAAATCATTTGTCATTTGGCTGATCCCTCCAGGAACGTCAACCCTGTTGCAAATCTTTGTGTCATCAGCAAAAAGACATACCTTTCCATTAATACCTTCTGCAATATCACTAATAAAAGTATTAAAGAGAATGGGTCCAAGTACAGACCCCTGAGGTACCCCACTGGTAACAAGACCTTGCGCCGAATAAACTCCATTTACCACAACCCTCTGTTGCCTGTCACTCAGCCACTGCCTAATCCATTCAACAATATTGGAATCCAAGCTCAAAGATTGCAATTTATTGCTAAGCCTTCTATGCGGAACAGTATAAAAAGCCTTACTGAAATCGAAATAAGCAATGTCTACTGCACCACCTGTGTCTATTATTTTTGTTACCCAATCAAAAATATCAATAAGATTAGTTTGGCATGATCTCCCTGAGGTAAACCCATGTTGTTTCTGATCTTGTAATCTATGTGTTTTTAGATGTTCAACAATCCTTTCCTTTAACATGGTTTCCATTAATTTCCCCACTACTGACGTAAGACTAACTGGCCTATAGTTCCCCGATTCCTCCCTACTACCCTTCTTGTAAATGGGCACAACATTTGCTAATTTCCAGTCTTCTGGGACGACTCCCGTTAACAAGGATTGGTTAAATAAATCTGTTAACGGTTTTGCTATTACATCACTGAGCTCTTTTAATAATTTAGGGTGGATCCCATCAGGCCCCATTGACTTATTTGTCTTTACTTTAGACAGCTGCTGTAGAACCTCCTCCTCTGTAAACTCATATGTAAATGTCTCGTTAGTGTTTCCTCCTAACTGAGGTCCCTTTCCTTCCTTTTCTTCTGCAAAGACTGAACAAAAATATTCATTGAGGCAGTCAGCGAGACTTTTATCCTCTTCTACATACCTTCCTTCCTTTGTTTTTAATCTAACTAATCCTTGTTTTACTTTTCTTTTCTCGTTTATGTATCTAAAAAATGTTTTGTCCCCCTTTTTTACTGACTGAGCTATTTTCTCTTCTGCGTGTGCTTTGGAAGCTCTTATAAATTGCTTTGCCTCTTTCTGCCTAATCTTATAGGTTTGCCTATCTTCTTCACTCTGAGTTTTTTATAATTATTGAATGCAATCTTTTTGTTCTTCACTATTTTGGCCACTTCTGCAGAGTACCACAGTGATTTCATCCCTTTTTGTTTTTGCTAACAAGCCGAATGCAATTGCCTATGGCCTTCATTAATGCTTCCTTTAAATAATCCCATTTCTGCTGGACTCCCTTTAAACTCCTCCAGTCTGGAATACATATCCTCTTAGATTGTAACCTCTTGAGCAGGGTCATCTCTCCTACTGTTCTGTGGGTTGAACCTGTATGTAGATTTTTTATTCTGCCTCCCATTGTACAGCGCTATGGAACGTATTAGCACTTTATAAAAACTTTTAACTAACTGTATGATAAATTTGTGGATCCCGAATTAGTGAAAACCGTTTACCAACTTGTCTAGTCATCAAAGGAAACACTGGTTAATTAGCCTCAAGCAGCGCATACAATTTGAAGCTATACGTCAGTGCACGATCTTATCTACTTACTAGGTAAAGCTTGTGCAGAATAATCAAAAGCCTTATTAAGTGTGTGTAGGTGTAGATAATTCCCACCTTTATGAAATTCAGAGAGAAGAAATCATGCTGGAAGCAGAAGGGGGAGGAGGTGAGGGGAGAAGGCTATGGGAGAGATCTACAGATGAAGGGGTTAAGGAGGAAAGGTCAGCATGAGGGAGGAAAGATAAGAGGGGACCAATGAAGGGGGAAGAACTGAAACACAGGAAGGTTGGTAGTGGTGTAGAGCAGATGGGACAGACATTACTATATATTTCTATGCATTTTATTACAGGTATTTTTTTTTAAATACAGCATTGATTAAATCACGAAATTATCATTTATCTATGGAGACCTATACATAATTATTTGTAAAAATATATTTACCAGTCACTTGGATTAGAGATGTAAAAAATATTACATTTTACATCTATAGAATTTTAATTTCTATCCATTACGAATTGACATCGCTAGACTAATAGGATTTCTGAAATGGTAAAATAGCTCCCAAGTGGTAAAATGAAATTCTAAAGCATATATATATATATATATATAGCAAAACATTACCGTCTAACAGTGATGAAGATGAAGATAATCATCACATTAATGCATTCCACATGCACAGACACTCCGCTGCTAGACAATTATCTGTAGAAAGCGCGCACCATGCCTCCAATATCACACATCTCATCAGTTCTCAATTGGATTTTTACTTAGGCAAACATCACACACATACACATGAAATCTCTGTCAAAATGGGCTGCACATTAAAATAATTTTAATGCTGAAATGATTAATGTTATTTAGCAGAAATCTGTTACGTTTACCTCTGGAATACAGCGTTTCGGAAAAAAGTGGGTTTTAGCATTTGGGGGTGTTCAGTAATACGTAATACCATTCTGACTCTGATCTCTGTGGATTTTTCTTTCCATTTGCCACCCCTTACACCATCAAAGGATAATTATTCAAAATAGCATTACCATAACATTTATTTAAAAACATGGGATGCATTGTTAACCATGACATAGGACAAAATATTACATTTTTATACTAAGCTAATTGAAAGATTAAATAATCTACACACAGATATCAATTTTCAATGAGTAATAATTTTGGGATGAAACGTTCTAGACACTAGATAGTAGATATTCTAGATAATATGTTGCAAAAATTCAAACAGGGCAGCATTATCAGCATACAGGCAGAAATAGCCTTTTGTCAGATACAATAAATGTGATAAAGATAAATAATAAAAATGGTGATATCTCCTGCTTATGGGGATTTGTAGTGATCGGAATGAGATTAATAGCAATGCAGCTTCCAAAAACTACATATAGAATATGAAACCAATATCTGTATGTGACATAATGCCTATACATGGAAATAGCAGTGACACCATGTATCTGTACTGTACAGGGATTTTCAGCAATCATAAGCACATGTAAGCACATCAGATCAGCCAAATCAAGATCTTTTATTTATGCTCTGATCATATGAAGCAGCTCATTAATACCTCTTTGATATGGCCAGATCACTGCTTTTTATTCTGCATACTACTGTCAAGCATACGTAATAAGTCTATCTGAAACCAAAATCCTAGTGCTCAACTACAAAGCACCGTTTGACCATGTCCAGTTCTTACTGAGCAATAAATACACCACTTCCCAAAACTACTGCTGTGCCAATTGCATGTGCCTTCTTTTGGGTCCACAGCTCTTGTGCTGATCTTGGGCTCTGTTACACTGGTCGTGCAGAAATGTGCGTGTGCGCAAAATGCATTAACGCGAGGGGAAAAACCCTTTGCGCTGAACGTTGTATAACGACATTCGCGCATACGATGCGCGTTAACGTCTAACACGAGTGACCCTGTGTGAACTCTGCGCGAACGCAAGTTCTTGCGCACATCCTATACTTAACATTGTGAGCGCAAATGCATTCGTGCGCTGGTACGCGGATAGTATTACAATCGATGTGCAACTTTTTACGAACGACGTTTGCGCGCATAATTTTAACGTCTTTGAAAAGCTGGTGGTAACTGCAAAGCTGAACATTCTGGCCGAAACCAAATACACCAGCACAGAAAAAAAAATACAGCACAGTATAGTTACACATTCTATACATACCCAAACAATAAAATAGAGAGGTTGTGCGTGTTTTTATTATTGCTGCAGCATATATACACAGATTGATTTTGACAGGCGCTAAAACTGAATGGGAGACAATTGTGGTTCTCAAGTCTGATTGACCACCGATTTCTGCGTGCAACGTTAATGCGCGTGCGTTTTTGCGCATCTTTTTACACGTGATATTTTTTGACGGATGAAAAAAATGCGTTCGGATTGTAATACCTGCGTTAATTTACGCGCGTTAACGTTTAACGCTGCACGCAAAAAAAATTGCGCTGCGTGTACGAATTTGTGCGTTGAATGTAATAGAGCCCGTAATCTTTAGAGTTGCCCTGAGCTTATGGAATAGCATTCATGGCCCTAATTAACCCAAGCTATAAGCAGGGGCTTTAAACCCTTCAATACCAAGCTCAACTATACTCGATATGCAAAGCAACTACTGGTGCCTCGATATAGAGTATTCTCTATGTGGGATAATTCTAAAGCAATGCAAAGGAATTGCTATATTTTTTATTATTTTGCAAATTCATCTGCAGATAGGCTCCAGAATGTGCCCAGGAGGTTTTAGCTCCTCAGACATGATAACCAAGGTGCCAAAACAGTTTGAATGGAAAAAAATGGTTCCCAAGCTGTATCATGGAGATGTAGTAGCACTATTTGACCAGTAGATGGCACAATCAACCTGTCAAATAATGCATTTTTGTTTTTTCAGTTTCAATGTATGTTTTCGGTAAATCCTGCGTCCCGATAGTGGTGTTATTAAAAACAAATAGGTAGTGAAGAGGTTAATGGATGGGTTCTTTAAAATAGGGTGTCCCTATGTCTCTTTAATGGGACAGCTCACTAAACCTAAGAATTGGGGTACAGTGTTGAACCTTACATGGATTACTGTTGCTGTAATATTGATGCAATCTCCAATGGTATATTACTGTTACCTAACATGTCATATCAGAATTAGATTAAAGTATATCCATTGGTTAAATATTCACTAGTATTGCAGAATATAATATATTACCATGGGGCAGTAGTATAAAAATGTGGACATTGTCCCTTTCACACTCAAAATCGACTTAATTTTGCATTGTAATATATTGAAAAGCAATTATTAGCACCCATCTGCAAACCTTTCTAAAGCAAAATTACTTTGACTCATATGGAGAAATGAAATCCACTGTGTCTTGTATTTCTCTTTCTTTCACCCCATCTTACTGTAAAGACGCTACAAGGAGCAGCTTTCACATCCGTTGTAACAGAAGGTTCAGAAATGTTGCGGCTTTATTACAACAGCCAATGAGAGGGCAGAATACAGGGAGGGCTCAGGACTCTGGGGTCACTCACTGTTATACAGGGATAAGATTCAGGGGGTTGTAAATAATGACTGAAAATCCCTGTATAGTACAGATACGAGGTGTTACTGTAATTTCAATATACAGGCATTATGCCACATACAGATATTTACTGTATTGGTACCTTTCTGGAAGCTGATCTGCTAAAAATCTCATTACGATCGCTGCAAATCCCCATAAGGAGGAGATCTGATGATTTTTATTATCCATCTTTATTATATTTACTGTATTTGACACAAGACGCGATTTCTGCCTTTTTGCTGTTAATACCGGTCCCCGTTTCAAATTGTGCAACATAAAGGATACCATCTAGCATTTAGAACCTTTCACCCCTACAGTATTTCTGTAAGGGATAAATGAATACATGAAAAATTTTAACATGTTAATAAATTTAAAAGAATGTAAATCTGTTCTTTTTCAGAACAACAATTTCTGTGCAAAAATTATATTTTACCCTATATTTAAGTGTTAACTTCCCGACCCTTGTTTCAAATGTTATGATAAAATGTTTTTCAACTGAAGTGTTTGGCAGCGAAGGGGTTAACAACAGACGTGCCAACTAAATGAGAACTACAAGAATTATGTACACAGAACGGTTACACTTTACAGGCAATTAAAGAGAAAGCCAGCAGAAGTCACTCGTTCTTCACACCTAAAGAATTCAAGGTGGTCACAAGAAATAACACAATTTTTCTTCTAGTTATATACACCATTTGAAATTTCAATTTCACAGAGATGTAATTGTTTTCTGAGTGAGTCTCACAAGACAATGAAAAAGTGTGAATTTCTTTTCTGTCACAAGGCTGCAGATGGGGAATTCTGTGCTTTACCAGTAATTACCATCCTATGAAGCTGCATGAGGACGGCAACATTTGTTGAATGGACACTGCAAGATGAAACAGCAGACTTTAAAGGCACAGGTCTGGTCTGAGCTGGATGTACACCTTCTGCATTTTGTAAAACTCATTTTACGCAAGATTTTATCAGGAGCAGAACGAGCAAACAGTGGTTTTCTGCACAGGAAACATTAACCTCTAAGGCTAGCGTCAGACGAACGCAGTCATCACATCTATGTCGGTGCACAGTTTAACGTCCGTCGTAGCATTGATTTGTGATCAATAGAGACCAACACACGAAGTACGTGCGCACCGAAGTGCGTACGCGCAACGCAGGTGGCAACGGATGCAATTTAAGCCTCAATGTAAAAGCGCTACAACGGATGCCCAGAGTTCGCCGCATCCGCGTGGCGGCCTGTTTGCGTGATGGCGCGACGTCAGACGCAGCGCATTTGCAACATCCATCATGTAGACGCTCAGAAGTTTTTTTGGTCTGGCTGACTGTACCTGTCTTTTCATTTTAATTAATTTTGATTCCCATATTTCCCTTTTTTTTTCTACATCCGTCAAAAAAAACGGACCGTGTGGTGTCTACAGTATCCTCCGTCAGTACGTACGTCCATTATGCACGTACGCAGATTGCGCTCAGACTGCGTTCGTCTGACATTAGCCTTAAGGACCAAGGTCAATGCATTTATGGCATATTAGTTATGTCATTGGTCCTCGAGGGGTTAAAATTTTTGTAATGCTTAGGGCCCTATTACACACGTCACACTAACATTAGTGCTCAGCTATGTGAATGTTATCGTTAGGTTAAGTGGCCCTAGCGCGGGCCGACCATATAACATTATGAAAAAAGTGCTTAAAAAGTGCTTTCACCGCACGGCTCACTTTTTAATCCCATCCCGACCGCTGACGTACCATGTACGTCCTGCCCACGGGTCTCCCTTAGACCTGCGGACGTACATGGTATGTCAGCGGGCTCCTAGCCTCCCTCCCGCCGATACTTACCTCCCTCGCTGGCTCCCATGGAGCAGGGAGGAAGCCTGCCTCTCTGTTTTAGAGGGGCTGGCAGACGCAATGACGTCACCATGCTGCGTGGTGATGTCATCAGCAGGCGCCCACCAGTGCCTGCACTGAAATCAAGGAAGGGGAGTGGGGGCTCCTTTGGAGCCCTCCATTTCCAACCATTCACCCTACAGCAATGCTTTTTGCACCACTGGAAAGGGGAGAGCCTCCCCTTTTCAGCGGTGTAAACAGTTAACCATTTAGCTGCCGGATCGCGATTTAAACCTGGAGGTTGCTGACATCTTGGATGTCAGCCAAGCCTCCGGGTCACCCCCCACCCACTGATATCCCCACCATATGTGTGAGGATGTCAGTGGGCCAGTTAACCCCCTAGCTGCCAAGGGGAGATAGGGGGATCCTTTGCATTGCAAATAACCTCATTATGATCACTACAAATCCTCATGAGAAGGAAATCTCACCATTTTTATTATATTTATTGAAGTTACTGTATATAGTACAAATAAAAGGGACAACCCAACAATGGAAACAAGGCATTTTAAATAAAAATACTTTAAGCCAAAAAAAGTTCTGGAGATGCCAAGGAAGGGGCCTGGAGGGTTTAACCCCTCTGATTTTCTCCTTCCCTATCCCCATTATCAGCTTAGAGAATCCCTTTAACCAAGGACTGAAATCTGACTATAAATTAGGCTGTACATTTAACAGCACCCCAAAACAGGTACACAAAAGTAAAATGTATACATGAAAAATCAATATATAAAAATATAATAATGGATGTCCAACTTTGAAAAATATTTATCATACAGACCGTTACTAGTCTGCACACTAGGTAAACAAAGATTGCATTCAAGGATACCATTCACTGTAACAAACCAATATGATGTACATATGAACACCATGGTAACCCATGGATATTTTACACCAAAGTGTTGTAGTTATCTCGAGTTCTCTCGATTTTGCCTTGTAATGCATTGAAAAGCACTCATTAGCATACCAAAAGACCATTTTCACACCCTTTTAAAGCAAGATTAGTGTATCCCCTGTGAAGAAACAAAATCCTTTGTTTTATGTCTCTCTAAGCACCCCGGAGAGACATAAAACCAGCTGGAAATAGCAGCCCCCAACCTCACTGTACCAAAAAGTTCAAAGACATTTCTGCTGCATTCCAGCAGCCAGGGAGAGGGCAGAATACAGGGAGAGCTCTGGGGCCACTCACTGCTAAATAAGAATAAGATTCAGAGGGTTATAATGACTGTACAGTACAGATACAAGGTGTTACTGTAATCTCCATATATAAGCATTATGCCACAGATATCATTTTTATATTCTACTAGCTTTTGCCCGCGGCTTTGCTCGCGTGGATTTTAGGATTTGTTAAAATAGTTTTTTAAAAGAAACTTGAGGTTTTTTTGGTAGAACCCCCCCCCTTTCCCCCCACTTGTGATTTTTGGAAAAACACGTGTTTTTTTATTTTTCAAGAAGAATGTAAGTGCCAAATTTCACACCTGTAACATCTTTGGTTTTTGAAATATAGGTATACTGATAAAAGTATTCACATCCCTTTCCCCCACCCCCCTTAACTGGATTTTCAGAAAATGGTAAAACATGGTTTTTTTTGCACAAAGATTGTAAATATTGAATTTCACACCTGTAACATCATTGGTTTTTGATATATAGATATACTGATAAAAGTATTCAGACCCCTTTCCCTTGACCCCCCCTTATTTGGATTTGTGAAAAATGGCAAAACACATGTTTGTTTTTTTTCACGAAAATTGTAAATACCAAATTTCACACCTGTAACATCTTCGGTTTTTGAAATATAGGTATACTGATAAAAGTATTCAACCCCCCTTTTTGCCCCCCTCCCACTGAATTTTTGGAAAATGGTAAAATATGTGTCTTTTTGTTTCTCAAGACGAATCTAAATACCAATTTTCACGTATGTAACATCTTCTGTTTTTGAGATATAGGTATCCTGATTAAAAGTATTCAGCCCCCCTTTTTTTCACCCCCCCCCACTTGGGATTTTTGGAAAATGGTAAAACACCTGTTTTTATTTTTCAAGACGATTGTAAATAACAAATTTCACTTCTGTAACATCTTTGGTTTTTGAAATATAGGTATTAGGATAAAAATATTCAGACCCCTTTCCCCGACCCCCCCCCAAATTGGATTTGTGGAAAATGGCAAAAAACATGTTTGTTTTTTTCAACGAAGATTGTAAATACCAAATTTCACACCCGTAACATCTTCGGTTTTTGAAATATAGGTATACTGATAAAAGTATTCAACCTCCCTTTTTGCCCCCCCAAGGAATGTTCAGAACATGGTAAAATATGTGTTGTTTTATTTTTCAAGACTAATCTAAATACCAATTTTCAGGACTGTAACATCGTCTGTTTTGGAGATACAGGTATCCCGTTTAAAATATTTAAAATATTCAACCCCCTTTTTTCGCCCCCCCACTTGGATTTTTGAAAAACGGTAAAATATGTGTTTTTTTATTTTTCAAGATGAATCTAAATACCGATTGTCACATCTATAGCATCTTCAGTTTTTGAGCTATAGGTATCCTGTTTAAAATATTCAACCCCCTTTTTACCCCCTTATGGGTGGTTTTTTTCAAAAATCCTTCCTTAGTGGGCACCTACTTCATAAAAACAGTGCACCTTCAAAATTTTACGTTCCTAGGTTAAACAGTTTCAGTTGATGAGTCAGTCAGTCAGGACTTTCGCGTTTATATATATAGATGTATTTAACCCCCCATTTTGGCCCCCCCATGGAATTTTAAGAAAATGCTAAAATACGTGTTTTTTATTTTTCAAGACGAATCTAAATACCGATTTTCACATCTGTAACATCTTCTGATTTTGAGCTATAGGTATCCTGTTTAAAATATTCAACCCCCTTTTTACCCCCTTATGGGCGGATTTTCCAAAAATCCTTGCTTAGTGGGTGCCCACATCATAAAAAACAGTGCACCTTCAAAATTTCACGTTCTTATGTTAAACGGTTTCAGCTGAGCATTGATGAGTCAACCAGTCAGGACTTTCGGGTTTATGATAAAAGTATTCAACCCCCCTTCCCCCCCAGTCGAATTTTTGAAAAACGGTAAATACGTGTTTTTTTATTTTTCAAGAAGAATCTAAATACCGATTTTCACATCTGTAACATCTTCTGTTTTTGAGCTATAGGTATTGTGTTTAAAATATTCAACCCCCTTTTTCACCCCTTAGGGGCGGAGTTTCCAAAAATCCTTCCTTAGTGGGTGCCCACATTATAAAAACAGTGCACCTTCAAAATTTCACGTTCCTAGGTTAAACGGTTCCAGCTGGGCGTTGATGAGTCAATCAGTCAGGACTTTCGCGTTTATGATTAAAGTATTCAACCCCCCTTTCCCCTCCCAAGAAATTTTCAGAAAATGTTAAAATAGGTGGTTTTTTATTTTTCAAGATGAATCTATATACCGATTTTCACGTCTGTACCATCTTCCGTTTTCAAGATATAGGTATCCTGTTTAAAATATTTAAAATATTCAACCCCCCTTTTTTTGCCCCCAGTTGATTTTTTGAAAAACGGTAAAATACATGTTTTTTTATTTTTCAAGAAGAATCTAAATACCGATTTTCACGTCTGTAACATCTTCTGTTTTTAAGATATAGGTATCTTGTTTAAAATATTTAAAATATTCAACCCCCTTTTTTCGCCCCCCCAGTCGAATTTTTGAAAAACGGTAAAATACGTGTTTTTTTATTTTTCAAGACGAATCTAAATACCGATTTTCACGTCTGTAACATATTCTGTTTTTGAGCTATAGGTATCCTGTTTAAAATATTCAACCCCCTTTTTCACCCCCTTAGGGGCGGAGTTTCCAAAAATCCTTCCTTAGTGGGTGTCTACATCATAAAAACAGTGCACCTTCAAAATTCCACGTTCCTAGGTTAAACGGTTTCAGCTGGGCGTTGATGAGTCAGTCAGTCAGGACTTTCGCGTTTATATATATAGATTGGTATTTTTTGGAAGCTGCATTGCAAATAACCTCATTATGATCACTACAAATCCTCATGAGACGGAAATCTCACCATTTTCATTATTTATCTTTATTATACAAGTTACTGTATCTAGTACAAAGGTATTTTATGCCTGTATGATACTTATGCAGACCCCGTTTGAAATTGTGCAAGACAAGGGACACCATCTAGAGCTCAGAATCTGACATTTTAACAATATTTCTGTAAAGGATAAACGAATACATGAAAAATTTAAAATGAGAAAATTAACAATATTAAAATTTTTAACTATATTAGTATAACAATTTCTGTGCGACGCGTCTGTTTTACCATATATTTAATGGTTACCTTCACATCCCATGTTTCAAATAAATGTTAAAAATTTTTGTCAACAAAATTCTCTTGCTAGTGATGGGCAGGGCCGGATTAACATACGGGCTGAGGGAGCAGCAGCTCCAGGTCCATGCCCCAGAATAGGCCCAGAGAAAGGATAACTATGTCTGCATTGATTGGCATTTGGACCCCTGTATCTCCAACTCCATAGCAGCTACAGGGTCATCTGAGGTCAGAATTGCCTTTCCAATGATACCAAACATGACCAGGTTTCATGCAACAACAATAAAATAATAAATATTTCCTTTTTTTTCTTTCTAATACAGCAATATTTTTCACTTTACAATTATAAAGTGAAAAATGATGCTGCACTAACTCACCATCTCATTTCTCATGTCACCAACAAGTGTGGAGGTGCTGGCACAAGCCGTTATTACAAATTGTTACATCAAAAACCTAAATGCCGCACTGCAGCAAAGATCTTTGGGGGTGGTGGACTTTGGAACCCTGTATCTTTACACCTCACAAGGTCAAGTGAGGTGTCATTGGACAGGGCAGAGTCTAAACGTGACCATATAAAATCTAAAAGAAAAGAAAACAACAAAAACTTTATATATTTTTAGTTCCAAAGCGATGGCATTGTCCATTTGTTACGTATAAGATGAGCAATACCACTGCCATTACTCACCTTCTCATTTCCTACGCTGGGAGAAAGTTCAGTATTTTATATATAGTTATTATTCACAAAACACCATCCTCCAAAACACAAGGGAAATAGAATTTTTTTTTTATTTTTTGGTTAAAATTGTATATTTTCTCAGAAAAATTTAGTAACAGGTTCCCATTTCAATTTTTTTTAACACGAATTCCCTATAGAATATGTAACAATTGATATTCTTACAAATATATAACCACAAAGGTTTGAATGATAAAATTTTAAATATATAATTTTACACATTGAAATCTGAATGGAAATTTCCTCACACAGTATATGCCTGGTTAGATATAGCTGTATTTGCACTATTAAGTAACCTAAAACATGTTTAATTTCACTAAATTCCAAAAAAAGCCACCAAAATATTCAGCTACAGGCCCATAGAGATCCTAATCCGGCCCTGGTGAGATGGGTTAATGGACTGTTGTGATACAGCTTTCTACCCAAGATATCTATCAAACTGCAAAGGACATGCCAATATTGTTATATATCCAGGTTCCTGACCGTCACTTCGTGCTGCCATTTAACAGCTGCCATCCAATAGCAATGGCCATTTGTAAACTGGAAGGTGGCAGAACACAAAGTGCATATGAGAGCGGAGGGGTGATGAAATGTGCACGTGTCCCAAAACGCGTACGTAACACACAGCTGTAAAAAACATGCTGTGTACACAAATGTCCACTTCTAATAATTTGCATGATATAAATATTATGCAATAATTATTACTCGACGAGGTACCAGATGTGCCCAAACAGGTCCTGGAACACGAGCAAAAGCAGAGGGGTCCCAGATCCTGTTCCCCCAGGATCCTCACAAATTAAGCCCTGGCTATGACATAGTGGTCGGATACTGATTTGGTAACTAAAGTATACATACTGTATGTGTGCATTCTGAAGCATCTTTCATTCCTTCTAACACTTATAAACTGATTATAAAAAAACTCCACTGCATTTTAGCTTCAACACAAAATTAAAATGATATTTAGTTTAGACTGGGATTCGTGACAGCTGAGCTGTACGTGGAAAATACAACCAAAATGTAATATTTACTTCGTTTTTTTTTTTAACTGGGCAGATAACATTAAATGTAGAATGTAATTCATGGATAAAATAAAAACGAAGCCGCTACTGTAATAAACATAAAGCCCGAGCTGTAACTAGATTTAAGGGGCAAAATCAGAACCTTATAATAAGCTGTCATCATTCGTAAGTAAGCCACCAAGTGTATTGATTGAGAGAGCTAGCATTGAAAATGCCAGGCTGTATAAGAATGGAGATTGCTATGGAAGAGCAGGTAATTATTACATGCAGCCCATCAGAAATAATAGCGGATATAAAAATTAATGAATGTGGGAATAAATAAGGTCTAGGCAACATTGTCTGCAAAAGAGTTTTATAAGCTAAGGCTGACCAACAGAGCACAACAAGAGAGGATGTTCGGACGCAATCCCTGTGTTTACAGGCAGCTGCAAACATAAACATTGCCATATTTTACAAACAGAAGAAAACCAAAATACCAGCACACTATTCCTTCCTTATATGAAAGAAAGAAAGAAAAAAAAAAGAGTTTTATTGCTCCTTTTTTGCCAAAATATGTTAAAGGGATACTCTAGGCAAAATGACCATCTAAGCTTTTTTAGGTGGTCATGATGACCTAAGTATGCCCTTTTCTTTGCTCACCCCTCCGCTGAGCCGATCGGCTAAAACAGATGAGAGACGCGGATGACTTTCCTCCGCCCTCCCAGCTGTCAGTCAGCAGAGCGGGATTTGCTTTTCCCGCTTCTGCCGACTATTGCCAAGTAGGAGACGTCATCGCGCTTTCAGCGCGATGACGTCTCCAACTCGCCGCAGTAGCTGGCGGGAGCGGTTGAGGATTAGTGTTGCGCGCATCCTCTTGTGCTAAACACTAATCAAAGAAGGCGGAACCGGGAGGAAGCCTGCTGATTGGCTGGTTTACGTGATAGGCGCGCATGCGCGCTTTGCACATAAACCTTAAGCCTAGTTGAAGATTTACCACGACGGGAGCGGAAGAGGAGGGAGGTGAGTAAAAAAAAAAAAAACTGCCATTGGAAAAGTGTCGTTTTTAGGGTAAGTATAACATAATAAAAAAATACTGAATGACTAGGTAGGGCAATAGGTATAATATAATGTAAAAAAAGGGGGGGGTGATTTTCAGCCTAGAGTGTTCCTTTAACCCTTTCGCTGCTGAGGCTTTTCCCGCCCCTGTGCTGAGGTCATTTTTTACCTGTTTTGCGCATCATGTTTAAACGTGTTTTGAAGGCTTATTTTAGTATATGACATCGACATATTATATATCGTTCTTTCCGTCAGACTCGGTAGATTCATAATATGTCATTATTATATGTATACGTTATGTCCTGTCTGTATATTATAACAAAAAATGCAATAAAATATGTATTTTCAATAATTTACAGCGTGTAAAGTGTTTTTTTCCACATTTTAACATGCGAGCAATTGCGGTTATATTTTGTATGGGGTGCGCTTGTTAAAAAAATTAGAGATGGGGTCTCGTTACATTTTTTTTTGGGGAAAATGACACCATTTTTAACAAACGCACCGCATACAAAAATCGTTAATGCAGCATCATTGTTCACATTATAATTGAAATGGGAACAATATTGCTGCATTAACAAACCAAAAAAAATAAAAAAAAAGTGTTTATTTTTTTTTTTTAATTTTTTTTTTTTATTTTTATTTTTTTTTTTTTTTTTTTTTACAATTTTTTTTACTTTCATGTTTGGTATCGTTGGAACGGCCATGCTCTGGCCGATCCAACGATATCAAAATTTAACCCCTAACTGCCACGGATCGGGAGATAGGGAGTTCATTGGAACTCCCTATCTCCACAGTTCGTGGCAGTTAGGGGTTAATGCTAGGACTGGCGTCATCGTGCTGCGCACGATGACGCCAGTCCTCTGGGGGAGTTCCCGGAAGCTTGGCCGACATCCAAGATGTCGGCCAGCTCCCGGGAAGGATCGCAAATCGGCGCTTTTCAGCGCCGATTTGCGATCCAGCTCCCCAGGGGTTAATGCCAGGCATCATTTGGAAGGGCAGGCTGTGCCCTTCCAAATGATGCCTGGGTTAAGCCCCTGTGAGCCGCCGATCGGGAGGGAGAGAGGTCCGAAGGACCTCCCCCCCCTCCCTTTCAGGCGCCTCCTCCGCACATGCGGGGGGGCGCCTGAATTAGGTGTCATCGCGGGGGCGCGATGACACCTAATAATGGCGGCCACTGCTCCGGATGCCGGGCTGACATCCAGGATGTCAGCCCGCACCGGAGGGGCCAGCGATCGGCCGGAACCCGGCCGAACGCTGACCCCAATGCGAGGACGCGCTCAGCGCGTCCTCCGCATACCAGCGGGAATGCTGAGGACGCGCTGAGCGCGTCCTTAGCATTCAAGTGGTTAAGCTCCCCTGCCACAGCGTCAAAGCAAACCTCTTTAGGGGGATTCCCCAACCACTTGCATTTTATCATATGGAGCCTTTACAACCCTTTTCAGTTTATTCATGCAAAACCACTAATTTTAGCCAAACCATTGAACCAAAAGCTTTCTTTTTTCATATAAGGTAGGAATACTGCACTGGTATTTTGTTTTTATTAAGGCTGACCATCGGCTTAAGAAACCAAAGCGTGGCCAAGGTAGTTATGGTCGGCCATACCAACGTTTACAAAATAGGAAACGTAGATATTTCTCTGAATTAGTCACAAGAGTAACGCGACTGGTTAAAAATCTGTAGAAAGGATTTGCAAAATCAACAAAAAAATATAGAGAGATGTGTTTCAGTGACTCAATGACTCGAAATAGTGGCGTTTAGAACAATAATAACAATAATCATATTATAAAGGTGTGATGATAATATGGATGTCAACTAATGATAATTATAAGGTTAAGCCGTAACATAATAAATAATAATACAAAAATATTATTAGAGGCAGCAAGAATACCAACAATCTGAGTTTTGTTTATGTTCACCTAGTGTGTCACCCTTCTCCTCTTAAATTGTAAGCTCTTGAGCAGGGTCCTCTCTCCTACTGTTCCATGTGTTTAACGTGTATGTATATTTGTTTTTCTGTCTCTCCCATTGTACAGCGCTATGGAACTTGTTGGGGCATTATAAATACTTGTAACTGTAACAGTGTTTGTATTGCTTGTGTGTGTCTCATTTGAATGATACCTTAATGCCATGTCACATATAATTTACTCCTGCCCATGATAAGTACACAGCCACCCCTGGTGGAACTTAAGAGAACGTCAGGGATGTTACTATGCACAACCTCCATGCAGGAATAGCAATAGCGACCATAATGCTATTAGATAAAGACCTGGCTTGATCCGTGTTAACAATTTCCATAAAATTAATCAACAGATTTATTTAAACTAAAAATACACAAAGTATTAGCTAAAGGGTAGAATAAACAGACGTTTTTTTTCCCCCAGAAATGTGATTATAAGCATAAATATAATTAAATTACATCGGTTATTTTTCAATGTCAGTCTAAATATATAGCCCCAGAATCAGAGATTGAATTAATTATACCGCACTTTTAGGCACTGTGTAAATAACGGCAGGATTTAGTAATCGTGATGAATAATTTTATACAACACCTTCTCCATCGCTGATAAATACGATAAACATGCTCGAACAACTCTAGGCATAAATCTTTAATGTAAACATGATATGTTCTGTTAGAAGGAAATATGATTACAGGAAACTCATGCATGGATAATAATTGCTTTAGGATAATTTATGAATTTTTTAGACTGTGAGCAACTTCAGGTAAAAAAAGCTGCAGGGCCAACTATTGTTATATATTTACAAATGATACAAACGGTTATTTAATTACTAAAGTAAAAGGGCTGAGTTTAATTTGTTTGCGATGGGGACAAAGCCGGGACTCTGAAGGCCGCCTTCCTACCAGATAGTAGATTCTTGGGAATAGGCAGAGATACAACTTGAATTGTTGGCTCTACCTTTGTCCCTGCTTAAAGAATTTTCTAGTAGTTTTGGGAAATTCAGAATTTTTAGATAATTAGATAATAATAATTCAGAATTCCTCCAAATTCTTTTACATTTCATAAAAAGAACCTGTGAGTTACAATACTACATGAAACAGCATGTTTTCATAGACAGTAAGGCTAGGGTCAGACGAAAGCATTTTTCGCGTTGTCCGTGAAAAAGTGCGTCCGAACGCATTGACTTATTTTTTCACGGAATGCGCAAAAACGGTCAGACGACGCGCATTTTCGTGCGTGATTTTTTACGGATCCAAACCAGGAAACTTTGGGTGTCTGGACGTTATGTTGGCAGGACATGAGCAGCGTCTGACATATCCGAATCACGCACACATGCCGCTGGCGACCGCAGCGCACTATGTACGTCAGTACTAGCAGTTCTGCATTCTCGGAAAAATGCGTTCATTTTCCACTTGCGTTGCGCGGCCTAACTTTCGTACGGCCGTACTTCGTATATTGGCCGTCATTGCACGTCATTTGCTGCTACTGCGGCCGTGATTAAGTGCGCCTAAACGCATGTTAAAAGTGCGCTAGTCTGACCCCAGCCTTAAATCTCGGTATTAGAATCAACGTAACTCTCTATAGTCCAGTTACAGTTTCAGGGTTGACCCATGTTTAGATTGTAACCCTGCGCCCTACCTAAAATAGGAATATGCAATATTAAAGGTTCTAGAAACCTTTGCCTGGGGAAAAAAAAACACCTCCTGGTTAATTTGTAGTCAGCGAACATTGAAAAACTACTATAAAGGCAGGTCTGACCTATATGCCAGAGAGCGAGGCTCGTTTAACCTTGAAATATTTTTACGTACCAACGCGTAGCTAGACAAGTTGTGAGTAATTTTTAAAAAAAGAATAGAAGCTTTGCAGAACATCATCAAAACTGAGAATGCTAACCTAATTTAATCGAAAGCTCTAAAAAAGCATCAAACCTTGTGGCAACTTACACTACAAATGGGAGAAACCAGTCCTGCAACTGTTCCTACTCTCTCCTGTTAACGCTGCATTACGAAGAACAGATGTCTGTGATATTTATCAAGTTTAGGCAAAGGCAGGGCGAATAGATGAAAACATGAGTAAATAAAAAAGTTGCATTGCATACTTAATAATGGAAAAAATCTAGAAAGTACTTACTGAGGTGTACAAGTATCCTTCACCGTTCATCGCCATATATAGTTTAGTTTGAACACCTTGAATTGCCACCACTCGTAAACCAACTGGTATGAGGTTAAACAAGGCTGAAGAGAGAAGAAACAGAACACATGAAATAACGTTGTAGGAATAGATTGCTAGTGCCAGCATCTTATTCCCAACAGCGTGCGTGTCATAGGATGCCGTATTTTGAATTGTAACATGACGTTTGATGCTGGCCTCTTTGGTTACTGATGTGGCCTCATGTCCCCTCATCCAGTGTCTCCTATTCTGCGGTCCACTGTTCAGTGTAACTATGTAGTTATACACTTCAATAAAATAAAAAGATCACTTATAAGTCTTACATAATAGAATATTTCCTTTATTGCAAATGACTTTACATTTTTGGTTCTGGTTTAGTCTCCCCAATTCCCAGCAACCTAAAAAGTGTCCAACAATTCCTGGTGAAAAACCCAGTTTTTATATCAATAGAGAAAATATTTATTGTAGCAAAAGAAGAGATTCAATAAATTAAATAAAAAGTACTGGTATTTACCAAGTTACAACCAGCTACCAATCAGTCATTGATCATGATGTATTAGATTGCTTTAGAAAAAAGCATTCAGACATTGTAGCAATGGAGCAAGTATATAATATAAAATTTATTATGGTGAAAATCAGATGTGGGTGGTGACATTTTAAGATAGGGGGTGCCCAACTCTGCCCCTTTGAATTGATCCAATCCACATTTACTTGTAAGTCACACCACACAACCGTAGGCCTCCCAATGAACACATACAGTAGACCTGATATTACAGTGGTTATAAATATTGACCACTACACTACATCCTATTTCCTATGTCCTACTGAATACAAATCAGCAGCATTGTATTATAGATACAAACAAAGGATAGGAGCTGATAATTTACAGCTCGCTGCCGAAACCTTTGAGTCTCAAGTGGAGCTCTGTTGTAATATCGGCATAAGCCGTTAACAGCTGAGGCCAATCTGCTTAGTTGTAATCTAGTGAGGAAAAGGGGGTGAGGATTCTGAGAATAAGCAACAGCACTAGTGTCCTGCTCTACGGTAGGTGCCCGCTCAGGTCTCACAAGGTTTTAGCTTGCTTGTGCCATTGCAGGGACGAATGCTCTATATGCAAATCAGCCTGCTCTCACCCAGAAAGGATGGCCAGTACTGATTGCCAAGGAGGTCATACCTGCACGAGAGATGCAGCAACCCCCGACGATCGTTTCGGCCTTATTAGGCCTCGTCAGGAGGGTATAGCTGACACTGCTCTAGGCACATCAAGCAAGGGGTCCACGTCTGGATGACCCTGTAAACTTATAGTAACTCACTAACTCAGCTCCCCACTACCTGTCCTCACTAATCACCAAATACACCCCAGCCCGCTCCCTAAGGTCAAACAGTGACCTGCGCCTAGCTTCTCCCCGCATCACCTCTTCCCATGATAGACTGCAGGATTTCTCACGTGCAGCCCCCACTCTCTGGAACGCTCTCCCTCGTACTGTCAGACTTTCCCCTAACTTCTCTTCCTTCAAACGCTCTCTTAAAACGTTCCTATTTAGGGAAGCCTACCACCCAACTCACTAACGCAATCACTCTCACCTTGCAGTCCTCTCCTCCTGTTTCCAACCCCAACCATTCTAGATTGTGAGTTCCTACGGGAATAGGGCCCTCATCTCCTCCTGTACTGTTTGTCAAATGTTGTCAAATGTTGTTCAATGTATTGTATTGTAACCCTGTCTATACTGTGCCTATTGTACAGCGCTGCGGAATATGCTGGCGCTTTATAAATAAAGAATAATAATAGTGAGGAAAAGGGGGGTTTGTGAGGGTTAGTTGTGATCTAGTCCCAGAATATTTTCAACATTTGCAAAGATGAATATCACATTGACATAAATATTCAAGCCCTTAGCTATGGCAATTGAAATTTAGCTCAAAGATGATCCTGAGAAATTATGTACATTTGAGATTTTTCCATACTTTAATTACAGTTCACCTGTGGCACACTCAATTGATTGGACATAGTCTGAAAAATCATACACCTGGCTACATAATGACTCACAGCTGTAAATGCAAATCAAAGCAAAAACCAAGCCATGAGCTCAAATGAACTACCTGCAGGGCAGGATGATTGGGAAATCTTAAAAAAAAATATTGGCTACATTTAACATTCCCAAGAGCCCAGTGGCTTCCATAAGTATGGTACAACAAGGCCTAAGCTGAACAATGGGAGGAGAAAGTCAATGGTAAGCAAATTGATCAAGAACCCAAATATCACTCTGTGTGACCTCCAAAGATCTCGAGAGGAGATGGGAGAAACTTGTGAAAGGACAATTATCTCAACAACACTTCGCCGAACTGGCCTGTATGGCAGACTGGCCAGAAGGAAGCCTCTCCTCACAGCAAGACTCATGAAAGACTTTCTGAACAGGGCATGCATCCCACAGTGCTATGTTTACAATCAGATGGACCTCATCAGGGTCAGCTGCCCAAAAGGAAGACATGGACGATGCCACCACCAGGACCCATCCAGTAGGCTACTGAACTACTGGACAAAATCTCTAACCCAGTGAGCCCACCTGTGGAGTGAAACCAGCAGTCTTACGATCGATTTTAGGAACAGACTCCCTCAAACCAGAGAAAATATGGAGGGTACTTCATGAAGTGGACCCCATCCAGACAGTGGCCCTGGAATCTGTCAAATTCACCAGTTACTACTAGTGGATTTCTAGCCGATGGACAATCAGCCCATGGGCTACAGGATACTGGAGCTACCATAACCCTAGTATAACCACAAAACGCCTAATAGAAGGGGAAAACTGGCCAATCCTTTTGGTAGAATCATTTTTAGGGTTTCCCCAGGAGATGGTGTCAGACCACTGAATTTGACCCAATTCAACGCCAAGTAATTCAGTAGCTCTGTATTTTTACGCATATTCAAAGTTCTTCCTACGATCCCCAAGCTAGCAATCACTTTGCAATCTGTTACAGAGGTTCTGAGCATGTGGTTTCTGAGTCCCAATGAACCTTTCAGAAAATGGGAGCCATTCCTGCACCCCTAGATGGAAGACATAAAAAAAGAGACTCCAATAATCTCATATGGATTATAGATGTGGGACTACATGTAATATTCGACCTGCGTGGTCCATGAGAATCTCGAAGCAGCTCAAAAAGTGGCAGAAGATCACGTATGACTCAGATGCCCACAACCACAGTTTTTGGATGAGAGAAAAGGTCTTGTTATCTCCGGTGCCTTGGAAAAATAAGTTGCAGGTAGCATGACAAGAAGAGGTGAGAGTGGATAGGGAGGAGAAGTGGGCCAGAATCTCAAAAAAAAAAAAAAAAGAGAATTAACTCTTTTCTTCAGAACTGGAGAAACCTATACTCTGCTAGGCCCAAGTATATTACAATGGTGGTACACAAGGTTGAGAAACTGGGACAAGTGCAAAATCCCTTTGCAACAATGCCAAAGATACAGGAGATGTTTTACTTTGGAGTCACTGAGCATTCCACCAGTTCCTGGCCATTTCCTGTAGTGCTGGTCCCAAAAAGGATGTCTAAAGGTTTTTGTTGATTATCAATGCCTAAAGAACACACCATGATCGAGCCATACCTCATGCCCAGGGTAGATGAATTGCTCCACTCTATGGGGGTTAGAAAGAATCCCTGGAACGCAGAAATATGTAAAAGATATTGGCTGATTCCCCTACACTATGAGACTATTCCCAAGTTCACCTTTATCAATTTGGTCTAGTTTAAAGTCTTGCCATTCAGCATGAAAAATGCCCTGGTCACCTTCCACTGGATTACAGAATATATGCTGGTTTTTCCCTGTACCAGCCTGGAAGATGTTGCCATTTGCAGTGCTACCTGTGTAGACACTTAAGTCACATAGGGGTCGTTTTGAATAGGATTGGGGGCCTAGAGTGGACGTTGAAGTCTAATAAATGTCATATAGGCATGGTGGAGTTACAGGACCTTGGGCATCTAGTGGTCTGTATGAAATAACTCGAGAACCAGACAAAATAGGGGTTACCATTTATTGGCTTGGTTCCCAATACCCCCACTTAGTTCTTTGCTTTTCTGGGTATATTGGCGCATTATATTATATGGAGTCTGTCTTTCAGGTGTATGGGGTGTGCAGGGAGGGGTAGCACCTCTGGTGTTGGGCTGGTCATGTCCTTCTAAGACAGGTCATTCACCTTTGGTCCCCACCTGTCACTCAGCTCTAACCTGTGGCTCCTAGTAGCTGTAGCATGCACAGCGGCCACACCCCAGGCAACAGCTTCGACAGGCTGGCTAAACCAGGTAGAGAGTAGCCGTCAGGTCATAGACCTTTGGCAAGATAGGGACTTGTCTATCCCGAGCATGTGAAGTCAGACTCCGGCAGATTGAATGGATGAAATCTACTAGAATAGAACAACGGTCATGAAGGCAGGCTCTGCAAGTGATGTGGTATGCTAAGAGCACGGCAAGACACGTAAGGCACCCTGGTCAACCACTGCGCCCAGCCCATCTCCAACTGTCTCGGCTATTGTCCTGCCTTTGGAGCAAGATAGAATCTGGGAAGAGAGAGTGAGGCCGACTACGCGCACCTCTACCTCACTTTAATCCAATTCACGTGCAAGTCCCGACATCTCATCTCAGCTGCAAATGTTGCTACAGGGGTACCTACACATGTCTGCTCAACATGCGGCAGAACATTTTATGCACATATAGGCCTTACCAGCCATCTCCGGACACACCATGGACAACCCACAACCTGTTAGATGTTTAGGTCCTCTTCGATGGATGAACATCAAATGAAGTCTGTAGATACGAATAGCACTATAGCTAAGCACTTGACAGACCTGACTAAGCAAGCCCTCCCCAGCAGGTCCTGTGGTCATGGAAACTGCTCTGATCCACACACCGATACTGACTAACCTGGATCCAACTAATGGCTTACTTGTCAATGCAGAGGTTTCCATCTTTGGACTGAGGCAGTTCTTAGCGAAGCTGAGATCTAGGGTAAGGAACATTGAGTTGTCTACAGCAGTCAAAGCTTCTGCCTTTGTTAGTTAACCTTGCAGCTCTAGGACAAGAATGTTTATGCTGGTCTGAGTCCTCAAGAAGCGACATCCTTATTTTTCCAAAGCAGCCACCATAAGTACTAACTACTGTTAAGAACTACCAGCTGGGTGGACTACAGGTAACATCACTGCTCTGTAACTGTGGAGACACAGGTGTAATCCCGGCAAGAGCACCTCTCCAGTAAGTGTCCTTGGGCAAGACACCCAACGGTACATACTCACCACCCAGGACATACTTGAAAATTAGGGAAATCTCAATGTATCCTTCCTGATAAAATACTTACAAAAACTAACCACAAACTGAACTCTTGGAACAATATGCAGCAGATCAGGAGAAGCTGCTGTGAGAGTAGCTACGTGTTATTACTTTCCTTTCATTTGATATTCTAGATCTGGGTGGCTTTCTAGATGTTTTTGAGTGGTCATTTGTATGTTATTTTTTGCCTGGCTTCCAATTCTTCCTCCCAGTGTCTGTCAAAAGAGCAGGTCTTCATTGTTCTGACAGAAAGCTAGATAATCCCTTTTGCAACTAATCCAGAGCTGCATTGTTTCTACCAAGGTTCACACTATTGTTTTCCCTCCAGTTTGTACATTCGGTGATATTGTTAAAATGTTAATATGTATTATCATAGCTGACACATTCATGTGTCCTCCAAGGTGTATTGAGTCACGCTGTGACTTTAAAGACAGTACAACCAGCTGTAACAGTAAGTATAAATCTCACATGGATCTGCCGGCTGCAATTAGATGAATTAACATGCTGCCGTTTACTGCATTCATTCACAATATCACAGTCTATTCCAGAGCATGAGCTGCTGAGTCCTGTTCATGTAAGATTTACTCTCAAGCAAAAAATATTAATAAAAGGAGTTTGTATAAGAATTTTGATTATTAATACTTATATATCTAAAGCAAGGAAAGATCAGCAGAAAACAGTGATGTCCCCAATCAGGACACAGAACCAGATCCAGTAAGCATGGATATATCCACTCAGAAAGACAAAACAAAAGGATCATCCTCAGTCACAATTGTTGAACAACATGCTTCCTGATTAAATATGGGAAATAATATATTACAGTAACCACACAGCAACCACATACTAATTAAAGGTTCCAGTCAGGTGTATAGCAGACGTGTGTATTAATTATACGGTGCTAGTTAATACCACAGCACCTATATAACAATTAAAAAGACACAATCAATAACTCATTAGGTACAGTCAACATTGTTTCCGTACATGTTGTATAATCGGGTCTCACCGAATGATAAAGAACAATAATTATGAATGTTGACATTATGATAATGATAGGTGCTGAATGACAGCTTTGTGAATAATGTGCATTTGACTGGTGTTTTATAATTGCTCCATGCATAAGGAAGCCTGGGTAACACCACACAATTAATATATAGAGTATACAGGTAGTGAGCTTCTGATTGCCACCAAGGGCACTATAGAAACATAGAAAAATGTCGGCAGATAAGAACCTTTCGGCCCATCTAGTCTGCCCAATTACATGGATACTTAACCTGGATTTATCTTTTGTTTAGGATAGCCTTATGCCTATCCCATGCCTGCTTAAATTCAATTACTGTTTTGGCCTCTACCACTTCAACTGGAAGACTGTTCCATGTATCCACCACCCTCTCAGTAAAATAATGCTTCCTGATGTTACTTTTAAACCTTTGCCCCTCTAATCTAAGACTATGTCCTCTTGTTTTGCTACTTTGTTTCCTTTTAAATATACTCCCTTCCTCTACCTTGTGGATTCCCTTTACGAATTTAAATGTTTCTATCATATCTCCTCTGTCTCGTCTTTTTTCCAAGCTGTACGTGTTAAGATCATTAAGCCTTTCCTGGTAACTTTTCTCCTTCAAGCCATACACCATTTTAGTAGCCCTTCTCTGAAGTCTCTCTAAGATGTCTATATCCTTCTGGAGATACGGTCTCCAGTACTGCACACAGTACTCCAAGTGAGGTCTCACCAGTGCTCTGTACTGTGGCATGAGCACTTCCCTTTTCCTACTGCTAATATCTCTCCATAGAAACATAGAAAATGTCGGCAGATAAGAACCTTTCGGCCCATCTAGTGTGGTTACTCAAGGTTTAATAAGTTGTTCATGTTGTAATTAGTGGCATATAATGGATATATGGAAGCTGTGCGATTAATCAACTGTTTAATAATGAAATTATATTAATTAATTAGTGATATATGATTAATGGGTGCAGTTGATCGATGATATATTGCTATATATGGGTCCAATACTATCCACTAGTACTTTATATGCCATATAATTCATATCTCAGGCTCAGTGCAGTTGACTGGCGATACATAATTGATATATGGGTGCTCTGTACCAGGCATATAGGTATGTGGTTAAATAGTTATGTATAATTCATACACTATGGCTGGGCTGTGGTTGAATGGTCTTTTATTATTGATGTGTAGACATGGTGTGGTTGTTTGATTCTCTGTTATTTATAAATTTGTGTTGTGTACGTGTCACATACTGTAAGTTCAGTGTGCTTGGTCGATATTCTATTCATGCTATGTGAATGTAGTACCGTTTGTAATGTAATTTATTAGTACACTATGTATTACAGGTGTGTATATATAGACATTAATTATAATTTTTATTATATAGAACCAAAAGGTGCTGCTATTGTTGCAGAACTAAACAGTTTCATTCAGTGAAACATGAGATCTTATTAATGTAGATATTGAAAGCATCATTATGAAATATTCATGATTTGCTTGTGTTTCAACTGGAATAAAGCTGTGTTACCCGTTTTGAGGCAGACAATTGTGCACCAAATGGAGGTGAAAATCACTGCCTACAAGTCCTCAAATGGTAATTTAACTTAGATGAGCATAACACTATATCGTAAATGTAAACGTTAGACAAACTCATCTCAAAATGTGTGGGTGACAATATGTTCTTCAACGAAATTATAGAAAATATATTCTTTTTACGGACAATTAGCTTAAACCTCCTCCATCAATCTCGTTAACACACTGATACACCCACCCCATTTCAGATAATCTCTGAGGTTGTGCTATCACCGGTTATGGTGAAGAATTGCTAGTCAACTGGGCCAAAATAACAGGCTGGCAGACTCCTGAATTTGGAACATGGTTAGTTTACAAATTCAAATATTTTACTACCAAATGTGAAAATGCAGTCTATAAATTCCTTCAAGAAATAACCACTTAAGGGGTTATTCAAAGAGTACCGAAATTTTTAGTGCCCTCTCACTTGGCGCACTTTGGGAATCTCAATTTGCCAACCCTGCAGTGAATACAGCATTCGCCGCAGGGTCCCCAAAGTGCGCCGAATTGATCCAGCGAATGTCTTCAATAAACCCGCCATACGCAGCCACAAACCGTCAAAAATCATCAAACGCAGCTGTTAAACCACCAAAAAAAATCCCCAACAGCGTTGGATAAACCGCCAAACGCAGCTGACGATCCGCTGAACAGGCCACCGAAAGCCTCCGATCAGCCGTCAAAAAAAGATGAAAAAAAAATAAATTGTAAAAGGCGTTAAATAAAAAAACTAATGTATGAAAATACATGGGACTAATATATAAGATCTTATGAATAACAATAAAAAGGTCTGTTACAGAATAATAATAAATAACGGTATTTAAAGTAAGAATCTGTATCAAAAATTTTGCCGAAAAATGCCTAAAAAAATTCTAAAAAATAAAATAATAAGGTTTTTTGCTGCAAATGAAAAGAATAAATGGTTGAATAAAAATTTCATAAAAACGCTGTTTTTTTTTGCATTGAAACCTATGGGATTCTGGGATTCGCCGGTTTAAACCCGTCGAACGATAGCACTGAAAATCTGGGCATTTTGCCAACTTTTCTCTGCTGTTCGGCATTCTCTGAATAGATTAACCATTTCTTCTCTAAGGGAATTACACTGACGCCGAATTGCATTGTATTTTGCTAGCTTTCTGAGTAGTCGAATTGCCACAAAATTGCACCATACAGGGAAATTCATCATTTGGTGCAATTCAGTGGCCATTTGGGCTCTCTTTGAATAACCCCTTTAGTGAATTGTATCCTGTGGGCCAGTTCTTCATGGCGCACCTAACAGGTAGACATCAGCAGCTCTGATTGGAACTTCGTGTGATGGGCCAATATTGTCAACCAAGATGGTGGCTTCCTCTAGGCAAGTGCGACAGATATGCTTTATTGTTTTGTGCGTTGATAATACAATTGAAAATTGTAGCTAAATTCTCCACCTGGTAGTATTCCACCTCGAATATTTTGGCCTATAATTTTCCACAAACCGTATTCAATGGAACCCAATAATGATTGATTAACTGGAGTAAATTGTACTTTTTGTTTTTAGAAAATATGCTCTGGGGTTTCCAGAAAGATCTTTGGCCATATTACAATGTTGGTGCTAACTTAACCAGAGCTGTTGTAAACTTAAAACCTCCATAGGCTATAATGGCTCCGGGAAGTTTACACCAGCTCTGGTTAAGGCTGGGGTCAGACTAACGCATTTTTAACATCCGATTAGGCGCACTTAATCACGGCCGCAGTAGCAGCAAATGACGGGCAATGACGGTCAATATACGAAGTACGGCCGCACGAACTTCCGGCCGCGCAACGCAAGTGGAAAATGAACGCATTTTTTTGAGAAAGCAGAACCGCCAGTACTGACGTACAGAGTGCGCTGCAGCGGCATAGCGGCGAGTGTGTGTGATTAGGAGACGTCAGACGCTGCTAATGTCCAGCCTATATAACGTCCAGACGCAAAAAGTGTTTTATTGACGATCCGCAAAAAATCACGCACGAAAATGCGCGTCGTATGACCATTTTCGAGCATTCCGTGAAAAAATACGTCAATGCGTTCGGACGCACTTTTGACGGTCGCTGCGAATAATGCGTTCGTTTGACCCTAGCCTAAGTTAGCACCAATTATGTAATATGGCCCCTTATGTCTGACAAGCTCCAAACACATTTACACAAAGTCAAATGCAACTTACTGTACGTGCTCTCCTCCTCCTTTGTCCCATCGATGGTGCCATCTGCTTGTAGTTGCAAGTGGTACCCTTGCCTGCTGTATAATTTAGTCACTATACCTTTAAGCTGAGGTTCTGAAAGTAAGCAGAGAGAAGAAGAACAATCGATTTAGATTTTTCTGATAAAACCATAGCTACGCGGTCTCTGTCTCTGGGCTTGACTGGGGATTCCACAAACTTCGATTTCAATTTCATACAAACACATCAATCAAAGTGAATCGCAATTCATTTTCAGATGGGGGAAACTGCTGTACGTGGAGAATCCAGCATCGTAATGGGTATGGGCCATTAACTCAAGAAATGAGAAGCCAGACCAGTCCTCCAGGACAATACTCAGTCGGAATTTTACCATTGGTCTTACAACCATCTAATTAAGCAATACAATTTGCACATGGAGAGAGTATGTATCTTAAAACCAACCATATCGGTCTATTAAATGCACATAGACATTTAAATGGTGACTTTAAAAAGTGCTCTATAATTGTAGTGGGTTGCATATATTCTGGTTTAACTGTAGCTTTACACGGGATATGCTACTGTATGTGAAGTTGTGACGACAGAGTTACAATAGTGTGTCTCTTAGTTGTAGAGGAACGTCTGGTTTGTGTATATATTAGAAGGGTGTTTGCACATTTACAAGTATTTTGCAAAGCCGCAGCCCATCTACTAGGGTATATGCACACATGGAATATTTTTTTAACTACAGAGAGCATGAATTATATAATACACTGTCACGAAACAATAAAGAAAAATCCAAAATGTGTAGCTTCGGACATAAAATGTGGGCAAGCAATACCAAATCACCCAGCTGGCGCCCATCCGCACGAGCACTTGCAAAGGATATAGAATTATGGCAATATTAATACAGATGGCGGGTTTGACCAGGTAGTTAATGTTATTTCTGCATCAATCCAATACCTGTCAAAAATAAATATACATGCAATGTTTGCTATCAGAAATCTGCTGTTGAAAGAGTGATAAAGACTTAAAGCACAAACAGAGTAGCTGACACGGATACAAAATTACTGTTTTTGCACATGATGATCACAACAAAAAAAAGTGTTTGTTTTTTTGTTTGTTTATATGTCATGTTTACTGGTCCATTTAGTAATATAGGGTGATATTTTGCAATATAAATAAAAAACCCTACCATAACCATATATAATGACATTATGAGATTTCGTTCTGCCAGCAGTTGTTAGCTCAGGCTAAATGATTTATATCAAGTGCTAGAAAATCGTAAGAAGGAGGTGACAGTCAACAGTACCTTATAATTACGTCATTTAGGACCGAGAAATAGATGTTTACTGCTCAGGGAAATCCCTAGCCCTTATCTAATTCATCTTTAACAAAAGCAACACTTAGGAATAGTCCCTATCATTCAATATATCAAGGCATGTAGTTTGCTCATTTCAGGAAGTAAACAACATCTACCCCTGCAGACTCAATGGAATATAAATCCAATCATGCCCAGCCAATCAAGCACTGACAGTTATCCTGCTCAGTCACTGTAAAAATAAGAAAAAAAATAATATATATATATATATCTTAGGGAGCACTTTACATTTTTAATCTTGTGGTATTTTATTTTTTAAATATTGTATTACAAAGCATCAATGTCTTCCATCGTGCTGTATAACGCGTGATCGATTCTCATTCTTTAGCTACAAAATAGTATCTTCATAGTTTCATTCAAATGTATGTTGCCCTAAAATACTATATAAAATATTTTATTACATGTTTTATTCCTTGTAGTTTTTTCATTACAATACAAATACAGCTGCAGACACAATGTGGCTATCCATGCATATAAGTAATATAAACATTTTTTTCTAAGTATATATATATATATATATATATATATATCATCCAGGAGGGTAGAAGCAGTGTTTTGGGTTAACAAACATAAATTAGCCTTCACATTGGTCACATTGTATGCTCATTTTTTACAGCAGAGATAATTATGACAGTATGTTTTTCAACACCCGTTAACATGCCTGTTTAACCCTTCCAGCAAGCAGCATATAGCACTGACACAGGAGGAGTTAGTAAACAGGTCCAGCCAGGCAGAATGGTTAACAAGACATCTTTCTGGAATGTCCCACATTTCCATCAGAGATCCCATGTTCTGCAGACCAAGTTAGCACAGTGTTGCAATCAATAATGTCTAATCAGGAGAGCATCTTATCAAACAGGTAGACACATTCGAAAGACGATGATGGTGATGAATAGGCATAACTTTAGCACCGAAGATAAGAAAGGGGAATCATGCGTGAAGATGCATGACTGATGAAAGATGAGGGCGGAAAAAATAATACATATACACGCATGTGTGTAGAGATTAATAATAAAAAAAATTAAATTCTTCAAACCTGGTCGTCTTCGTCTCCTTTTTTTAGAACTAAATAGTTTGACCCGAGAAAAGACGTTGAGCTTATTTTTCTCGCAGTTTCCTTTGTTTTTGCTGGGGCTGCTAACACATTTACATGCATTGGTTTTTTCTCTTTCCCGGGCTTGTCTCTTTTGCCTTATCAAAGAGCTGGCTATAGCTGCAGCCATGGCTAATGTTTACCAGCGCGGTCCTCAAGAACTAGTCAGAAGAATACTACCGGATTAGACAAAAAGCCGGGGTCTGTGGGTAAAACTTTTAGGCAGGATTCTGCAAATGTTAACATTGAAGCTTAACGTTCCTCCTGTAGTCACCGGATGGAGATCTCACAATCCTGGTGAAGAACATTGCCAGATGATCAGGATCCTTGGGTACAACACTCCTTCGGATTTTACAAATAACCGTCAACTTTTAAATTGCAGACACTTTCTATAACCATTAGGCCACCTCGACGTTTGTTTTTTTTTGTAGTGAATCTTCTTCCTTCGATCAATACATATTTGTTGATATTCTAAGACAATAGCAATGACCAACTCTCCAAAATGGGCTTGACCTCAATGAAACAATGGTCGCTGCCTGTTCCCGCTTGTATCCGCTCATCAGAAATACAGCTCACGTCTGGATCTGTTAAGCGATGCATCTTATTTTCCTCAGGCACACCAGCTACATCCAGGCTATACGTTTAAAGAGGAAACACATCTGTCTTCTTCATCTTCCATGAGAGCAGCATGCAATGCAGCGATAGCAGCAGAATCTGTCTGCAGGCACCAGAGCCACTTGTAACTGTGTGTATGTGTGTGTGTGTGTGTGTGAGAGAGAGAGAGAAATGCAGATGGTTCCGATCTCCTCCTTTTTTTTTCCTTCAATGAAATACAGAATAGCTCTGACCAATCTCCTATTGTGTGTCATCTGAAAACATGTGGTTACTTTTACAGAGCACAACAAAAGCAACTGCAGTTATGGTTCTTCCATATGTTGGATAGGGGTTCCTGTGTGATTTTCCTATTGCAGATTTCCCTTCTTTTTTTTTTCCCTACGTATGCAGAGGTTTGGCATGGCAGGTCAGGATGAGCTATGTGTTGATGAAAGGAACTTGCTCTCAAGAGCCATCTCCCGGAGAGAGAAAGGTAGCTTGAATTAATTGTTAAATTACTCTTTCCTTGCCAGGACAAATTAAAGATGCAAGAGGGTTCCTGGATTTGTAATCTAAAGTATTCTGCCATTGGTCATTTTTCCATAGTCATCATTGGTCGGTGAAATTTGTATCCTGATTGGTCGGTGCGATTTTCCTGCCTGGTTCTTCCTTATTGTATGATACAAGATTCTTATCTAAGCTGCTAAACGTCAATTCTTTACAGCCAGGCATCGGAGAGAAGGGAATATCTTCTGCTTACTGCCGCCAGTGAATATAGACAGAATATACATTTATTTATATATATATATATATATATAGTTGTTTTTTATAAAGTCAGTAGACGATACAGCTCGTAAAACATGTTTTTAGCCACTGGATCCACACCCAAATCTGTTCTGATTCACGGTATATTGTGTTAAATGTTGTGGCTATAATATTTAATGATAGGTAAGGATTTGATGCACAGCAGCAGCTCTTAATAACTTACCATGGGTAAAAAAAACATAGAATATCTCGTATTTAACAAGCCTGGCATCAAAAGATTGTAATTAAAATAACGAGGAATGTGAAAGTAGCAAAGTCACTGTTCTCTAGCTTGGTAGTCCAGGGACAGACATTGGCATAAATATAATGAAGTCATTTTAATGATATTGAGAATATAGAAAAAAAAATTGATGTCCTTTCCGAGACAGTTTCACTCAAGGACTGCACTTGAAGGTAAAAAAAAAAAAACAACGCCTAGTGCTGAGCTCAACAACAGTATAGAAAAGCAGCAGAGCGAGCACTCTGAGGTCTTAAAATTAAATATTAGCATTTTTGTTTTTCAAATCATGTTAAAAAAAAAGGACAACATTTCAGCTCCGGTGTGGAGCTTTTATTCTGATGAATGAATTAGAGTGCTAGCTCTGCATATAAATATCTATCTATGCATATTCCTTTCAATATATTTGGTATACCCATCTTTTCTTTATACAGAGTATAGGAAAACTGTTTAAATATGGTTTGATTTAATTACAGCCATTTTACTACCGAGCTGAGAAATCAATATTCCCTAAAAGTATGAGTTGTAGTGAGTCAATAAGATACTATAGCTGGCAAGGATTCAATACTATATTTAGGAACCAAACACTACTACCACTACTACTACTACCACCACTACTACTAACTCTGCAATGGTGTTACATCCTCGGCCCCTGCAGCGCTGCATGGGGAGTCTGGACACACTTCTGGGTCACTGTCCCAATCACAAGGCATCCGATTGTGTTACTATCTGCAGTTCAAGGAGATCAAGGGAATTTACCAGCGGCTTGCATTCTGCCCTGTTCGGTTGCTACCAAACCATTAAGTCTGCAGATTGTGTGACTGCCCTGCAGTCTGCACAATTCATCAACCGCAACAATACTCTGTATTTACCGCCATCAATACTCTGTGTATAAACCGCTGTGTTAATAACTATACTCATGTAGCCAGGTTATGTTTACAGTTGACTGAAGTTTCTGTATCTGCACTAAGCAATCTTTTGGCCTTGAAACCATTTAAGCTTAGTTGATACTCAGGCTTGTCGTAACACTCCCTGGATAGGGAGATCAGGTCAATTAAAACATTCTGCTCTGTAACCTGGTATCTGATAAGTCTGTCCATTATGATCCCAACTACGCTACTCCAGTGTGAGCGCTATAGCGCCCGTTACAAATGGTCATCACTTTCCTCAGTTACTAAGGATTAAGGCTAAAGTGTCAGATTTGGGTAGGGTAGCAGTGCCCCACTGCATATGAACCCATCTATGAGGTGCTATTCACAAAGGAAGTCAATATGGGCTATTTTACACATGTGGATATATTACACAAAGAGAGGAAATCAGCTTGGGGTAAGTGAATATGAGATAATTTCTTTGCACATGCAGATTGCTATCACAAGTCATTTGGAAGCTTAAACAGAGGCACGCGCAGTTATCTCATGTGTCAATATTACTTCAGCATTTTATGAGGCTACAAGTGACTGACTGCATTACAACTTGTAACCTGCATTCACCGTTGCATATATCTTCTATATATATAGGGGAAACTGCAAAAAGTCTACACTATGTACACTCATAAAACTCTCATCCATGGCTGTCAAGTAAGAGATTGATTTGAACAGCCATGCTGTGGCCAACAGGATGAAGGGCACATGAAAGGTATTTATAAGTGGAAATACTGTCACACTCAGCACTTCCCTCACCTATGAGCACCATGGTAGGGATGCAATGTTATCGATCTGCGATACGCGAATGTCTATTTCATGCCATGGGTAAGTGTGCATTGCGCGGGTACGGCAGATCTTCCTAGACATACACTATATTGAAGGATACAGTTACAGCATTTATATAGCGCCGACAAACTGTACTCCCCCATTGTAAAGCGCTGCGTAAACACAACACATAATAAACAATGATACATGAGGGAGTGACGACACCAAGAAGAGATCTCTGTAGCACAGTTTAGTACAAGGTGTCAGAATATGTCAATATCTTACCACTTCTATGTGCACACTACAAGAAGCCAGTGACTAACTGTGCTTTTGTGTATGTTGTAATTTGTGTAGAATGGGGAAAATATAGCGAGGTTGATGTGTAGTACTTTCCCAAAGCGCAGAAAACATTAAGGAAAGAAAAAATTAAGAGGCTCTGGCTCTTCCCATAATGTCCTTTTTTCCACCGCTCTAAGGCTGGGGTCAGACGAACGCTGTTTGAACCTGCGTTTAGCCGCACTTTATTACGGCCGTGGTAGCAGCAAATGACCTCCAATGACGACCAACATACAAAGTACGGCTGCACAAAAGTACGGCCGGACAACGCAAGCGGCAAACTAACGCATTTTTGCAAGAACGTCGAACTGCTAGTACTGACGCACAAAGTGCGCTGCGTCGGCATAGCGGCTGTGTGTGATTATAGAGATGTCAGACGCTGCTCATGTCTTGTCTACATCACGTCCATTTGTTTTTTATAGCTCTGTCAAAAATCACGGCCGTAATTGCGCACCGTGTGACCACCATCGCGTCTGCGGTCAAAAAGTGCGTCCATGCGTCCGGATGCACTTTTTGACGGAAGACGCGAAAAATGCGTTAGTCTGACTCTAGCCTAAAGCACAGTGCTATGTGTTGTACAGTGTTGGGATGTCTAGCCAAGCAGAAAAGGTTCCACTTTAGCATATTCTGTCACATTATTCTACACGCACACGTGTCACATCCAGTCTTTCACTGATAACCAGAGAAGAATGGGAATTTGTGAACTCCAAACACTAATAACAAAAAACAAATAGACCTTTTGATCACAGACGGCAATACGGCCCAAATGTGTGGAATCCAATAGATGAAGGAAGACAAGGCATCCCAAGTCTTGATGAAGGCTGATGACCCAGTTGAAGCGTTGTCCATTAGCCAAACAAAATGACATTACTGACCTCAGTGCCTCCGTTCTGTTGTATTTCACGGATATCCGGTCATACTGAGTCATTCGCACTTACAAACACACACATGCACACACCAGCTAGGCACTTCAGGACACTCACAAACACTCAGCCACACAATGACGTTCATGCAAACACAGTCAGACATACAGTAACCCTTCTGCGTGTCTGCTGCTTTTCTACTCATTCACTCTTTATCACCAGGCAGGAGATTTTTAGCTATGTGATTAAACACACACACACACACACACACACGAGCCATGGCCTCCCTCCGCTTAAAGAGGCAGTGTGTAGAGTTACTGAAAAGTAATGCTGTCACTGTCCCCTGGCGCCAAGCTGCGCAAAGGACCATGCAAGGGCAATAGCTCAGCAAACGCTGACTTTGTGAAATTAAAATTCCCTTTACATGTATAATAGAATGCCATAATTGCTGCATAATGCCACATCAATGTAATCTTTGAATGGTCTTGTTTTAAATAAACAGACGCAAACAGGGTTATTCAGAGAGAGGTGAAAACCAGGAGAATGGCAGGAGAAGAGAACAATCTAGACCAAATAAAGTGGAGAGTGAGATAAATGGGACCTAGAATTTTCACTTCTCCAGTCATTCTCCTGGTTTTCACTTCTCTCTGAACAACCCTGATAGTTTTCTTTTTATTGCAAACTGTTGCAGGTCAGGTAAACATATGATACGGATTGAAAGCAAACCTTCTTTTACAGCTGTCGTGAGCATGAGTTGGGTACCGGCCTTGCTGTTCCCGACTCACAGAGTGATTCCATAGGCCAGAATGAGTAGTAACTGTTTGGCTCCGGTCCTTCATGATCTGGACGGAGCTCCAGCAATTGCTGCAAAAGCCGGACATTTACATTAAGTTGCTGGAAGGTGAAAGGTTTGCCATTTTTTTGTTACATTGTCTATATAAAACAATAAAACTAGGAATAATTTCCAGAATTAGTTATCCCTTTATGTTTTCGTTAAACCCGTAGACGTGCGCGTTGCTCAGAGGAGTGCGTCTGTTCAGTTAACTGTTCTTTCTTTTTGACCTTTTAGGTCCACATTTACACATTTTGGGCACTATTACATTCCTAACGCAAAAGCGCTCGCGCAGCACAGGATTTTTTGCGCACAGCATTAAGTATTAACGAGCGAAAACTAACGGTGGTATTACAATCTTCGCAAATTTTTTCATCCGTCAAAAAATAACATTCGTAAAACCGACGCGCAAAAATGCGCGCAAAGTACCGTTGCGCGCAGAAATCAGTGAGAGCAATGTAATTTTTAACGTGAGTCCGTCATTTTTGTGCGGACTGCGCATGTTTTGATGGAAGACAAGGTAGTGGCTGTCATTTTTGACAGATCTAGTAAAACAAATGTGCGCATCGACGTTCTCCGTTGTGAATCCGCAGTTTGGTACAGTCAGGTTGTTACAATTTGCCGTTACCACCAGCTTTTCAAAGGCGTTAAAATTATGCGCGCAAACGTTGTCCGTTAAATTTTGCGCTAAGATTGTAATACCATGCGCGCACCAGCGCACAAACGCATTTGTGCTCACAATGTTAAGTATAGGACGCGCACAAGTATATGCTCGCGCAGGTCCCTCCACATTAAACGTTAACGTTCAATACTCTGAAGCAGAAGACATTGACAACCCCTACTGCAAACAAATAAAAGTAGTTGGGGGACTGAAGACTTCTGAAAAACAGCAATAACTCCTAGACAGACCATAAGGAACACAGTTTCAATTGCTAACACACTTATTTTACCAGACTAGATTTATGTAAGCTCCTATGAGCAGGGCCCTCTACATCCTACGTCAACTTAATATTATTCCCTTTGGTTTTTGTAAAGCACTGCAGAAACTGTTGGCGCTATATTAATAATAATAATAATTAACCTCTTCAAAACCATTATTGAGGACACATGTACTCAGGGCACCTGCAGAGGCTTTTGAAGAACAAGTGTACTTAATCTGGTCTGATTCTGGACTAACGCAAGAAGATTTAATTTATTGCAAATAAAATTAATTCACAAACAAACTCCAAAACATGCACCTAAAGTTTCAACACATCGAACATGACAGTTGACGTGTGAAAATTATTTGAAATGCTTCCAGATCCAGTTTTATTTCACGAAAAACAGAGCCCAAGCACCAATGTAAATGCAGTAGCGGTTTTTGGCCAGCAGAGGGAGCCCACTGGCTGTCAGGTAGGGCTTACTTACAGTGAACATATAGCTTTCCACTTTATATTTACTGGGTGGCCAATGGTCCTGCCAGTGGTTTTATGGGAAATGTCTTGGTAGTGAAGGGGTTAAGGTCCACATCAATCACCGAATGTCCCTTCTGGCAGAACGGAAAATAATGTCTAAGCATGAGCAGGTTTTCTAATAGCCTATTGATAAAAAAAATGAATACTGCCATATTATGTTTTGGCAAATGCTAATAGACATTTGATAACCATAGATAATAGCTACAGTATATGCTCTTACTAGGGATGGGCTGCCGGTTCAAATCTGTTCGAAGTTCGATTTGAACATCGGCTGTTTGCAAACTTCTAACTTTTCGGGACGTTCGCAGAAAGTTCGAGAAAAAAGTTTTAAAAAAAAAATCCAAAAAATGCTTGAAAGATCCTAAAAAAAAATCTAAAAATAAAGAGACTCTTTACTGCAGAATATAATAATAAATGGTTTATTAGGTATTGAATTAAAACGGGAATATTTTTAACATTGAAGCCTATGGGATTCATAAACATTTCCCACTCCTTATTGGTCAAACATTTCCCACTCATTGTTGGTCAAACATTTCCCAATCCTTGTTGGTCAAACATTTCCAACTCCTTTTTGGTCAAACATTTCCCATAGCTTCGAATCGCGTTTAAACATGAGCAAAAGCAGTAAAAATTTGCTCAGCGCACAGCGGTGAAATGTCTCAGCAGTGAAATGGTTAAAAACATTTTTTTTCTCATTGTTTCCTGTCCCCCAGGGCAGTACCCAGACGCACCCCCATACACCTTTTATGGACAATATCTTGCAAATATGCCCTCTTGGAGGGCACTTTCATTTTCGGAAGTTCGACCCCCATTGACTTGCATTACGTTCGAGTTCGATTTCAAACTTTTCGGCCGCTCAAGTTCGAACCGAATACAGGGATGTTCGGCCTAGCTCTTACTAAGATATAAAACATGATATCTATTATCATAGAAATTATTTGACATTTTCTAGATAAGGTGTTGCATCTGGTTTTGTAGAATATACTTTCATTATATTGATTGTCCACCTCGAGTTAGTGGTCAGCTTCCCTTGACCCATGGGGTTCATTATATGAAATGACTAGAGATTTTAATGACACGGCAAAATATATAAAATGAGCTATTACTTAACTGGTTAATATCAAAACTTTACAGTGTTATTTACTCATAGGGCATTGCATCGATATTTCCTGTCAAACCAGCATTACCATATTGCACAATATTGATTGGAGATGATTGAATACATTCATGAAAGGTAGACTATACTCTATATAATACCAGTACAACAAGATTTACAAGACAAATCACATTTGAGAGGGCCTAAAGCAGCTATGCAATTGATCATTTGTCTTTATAGTTAGAGACACATGACTATTATTCAGTTGTTCAGAATTTAATGCTCTTAACATCAGGAAAAAGTCTCAGCCATGAAATGAGTCGTGGTATATTTTATATATGGAGCATAAAATTGTTTGTTTGACATTGGATTTGGGTCACGGTTTTTCCAAAAGAGCACAGTATTGTTCTATCACAAGGTTTTCTTCAAAAAATGTGTGCAGGGGGAACGTGTGGGAACGCAGTTCCTGCACTATTTTTGCAAAGGGATCCTTTGGTCCCACACTCTATAAAGCTTGCACGCAGGTGTTCAATCATATGTTTCCCTGTTAAATCATATTTATTGTGACTTATCATACATTTTTGCTAAAATTCATATATACAGTTGTGCTCATAAGTTTACATACCCTGGCAAAATTTATGATTTCTTAGCCATTATCCAGAGAATATGAATGATAACACAAAAACATTTCTTTTGCTGTTCTTTTGCTGGTTAGTGTTTGGCTGAAGCCATTTATTATCAATCAATTGTGTTTAAATCATAATGACAACAGAAACAACCCAAATGACCCTGATCAAAAGTTTATATACCCTGGGGATTTTGGCCTCATAACATTGACACAAGTTGACACTAGGGATGTGCGTTTCGGAATTTCGGAATTTTCACGAAATTTCCCGATTCGGGTCTTTCGATTCGATCGAAATTCCGAAAATATTTAGATCCGAAAATGTCCGAATCGAAAAGGTTTTCCGAGTCGAAACGAAATTTTTCGGAATTTCGAATAACTTGAAATGTGTCCAAATCGAAATCTATTGCTTTGAATTGAAACGAGAACAGACTTTCCAAAAAACGAAAAATTGTTCCGAAATCCGAAAAGTTTTCCGAGCCAAACGAAAAATTTTCGGAATTTTCGAATGGACTTTGAAATGTGTCAAATCGAAATCTATTGCTTTGAATTGAAACGAGAACAGACTTTCCAAAAAACGAAAAATTGTTCCGAAATCCGAAAAGTTTTCCGAGCCAAATCGAAAAATTTTCGGAATTTTCGAATGGACTTTGAAATGTGTCAAATCGAAATTTACTTTCCCTCTATATAGTCTATTCATGATTTCAGTTCCATTCGGGATTTCGGTTCCATTTCGGTAAGTCTGGACATCGTATTATTTAACTATTATCTGTTATATCGCTGATTCTGTAAAGTTTAATTTTTCCATGATCCGATACGAATTTTCGTATTTTAATTCGACCGCGGGTCGCGCATGCGCGCGCGCGCGAATATCGTAACTTTATTGAGCACTTTTTATTGACAACTTTTGAACAAAATATTGTTGTTGTTATTATTCAACAAAATGGCCGCTGCGTCATCACCCACAAGTACCAGTAGTACCCAGGAAAGTGAAGCGAGCCACAAATATGTCATTTGAGGAGATGTTGGAGCTTGTCCGCATCTTTGATGGCAAGGATTATGATTGTAGTAGGGGCCCGTACCGCAGGAAGAGTAACGCGAGAAAGGATCGGATCTTGGAGAAGCTACGCACCACATTTTGGTGAATTTTGGGAAGGAACGCTCGAAGGATCAGCTGAGGAAACGCTGGTCCGATTTGAAGGTGCGGGAACAGAAGCAGCTGAGGCACCTCCGCCGCGTCATAGCGAAACGTAAGTGTCACGTTATATTGTAAAGCGCTGCGCAAACTGTTGGCGCTATATAAATCCTGTATAATAATAATAATGTGCTTGCATGTGCTAATGTGCACAGAAATACGTTGATTTATCTAGTCCTTTTTTCATGCAATGTGATTGTGTATAGCTTTGCGTTTTCACGACTCGCCATACAAGCATTTTTGCCATAGCTCTTCTTTTTGTGATTTTACGTATTCGTGAAAATTGTGACATTTGATGTATGTAGATGAAGTTATAATGCTGGATTTCTTTTGGCACTGTGTGTATAGTCTGTAGTGTGCTGGGGGGGGGGGTGTTGTGATTGAGTGATGCATACGAGATGACCCGCAGCTTGCCCAATATTGGCTCCCACCTGCGCATCAACAAAAATCTCTGCGTCTCTGCTAAGTGGTAGTGTAGCACAACAAGGATGGGACATGTAGTTCTTCTGAAAGTGCATAACAGAGCTGCGTTCAATGCAGCTGCTGCAGCAGTGACACTGAATGCTTTAGATGCAAATTTCAAAACAAAATGGTGGATTTCTGTTGTTTCTGCAATATCCAGTTTTATTATTAGCAGAAACTGAAAGTGAAACTGAGGCTGAGGCATCTATAAAATAACTAAAAGCAGTCGCACAATGCGTTTTGTACGCACACAACACAAATAATAGTTTTTATTGAATAAAAACGTAATGTTTACTTCTGAAAAAAATATATAAATGAACGGTAATATATGTCTGTGTGCAATATATGTATGAGATGGGAGTAGTGGGGGGGGTCAAGCTGAGGCCTGTTCAATACCTCAGCCGCTGCAAGTGCTAAGTTAGCAACTTGCCATTGAACGCCGTTCAACCGCTCAGCATGCTAACCTAGCACTTGCAGCGACCCGAGGAGATGCTGAGTGTGACGTTTTAAAGATGGCCGCCGCCATGAAGCAGTAACAATGCCGTACAGCAAGATGGCCGCCGCCTCGAAGCAAGCAATAATTCCGTACAGCAATGTTAATTTTGCGGTTTCTGTTCACCAAAGCACAAAATATTTATTTATTATTTCCCCTGTACATAGACATATATTACAGTTCAAATTATATATTATTGTTTCAGAAGTAAACATAACGTTTATTCATTAAAAACGATCATTTGTGGTGTGTGCGTACATAACGGAATTGTGCTGACTGCTTCTCTTTATTATATTTTGTCCGAGTGATCCGAAAAACAATCTGAATTTTTCATTAAGAAATCATCGGCCATTTTGGATTCAAAATTCGCATCCAAAGGGTTCAACGACACTGCTGCAGCAATTCAGCAGCTGCTGAGGTACTGAACAGGCCTCTGGTAGTGGGGTAGTGGAGGGGGTGTCGCAATACTTTCGGCAATATAGTGTATAGATATACCATTTTTTCCAGTCTGCATTATTTACGTGTTATTTTTTGAATTTGGCAGAAGACAGGAAGAAGGCCGCCGAATCTGCCCCGGCGGGCACCAGTGCCCCGGAGGAGGAGGAGGAACCACAGGCGTCCACCAGCGCTGGTATATACTGTTTTATTTTGCAACGACTTTTGGTCAAAAACAGAAACATTTTTTGTTTACTGTATTTTAATTAAATTTTTTTATGTATAGCACAAGAGGAGCAGGAGGAGGAAGAGGAGGAGGAAGAGGAGGAGGAGGAGGAAGAGGAAGAGAGGGAGCCAGAGGCCGCCAGTCCAGGTTTGTTTTTTTTTACTGTTGTATTTTGCATCGACTTTTGTTCAAAAATAAATCAGTTTTGTTGTTTACTGTATTTTTTATTTCTTTAATTTCTTACATATAGCCCTGGATATGCAGACGGTGGTCGTGGGGGATCAGTCGGAGGAGGAGGAGGAGCCTCAGGAAGCTGCCAGCACTGGTATATACTACTGTTATATTTTTTCAAGACTTTCAGTCAAAAATAGAAACCTGCTTTACTTACTGTATTTTCCTTCTTTCATTTATTGGATATATCGAAGAAGCCAGACCGAGCAATCAGGAGGCAATTGGTCAGCAGCTTCGCCTGGCAGTCCGGACACTGGACAACGTCCAGGAACTGCTGCAGGTCCTCCGTGAGCAGCTAGTGACCACCGCGGACATGCTTGAGCGGCAGTAAGAAGAGCGACAAGTGCCTCAGCTGCTCCTGCTCGCCTGCTTTGGGTCGGACCAGCGTTTTCTGATCTGGTCCTTCGTACCGTCCTTCCCAAACACTCTAGGATGGTGGTGCGTAGCTTCTCTGTTCCGATCCTTTCTCAAATTACTCTTCCTGCGTAAGGGCCCTTACTGCAGTCATATTCCTTGTTATCGAAGATGCGGACCAGCTCCAACATCTCCTCAAATGCCAGTAATTATTATCGCCTGGCTTAGACTGGAAGATGTTTTTGTTTGTTGTTGTTTGTGCCCCCGTTGGGCAGTTTGCCATCCTTCCCCATGTAAATAAATTTTCTATTTTTTTATATATTTTCCTGTTGTGTGCGTTGCTTTACGTTAATAAGTTAATTATGTATTGCTTGGTTTCCAGTCCACACTGTTAAAATCATATGTACATAAATTTATTGACATTTCTATGGACCCTTTGTCATAAATTTGTCAACATATTTGTGGCCATGAATGTGACTGTGTAATTTTCACCCAAAAAAATATAACAAGTCCCCTTTTCAATTTTTTTTTAACAAACGCAACTCATAAAATATAACCGCAAACACTCGCATGATAAAATGTGAAAAAAACACTTTACACCTTGTAAAACAAACATTGAAAATTCTAATTTTATTGCATTTTTTTTTATAATATACAGACAGGACATGACGCATACATATGATAATGATATATTATGAATCATCTGCCGAGTCTGCCGGAAAGAACGATATATAACATGTCTGGGTCATATTATAAAATAAGGCTTCAAAACGCGTTTAAACAAGAGGAGCGAAACTGTTAAAAATTAGCTCAGCAGCAGACCGCAGTGCCGCAACACAGGCGTGAAGGGAAGCCGTGAAATGCCTCAGCAGCGAAAGGGTTAATTTTTTTTTTGTCTGAAACCTTTAAATCATTTTATTTTTTTTTTAATTTCAGATCATTTTGATCAACTACTTTTTCCGTTTTAAAAACTTTTTGTTCTGGTTTTTATTTTTAAAGTCAGACCATTCGGGTCAGTTTACCGTTTTTTAAATAGTTTTGTTCTTTTTTTTTTGTTCCTTGGCTTTCATACCATTTTTTTAATGTGATTAAATAAATAAAGTTGTGAAATGTATATTCATAAGAAAAAAAGGATCTTTATTTAATAAAAAAAAACACGATAGAATCGCCAGAATTATCGTATCGACAGAATGAATTATCGGATCCGAAAAACAAACCAAAAATTTATTATAAAAAAATATATAAAGTATAAAAAAGTAAACCATAGTAGTTTACGCGTCAAAACGAATAGAGTTAGACAGCTTTGAAACGAGGAGAACAGACGTTCCGAAAAAAATGAAAAATTCCGAAATCACGAAAAGTTGATACAAAAAACCAGCAAACTGACCCGAAAATACGAAAAATGGTCGATATTCAAAAAAAAAATTTACACGATAAACGAGCCAAACCAAACCGAATCGAAACAGAAATCGGTTGAAACGAGCCGAATCAAAAATTTTAAACATCAGAACAAATCTAATCGAACCGAAAAAAAAATCAGTGCACAAGCCTATTAATATCTGACATTCCGATGTGAAACATCGGGACTTTTGCATTAGATTTCGACCTTTTTTATTTTTTTAACTTCTGGATAGTCGAAAATCGAAATCTATCCAAAAAGTCCCAATGTTTCACATCATTCTGAACTTTGTTTGGATAGAGTAAGTCCGTGGGCGTGCGGCCGTTAAATGTATATACCAGTGGCGTCGTAACATGGGGGCGGGGGTGCGGCCCGCACCAGGTGACACCCGCCTTTAGGGTGACACCGTCACCCTAAGGGCGGGTGTCTCACCCTCCGCCGCGTTTTTCACTCCCTGCGAGCGTCCGAAGCATGCAGCTTCGACGCTCGCCTGGAGGAAACACGTCACCAGCCAATCGCAGCTGGTCACGTGGCTCCCCCTGGCGAGCGCCCAAGCTCTGCGCGCCGGACGCTCTGAGGGAGCGAAAAAGGCAGCGGAGGTGAGCTGGGGCCATTTTCATGAGGTGCTGGGGCATTCCATGTGCTGGGGCAAATCCATGAGGAGCTGGGGCATATCCATGAGGAGCTGGGGCATTCCATGTGCTGGGGCATATCCATGAGGAGCTGGGGCATTCCATGTGCTGGGGCATATCCACCAGGAGCTGGGGCATATCCACGAGGAGCTGGGGCAAATCCATGTGTGAGCTGGGGCATATCCACGAGGAGCTGGGGCAAATCCATGTGTGAACTGGGGCATATCCACGAGGAGCTGGGGCAAATCCATGTGTCAGCTGGGGCATGTCCACGAGGAGCTGGGGTCCAGGAGCTGGGGCATGTCCACGAGGAGCTGGGGCATGTCACGAGGAGCTGGGGCAATATCCATGAGGAGCTGGGGCATGTCCACGAGGAGCTGGGGCAATATCCATGAGGAGCTGGGGCATATCCACGAGGAGCTGGGGCAAATCCATGTGTGAGCTGGGGCATACCACGAGGAGCTGGGGCAAATCCATGTGTGAACTGGGGCATATCCACGAGGAGCTGGGGCAAATCCATGTGTGAGCTGGGGCATATCCACGAGGAGCTGGGGCAAATCCATGTGTGAACTGGGGCATATCCACGAGGAGCTGGGGCAAATCCATGTGTCAGCTGGGGCATGTCCACGAGGAGCTGGGGCATGTCCACGGAGGCTGGGGCATGTCCACGAGGAGCTGGGGCATGTCCACGAGGAGCTGGGGCAATATCCATGAGGAGCTGGGGCATGTCCACGAGGAGCTGGGGCAATATCCATGAGGAGCTGGGGCATATCCATGAGGATGTCGGATGTCGGCCAAGCTTCCGGTAACTCCCCCTGAGGACTGGCGTCATCGTGCATAGCACGATGACGCCAGTCCTGGAGTTAACCCCAAGCTGCCACCAATGGTGGAGATAGGGGGTTCCAAAATGAACCCCCTATCTCCCGATCCATGGCAGCTAGGGGTTAAAGTTTGGTATTGTTGGATCAGCCAGAGCATGGCTGTTCCAACGATACCAAACACGAATGTGAAAAACGTTTGTAAAAAAATTAAAAAATATTTAAAAACATTTATAAAAAAAATATAAACAATTTTTTTTTCTTTTTTTTGGTTTGTTAATGCAGAAATATTGTTCCCATTTCATTTATAATGTGAACAATGATGCTGCACTAACGATTTTTGTATGCGGTGCGTTTGTTAAAAATCGCGTAATTTTCCCCAAAAAAAAATGTAACGAGACCCCATCTCTAATTTTTTTAACAAGCGCACCCCATACAAAATATAACCGCAATTGCTCGCATGTTAAAATGTGAAAAAAAAACACTTTACACGTTGTAAATTATTGAAAATTCATATTTTATTGCATTTTTTGTTAGAATATACAGACAGGTCATGACGTATACATATAATAATGACATATTATGAATCTGCTGAGTCTGCCGGAAAGAACGATATATAATATGTCTGGGTCATATAATAAAATAAGCTTCAAAACGCGTTTAAACATGATGAGCAAAACCGCTAAAAATGAGCTCAGCACAGAGGTGTGAAAAGCCTCAGCAGCGAAAGGGTTAATTAAAAAAACACGATAGAATCGCCAGAATTATCGTATCGACAGAATGAATTATTGGATCCGAAAAACAAACCAAAAATGTATTATAAAAAAATATATAAAGTAGTATTAAAAAAGTAAACCATAGTAGTTTTCATCAAAACGAATAGAGTTAGACAGCTTTGAAACGAGAACAGACGTTCCGAAAAACGAAAAATTGGCGATATGCCGAAACATGTACAATTCCGAAAAAACGAAAAGTTCAGAAATACGAAAAGTTCCGAAAAACGAAAAATTGACGATATGCCGAAAGCCATGTACAATTCCGAAAAACGGAAATTTTCCGAAATAACGAAAAGTCGATACATAAACCTAGTGAAGTTACCCGAAAATACGAAAAATGGTCGAAATTCCGAAAAATACATGTACCCGAAAACCGAATCGAACCGAACCGAATCGAAACAGAACGCAGTCGAAACGAGCCGAATCGAAAAGTTTGAAAAATCGAAAAATCGAATCGAATCGAATCGAAAAAAAAATCGGTGCACATCCCTAGTTGACACAAGTTTGTTTGTATGGCTACTAAAGGTAACCATCCTCACCTGTGATCTGTTTGCTTGTTATAAGTGTGCGTGTATAAAAGGTCAAGGAGATTCTGGACTCCTGACAGATCTTTGCATCTTTCATCCAGTGCTGCACTGACCTTTCTGGATTCTGAGTCATGGGGAAACGAAAAGAATTGTCAAAGGATCTGCGGGAAAAGGTAGTTGAACTGTATAAAACATAAAAGGGATATAAAAAGATATCCAAGGAATTGAGAATGCCAATCAGCCGTGTTCAAACTCTAATTAAGAAGTGGAAAATGAGGGGTTCTTTTGAAACCAAACCACGGTCAGGTAGACCAACTAAAATTTCAGCCACGACTGCCAGGAAAATTGTTAGGGATGCAAAGAAAAACCCGCAAATAACTTCAGGTGAAATACAGGACTCTCTGAAAACATGTGGTGTGGCTGTTTCAAGATGCACAATAAGGAGGCACTTGAAGAAAGATGGGCTGCATGGTCGAGTCGCCAGAAGAAAGCCATTACTAAGCAAATGCCACAAAGTATACGGCTTACAATACGCCAAACAGCACAGAGACAAGCCTCAAACCTTCTGGCACAAAGTCATTTGGAGTGATGAGACCAAAATTGAACTTTTTGGTCACACCCATAAATCGCTACATTTGGAGAGGAGTCAACAAGGCCTATGATGAAAGGTACACCATTCCTACAGGGGCTCAAACCTCCTAATCCGCACCCCAGCCAGTCTACCTTTGGTGTAAAATATCCTGATGGCGCGATCCGCTAAGAGGTTCCCAGATTTCAGGTCAAAGCACACCGCACGGCCAGCTCTATGCATTTTGTGATCTAGAATTACTCACTTCCTTAGGAGGATATCAGGGTTATTCTGGTTATCAGGGTTATCAGGGTATTCTGGCAGAATTTCGCCGCATTTCGATGTTCTGTGACTAGACGGCACGGTAATCTTCTATGGGGCAATTTCGGTGACACCGAACTCGCATTGCGTCAAACTTCACCGTTTTTTGCTGTTAATTCGCCAGTATTTGGTGAATTGACTGCTTAGTGAATAGACAAATTGGCCCAAAATTGGTGAATAACCTCTTTGGTCAGGCCTGCACCATGTTGGCAATGATCTCCTGCATGTTGAAGCCCTTTGTGCATCATAACCCTTCAATGAGGGGCCCATGATCTATTGCTTGGAGGCCCCAAGACTTGTCAGTCCTTCGCTGGCGCAACCAGTATTTCAGGGTATGATTGATCAAAGTTTGAAAGTAATAAAGGTAACACCTGTGCACAAACTGTTAATTCATGATAAAGAACATGAAAATTAAGAAATAAACGAAAGTGTAAATGAGGATCTAAAAGGTCAAAGCAGCAGCAATTAACCAAGCCCACACATCCTTCTGGGTAGGCTTGTGCACCGATTTTATTTTTCGGTTCGATTCAACTTTTCGATTCGGTTCGTTTCGACCGATTTCGGTTTCGATTCGATTCGGTTCGGCCCGTTTTTCGGGTACATTTTTTTTTCGGAATATCGACCATTTTTCGTATTTTCGTGTCACTGTGCTCGGTTTTTGTATCGACTTTTCGTAATTTCGGAAATTTTCGTTTTTCGGAATTGCACATTTTTCGGAATATCGACCATTTTTCGTATTTTCGTGTCACTGTGCTCGGTTTTTGTATCGACTTTTCGTAATTTCGGAAATTTTCGTTTTTCGGAATTGCACATTTTTCGGAATATCGACCATTTTTCGTATTTTTCGTGTCATTTTGCCCGTTTTTTGTATCGACTTTTCGTTTTTTCGAAAAATTTTCGTTTTTCCGAAAATTTTCGTTTTTACAAAATTTTCGTTTTTTGGAAAATTTTCGTTTTTCGGAACATCTGTTCTCCTCGTTTGACACATTTCAAGTCCATTCGAAAAATCCGAAAATATTTTGTTTCGGCTCGGAAAACATTTCGGATCTGAAATTTTCGGATCTAAAATTTTTCGGAAATTCGGCCGCATCCGAAAACACGAATCGGGAAATTTCGTGAAAATTCCGAAATTCCGAAACCCGAAACGCACATCCCTACTTCTGGGTACGTCGTTGATGCAAGAGTGGCAAAAACTCCACCACCTACAGAACATTGTAGGTAACAATTTGTTTCTTTTTATAATGAAAGTTGCTTTTTTTTTTTAGAGCCAGCAACACATCCCTTGTCTTTTTGGTACCTTGGTTGGTCCATACTTTACATCATTACGCATCCCATGGCTTCAAGACTTACAGGGTTATTCAAAGAGATTTGAAAAGTCACCGCACGTTCGGTGACTTTTCGTTCCCCGTACTTCGAGGCGATTGGGTGATCCTTGTTCGCCGACCCTGCAGTGTATTCAATAAGCACCGCAGGGCCCCCATAGTGCAGGGATTACTCACCGCAAACACACTGAATACTCCCCGCAAAACCCGCTGAACACTCACCGAAATCCACAGAAACAGCTGGATTAACCACGTCAAACACGCCGGAGAAACCCGACTAGCTGCCGATCACAGTGCAGAGCAGCCAGTGGAAAACGCCGACACGCAGATGAACTAGCTGAAAAAAAAACAAAACCGTCCGCTTGAAAGTTTGAAAATTGAAATGCTGTTTGCAAAAAAACTACCAATGAAAATGTCTGAAATTTACATATAAGATCCAATTAATGACAATAAAAAGGGCTGTTACAGAAAAAAGTAAAATTTGTGTAAAAAATACGGAAAAAAAGTTTGCCAAAAAAAACCAACAAATGCCTAAAAGATCCTACAAAATCTATGAATAAAGAGACTTTACTGCAGAATAAAAATAATAAACGGTTTATTAGATATTAAATTAAAAAGTTAATATTTTTAACAATGAAGCCTGTGGGATTCTCCTCTATAAACCTGTCGAATGAAACCACTGAATAGCAGGGCAATTCAGCAACTTTTCCCTGCTGTTTTGTGTTCTCTGAATAGACGAAGCATTGCTTCTCTATGGGGGATTTCACGCCCCTCGAACAGGCACCATACGTGCAGGCAATTCGCCAACATTTGGCGAACAGGCTGCTCTCTGAATAGCCGAATGGCCCCGAAATGCTGAATTTCAGTGTCCGGTTACATTTCGGGGCCAGATCAGCTCTCTTTGAATAACCCTGATAGAAACAACTCTGGTGGGTGGTGCTTTTTTTAGGGAGACAAATACCTTTTGAAGCGTCAACACTATTTTTGGAGTCTACTTCAAACATATCACTCATGAAACAATCCTGAAAACTAGAGTTGGGGAAATAGTAGGCTTTCTTTTTATAAAATAAGATTTAAATAGTGATATAAGCCAGACAAAAATTGATTGCGTAAATGAGTCATATCAGCACCCATCAGACTTCGTACAAGGATTTATGGTGTAGTATTATTATTGTTTGTTGCTTTTTCCGGTTATTGTGAATAATGATGCAATCCATGCAGCTCCTGCATTTAAATCACAAATGACAATGGATATTTTGTCACATCAGTGATTAGTATATTTAGAAAACATACAAACATTATTTAACTCTACATTTTATATCCAGAAAGTGATAGTTCACTGCCTGATGTAATCCCAAGTGGTGGCGATAAATCAAAGCGCATCATGGTTATTGGGTGATGTAGTAAGAAACACTGTATAACAAAATGCTTCTTGTGCGACTATGTCAAGTGCATCTAATAGAAACATATAGGACTGGTGCCGGGAAGCATAGAAAACACTTCAATATGATGTTGCCGTGATATAATAGGCAGCTGTGTGGGTGTTGATGCTAGAGCGGAAGCAAAAGCCCGGGTGGATAATATAATTCATTAGATATTTGTGAATCCAAACAATACAAAGCAAACTGCTCACTGCAATGCAGATTCCCAATGTCTGCAATTCTTCAAACGTATCTGTGACTGCCTGATCACTATAAATGGTAAATGAATCAAGAATACATGGATCTTCAGTGTATTTCATACACACATATATATATATATATATATAATAGCCAAAATAAGGTCATTGTGTACAATCGTGTGTCACATTTTTGCTTTTCTCCAGCTGGGGTGCAATGTGTATGACATGAGCAGTTTTGTGTATTTGAAAAAATGGTTTCTTTCAACTGATGGATCTGTTTGTCTTCTTCTCTATTATTATCTCAGGTGAAGAACACATTTTTCTAACGCCGCACTATAGGATTTATTCAGAGAGCACCAAATTGGCAAAGAAATTGCAAACGGATGAATTTCCCCGTATGGTGCAATTTCGTGGCCATTAGGCTAGTAAGGAAGCTGGCAATTTGGCAAATTTTGGCAAATTGCCAGCAAAATACAGTGCTTTTTGGCGGTAGTGAAATCACCATAGAGAAGTAATGGTCAATCAATTTTAGAACACCGAACAGCACCGAAATGTCAGGGAAATGCCCTAATTTTCGGTGGTTTCATTCGACAGGTTTAAACAGGCAAAACCCATAGGTATCAATGTTAAAAAATATCCCGTTTTTTATTAAATATTTATTCAACTGTTTATTTGTTTCATTCGCAGCAAAAAGTCTCTTTATTAGGATTTTTTAGGCATTTTTTTAGGTTAAAAAAAATTCCCAACTTTTTTTTAATGCTGTTTTTTTCTGTAACAGACCTTTTTATCATTATTCATAGGACTTCATATACTGTATTATTTTCAGGCATTTTCATGCAGTAGTTTTTTTTTAAATTCCTTTTAAGAAATTGCAGTGCTTTTATTTTGGTCTTTTTACCCCTGTTTGTCACTTTGTCAGCTTTTTTTCCGGCAGCTGGTTGGCGGTATGTTTGGCGCGTTGGCGGCTTTTTTCAGATCGATTTGGCAGATCGTTGGATACATTCGGCGGTTTTTCGGTGATTTTTTGATTAGTTCGGCAGTTTTGCAGTGGTTTTTCAGATGCATTCTTTGGGTCAATTCTCTGCATTTCGAGGGTCCATGAGGTGAATGTTGAATTCACCTCAGAGTCTGCAAATTTAACTTACTGCATTGTGGTGATCGGGAGAGCACCGAAAGGTCAGTGACATTTTGGTGCTCTCTGAATAACCCTGTTTGTGTGTTTAGGTAAATGCACAGGGCACATATACTCTAGAAAACTTTTATTTCTGCATTGAGATAACTAAACACATCTTATACTAAAAAAAGTTCTTGCACATCTTATATGACTGATAACAATAGCTATAAAACATGCTCACATGATACATTAATAGGGCTCGAAATGTCACATCCGAAGCTAGTAGTGTGGGTAAAAATGTACTTTACACCATGCATGTAACACCAATTATCCACACTACTGATCTCCATCACCTGTCACTGTTCATTTCCTTAAAACCCATTAATTGCTGATAAATGAGCATGTGTTAACAACATGATTAATTAATGAAATAATGAATTACGTATTTAATTGAACCCTCATCATTTGACAGTGGGTAAGTAATTTATAAGGAGAGTGGGTGGGCTGGCAGAAACCCACTCACGTCTGAACACTAGGACCCCACTGAACCCTCCTCACAGTGGTGGACAGTGATTATAGGGTGATTAAAAAACCCATATGATCTGACTTAACCCTCACCTACTAGGCATGGAGGGATATGGGTATAGGGAAGTCTGAATTTAATGCACCGAAAATTGTATTTGATGTGCACTGGCACAAACAAGCAAATAGCGTGAATGAATATCGCTGTGTCATGTTTTTCAAATAATTCGATGAGCTGTTCTTTTGTTGATTTGCTTTTCAGTGTTCGCCAAAAATTTGGGCAAATCTGAATTCATCCATTAATGAATGCGCACATCTAGCAAATTAATCTTTGCATTAACAGAAGGATGTTGGATATTTGAAGCGTCAACTCCGTTAGGTTTAATGGTCTAAGAACAAACAATAATATTGGAAAAACTGAGGGTCCTATTCAATGGTTGTCTAATTATAAATCCGGCCTTGCTTTTAACGACAAATTAGGCATGTGCCTACAGGCACCCACCACAGGGGGACCCTTGCTCTGTAATAAAAAAAAAAACAACTATCATTTACCCTATTGGGTTCCAGAGACACACACAATATCATTGGAAAGGCCAGAGTATGGAGTACTACTGTTCGCTTTTCAATTACAAAGTGAACAGCGATGCTGCACTAACTCAGCTCCTAATTTCCCACATCAGCAGCAGTTTGTGTTTTTAAAGTTTTGAGAAATATTGAAAAATTGCAGAAAATAAAGCAGAATCAAAAAATTAAGTAGTAAAAAAAGTCACTTGAAAAAGACCCTCGGCCACAGCCGAATTTTGATGTCCAGAACTTTGGTTGCTCCTGGCCAAGATGGAGCATCATTTTCTGTAGCTAGGGTTATGCTTAGGTTTAGGCTTGCGCTAATGGAAAACAAGTGTGCAAGCCTTTTTCCATTAGCGTCTCAATTTTAACACCTGTATTCAGACCATGCCACGTTATCAGTAGCTCGAGTTGCAATGCAGTACATCAGAGTGTTTGAAGATAACGGGAGCAATAAGTGGGGTATGGATGGGGCGGCAGGAGGATTCAAGGAGGAACACTGAGAACTGTTTCCAGTATTCAGCTGCCTACGAAAAAAGGAAGCAGTGGCTCGTGCCACTCTGTCCACAGGGGATTTATGGCGTGTAAGGCTGGGGTCAGACCAGCGCACTTTTAACGTGAGTTCTGGCGCACATAATTACGGCCGCACTAGCAGCAGATGACGGGCAATGACGGCCAATATACGATGTACGGCCGCACAAAAGTGGCCGTGCAACGCAAGTGGAATTTGAACGCATTTTTCTGAGAACGCTGAGCCGCTAGTACTGACGTACTGAGTGCGCAGCTGCGGCATAGCGGCGTGTTTGCGTGATTAGGAGATGTCAGACGCTGCTAATGTCCAGCCTACATAACGTCCAGACGCAAAAAGAGTTTTATTGATGATCCGTACAAAATCACGCCCGAAAATGCGCGTCGTCTGACCGTTTTTGCGCATTCCGTGAAAAAATACGTCAATGCGTTCGGACGCACTTTTTCACGTTCGCGGGGAAAAATGCTTTCGTCTGACCCTAGCCTAAGTGATTTTATGCCGTCTTTAAATCAATGTTTTAAGTGATTTCACTGAATCGCAATCACATAACACCAGCCAGTACAGTATTCATTGAATAACACCAGATGCTAAATGAAAGATGAGCTAGGTTGGAATAGCTTGTTCTGTACCTGCAGGCTCCACCTTAGCATCTCCCATATAAAATATAGGCATTAATGTACAGTAGCAGCCGCAACGTCTGAGATGGAAGCTGAGCTTGCGATTCAGATGGAATAAGACGTGAAGAGATTAAACTAAGCACTCGAGACGTTATGTTGTACAGCTTGAGCGCTTAGATTAAAGTCAACCATGGACTGTTCTGTTTGCCTTTCCAAGCATCCATAGACAAAAACATCTGCAACTAACTAGCAGAAGTCAGATTTGGGATCCTTTAAAACCTAGCAGCAGAGATGTGCATTCATTTTGGAAAAATTCGGAATTTGTAACGAAATTTGATAATTCGTAGTTCGGGAGTACTTCCGAATAATGAATCGATACGAATTTGAAACAAAAAAAAAAAAGGTATATAATAAATTTATTTAGTTTTACACTGTGTCATCATCATAAAAGAAAAATTTGAATAATTGATATCAGCTATTGAATTTGAAATTAACTATCAAATTGATATCAACTATCGAATTGATCTTAACTTACAATACAAGTAATAGTCAGCAAAGGACTTTATGAAACAAATTTATTTTGTTTCACTATTTAGTTTGACTCAAATTCTAAATCTGTGACACAGCTTAAAATTTAACCCTAGCTTATCTTTTAACAGCAAAATTTGATTAATTGGGGTTTTATTTAGTGATCCAAAATTCGAATTGATAAACTATCGAATTGATATATGAAATTCGAATCGATATGAAAAACGAAACGAAAACCGAAACGAAATACGTTACGAAATTCCGAAAATGAAATTATTTAAAAACGTAACAAAAAGAAACTAAACAAAACAATTTTTTCAGCCATGCACATCCCTACTTAGCAGAGGTGTAAACTCCAGCACATTATTACCAGCATGTGTGCTGCATCAAAACAGAAGCACTGGACCAATTTAAGAAATGTCATTTTTCTGGAAGATAGCATTAAAATAAACCCCTTGTGGTAAAGAATGATTATAGATTTCTAGAGCTTGCACAACTGGCGCATGTTTACAAGATAAAAGGCAAAAAAAGCAGTAGCAGTTTAGTGCAAAGTTCCTGCAATGGTATCACCTATACTTTGTGTGACAGACCAAGGCTGCAGGGGTTAAATATTATTGTGACACACCTGTAGTGTATTCTGGAAGGGAGGGGGGTGTCCCAACTGTTTTTTTCCCTGTGTTTTTTTTTTTTTTTTTCAAATAAAGTGGCAGTTTGCTTTTGCTTTTCAACTGCTCTGGTTGTGCCTGGAGCTTTGTAGAGGGAAGGTTTGGGGGCTGCTAAAGCTGTATTTCGGGGTCCAGCTTGGAGAAAGCGTTTGACAGAGGCACACAGTCGGGGTGCCCATCGGTCTGTCACATTTGGTGGCGAGCGGTGGGATTTGCTTTCTCCAGTGAGCAGTCCAAGCCACCAGCGGATGGAGCAGCGTTACATCGGCCTAAAGCGGGACACCTTGAAAGATTTTGTAGCGCTGGGTTTAAAAAGACTGTTCTGCTGCATTTATTTGAAATGGCCACCAGAGGGAGACAGAGACCATGGTAAGATTATGCTGGACAAACACAGAAGACATTGGGACTACGTTTCCCAGCATGCTTTGCGAGGGGACACAGGAAGTGGGTGGAACACAGACACTTACATCCTGAGTTCGTGGAGAGAACTGGCAGAGCGCGCCAGGGAGTGAGAGAGACAAGACACAGTGCTGCAGAGAGTAACAGTGACCAGGCCAGAGCGCAAGTGCGGCCTAACAGAGAAACAGATCGGGTTATCAATTATTCCCGAAGAAGACCCAGTGATCCACCAGATTACCCAAGCGGTTAGAGAGGAAGCGGAGGATCCCGAATGAGGAGTACCGCAGATCGATCGGACTGGGAGAGCAGGCGGTAAGCTGGACAAGTCGAGGCCGGTGCAGAAAGCCAGACAGCAGATCCAGAAGCAAGTAACCCCAGACAATATCGAGCGGAGAGACGTCCTGGGTCAGTGGAGCCTCAAGTATCTGGCGGATGGGTGAGAGGCCTTCCAGGCCGTTGTAAAACTCAAGTAAAGCACGCTGCTGTTTGTTTCCAAAACCCACAGGGCCCCAACTTGACTAGTCGAAGATACCTCTTAAGCAATTCACTGGCCAGTTGAATATTGTACCCGGGTACCATCACACACACACACCTACATTTTGGGGACATAACCTGTACGGGACTCACTCCTCAACCACAAAGGGGGTTACGAATATATTTTTCCTTCTTTTCCGATGCGCACTTCTCGAATTACGAAGCATCGTATTCGTTTCCGGTGCGCGTTTTCTCGCATTACGAAACATCGTATTTCTTTTCTGATGCGCGGTTCCTCGAAATACGAAGCATCGTATTTCTTTTCCGCTGCGCGTTTCCCGCATTACGAAATACTGTAAATATATATTCGAACACCGTGTTATTCTTTATATGCCATTCATTCTAGTAAACTATATAATTTATAAAATCCACAACGGTGCTGGAGTATATTTATTCCCTAGTGCGGGGAGACTGACCCGAGGTTTAATTTCAGCGGCTCCTCCGGGAGTGAGCGCTACAATTTGTTTGAGTCCCGAGGACAGATTGCCAGCGGCAAGTCGAAAGCCACCCTAATCGCAGAAGTAATGGAGGGTGACCATGCAAGAGAGAGGGCGAGTGAGCCTGCAGCAGGAGGGGTCCAGCCGACCGACCTTCAGAGGGAGATCCAGTGGCGGCTTGCCCTTTACCCCACGGCTCCATCGGCAGAAATGATAACACAGATTGTGTCGGAAGCTTCCCAGGTGCATCTGGCAGAGATCCGAAGAGCGGGTGGAGAGAGACCGGTGGCTGAGGTACAGAAACAAAGAAATTGCCGTTTGCAGCATTTCGTACCTTCCAGGACAGTCAGGAGGAGATTGACAGATACCTGCAGGTCTTCGAGGCACAGTGCGACCTGCAGGGAGTGGAGGAGGATTGGGTGACGCTCCTGGTGAGCAAACTATCCGGTCGGGCACTGGACGCCTTCGAGACTGTACCAGCAGATGACCGCAGGAACTACAAGCGGGTCAAGGAAAGAATTCTGACCCGCTATGATATCACCCCCGAGTACCATCGGCTGAAGTTCTGGCGTCTGCAGAAAAAGGAGAACCAGCCCTACACAGAACTGGCGCCCCAGATGTCCCAAGCGGTGGATGCCTGGTTCAAGGCTGCCAGGTCCACACCCTCGCAGAGGCTGCCCAGCTGATCCTCCTTGAACAGCTCTACGATCAGCTGCCTGTCGAGACCAGGGACTGGGTGAAGGATAGGAAGCCTCTTACAGTAGACAAAGCAGTGGGTCTGGCAGACCAGTACATTGATGTCAGATGGACAAATCGGCCAGAGATTCGCCCTATTCAGCGAGCCACTCCGGTCCCAGTCACCCTCCCTGCTGTGCCGGTGAGTCGTTCCTCTGCCAGCTACCCGTCGACTCAACCGACCCCTGCACCCGTAGCGCGTCAGAAGGGGCCGAGATGTTACAGATGTAATCAGCTGGGACACATGCGACAACACTGTCCCTGGAACCAGAACACCTCACTCTGGAACTGAGCTCCGTCCAGTTCCTCCCGAGCAGCCGTTCACTGTATACAGCCTCCATCGGCAGTGAAAATGTCCCAATGGGAAGAGGAGGCATTTGAAGTGCTGCATGAAGCTGTCCCAGTCCAGGCGGCTTCCATTGACAACCGGCAGCACCATCGGCAAACCGTCAGAGTGAACGGCCAGAACGCCCAAGGGCTCCGGGACAGAGGTGCCACCATCGCTTTGATCCAGGCCAAAATGGTGGCAAGACGTAACCATACTGGTCGGGTGATTGTCATGCGGGTGGCCGGTGGAAGAATATTGAAGATTCCTACAGCCCAGGTCTACCTAGACTGGGGATCCGATGCCCGAGAGTTGGAAGTTGACATTATGCGAGACCTACCAGCAGATGTGCTGTTAGGCAATGATTTGGGTAACCTCTCCTCCTCCTTCCAGACTGGCGGTGCTCCAGAGGTTTACCCAGTAGCCACCAGACAGCAGGCAAGAACTGGCACTCGATGACGGGAACGAGGTAAACCCTGACAAAATTGAGACTGACCTGTCCCTGCCTACCTTTCCCTGGGTTCCCCACGCCCAATTTGCCCAAGACATCCTTAATGATCCTTCCCTGGCCAAATATCGGGAGCGAGCTGGGACTGACCCCGGGGTTTAGGGGGCAATAGGGTGGAGTGGGAGGGGGCCTGCTGTATAGGTTTACAGAAGGTACGGGAAAGCACCCAGTACCAAAAAAGCAGCTAGTGGTTCCCCAAAAATATAGGTCCCACCTCCTCCGCATTGGGCACAGCATTCCCCTTGCAGGACACCTCGGTGTGACTAAAACCCATCACCGAGTCACCCATCTCTTCTTTTGGCCTGGGGTAACCGATGATATCAGGCAATACTGCCGTACCTGTGACGTTTGCCAGCGGGTGGGGAAAAAGGGTGACCACTCCAAAGCTTCCCTCTACCCCTTGCCTGTTATCTCTGAACCATTTAGCTGGATCACTGTAGACCTGGTTGGACCATTACCCCGCCCTAGTCCCTCTGGAAAGAGATACATCTTATCAGTAGTGGACTATGCCACACGTTACCCGGAGGTGGTTCCCCTGATGAATATCCACACGGAGACAGTGGCGGATGCCCTGCTCCGGATATTTTCCAGGGTGGGCTTCCCTAAGGAGATTATTTCAGACCAGGGGACGCAGTTTACAGCCGACCTAACCCGGCAGCTCTGGAAACTATGCAGGATAAAACCCCTGTATAGCTCCGCCTACCATCCTCAGACAAACGGACTGTGTGAGCGGTTCGATGGAACGTTGAAGCAGCTGCTTCATAAGTTTGCTACCTCTCACAAGGGCTGTGAGAGATTCTTGCCGCACCTCCTGTTTGCTTACCGGGAGGTGCCCCAGGAATCGACCGAATTCTCCCCGTTTGAGTTATTGTATGGGAGGAGGGTGAGGGGGCCATTAGATCTGATTAGGGCCCACTGGGAAGCGGGGGCGGGGGTGCAGGATCCTTCTATTGTAGGGTATGTTTTAGCGTTGAGGGATCAGCTGACAGAGCTCACGGACATGGTCCGGGAGAATCTGCAGTACGCGCAGAGTCGGCAGAAGAGGTGGTACGATCGTACTGCCCGGAACCGTACCTTGCTTATAGGGCAGAAAGTACTTGCCCTGAAGCCATCCAAGATGGATAAATTGCAAGCCTCTTGGCATGGGCCTTATAAAGGTAGTGGAGCAGCGTTGTGACACTACCTACCTGGTAGCTAAACGTTCAGATGAAAGAATCCAGCGGATCTTCCATGTGAACATGCTCAAAGCATACCTGGAAAGGCCAGAAGATGTAGCCGCCATCTGTGCTCCGGCTGGAGCTGCCGGAGCGGAATAGGGACAGTGTAGGAATAGAGACAGTCAGGCTAGATGGACAGTTGGAGGCTGCGCAGCAGGAGCAGGTCAGGAGAGTCATTAGTCAGAGACAGGAGATGTTCTCCACCGCCCCTGGGTATACTGCGCTGACAGTACACAGTGTGGAGACCCCGGGACAGCCGCCCCTCCAGCAGGCTGCATACTGGGTACCCGAGGCAGTTAGAGACGGGATGAGGAAAGAGATCAAGGAGATGCTCGAGCTAGGAGTCATAGAGCCATCCAATAACCCTTGGGCATCCCCAGTAGTTCTGGTACCGAAGCGGGATGGTACGACCCGCTTTTGTGTGGATTATAGAAGACTAAATGACCGTACCACGACCGATGCGTACCCCATGCCCCGAGTCGATGAACTGCTAGATCGCATTGCTCGGGGTAACTTCCTGACTACCCTCGACCTATGCAAACGGTACTGGCAAATTCCCCTGGACACAGAAGCTATTCCGAAGTCGACGTTTCTCACCCCCTTCGGCCTGTACCAGTTTAAGGTCATGCCGTTCGGGATGAAGAACGCGCCAGCGACGTTCCAGAGGATGGTAGATCGGCTCCTCGATGACCTCCAAAACTATGCCTGTGCATATCTAGACGACATTGCGATCTACAGCGATACCTGGGAGGAACATTTGATTCACCGCATTAGGACCTGCGTTGCACCGCATTAGGGCTGCGGGACTAACCTTGAAGCCGGATAATAAACGTAGCATAGGGATGTCTGAGGTCCAGTACCTTGGGCATCGGGTGGGCCGCGGGCGGCAGCGCCCTGAACCTGCTAAAGTTGAGGCAGTTGCCAACTGGCCAACCCCCCGGACGAAAACCCAGGTCTTAGCATTTTTAGGGACAGCAGGCTATTATAGGAAGTTTGTGCTCAACTATAGCGCTATCGCTAAACCCCTGACCGACCTTACCCGTAAAACCCTTCCCCAACAGGTCCTGTGGTCCCCAGAGTGCGAGGCTGCCTTTCAACGCCTCAAGCATGGCCTAATCTCAGCACCTATCCTCGCTGCTCCTGACCCCAACAAACGATTTTCTGTTCACACAGATGCCTCTACTTTCGGGTTGGGAGCAGTACTGAGTCAAGTGGGAGCCAACGGTGGTGAGCACCCCGTAGCCTACATCAGCCGCAAGCTGCTACCCAGGGAAGTGGGGTACACGGCTATTGAAAAAGAGTGCCTGGCGTTGGTGTAGGCTCTGAAAAAACTGCAGCCATACCTATATGGAAGATCTTTCACGGTGCTCACCGACCATAACCCCTTGATTTGGCTGAACAGAGCCTCCAGAAACAACGGACGCTTATTGCTCTGGAGCCTCGCCCTGCAGCTCTACAGCTTCACAGTTCAATATCGGCCACGAAAGCAGAATGGAAATGCGGATGGACTTTCCCGGCAAACCGAATTAGAGCGGCCTGTACTCCCGGACATCCCCTAGGCTGACCCGTGTGGATCTAGCCAGGTCTGCCGGACTGTGGAACAGGGGGGGGAGAATTGTGACAGACCAAGGCTGCAGGGGTTAATTATTATTGTGACACACCTGTAGTATATTCTGGAAGGGAGGGGGGTGTCCCAACTGGTTTTTTACCCTGTGTTTTTTTTATTTTTCAAATAAAGTGGCAGTTTGCTTTTGCTTCTCAACCGCTCTGGTCGTGCCTGGAGCTTTGTAGAGGGAAGGTTTGGGGGCTGCTAAAGCTGTATTTCGGGGTCCAGCTTGGATAAAGTGTTTGACAGAGGCACACAGTCGGTGTGCCCGTCGGTCTGTCAAACTTTGTATAGGAAGTGCAGATGCATTGAGCGCCAGTTAAAATGAATGATACCTATGTGCTCGCTATTCAGGTCTGAAGTTGTTAAAAATAAACACCAGCAGACAGAACCTGAGGTTAAAAGATTTTGCATTGCACAACTGTCCCTGTGGTCCTAGAGAATACTGCTTGTAACTAATAAAGCGGCTGACACATATCTGAGGTGGTAATATTACGAAGCCACAAGGAATTCACAAGCTCTTGAAGTATTGAGATTTTTCTTTTCGGCTCCTTGTTTTTATCTGGTTCAGAATAAGGCACCCAGATTTTTGTACAAACTGCCTGAAGCCATGCTATTTAACATGTCCGTGTTTATTCAGCAGTGTATTACCTTTGTTACAAGATGTCCATATCAATAATGTCCAGATACTTAACACAGCATGGCTATGGCCATCTCATGATAAACCCTGTGTACATCTAACCGTGCAAAAGTACAAATATCGACATATTGCACCAGATGCCTGCTTTCCCATTTTACACAATAAGACATGTACATGTATTATTGTACATGTAATCATGCTTAATTACAGAGCAGAATGTCATTCTAATCATGCAGAATCTGTCACGTCTTGAATCGCTTGTCTGCCATCTCCCACGCCTCCTCGTCACATATTGCTATTGTCTATTTTCTAGCATTCTGTCCATTAGCCTCCCATCTAATCCTCTCCATTTTCTATCCCATCTCTATGTTATTCTCATAACCTCTATTTCTTGCCATCTTCAACAATTTTCCTTTTTCTCCATTAATCTTCCCCCCACCCCCTCCATCCTTTCCAATATTGTTTCTATCTTTCATGCTGTCTTACCCCTCTTTCAGGGAGAATCCGAGTACTTTATTGTGCTGAAAGAGGAATGAAAAGGTGAGGATATCCCTCCTCCCTCCCATGTAGTGAAGAACCATCAGTCAGTTACATTGGCCTCACTATGTTAAGTTGCAGTAACAAGAGTGACACCTTGTGGTCATTGGACTAACTGCACAAGTAGTTTCGTTGCTTTAGAAATACTGTTTAACAATGCAGATACAGTATATATTCCGGTCCACACTCAAACTTTATACATGTTTTAGGTTGTTTTGGTTTTTTACATAAACAAGAGAGGGTTAAATATTCACACGACTTTATCTTCAGCTGAAAGATAATTGCATTTCGCATTTTCTAACTTAAAGAGCTTTCCACGTAATGATATTACATTTAAATGCTTTCATGGCTGGTCATGTATATAGGTAATGCATTTAATCTGTTAACACTCTATTCTGTAGCAACTGCACTCTCTTCATCCCTCGCATGTGCACTTAATCTGAAAAATGCACCTCGCGATAATCAAATTGTTTCAGTTACTCCAATATCTCGCACAGCTTAGCAAAATAATGGTTTCAAGCACTATATACATTTTACTGACCACTTAACCATGGCTTAAAAGCAGGATTTGCCACAAAAAAATAATAAACATTTGTATATTAAGAATATTGTGATATATACAGTGGCAATACAATTAACTGAAACAGAGCTGCTTGATGCTCAAATTCCTATACTATTTATTTACTGATTCCTTTGCACCGTTGATATGTGAAAATATTCTCCGTAACAAGAGGTTCCAACCCTGGTCCTCAAGTACCCTTAACAGGCCACATTTTAAGGATCGCCTTGGGGAAATGCAGACTGAATCCTGCAATCACTGAGCAGCAAATTATATCACCTGTGCTGTGCTCAAGATACCTGACAAACCTGGCCCATTAGGGGGACTTTTAGGGCAGTGGTACCTAATCTTGGTTCTCAGGAGGAGAGATACTGATTACATTTCAAAAACTTCCTGGAAGCAAAATTTTTATGTGGACGAGGCATGAATTCTCAGTGAAAAGGAAATGTTACAAATTAGGATTTATTATTTATGTTAGCTGCGATGAGACTCAATTTAAGCTCGGTGTACCTGAACTTGGCATTACTGTTAGGAGGTGTGGGACTAGTCTGGGGGATCTGAAACGTCATATTATTCTGCAGCCTTCTTCTCCTATGTCCAAGTCACCCTGTGCCTATAAGGATGCAGCGTGTCTGTGTTTAATGGGAGTATTGTTTTTGTCTATGCTTATACAGTATGTTACTGTTATAATTTCTGATATCATTGTGTGTGTCACTGGTCTGGTCACTGCAGTCATTTCCAACCCCCCCCCCCCCCACACACACACGTATAGAATATGTTTTGGATCTGAGAAAGATTTGAATGGTCAGCCTTTGCCTCGGTTTGTTTCATGGACTCTACTTTTTATGAAAAAGCATTATACATGGTAATTATCCCCTGTGGGGGACAAAATTAAAGGGAAGAATTGTCTTCACATTGCTACGGGGACATATAGGGTTATTCAGAGAGTGGTGAGAACCAGGAGAACTGGCAGAAGAGAAGAGAACAATCTAGACCAAATAGCCGATTTGGAAAGGGAGATAAATGGGAGAATTTTTCTGGTTTGGCTATTTTGACCTAGAATTTTCACTTCTCCAGTCATTCCCCTGAGTTTCACCTTTCTTTGAATAGACTTTTATGTCTTATCACCAGCCCACAGTCTGTACCTGTGTTCTGACTTTCATTAAAGCGTGGGTACTGCTCTGTGTGCTGTCCCATATAGCGGAACAAGGAGCAAGAAGTGAATACATAACATTACCTGTGTCTCTAACCTGGTCTCTACCACCTTTAACCCTAATTCTAACCCTTCACTTAACTGGCTGCTGTTACCGCTAACCCCTTAGTGACCGGGCGGTTTTACACAAATCCGTCCTTTAGTGACCGCTGCTGTTTTTACGTTTCTGCACTGTTCATGTTTAGGTCAAATTTTCCTCTTACTTGTTTATTCAACCCACACATATTATACATCGTTTCTCCCACCAATAAATGGACTTTATAGAAATACCATTATTTCCATCCTATCAAATAATTTACGGGAAAAAAAATGAAATATGATGAAAAAATGGTAAAAGCACACTTTTTCGTAATTTAACCCCAAAAATCTACAACCACCAAAAAATACCCCGGCTAAATAGTTTCAAAATTTTGTCCCGAGACTAGAAATACCCAATTTTTACATGTTTTTCCTTTTTAACCCCTTCACTGCTGATCCAGTTCACCTATGTGCGCTGAGCTCATTCTGACCGTTTTGTGCTAATTATTTTTAGATGACAGCCTAGGTCCTATTTAACTAAACCCCCCCAGACAAAAAAAACGTTAAAAAAAAAAAAAAAAATTATTTGATTTTATTTTTTTATTATTTTTAAAAAAAATAAATTTTATTTAATTTTTAAACCAAATCTGGTCATGTTTGGTATCATTGGAAAGGCCATGATCATGGATCGGGAGATAAGGGGATCCAAAGGATCCCCCTATCTCTACATGGCAGCTAGAGGGTTAACTGGCCCACTGACATCCTCACACATATGGTGAGGTTGTCAGTGGGTGGGGGGGGGACCTGGAGGCTTGGCTGACATCCAAGATGTCAGCCCCCCTCCAGGTTCGAATCGCGTTTTGGTGCTGATTAGCGCCGAATCTAGCGAAACTATTAACCATTAAGAGGAGACTCTCCCCTTTCCAGCAGTGCAACTTGCATCTCTCTAGCTTCAATGGTTGGGGAGATAGAGGGCTCCAAAGGAGCCCACCCCCTCCCCTCCATTGATTTCAATGGGGGTGCCTGCTGATGACGTCACCACGCAGCGTGGTGACTTCATCGAGCTCTCCGGCCCATGTAAATCACATGGGCAGGCTTCCTCCCTGCCAGATCTGCGAGGGATCCAGCGAGGGAGGTAAGTATCGGGCGGGAGGGGGGTTAGGCGCTGCTGACGTACTATGTACGTCCAAGGGTCTAAGGGAGACCCGTGGGCAGGACGTACATAGTACGTCAGCGGTCCTACAGGGGTTAAGCAATTTATTTTCTCTAAATATTTCTATCACTTTTTATAAATATTTAACTGTATAACCTGTTTATAATTTTATTTATAAATAACTTTATGAATTAAAACACAACAATTATTAAAAAAAATACAGAAATATCTAATATTGTTTCTCAAACAACTAAATATAGAAAGGGAATGGGATGATGGAGTCAAAGTATTGGCATACAATGTGTGGATTCTTAAATGAACAGTTACAACAAAGATGTAAACCTTTCATTGTCGTACATTGAATCTACACTGCCTTCATCACATTATGTACCTTCACCCCAATCAATCAAGTACCAGCTGGGTGGAGTAGAGGTAACATCACTGCTCTGCGGGGAGAGAGCCTGTGGAGTCATTGGTTTGATTCCAGCAAGAGTACCTCTCCAGTAAGTGTCCTTGAGCAAGACACCTAACGGTACATACTCGCCACCCAGGGCATACTTGAAAACGAGAGAAATCTCAATGTAGCCTTCCTGGTAAAATCCTTTCTCAAAAACTGCACTTCAGTGCTAAGCCATGAGAGAATAAACCTAGACATCTTATTACATTTTTCTAAACTTTCATGCTTCAACATTGAGAAAAGTTCCCATCAATGCATAAAAATTAGAAACTTCTAAACCCATTCATGACAAGCTCTTCCGCGCTCTCTCACAGCATGGAAATCAAGAAATAGAATCAACAAATGATTTCTTATTAATAGCTCTGTGTTACACCCAGAATAAGTAGCAGCAGAAACATTTTTTGTGTGATCATGTAAACCCGAGATTTTTCCTTTTTACGAGACTATGTAATATAGCAACTTGCATATAAACAAAAACACCTGAAGATGACGAATCAAAATTATGGGATAAAAAAACATCTATGTGTTAAACACGGAAAACCGATGGCTGTATTCTTTCAATTCTTTTTTCATTATCATGTATTATTGTTATATGTGTATGCGTGTGTATGTATATAAGGGTGTGTGTACCAGTGTTTCAATAATTTGTCTCTGTGAGCAAGAGAGTGTGTATGTACATGACGGATAGTATGTATGTGCTGACCACACGTTGTGGTGGGAGGAGTCAATTTTAAGAGTGATATCGGGATAAAGAAGGGCTGTGCCACCCTTGACTTGGCCAGCGGTGCAATAACTCAGAGCCAGGACAGTGTGGCTCTGCAGTACGTGAGTGCTCCTATTTTTAGAAATTTTGGTCTTTTCGATCTATAAATTACGATCTACACCTTGTGTTTTTATTTTGTTCTGGTTTTTAAGCTGCGAGAAGATCAACTGGCATATTTGTCTCAGTTTGAGGAAATATAAGTATATTTTATTTAATTAAGTCACTGAGCACAGTGTGAGCTATGGATTATTATTTGGATTAACACCCTGTAATTTGATCACAATTAATTTATGGAAAAATAGTTTTAATTCACATTTGCGTTACATGGAACTTTTTCAATTATGTGTATAATTATGTATGTCGGTGTGTGTGTATTTTGTGTAGTGTGTGCATTTGGGTATGTGTGACAGAATGCACATCTGTGTGTGTGCGCAAGCTTGTCTATTGTTACATGCATAAGTGCACCATGTATTTAGATGCTCTGTGTGACGTAATTCATTTTTTAGAGATGAACTCAAACAGTAAGTCATTGACTTTAGAATGTACTGAGTTGCCAGGCAAAAGGGGAGGAAGGAAGTCTTATTGCTCAGTGCGAGTCTGTGTTGACGTCATCTCCCAAGTTCACATTTGGTTTGGGTGCTGGGAAAGAAGAATTAAGCTATTCTGCTACCTCCTCTCTATGCAAACTTGCTGACTATTAGCGTAAAAATCAGTATCTCATTTTATCAAGCTGAAAAATATCAGTATCTGGTGTGTGGATCCTGTGATGAAACCTCTCATGTACGGGCGTGTATGTGAGTGTGACTTGAAAGATGTCAGTGTTTTCCAAACATGTCCTCGGGACACTCAACCAGCCCAGATTTTACCTTGGGAAGTGCAGACTGAATCCTGCAATCACTGAGCAGCAAATCATATCACCTGTGCTGTGCTTCACATATCCTGCAAACCTGGCGTGTCAGTGGGTCCCGAGGACAGGTTTGGGAAACACTGCTGTATGTATCCGGTGTGCATTTGAGTCAGTTGGGTGTGACTAATGATGTAATGATGTTTCCTGTCGTGTCAACTTATAAGTGAATCAGTGACTTACACAAAAAACCAAAATCAAATGAAGATGTGGCACATGTATTGTATGAAAATATAACTCAGGGCTATGAAGAGGAGACATAAGGGACTCTGCAGACGACATAAACAATGAGGACTTTAATAAATGTTTTTACATTTATATTACAATAGGTATCTTATTCAATATGAATCACACTAATGTGTTCATTAAGTACATACGTAGATAAACGCTATCCATGGTCCTGATATTTTAGATGCTTGCAGAGGTGCTGTTTGTTTAATGCAGTGGTTCCCAGCCCTGGTCCTCCCGTATCCCTAACAGGCTTATTTTAAGGATGACCTTGGACTGAATACTACAATCGATGAGCAGCAAATAATATCACATGTGATGTGCTTCGCATATTTGGCAAACCTGGCCCTTTAGGGGTACCTGAGGACAGGGCTGGGAACCACAGGTTTAAAATACAAATAAGATTGACATCAAGTACAGGGCTCTGATTCTTTGGAATCAGCACAAATAACAAATGTCTCAATTTCATCATGCAAGTAACTGAAACCATGTGTCGACCACCAGGGAATCATTAGAAGTAGATGTACACACATGTTTGTCTAGTTAACAATGAACATGGCAGCTAGAGGATATTTTACATTTAATCGTGCTAAAAAATTGCACCTACTAAATCCTGCAAAATGGATACATTATCACCAAATTAATCATTGCATCTTCACATGGAATCGAAACAGAATTAATATTGGCATTTGTTTGTTTTTTAAGGGGTTGTTGGCTTTTGGCCTCAAAAACATTTTTTTTTCCATTGCAGTATGTCAATGTGCGTAATGTAGAAAATCACTCAGAGTTCTATGTATTACAAAAAACAGGCCTGTATAACCTGCAAAATCTGCTGCTCTGCATTTTCCAATGAAGGAATTTTTCTGCATAAGAATATCTCTTTAATGTGATTAATCACAACTGACAGGTAAGCCAGAAGCAGCTTAACTCAGGTTAGCAAGATGTATCATTACATCTCCGTGCGCCATTAATATTGAATTACCCCATGCACACTAACAGACAGCACTTGTATATATGGCTAACCCGATAAAACACAAGTCATGGATTAAATATATGAGCTGGAAATAACTTCTCACCTTGTGTCAGTTATAAAAATATAGAACCAATCCCTGCCGATATTATTTGTATACATATTATCTTAATAAAATGTATTCATTTATTGATTGGTATTTTTTTCCCAACATTCTAAATAAGAACCTCTAGAATAAATCCGAAATAAACACCTGTCTAACATCTCTGCTCCAGTTTATGGTCGAGAATAAAAACCAGACGTGCTGACTAATATTCCAGCATGTGGGCGTTGGTCCACAAGTCTGATTAAATTAATGATACATGAGGCAAACGGCTCTTTCCGTGAATAATAAATTATATGAATATTCTTAAAAAAACTGATTCACAAAATTCATGCAGACTTAACTCTTATTTGAAATGACTGGAATTTACATAAATGTCGGTCAGCACATGTATAACAATCTGCCATTACACAGCGGAGCCTACTTAATAAATAATACCAATAAAACCTGATAAAATATTAAGGCGTTTAAAATAACTGAATCTGAAGATGTACAGCAACTTATGATAAGACAACCACATTCTGTCCTGTTCTCAGAACAATGAGTAAACTGTTATACTATCAACTCTAGATCTATATATATATATATCATTTTTGTCCTGCAAAATTCCATAATTGCACACCTTCTATTATAAAGTTGAACATTTCACCGATCCGCCATGTCGATGAGAGCATTCTATAATAAACACAAAACACCCTGGACTTTGACAGAGGAATAAATAACAATGCAGATTTAATTTATCGTTTAGAATTCTACATCCATAACCGTTTCGCTTATGCTCGGTCAGGGATACATTTCATTAAAATGCATTAAAAGAGCAAACATTTTATTTTGTTCTACACATAAATCTTATAAATGTAAATTTATATATACTGAAAAGCATTGTCTTACCCGAGTAGGATTTTCGTATACCCAAAGCCATCTTTGTTGGAAGGAGAAGTGTTCAGGCACAGCTGCAGTCTACATTTGCAGAAGGCTGATAGACAGGGGAACTTTAAGGCATATTTAAAGTATTCTCTAAGGTACTGGCCAGACCCATCAAGCCCACACTAGTGGTAAACAGAAATCATTAATGGGTATTAATGACAGGCCATTATGACTTTCAGAGATCATTAATGATTCATCATGTAGCAGTATTGTTCTGGCAATATCTAACAATTTCTTGGACCTGAATGTCGTTCCGTCCTTTTATTCAGAGCTAAACAAATTATTCTTAACGCAAATTTTCTTTTCTGACTTCTAGAATTACAAAAATGGCTCGTAACCGGATACCAGCTCCCATTAAACGAGCTCTCTCTCTTTCTCGCTCGGTGACGGCCTAGATGCCTTGGTTCAGCCGGCTTTCCAGCAGTGTGATTTCATCTGGAGCAGCGTTTAGCAAACTCAGTCTAACCATATTATTATTTTACATTTTGTAGAGTTAAATGACCGACTCATTATGAATGAGAAGTAAAATGAACATATCTTATCCTATTTTATGTATTATCTGCATACAGTTTCCAAAAGTAAATTGTCATGTCATCACATAAAGGGATAACAGTGATGGGTGATATGTGTATCGTTATTTTTACTTTGGGGTATCCTGGATAAGTTAAACTCATTGACTGGGTGTATTGTTTTGGCTTTATTCTGTTATGGCAATAGTATTTTGGATATTGTTTAAATAAACATTACATACTAAAAACCTATACCCATGAATATTTAGAGTATTAGGTTTTTATTATTTTTTTATTTCTATTTTGCACGCATAGTTACATAGGCTGAAAAAAGACATGCGTCCATCGGGTTCAGCCTCTCACACATCACCTACTGCTGTTGATCCAAAAGAAGGCAAAAAACAGTCTGAAATGCTCACCAGTATGCAACACACTGGGAAAAAATTCCTTCTGGACCCCAGAATGGCGTCAGATTTCTCCTTGGATCAAGAAGCTTTTACCCATATATTATAACTCTTAATATTCTGTCTGCAGGAAGTCATCCAGTCGTTTTTTTAAAAGTCTGTACAGTCTCTGACCCAACCACCCCAACAGGCAGAGGATTCCACAGCTTTATTGTTGTCACCGTAAAATAACCCTTCCTATGCTTTAGGCTGAATTTCCTTTCGTCCACTCGAGTAAATTGTTGTGCTGATTTGTATGTTGTGAAGACGAAACCTGGTTTATAGCATGTCCAGCCAGTATTGTGGTCAGGACCAATGTATAGCCCATTGGCTATCAAGAAGAAACCCTATCAACCTCATAGAATTACCAGTCGTTTGGTACCACTCGTATTCCAAGTCAAGAGCAGATTATTTTAAGCACAAATACCCCCGCTAGCAACAGTTCCTATTCCTCAGAAACATACCTTAAAAGTTGACATGATCTACTAACATCAAAAGGACCCACCGTGACGGGCACATTGGACGCTCTGATATGGGTTTTCTGTTGAAGAGCCAAATTAAAGTTTTGAATTGAGCTGCAAATTTTACAAGTGTATATCAGGTACAAATGTGTGTGCGTGGCAGTTTTTAATCTCTGTCTTGCCAAAACCCTTTCCATTACAGATAGCATTTATTGACAGGTTTCAAAAAACATTTCCATATTATTAACAAGAGTTGCTAATGCCTTAGAAGTGCTATCTATTGATCGGTTTCCTATGTAAAGGATACAAAACACTGATAAGCCACAAGATTAACGCAACCAGCCTAATATCGTGCAGGTCCCCTTCATGCTGCCAAAACTGCTCTGATGCAGTGAGGCATGGTCCTCAAAGACGTCTGAATGTGTACTCTGGTGTCTCCACCAAGATATTAACAGCAGATCCTTTAAGTCCTACGAGTTGTGAGGTGGGACCTCCATGGATCTGCTCTGTTGCTCCATCACTTCCCATAAATGCTCTATCGGATTGAGATCTGGGGCATTGGGTGCCAGGGCAACACCTTGAAATACTTCTCATGTTCCTCAAACCATTCGTGAATATTTAATCAGGATAATGTACCCTGCCTCACAGCAAAGAGGTCACTGCCATCAGGTCTGCAATAATCTCTAGGTTGCCATTTTGGAGATGCCGTGACCCAGTCGACTATCCTTTACTATCTGACCTTGTCAAAATCTTTCAAGTCTTTTCAATCACCTATTTTTCCTCTTTCCAACAGGAGAAATTCAAGAACTGACAGTTCACTTGCTGCCTACATCACCTGTCAACGCTTTTAATGTTGTGGCCGATGTGTTGTCAGGGTGCACGCCATTGCAAGAAGGCCCAAGCTATTATGGTTTCACCCTGAGTGCCCTGGCAGCCCCTTTCCTGCCCTGCTCTGCTCTGCAATCCTCTGGCCAGATTCTAAGATAGTAACTGCAGTAGCCCCAGGTGCTCCCAATCACTGCAATGTGCTTCCCTACTTAAGGATGGACTTCCCATCATGCAGTGTTTTGTAAATACCACCTTACCATTACATTACCAAGCATTGCTCACCATTTCCAAACACTTGGTGGATGTTTTCCCCAGAAGCCTGCTCCAGGTTTATCCTGCCTCCTGATGCCTGTTCCATGTTCCCCAAACCCCAGAATACGTCAGCCCCCTGGATCTTCCAGAAATCCTGCATCTACCAGGGCCAGCCTTTACAGAGAGTGTCCAACTTCATTCCTTCCCTGTCCACTGCCCCATATCCAGTCTTATCCCTGCCCAGTCCCTCGTATGTTTTACCTGTTCATGCCTGTTCCTTAATAAACCCCCATAGTACTGTAGAACCTGTCTGTTTAGCCTCTGTATCACCGCATTGTGGGCTCATATTCCCACCCACTGGTTCGGATTCCCAACATCTTTGTACAGAGTATGCTAAAACAGGAAAAGTGCTACCTCACTGCTGGACCTGGATTGCACACAGTTTTTAATTAAGGTGGTATTTGCAAAACCCTGCACTATCATTAGTGTTCAGCTTGGAACCAAGCCCCATATGAAGATTGATCTCATTCTCACAGGTTCATGAATATAGATAGGAGTGCGGTAGCTTAAAGATATGTCCCTCTAATATTCTGTATGACAAATGAACTGGACATGACTAAGGATGGATCAAATGAGAAGAATTACCACACGACATAAGGTGATGCCCTACACTTTATAATTCTAAGCCATGATTCAACTCATATATTGAGCACAGCAAGTTTTATTAGCTGTATTCTACCCTCTTGCACCTGCCATACATAAAGGTTGCTTATACGCGTACTTGTGCAACAAACTTGGATGAGCTTGTTCCATAGACAAATATTTGATAGTATACTACATGACAGACCTCAAAATTTCAAGTCCCAAGCTACTAGCCAGGCCTTAAGAGTTACTCGCCACTAGTTGCCCCATCTAACCCCTATCCAGCCCTGCTTCTGCATTCCCACTCGCCCTCATGTAATTTCCACTTGCCAAATGCGAGCAGGCGAGTGGAAATTTTGAGGCCTGCTACATGACATTATCAGGGTTATTCAAAGAGAATCGAAAAGTCACCGCACATTCGGTGACTTTTCGTTCTTTTCAATTCGGTGTGATTTGGCGATCCCATTTCTGCGACCCTGCGGTGTATTCAGTAAGCACCACAGGGCCGCCATAATGCAGGGAAAAGTTGCCGCAAACCCGCGGAAAACTCACCGCAAAAATAGGGCGAAAGCACACCGAAACCTGCAAAAACATCTGGATTAACCCCGCCGAACATGTCGGAGAAACCCGAGCAGGAGCCGATCAGAGCACAGAGCAACCGCCGGAAAAACCCGACACCGCAGACGAATGGAGTGAAAAAAAAAAACAGTATGCTTGAAGTGAAACGCTGTTTGCAAAGAAACTACTGAACGAAAATGTCTGAAATTTACATATAAGATCCAATGAATGATAATAAAGAGGGCTGTTACAGAAAAAAGAAAAAACTATTTAAAAAAAGAAAGGAAAAAAAATGTTTGCAAAAAAAATAAAAATGCCTAAAAGATCCTAAAAAAATCTATAAATAAAGAGACTTTTTACATTGAAGCCTATGGGATTCGCATGAATAAACCTGTCGAATGAAACCACCGAATGGCAGGGCACTTCGGCAACATTTCACTGCTGGTTTCTGTTCTCTGAATAGACGAAGCATTGCTTCTCTATGGGGGATTTCACTGCCCTCGAACAGGCACCGCACAGGCACCGTATGTGCAGGCAATTCGCCAACATTTGGCGAACTGCCTGCTCTCTGAATAGCTGAATGACCAAGAAAGGTAACCGTACACTGAATTTCAGCGTTCAGTTACCTTTTGCCAGCAATTCGGAGCTCTTTGAATAACCCTGTACGTCACATTAAATATGATGGTATCTTAACGTACTTTGCTAAAAATAATATTAAAAAATTCTATAATGTCCTATCAGTTCATTAGTGACCAGACGTCATTGCTGAGATGCAAATTTGTCTTTAAAGCACAAAAAATTAGCACTTTGGTTCGATGAATGAGTTGGTCTATATTAAAGTGTCACACGGCGGTGAAACACAATGGACTCTTCAACTTTTGATTTATTGAAACGTTTGAGTGCTCCGATCACACAAGGTGTAGTAATTACAAATAAAGGGATTCAATTAAATATCCGGTTTAGATTCAGAGACATGACAGCTATTGCCTTCCTCTGGGAGAAAGATACATAAAAACAATAATCTGTCTAAGCTTCCAAGGGTGTAGCAAGATCTTGAACGTGACAGGAAAGTCCCATCGGAGCTTTCCTTGTAAAATGACCTGATTCAAGAGCCAATATAACCACTTAGCTTTCCAATTCTATTGAAGACTCGAAGAAAGAAGGAATTCCATAACACTAATAGGAATTGAATTTATGTACTTGCATAACGCAAAAGTAAAATGCTGGATTATATAATTGCCTTATCACGGCCTTCACATAAAGCTCTGTCAAATCGCAAAAATACAAACATACGTATGTTCAAATTGACTTGACAACGTGAGTCTTAAAAATGTACATAGGTGATTTTCACCTTTTTTTATGTGTAATAGCAATTAAAGCCATATTGTTGACAAATCTGACATCCCTAAGTGCATGATCCCAAAAGAAGGACACACGAAGAATAGAAATATCTGAACTAAAACCAAGATATAAAAGAGAAATCTAGGGAAACAAAGGGGATCCTAGTGGCGCAACAAATTGATTATGGGTGCACTCAATATATTGTGTATGTTACATTGAATGGAAGTAATGAGCTTCAACCAATGGATGGCTGGTTAGGTCTGAATTCCACCACTATCAACAGTACAGTCACATCAGTATTAGATCTTACAGACTTCAATGACTTCTACTAAAGTGCAACTGTGATATTGGTGCAAATCACAAAAACGTTTTAAAAACGACACTGCAATTGCATTTTATGCACTTTTTTAGTATTTGACCTGCACTTTATTTTGTGATTTGCATCAATATCACAGTTGCACTTTAGTAGAAGTCATTGAAGTCTGTAAGATCTAATATTGATGTGACTGTACTGTTGATAGTGGTGGAATTCAGACCTAACCAGCCACCCATTGGTTGAAGCTCATTACTTCCATTGGATGTAACGTACACAATATATTGAGTGCACCCATAATCAATTTGTTGCGCCACTAGGATCCCCTTTGTTTCTCTTGTACTCTTAACACATTTTTGGCTAGGATTTGTGTTTCTCCATGCTGGCAGCATAACCTACTAACAATACCACACAATTCATTAGTGCTTCCACAGATCCACCCCGTTTCTATAAAGAGAAATCTACATGATAGCAGGTAACACTATTATTTTTAAATTATGGTAAGTTCCCTTTAGCAGCACCATTTTTCTTTTTAGAGTCTCAATTCATGCACACTTAATAGATGGACCTAATTGTCCTATCTGAAAGAGACTACATTTATTTACCTCACACTTATTTTTGGTGATGGTCTCATTTTTAAGGCTATTGATACGGCAAATATAAATCTTAACCCCTTCAGTATTAAGCACTTCTTGCAGAATAAAATTTAATCATAACTTTGATTTGAAAAATGGGATGCAAGTTTATCAATTAAAGTGAAATAGAAATTTTGCAAAATCATTGCTTTGAGAGCATTAAAAATCAAAGTAATGCAAATTTGCTCATTTTTAGTTTAGAATGTATTTATCATTTACAGAAATATGACTAGGCTGAAAGGTTCTAAGTTCTAGATGGTGTCTGATCTTACACAATTTCACACAGGGTCTTCTTTAGCATACAGGCAGGAATGGATGTTGTGTCAAATCTAGTAAATATTATAACTATAGATAATAAACATGGTCAGATCACCTGCTTATAGGGATTTTGAGTGATCATTATGAGGTTATTACCAATGCAACTTCCAAAAATATCAACAGAATGTAAAAATAATATCTGCATGTGGCATAATACCTGTGTATGTAAATTACAGTAATACTTTATCTGTAATGTACAGGGATTCAGTCATTCTAGCCCGTGAATCTTATCCCTGTACAGTAGTAAGCGAACCCAGAGCCCTCCCTGTTTTTTGTCCTCTCCGTGACTGTTGTAATGCAGCAGCAAAGCTTCAGAACTTTTGTTACATTAAGCGTGGGAACTGCTCCTTGTAGCTTCTTTACAGTAATATAGTTAAAAGGAGAGAGATAAGAGTGGATTTTGTCTCTTCACAAGGACCACACTGCTCTTGATTTGAAAAGGTGTGCAAATTGGATTTTAATGTGCTCAGGAGTATCTCAATTTTGAGAGTGCAAGGGTTAAAAAAAGCTGCTCACTATTTTCAGATATGGTAAAACTGGTAAGCAGGCTAGCGTCAACTTGGCAGCTGGCAGCACCCAAGTGCTATATCATGCAGTACCCAAGTGCTACATAGGGAGAAAGTAAAGTGCTGTTGGTGTTACTGTGTGAGCATTAAATGAAACCAAAAAATGATGATAATATTATGATAATATCGAATCAATATTTTGAATCACAGAAATTGACTAGCATGTTTCCAGACTAATTCAGGTAATATGTCTAAAATGTGTAAATACAAAGACAATTATAACTTTTTCTCACTCCTGGAGTAATCTAGAATAAAACATAAATAAAAAGAGTTGCTAAGAAAAAGAAGAGGTCAGGTTTTTTGTTGTTAATATATTGCTAGAACCATTTCTTAAGGTTTTAGAAAAGCAGCATCACTGCCACCTGCTGGTTAAGGGAAGTAGTGTTTTTTTCCTTTAATTCTTTTTTTTCCATTATTATCAACAAGTCCACATCAACATCAGTTTGCAGTGTTGTGTATATCTTATATGTTAAGAAACTCACATGTTAATTGGAAAATGCTGGCAAGGAAACTGTACACCTCTTTTTATTCTAATTTAGGAATAAACGTGTGCAACTAAAAAAAAATGCATTAAAAAAAAGGAAATCAGCATAGAAGGCAATTTGTCATTACTGTTTTTATAATCAATATGTATAGAGATCTAACTTCAAGTATTGCAGCTAGCTATAGATGCATCAAAAGTGAATTATTTCTGACAGAATAGTTTTATGGACCATGGAATATCTGCACAGATACCTCTTGTACATTTTCAAAGCACTGTATTCCGATAGACAAACTTGTTTTGGTGCACGTTAGCTAACACAATGTATAGGCAGATTTGGGAGAACATTTCAACAACTAAACTGCGGACAGGTGGATAGTTTACCATTTTTTTTGTTTTAACCCTTTCAATGCGGTGGACGCGCTCAGCTACTTCGCTGCGGAGGACACGCTGAGCGCATCCTCCCTTTGCAGCCTCGATCAGCCGGTATTCCGGCTGATCGCGCGGCCCCCATGTGCGGGCTGACATCATCGATGTCAGCCCAGCCTCCGGGACCCCGGCGGGCACGATAGGCGTCATCGCGCATGCGCGATGACGTCTATTTCAGGCACCCCCCCGCCATTGCAGGGAAGGTGCCTGAAGGGAGGGGGGGAGGTCCTTCGGACCTCTCCCCCTCCCCTTCCCCACGGGCCAGCGATTAAAGACAGGCACTGCCTGGAAGGGCACAGTCTTTAACCCCTAGGGGGCTGGATCGCGATATGGCGCTAACATGCGCCGTATCGCGGTCCCCTCCCGGAGCTGGCCGACATCTTGGATGTCGGCCAAGCTTCCGGGATATCCCCCTAATGACTGGTGTCATCGCGCAGAGCGCGATGGCACCAGTTTTGAAATTAACCCCTTGCTGCCACCTATAGTGGAGATAGGGGGTTCCAATGAACCCCCTATCTCCCGATCCGTGACGGCTAGGTGTTAATGTTTACTATCATTGGAACGGCCAGAGTGTGGCCTTTCCAATGATACCAAACATGACCATGTACAATGTCAAAAGAAAATTAAAAATTAATTTATTTTTTTTAAAAAACGAAAAAAAAAAAAATCTTTTTGTTTTATTAGTGCAACAATATTGTTCCCATTTCAATTATAATGTGAACAATGATGCTGCACTAACGATTTTTTCTATGGGGGGCGTTTGCTAAAAAACACGTAATTTTCCCCAAAAAAAGTAACGATTCCTCATTTCTAATTTTTTTAACAAGTGCACCCCATATAACCGCATATAACCGCAAACAATCGCATGTTAAAATGTGAAAAAAAACACTTTACACATTGTAAATTATTGAAAATTCTAATTTTATTGCATTTTTTGTTATAATATACAGACATGACATAACGTATACATATAATAATGACATATTATGAATCTGCACAGTCTGCCAGAAAGAACGATATATAATATGTCTGGGTCATAAATTAAAATAAGGCTTCAAAACGCGGTTAAACATGATGATCGAAACCGGTAAAAATGAGCTCAGCACAGAGGCGTGAAAAGGCTCAGCAGCGAAAGGGTTAAAGAAATCTCTGAGCTTCAGAGGTACATTCAGTTCCTCAGCAGCTGCTGAATTGCTCCATTGCAGCAGTTCAGTTTCCTGCAGCCGTCTCACTGAACGCTTTGGCTGTGAATATGGAAGTGAAAGGGCAGAGGATTGCTTAATGAAAGGTGTCGTTTCTGCAAAATCCACTTTTGTCCATTTTATTACCACTTTAGTGTTAATGTTTACCATGTTCCAATAAATATTTGGTGTTTTTCTCCACCAAACCTTCAAACTGAATGTTTCCTTATTGGATTATTTGCTACGTGGAGGAGGCCATCTTTCCTACGTCACACTCAGCTAACCCCGCAGCACCTCTCCACCTGGCTGCAAGTGCTAAATTAGCAGTGCTGAGTTCTGAGCTGCAGAACGGTGTTCAGTGGCAAGTTGCTAACTTAGCACTTGCAGCGGCTGAGCAACTGAATGCGCCTCTGGTTTCCAATCAGTGCTGCGGCATGCTGCATGAGATGTTTCCCTGGGAAGTGATTTATGGCTACACAGCAGGAGGACACTCCTCCAGAGCTGCCTTAGGTCTGATCTCAAAATCCTAGAGACCATTGCAGATGCCTGTAGACAAGACCTAGCTGCCCTCTCTCCCTATTTGAAGCTGAGGCCTGTTCAGTTCATCAGCAGCTGCTGAATTGCTACATTGCAGCAGTTCAGTTTGCTGCAGCAGTCTCACTGAACACTTTGGCTGTAAATATTGAAGCAAAATGGCGGAGGATTGCTTAATGATAGGTGCTGTTTCTGCAATATCCACCGTCCATTTTATTACCACTTTAGTGTTAATGTTTACCATAAATATTTCCTGTTTACTCCACCAAACCTTCAAACTGAACATTTCCTTATTGGATTATTTGCTGCGTGGAGGAGGCCATTTTTCCTACGTCGCACTCGGCTGCAATGAGCTGCAGAACGGCGTTCAGTGGCAAGTTGCTAACTTAGTGCCTCAGGGAAGGTTCAAATATTAACCCTTCCCAACAATTCTGTGATCTCCCTGTAAGTGCTAGCTAAGTATTGGAGAGAGAGACAGAGCGGTACATTTATCTATGCTACATTTATCCTATGCTACCTGAACCACCCCCCCCTTCTGAGCTCCAGGCTGCATACCCAGATGAGCTCTCAAATCATACAGCTTAGAAAAGGTTGACTCCCACAAGCAGATAAAGATGGCTGCCTCCATGAGCAGAGGAGTCAGATTAGGAACCAAAAAACTCTGAAGTTATAAAAACGCTACATGTGTTTTGTAGTAACTTTATTAAACAGGTTACCCTTGTTATTTTACAACAGAGGGCGTGTACACTTTCATGCTAGAATATTAATCATATTGCAGATAGAAAAAAAAAAAATCACATTTCTTTTAATGACATTTCAATAATGCTGCCTTTCCTCATTAACGAATAATATTAAGTTAGGTCTCTTATGTTCAGGATTTAAAACAAAATCGTGTGCCAAAATTCTCTTAATATGGACATAGAGGCCATCTGCGTCCTCATACTGACCTGCGGCAATCGTTCACACCGTGTTAGGGACTTCCTGATAGAAAACAAAAATAATTCTGCAGTAATAGAATATATAAATTTAAAGCAAAAAAAAACATTAGCCTTGGTCTTAATTAAAACCCCAGTAAAATGTTGAAATGTCAAGGTTTTAAACTGCTCTACTAAAGTATACCTTTTATGAAGGCCACGGAGAGAGTGTCCTCATTGAATAGTTTATATATGGCTATTTTAATAGAGTTCAGAATGTCATCTTTTTATTTAGTATCTCAACTAAGGCTAGGGTCAGACGAGCGTGATTTCTACGGACTGTACGTCCGTGCAGTACGGACATCGTCAGTACGGATGACGCAGTAGTGGTCACACAGTCCGTTTTTTCACTGAAATTATTTTTGACAGATGTAGGAGGGAAAAATTAATTACAATGAAAAAACATTCTGTCCGTCAAAAATGCTGGATGTATAAATGCAGTCCGTCTGACCATGCTCCATCACTCACACACAAAGCTATGCAGACGTTATGGACGTGGTGCACTCCGCACGTCCGTTCTAGCAGTATTACGTTCTTGCCTAACCTGCGTCTGTTTGCAGCGTCCGTCATGCGTCCGCAGTTCAGTGCGGACGTACTTCATGTGTCAGCTCCAATGGACTTTCTTTCATGCTATCATGGACGTACTTTTAGGCGCAATCACGGACGTGAACACTACGCTCGTCTGACAGCAGCCTAAAATGATACATTTCCCATAAATATTTACCTGTAGGTAATAAATACAATTTGATTCTAAACCAAACTCAATATGGATACTAAACTTAGCAGTTATTTGAAGCCTAAAGCTAAGCCTAACTAATATTGCTCCTACAGGACGCTGCCTGGTTATTGCCTAGCCGCAGCACTATAAGGTGCAATCACAGCTGCGGGTGTTTTCCCTGTCAGCTAATACCAGAGGCGCGTTCAGTTGCTCAGCCGCTGCAAGTGCTAAGTTAGCAACTTGCTACTGAACGCCGCTCAGCGCTCAGCACTGCTAATTTAGCATTTGCAGCGACCCGGAGAGGTGCTGCGAGTAGCTGAGTGTGACGTATTAAAGATGGCTGCCGCCATGAAGCAAGTAACAATTCAGTACGGCAATGTTAATTTTGAAGTTTTTGTTCACCAAACCCCAAATATTTATTTATTATTTACCCCATGCACATAGACATATATTACAGTTCAATTATATTTTGTTTCAGAAGTAAACATTATGTTTATACAATAAAAACTATCATTTGTGGTGTGTGCATACAAAACGAGTCATACGAAAGTGTGAACGAAAAACAAACTGAATCTTTCATTAAGAAATTGGCCATTTTGCTTCGGAATTCGCATCCAAAGCGTTCAGTGACACTGCTGCAGCAAACTGAATTGCTGCGCTACAGCAATTCAGCAGCTGCTGAGGAACTGAACGGGGCTCAGAAGACATGACCTACAGGAAACAGACATTTTAACAAGTTATTCCAAAAAACAAAAGGAGGGGCACACAAAAAATATACTACACTGACATTTCCAACAATCCAAGGGTCACCAGCTATAGGCAATATCTCCAAAGCAAAAAGGACCACCAAACAGTCCAAGTACAGTTTAAAACAGAGCTTTATTAACCCCTTCACTGCTGAGCCATTTCACCCCGTGTGCTGAGCTAATTTTGACCGTTTTGTGCTCATGTATAAACGTGATTTGAAGTCATGTTTTTTTTGTAGAACCCAGATATATTAAATATCCTTATTTTCAGCAGACTCTGCAGATTCATAATATATCATTATTATATGTATACGTTATGTCCTGTCAGAAAGCTATAACAAAAAAATTGAATTTCCATTCAGATTCCAATCATTTACAGCATGTAAAATATTTTTTTTTCACATTTTTATCAACCGAACCTTTGTGATTATATATTCTATGGGGTACACTTGTTAAAAAAAAAAAGTAGAAATGAGAACCTGTTACTGTATTTTTCTGAGAAAACTAAAAAACTGAAAAACTAAGATTTTTCATTGTCGGAATTGAGAAGGTGAGTTAGATCATTGTTCACATTATAATTGAAAAGTGAGCATTATAAATAATATTTATATATTTAATTTACATTTAACCTGGTCATAATTGGTATCATTGTAAAGGCCATCCTCTGGCCTTTCTAACAATACCATACACAGCCTTTTACCCGATACTGATCGGGAGATATGGTGGTCCAAATCACCAAATCACCCCCATATCTCTACTATAGAAAATTCCCTGTCCAGCTAGGGGGGGGGAATCCCTTTTTGACGTCAACGCGCAACTACGTCAGTGGACAAGGGGTGGTTGCAAAGGCCTTTCCTATAGAGAGATAGAGGGATCCAAAGGACCCCCCTTCAGGCACTCCCTCCTGGTTCAGCAAAGGGGGGGGCCTGAAAATTACATTGTTATGCCCCAGGGCAATGACGTCAGTGCGTCGGCTGGAGTCCCATGGAGCGTTCGGACTTCAAGGACCCACCACCACCGTGGGACCCCAACTGGAGAGATAAGAGGCTTCCCCCTTGGCTGAGGAATCCCAATGACATGTGGGGAATGTCCCTCACTTACAGCAGGGGAGGCCCATGACATTCTCCACACATCAACCACAGCCAAGGAGTTAAGGAGTACAACATTTCGGTTCTGTCACAGGACCTTTCTCTCGAGAAAGACTATTGGCGGACTAGTGATTGAAACATTTCTTACATGTATGAGAAGCAGAAGGGCCACAGTAAAGTTGGGTTAGCCCCTACTATTCATTGGAGTGTTGACAGATAAATCCAGGAACATAGAAACATAGAAACATAGAAAATGTCGGCAGATAAGAAACTTTCGGCCCATCTAGTCTGCCCAACACTGTCACATTTTCAATAGCTACCACTTTTCGGGGTCCCAGTTATCCACCCCTTCTTTTCTGGCTCTTGTGTGAGCTTGATATGAGCCATGAATGGCAATAGGACACCATAGCTGAAAATTTTAGGAATGGGGTCTCAACGCTCTATAGCTGGCTCAATCACTTGTACGACATCTAGTAAATCGCCAGCTTTGCACCGTTTATAGTGGGTTTCAGGTGCAAAGTAAGCCTACAGCTTTGCAGCTTCTAATAAAGCAATAGACTAATAGTGCCACAATCTTGCGACTCATAAAAGCCAGTTTAAGGCCTACGGAGTCAAACGTTATGTGGAATATCAACGGAGCCACATACCCTGTACATTGACCCACACTAAGATCAAGCATAAATGACAATTTTGGATGACAGTTCCTTTCTCCAACTGAAATAAGGAGGTCAGCAACATCTTGGGCTCTATTCCATAGTTGGTGCTAATTTAGCCACAGCTGTTGTATACTTAACAACTCCACAGACTACAATGGCTCTGGTAAATTTACAACAGCTCTGGTTAAGTAGCAGCAATTTTGGAATATTACCCCTTGTCTCTTGGTCAGTTGGCTTTTACCCCATTACTCCAAGGAGATATTTTGGTAAGCATTGAAAAAAGTTAATCTTTGGTCTGAGTAACAGAGCCACATATCAACATACATCGAGGTTGTTTATGGAGTGAAATTAACTTAACGTCATACAAGCAGGCTAATTAACTTAGGTAATGATGCGTGGAAGCCAATTGTATTATAAGCATCCAAGCGTTTAACATTTATTTAATACGTTTTTGTACTTGAGCAGAGATGGAGTTTGGATAATGAAGGCTGAGGGGTCAAGATCATGATATGGACTGTCTGTATATATAGATTACACATTTATAGTTATGGTGGAGGGCGAAAAGTGAGATTAAAAGCCTCCACATTGCAAATAATCAAGTTTATAATTGGAGAAGACCTTTACACATCTCAGTAATTCAGAGAATTGCTTTGCCCACACAGCTCATATGCTACGTTCCCCAAATGCAGCAAGGAACTTTGTGTATATATATATATATGTATATATATATGTGGGTGCTCTCAATCAAGTGGTGACTCAGATCATGTCAGACCACTGTGGTTAAAATGCATTTAATTCAATAAAACTGCTTATTTAAGACTGGGAAAGACTTAACTGTTGATATAACCACCACCCTTCATATGACACTAATCTGAATTCCATCTATGAAGAACCATATGCTAATATGATGCGTAGTGCATTTACTTTGCTGAGCCTGTGGAAGTAGACACATAAATGTAAATGTAGACTTTAAGTGCTCTGCACTTACTCCCTGACAGTCAGGAACCTAGAGAGCTCCTTTTACTTCATCTTAACTATCATCTTCCTGGCTTATGGTTATAGCTTTTTATTTTTAACTCTTTGTATGCCTAGAGACTGTTTCAATATCTCACTTGGCTGCACAGTTCATAGGAGGAAAGAAGAGATAGAAGCACATTATATAGATCAAGTAAAATAATTAAATGAATTGAGGACAGATAATGTAAATATATAATTTATATTTAATATATGAATGTAAAGAAATCCAATCAAGCAAAGATCATATAGAATTGTAGTAACCAATTTGCAAGGCATGTTAAAGCTTTGACAACAGTGACATCTAGTGGTATATGTGTAATATGACTGACCTTGTGTGAAATATCTGTAATGTGTCAGTACATTTGGTAAGGTATATCTATGTGAATATTAAGAATTATCTAAACCTTTGCCTAAAAGGTTTATTTCAATCCAGATAGTCATTTACGGACTATCGTTTATTCCAGGGGTAGGCAGCCTTGGAACTATATCTTCCAGGAAAATCAAGCATTCAAATGGTCAGAGGCTCTTTCAAGATATTCGGTGGTATATATACAGTTACGTCCATATATATTTGGACGCAGGCAGAATTTTAGGTTTTTTTCAGGTATTACCAAAACATATTCAAGCTATGGTATATAATGGATACGGGCTGAAAGTGCACGCTCTCAGGTTTAATTTGAGGGTATGTACATCCAAATTGGAAATTGGAGGAAGGGTTTAAGCTCTTGAGTAGCCACCCCCCCCCCTTTTTCTAGGGACCAAAAGTAATTGGACAATTGAATCAAAAGCTGTTTCATGGCCATGTGTGGGCTACTCATTCCTTATTTCTTAATCAATTAAGAAGGTAAAAGGTCTGGAGTTAATTCTAAGTGTGGTATTTGCATGTGGAATCTATTGCTGTGAACCTACATCATACGTTCAAAGGAAGTGTCCATGCAAGTGAAACAGTCTATAAGGTTGAACGGCGAAGCTGTAACAAGAAACCCAAATCCTGAGTCTAACCCTGGTAATATGTCTATGTATATGTTAATATACCTTGCTCCATCTCAGGCCTCCTGCATCAGGTGTATGTAATGAGCGCTCTGTCATTAAAATATTACTCCTTACCAAGTACAGGGTGAGCCAGTCAAACCTGCATTTTTGAAAAGGGCGGGAGAGCCGTGAAAGTGGGCGGAGCGAGTTAGCAAGGCTACCATTGTGTCCCCCACAACTAAGCATTTCAGTCGTCATGGAGCAGTGGTCTAAACAACAACGTTCATTCGCTGTGAAAGCGTTTTACCAAAGTGGTAGTTATGCAGCCGCTCAGCGTCGTTTCCGGAAGAATTTTCAAATTAATCGAAATAAGCCAGTGCCGTCTGTTAATTCAATCAAATTGTGGGTGACAAACTTTGAAGCAATTGGTGAAACGAGAAGCAGAAGGGGTGGCAGTGCAAGATCAGTGCGAACATGGAATGAACAATGAAACCTTATTCCAGCAAGACGGTGCCACAAGTCATACAGCCCGTGTGAGCATGAATGTTCTCAACAATGTTTTTCCAAATCGGGTGATATCCCGAAATGGAGCAATTTCTTGGCCTCCCTGATCGCCCGACCTCACAGTGTGCGATTTTTTTTCTTGTGGGGTACCTGAAGAGTAAAGTCTTTGAACAACGACCTCCAACGCTGGGGAACTCAAGAGGAGAAACCGGTTGGAAATCGAGAGAATTCCTCAGCGTATGCTCCGTGATGCGATGGGCTGTTTCAGAAATCGCCTACAAGAATGTCTCAATCGGGAAGGACACCATCTTACTGGAGTTATTTTTAAACAGTGAATGTTGTTTCTTAAATGCTTTTTAATGTACATTAAGATAGTAACAATAAAATTTTGAAATATCCATCCGTTTATTTTTTACAGTCATTTCAAAAATGCAGGTTTGACTGGCTCACCCTGTAGTACCTGGATTTATCCAGAGCCTTGTGACCAGCTTGCTTATACTACTTCTGATTTCTCGTATACCAAACCCTTTGCCTGTACCATGTTTACCCAAGATCGCCACCAGCATTTGACTTCGCTGCCTGTTTCTGGATACTCTACCTGATACTCAAGAGCTCCATCCATGTATCCACAGTTCATCATTGCTTCATCTCCAAAGACTTCTCATAACATCCTGGTTTCCATTCCCAGTTCTCATTGATTCAAGTGACCATGTTTCCCCATCATCTCCATTGTTTTTCCACGGACTATTATTATTTATAAAGATTGCTGCCTTTTGTTTTGCATCCAGTTATTCAATATATTTTCCTGCAATTTTCACATCGACCTTTTGTTGTTGCATTTATTTCTTTACTGCATCCTGGGCTCTTATCTATTTCAACGGTGTCACCGGAACCTGGTACAGGCCATTGTAAGGCTTCAAAAACAAAACAAATCCATCAGAGAGATAGTAGCAACTTTAGTGGTGGCCAAATAAACAGTTTGGTACATTCTGAGGAAAGAAGAACACACTGGGGAGCTCAGCAACATAAAAAGACTAGGACGTCCACGAAAGACAAAAGTGGTGGGTGATCGCAGGATCCTCGCTATGGCAAAGAAAAACCCATTCACAAAATCCAGGCAAATGCAGGACACTCTCCAGGAGGAGGGTGTATTATTGTCAAAGCCTACAAACAAGAGAAGACTTCACGAGAGCAAATACAGAGGGTTCATCACAAGATGCAAACCACTCAGAAACCTGAAGAATAGAAATGCCAGATTAGACTTTGCCAAAAAAACATCTAAAAACGCCAGACCATTTCTGGAAAAGCATTCTTTGGATGGATGAAACTAATATTAATCTGTGCCAGAATGACGGGAAGAAAAAAGTGTGGAGAAGGCTTGGAACAGCTCATGATCCAACCCAATCGATGACAGAACGTCATCTGTAAAACATGGCGGAGGCAGTGTGATGACATGGGCATGCCTGGCTTCCATTGGTGTTTATTGATGACAGAACAGATGTAACAGAAGACAGAAGCAGCTGGATGAATTCAGGAGTATTCAGAGATATACGGTCAGTCCAGATTCAGCCAAATGCCTCTGTCAGGTTTCGGACCTAGCTTTATGTGCAGGAGTGTGGGTGTGAGCCCAATATGCAGTGACTAGGCAGAGAAGCAGATAGAGGGGGTAAACACAGAAGTTTATTAAAAGGAACAAAGTACAACAACAATACACAAGAGAACATGAGGAGACTGGACAAGATGGGAACAGATAGGAGAAAGGAGGAGATGCAGGCAGAAAGGGCTTAGAGCTAACAGAAGGATGGCTGGGAGTAATGGGAATGGGAGAACTCAAGATTGGAGGAGTTATGAGGCAGGATAAACAGAGGGTAAAGGAGACTGAATGCTAGAAGGTGGCGAGAGTATATACCGAGGGAAACCAGATAGGAGGGGATACACTGAATATACAATGATACAAAGGAACACTAATATTACAGATAACATAGAATACAGGCTAAGATACAATGGGATCAAGTAATAGAATTGTCAGGGTCCAGCAAAGATCAGGTACATGAGTAAATCAAGCATAGAATAGCAAGGGGGAACATGGGGCAAAGGAGGACACCGGTGATGAGGAATGTCCAGGAATAACAGAGGATGAGCAGGAATGTCTTTAGATCAGGAGGGGGTTCCAGGCAAGGATATCGGGAGGGATAGTCTGCACTTAGCTGAGCCAACAACTTCAATGAGGAAGCGTGGGATAGAGGGCGTAGCTTCCTTAAGTGCAGGACTGATCAGGGAGGATGAAGTTCACGTGAGGTTCCAGGGCTAGAATGTCAAATCAGAGTCCAAGAATGTGTATAGTTCATCCTAGCAGGTTTCAACGGGGGCGCCAGAGGGTCAGGGCGTCCAGGTCCTGACAGCCTCAAAGTTGATTAGACGGCGTTTCACAGTACAGTACAATGATCCAAAACACACTGCAAAAGCAACCCAGGAGTGTTTTGAAAGGAAATCAGTGGAATATTCTGCAATGGCCGATTCAATCACCTGATCTCAACCCAATTGAACTGCATTTCACTTGCTGAATGTAAAGCTAAAGGCAGAAAGACCCACAAACAAAGAACAACTGAAAACAGCTGCAATTAGAGTCTGGCAAAGCATCAGAAAGGAGGAAACCAAGTCTTTGGTAATGTCCATGGGTTCCAGACTTCCGGCAGTCATTACCATAAAGGATTCTCAACAAAATATTAAAAACAAACATTTTATTTATGATTATATTCATTTTTCCAATTACATTTGAATCCCTGAAAATGGGGGGACTGTGTATAAAAATGGTTGCAGTTCCTAAAATTTGTACATAATGTTTATGTTCAGCCTTGAATTAAAGCTGAAAGTCTGCACTTCAAATTCATTTGGATTGTTTTGTTTTAATTTTATCTGGTGGCATACAGAACCAAAAGCATGAAAATTGTGCCTGTGTCCAAATATATATGGCCCTAACAGTATGTATATGTGTATATATAGAAACGAAATTAAAATGAGAAGGAATTTTACATTCTATCATGACACCACTTGCAGATTGGGGGGGAGTTGGTCACAGGGGGCATGTATCCTCCTGAGTTGCATTCCCATTATAGGAGATACATGGGTCCATTGGACCCCAATATCTTCTATTGCCCATGAGGCCTTTTCAATGATACCAAACATAACTATGTGCAATGTACAATAAATATTGGACATTTATATATTATTGTTGCTTATCCTCAATCAAAAGCATTGTCCATTTTTCAATTATAATGCAAACTGAAATGCCACTGCAATAACTCCTTTTCCATGCCAGGAGCAAGTGTGGAGATGACGCAGTGCGTTATTATGCACGGTTTCTTTTAAAATGTAAGCCAGAAAGTGCTGGGGGAAAGGCAGGGTCCTCTGGACCCATGTATCTGCATTATATACTCCCGTTGCACCTAAAAAAAATTGCAGTAAAACAACCATGGCTGCAACCATGAAGTATGACTATGACCATTCTTGCGACAGGTGTACTGCATTACAGTATTACGAGTCCCAGAATTAAAATAAGATTTTGAATGTTTAACACAAGTGATGTTAAGAATCTAAGGATAACACAAATTAAAAAAAAAATCAATAAAATCTTTGTAACTAAAATTAGTTATGGAAATGAAAACTTTCTCACTACTTATGTCCCAAAATGTGTATTTATAAAAAACAATGAGTAACACCCCAGCCTACATTTACTATAGGTGCAGGCAATGATTTGGACCCAAAAAGTGGTTTTAACATTTCGAACGTCAATTAATAGAACCTCCAAAAGTAGAATGTAACATTTTAAATGACACAGCATACAAATGTTTTGTTAATTCCCTTTCTACTTTTTACGGTGGCAGTCAAAGAGAAACAGTAGATGACTGTATGAGAGAGCTTACATTTATAGCACTATAGATTTTATATTGTATGTAAATGATTACATGTATCTGAGATCTTTAATGGGCATTTCAAGTGGAATGGAATGGCTGTAATTGATAACAGAGCAAAGTAAAGAATGTTGTTAATACACTATCGGCACTATTCTTTTAATGGCGCTAAAATGGGGATGCTAACAGGATAAACCTGTGCCTGCAGCTAATTCAGTAGCATGCCCCGGAACGCAGCATCAGCCTCAGGGAAACTCGCGGTACTGCTTTCGTGCTGCCATGAGTATCACCTCCTGGACTCCATAGGACTCCATGGAGGGTTGTGCTGCTGGGCTGCGAGCCCTGCTCGCTAGCAGGGCCGCTGAGTGATTGTGGAGGGAGACTGGGGACTAATTGTGCCCAGTCTCACTCTGCTCCCGGTGGCCAGAACCAGTAGATCTGGCTGCAGTTCTGGGATGAGAGGTATCGGATTTATTGTGAGGGTTTTAGGGGGTGCTGAGTGAAAAGCAGAATCAGTAAGCACCAGCTTTTAGATGATGGGTAAAATTTCTGGGGCATTTCTACATTGAGAGGGCTCTCCACAGACCCACTTTGACAGCAATCTATCCTATCTGTACATCATCCTTTGGTCCAGTACTGGTAACCCCCAGTACTATCTATCTAACCTCTCATGCTTTCTTTTTTGTCACAGACCCAAGAAGGACTGTACCTCCACCAGCTGCACTGAGTGGCCCTTAGCCCCATGTACCAGCTGGATGGAGTTGAGGTAACATCACCGCTCTATAACTGTGGAGATCCAGGTTCGTATCCCGGCCAGAGCACCTCTCCAGTAACGGTACATACTTGCCTACCAGGCTACCACACAATATCCTCTGTGGAGTCCAGTGGTAGCAGCTCTACCCTTTTGACCGTGGAGAAGCAACTCAAGGCTTAGGCACATCCCTCCGGAAAAACTGTGGAGTAGTCTTGACTTTACGAGAAGTGGGTTGAACCTAACTACCAGGTCACTGATCATCGCTACAATCATGGAAAGACGACTTGATTCCACTCAGAAGACGCCACCAGCCAGTGTCCTTGGGCAAGACACCTAATGTTATGGATGCGCCTACCTCGAAAAATACTTGTACATCTCATAGATTGTAAGTTCTCTTGAGAACAGGGTCCCCCAGAATCAGGCCGTATCATCCATTGTGTGGTATTCTATTGTATCACTACCTTGTACACTGATCTTGTAAAGCGCTGCGGAATATGTGGAGCTATATAAACAAAGAATAATAAAAAATAATAATAAATGTACCACAGGAGACTATATGTGCTGTGCGTTTTCATTTGTCTTTTATTTATTTTTAAAGACATTAAAATTTAAGTTTTACCCATCCAGTTAGGCACAGTATTCACCCATGATTGTACATGATGATGATGATGATGACGTAGAGCTGTTGCAGAAGTTAAAGGGATTTGGAAGCAAGATTAAGGAAGGTGGTTAAAATTGACAACATTAAATTACAGTAATCAAAATGAATGATCTGATGAGGGAATGAGTAAAAGTGTGTCTTAATTTTGGTGTCATTATCCAGAGTCTGGGATGTTTACTCTATTAAATTATTAAATCCAACCTCTTTTTTTTTAATATTCACAAATGTCCAAATTATGCATTCAATTTGGAATACATTTTAAAAATGTTAGCACCAAGTATGTAATGTGACCCTAACGTTAGCGTTCACCTGAGTGAGCGTTAACGTTAAGCCAAGTAGTCAACGCATATTTCAATCCAAACGCTAATGGTTAAGTAACCCGTTTGCGTTTGGTATCTTGTGCTTTTCAGCGCGAGGTTACTGTACTTTACGTTCCCTATACTTAACATGGGGAGCTCAAAGTGTTAATCAGCGCTGGTATTACAAAGTCGTAACGCTGATTAACGTACGGCCGCAGTTAACAAAAAGTTAACCAGAGCCAGAACTCGGTGTTAACGGATTCCGCTGCTGCAGAATCCGTTAGCACCAGCCAAAAAAAATAAAAAAAGTGAGCAGATACTCACCTCCTGTCCCGCGGCGAGGACCACGGCTCTGTCCGCCTCCTCAGTCCGGCGGGAACAGGGAAAGACTGGGGGTGGGGAAGCCCCCCAGTCTCCCCCTGTGTATCACTACGCTGACCGGCCGCATCTCGCAAGGCGACATCCGGCTGGTCATGTGACCGCCGGCGTCTGCTTCAATGGAGTCCTATGGACTCCATTGAGAGGATGCGCGAAGCTGCGCTTAACGCTGCCGCGCGCATCCCGGGGGATAACGCCCGCGAACAATGCAGGCAGCATTTTTTGCGCCTGCATTGTAATCTAGCGTTAAAACAAGGATGCCAGGGGGAAAACTACGGGTTCAGTTTTTCCTCCCTAGCGCCCGCGTTTTAACGCTAGGAATATAATGTGGCCCTTAATGTATAGTTTGCATTTAAATGTTTGACATGCTGTTTGTGCATTTTATTTCATAGGTACCAATGATGAGAGATTACCAAGCATTCCTTATATTTCCTGTGATCCTAATGATAACCTCTTCAAGCACAGATACTAACGGCACGCTTGCTTTAATGAGAAACCCTTTGTTATTGCTTAGCTGGTACAATACAGGCATTTACTGTACTTTTGCACATCCTGTACAACATATGAAATATATAATAGCAGTAGTTGCTTGAATAACTAGTGATTCTTAATGGGTTATTCAGTAAGGGGCAAACTTGCCACCAAATTGCACCGAACGTTGAATTTCACCATACGTTGCATTTTCATGGCAGTTCATCTATTCACTAAGGCTGGGGTCAGACTAACGCATTTTTAACGTGCGTTTAGGCGCACTTAATCACGGCCGCAGTAGCAGCAAATGATGGGCAATGACTGCCAATATACGAAGTACGGCTGCACGAAAGTCTGGCCGCGCAACGCAAGCAGCAAACGAATGCATTTTTTCGAGAACGCAGAACGCTAGTACTGACGTACAGATGCGATGCATCCGCTAGCAGCGTTTTTGCATGATTAGGAGACATCAGACGCTGCTCATGTCCGGCCAACATAACGTCCAGACGCAAAAAGTGTTTTATTGACGATCCGTAAAAAATCTCGCACCAAAATGCGCATCGTATTACCGTTTTCACACATTCCGTGAAAAAAATACATCAATGCGTTCGGACGCACTTTTTGACGGTCGCTGCGAATAATGCATTTGTTTGACCCTAGCCTAAACTGGCAAATTGACAGTGGAATACGGTGCAGAGCAGTGATCTTCGGCAGCAGCAAAATTGTCCCATAGAGAAGTAATGGGTTAATCTATTCAGAGAACACCAAATTGCATCGAAATATCAGTCAAATGTCCAGATTTTCGGTGGATCAGTTTAACAGGTTTAAACAGGCGAATCCCATAGGATTCAATGTAAAAAAAATAATATTGTTTACATTTTTTTTATTCAACCGTTTATTCAATTCATTTTCAGTCTTTATTTCTTTATTTTTTAGAACACCTTTTTGTATGACAAAATTTTTGATTACATTTTTTTTAAAAGGGTTTTTGTTATTCAGTGACAGACCCATTTATTATTATTCAAAGGACCATTTTTATTATTTACCCACATTTTTATTGGTTTAAACACCTTTTAGAAGAATAGCAAAGTTCCATTTTTCTGTTTTTTAACATATTATTTTTTGTTTCCTGCAGTTCCCGTTTTTCGACGAACCCATCTTCAGTGCACTTCAGGGACCCTGTGGTGAAAAGTGAATTCACTGAAGTGCGCTGAACTAAAATGCGCTGAAATGTCTATGCTTTCTGAATAACCCCTTTTGTCACTCGTTATTCTCCTGCCTTTTGTTCTAGAAATCACTGGCCCTATGGAGTGAATCCCAGCAGATATGCACAGTATGATTATTGCCAGCAAACCACTAGCAGTAACAGTTACAAGTATTTATAAAGTGCTAACAAGTTCCGCAGCTCTGTATAATAGGTGAGACAGAATAACAAATATACATACACGTTAAACACACAGAACAGTAGGAGAGAGGACCCTGTATGACACCTTACCATCAAGTACCTCAGAGTAGTGATTTGCAAGCATTAACAAATCACTGCACCATGGAGAATAGGGATCTGTTTTTCTTATAGGTAACAGTTTCTCATTGATTTGAGTACTGCACTTATACTATTTAAAGGATAATCTTTTTTGCTTTGCGTATGTAAAGCTGTGTTTGCTAGGGATGAGCCGAACGCCCCTGTGTTCGGTTCCACTTCGAACTCGAACAATTTCAGAAGTTCGAGTTCCAACTCGAACACAATCCGAACTCAATGCAAGTCAATGGGACCCGAACATTCGATTTTTAGAGTACCCTTCAAGACCGCATATATGCTAGATATTTGCCATAAAAGGTGTATGGGGGTCCAGGTAGTGCCCTGGGGGACAGGAAACAAGGACAAAAAGTTTAAAAAAAAAAAAATTTTAAAGGAACAGTGAGTTTTCCATGAAATAAAGGTTAAGAATAAAAAAAAAAATTCCTTCAAATATCGTGCCTAGGAGGTCCCCATAACCTGCCCGTGAAGTGGCGGATTTGTAGGATGTATAGAAACATTTAAAAACAAAAAATGACATTTCAAATTACGGTAAATGGTTTTCCTTTAATCTATTCATAAACAACTGCTTGGGGCGGCAGCCTGTATGAAAAGAGGAGACGTTTTAGGACACGCAGAACAAGTTTAGTAATTTTTTGGCTAAATTATGGTGAAACGTATGCAGGTTTTGGATGAAAGTAACAATAGGTGCTTTAAAATTGGGCCTTTAGTGTCGGCAACAGTGCCATCACACCGTAACCCCTCTGTGGTATTGTGGAAGAGTGCAGGGTTGGACCCTGTGGTAAAATATTAAAATGATATGAATTTGGTACACGCGTCAGTGTCAGTGCACTCAAATATTTTGCCTTTGGTGGCAGCAAGTGCCTTCACACCGTAAGCCCTCTGTGGTATTGTGGAAGAGTGCAGTGGTGGACCCTGCGGTCCAATATTAAAATGATATGAATCTGGTATAGGCGTCAGTGGCATTGCACCCAAATATTGTGCCTTTGGGGGCAGCAAGTGCCTTCACACCGTAAGTAACCCCTCTGTGGTATTGTGGAAGAGTGCAGGGTTGGACCCTGCCAAGACAGATTCTAACTCTAAAGATTTGCTGAACTGTGGCATAACTGTAACGGTTGGCCCCTGCTTGGGCCATCGTGGTGGTTAGGAACAAGGAATGAAGCCCTTAAAGCAGGTGAGTTACTGACTGGACACAAGGACAGACTGATTTCTCCAAAACCAGGAGCACCAAAACACAGAACTGAATTGCCACTAAGCTCCGAAGGTTTCAAGACCGACAGACCACTTAGGACACGCTCAGAAACACAATGATACGCCTGACAATCCGTGAATAGAGCAGGCTGCAGGGCAGTCAACAAAACAGAGAAACACAATGATATACCTGACAATCCGTGAATTGAGTAGGCTGCAGGGCAGTCAACAAAACAGACAGACTATACTAAAGAGGTCCTTATAAGCAGCCTCTGAATATATACTAGACTAAGACAGACAAGGTACATAAAACATGAAACATACAAGAATCGTCATACAGGCAGAGGTTGGCAACAGATCTGTATATACAGTACCAGGAGTGGGCAGAAGGGATAGTCATGAATAAAGCCGAGGTCAGAACCAGAAAATACTTGGACATGAATGCTTTGCAGCAACACAGGGAACACGAACCAGACAGAACCAGAGAATACTTGGACATGAATGCTTTACAGCAACACGGGGAACATGAACCAGACAGAACCACCATGAAACTCCACAAACAGTCAATGAGCTCTGTGCTGCTGGGATTTAAATAGGGAGTGGGCCTGTGTAATTGGGCCATGTGACCCCAGACAGCACAGCCAGACACACCACTGGGGAAAAACAGACATGAAGGCCCTTCACCACCAGGGGGCGCAGCCAAAACGTAACAATAACTCACTGATACACACAGATAACAGGCTGTGCCAAGACAGATTCTAATTTGCTGAACTGTGGTAGAACTCACTGATACACACTGTCCCTGATAGCCTGGCAGTGCCAATACAGATTCTAATTCCCAGAAATCTCCTACAACGTCACTGATACACCCTGACAGAACAATCTCCTCTCCTCTCTGATTCACTCCTGCAAACACACACGCTGGGGCTGCAAGCAGGGAAGAAGCCTTATATAGTGTGCTGCGGGACTTAGCTTTGTGAGCCCATCAGGACTCTGAGCCGTGATTAGCATAGTCTTGCACCTGACCTGTGGTCAGGTGCAAGGCTGTAGACAATTACAAGCTTCAGGCCAGCTTCAGGCCAGTGGAAAAGTGCATTGTAATTGGGCAGACTAGATGAGCCAAAAGGTTCTTATCTGCCGACATTTTCTAGGTTTCTATTGTGGGCGAACATGCGGCGAACACGCGGAAATGTTCGGAGTTCGACGAACAGCCGAACGGGCGATGTTCGAATTGAACTCTGAACTGAACCGAACGCTCATCCCTAGTGTTTGCTTTATTGAGCCCAACATTTATAGTAATACAGTCTAAAGGTTTTACGTACAGTACATAAACTAATGTAGTAATGGAGCGTGTATGTGTAGTTTATTCATATACAGCAAATTAGTGTTGCCAGATCGACCATGCTTTCCTGGACACATATCATTTATTCAAGCTGATGGGCAGAGCAAGAAAAATGCAGTCCCCCCCAGTATGTAGGATACATACACTGCGGATAAATAACTGATGAAGCCGCCCCCTGAGTGGTGAAACGCGTTTTGGAGGCACCCTTTTTTATATAATTTTTTTAACTCTAGATGTCTTTAAAAGCTTATTTATGCTGCTGTATATGTGAATAAACCCACGTTTTTATCTGGTAAATCCCTGCATCCAGCTTTTTCTTGCTCAAAAGATCCACCATAGAGAAATCCTTGCACCCCAAAAAGGGTTGACCTGGATCCATCTAAGACAAGATCTGCAAATAGCTAGAACAGGAGCAGAGGAGGAAACGCCAGGAGAGGAACGTCTTTACGCTTCTAGCAGCCTACTGCTTGGACATCATACCTGTGTAAGTATGCTCCAATTTTTTTAATCGTAACAAAGTTAGTGTATTATATATCCCTAATTCCATTCTCTCCGTTGGAGGTGCATTGGACACCGGAGAGAAATCACTGGAATTTGTGGAGGAGTCTTTTAATCTGCCAATTTGAATGAACTTGAGGAATTCCCTGCATATACAGTTGTGTTCAAAATTATTCAACCCCCACTGAAATTTAGTGTTTTGGCCAGTTTGACATTGATTTTGATCATTCAGTCATCTTGCTTACAATTAAATCAAAGAGGCACGTGTAGGTCAGACAAATATAACATAACATTTATAATGAAATATCCACAAATGTCTTTTCTGTGCTCACATCATTATCAGTTTTATTCAACCCCCAAGTGACATTCAATCTTAGTACTTAGTACAACATCCTTTTACAGTTATAACAGCTTTTAAACGTGAAGCATAGCTTGACACAAGTGTCTTGCAGCGATCTACGGGTATCTTCGCCCATTCGTCATGGGCAAAAGCCTCCAGTTCAGTCACATTCTTAGGCTTGCGCACTGCAACTGCTTTCTTTAAGTCCCACCAGAGGTTCTCAATCGGATTTAAGTCAGGTGACTGCGATGGCCACTCCAAAATGTTCCAGCCTTTACTCTGCAACCATGCTCTAGTGGACTTGGAGGTATGCTTGGGATCATTGTCCTGTTGAAAGGTCCAACGTCTCCCAAGCCTCAGGTTTGTGACAGACTGCATCACATTGTCATCCAATATCTCCTGGTACTGAAGAGAATTCATGGTACCTTGCACACGCCGAAGCTTCCCTGTACCTGCAGAAGCAAAACAGCCCCAAAGCATGATTGACCCCCCGCCATGCTTCAAAGTAGGCAAGGTGTTCTTTTCTTCATAGGCCTTGTTCTTCCTCCTCCAAACATAGCGTTGATCCATGGGCCCAAACAGTTCTAATTTTGTTTCATCAGTCCACAGAACACTATCCCAAAACTTCTGTGGTTTGTCCACATGACTTTTGGCATACTGCAGTCGACTCTTCTTATTCTTTGGAGACAGCAAGGGGGTGCGCCTGGGAGTTCTGTCATGGAGGCCTTCATTACGCAGTGTGCGCCGTATTGTCTGAGCTGAAACTTCAGTACCCACATCTGACAAATCTTTTCTCAGTTCCTCAGCAGTCACACTGGGACTTTTCTCCACTCTACGCTTCAGGTAGCGCACAGCAGTCGAAGTCAGCATCTTCTTTCTGCCACGACCAGGTAGCGTTTCAACAGTGCCCTTTGCCTTGAATTTGCGAATGATGCTTCCTATGGTCTCTCTTGGTATGTTTAACTTTCTTGCTTGCAATCTTCTTATAGCCATTGCCCTTCCTGTGAAGAGTAATCACCTCTTCTCTTGTCTTCCTGGACCATTCTCTTGACATCACCATGTTTGTAACCACACCAGTAAATGTCTAGAAGGAGCGGAGTATCACAGTCATTTTAAAGCTGCCTAATTGGTGCTTATTATGCTTTATTGCTGCTCCGTGACATCCACAGGTGTTTTCAATACCTGATTGAAAACACTTGAATGAACCTCTGTTCTTCAGAGTGGTAGTCTTTAAGGGGTTGAATAATTGTGTCAATGAAGAATTCACAAAAGAAACATTTACTACTGTATTACAAAACCAATTGATGTCATTTTAGTTGCATATGGTTCTTTAAAAAGTCCTTGTAGGATTTCATTCTGAATACAATTACAAATGTACACTAAATTCCCTAAAACCCTTTACAGCATTGGGGGTTGAATAATTTTGAACACAACTGTATATATATAAAAAAAAAATTAAAAAGAATTTTGAAAAAATTAAAAAAAAAAAAAATCGCTCCGCATGAGAATCCACATTGCAAGATATATATATTTTCTTTTCTCCTTTATCTTTACGGATATTAAGAGAGACTATTTTATCACTACACTGCAACTGCAGTAGGACTGGAATGCATTACATGGTTATTAGCATAAATAGATTTAATCCATTCATGTCATAAGTAAACTTCGATATTGTATGGAAATTTGTCATATGATCAATGATTATATATCTGCATCAAAACGTGTGTACATAGGTAATTATTGTCACACACAGGGACAATCTCCTCTAAAGTATAAACAATTTCACCAGTAGGTACCAGTTTGCGCTCCGGAGTGTGTCTTTTTCCTCAACAAGGTAAGAAATCAAGAAGGAATCCTGGTGACCTGCCTTAATTTTCTTCCTGCAGCAAATAAATTATACCTGTCACAGGGCAGCACTTTTGCCTGTGCTCCCCTCTGCATGAAATAGTAAAATGTGTCCAGGAAAACATGGCCGACCTGGCAACCCTACAGCAAATAGGTAGAAGTGAAGGTATGTTGAAACTTTTCTAGTTATTTAATTTGGTAAATCAGATGTATTTGTTGGAGCGGAAACAGCCCTCGATATTATGAGACCTTATTCAAAGCAGAGATACGAGGCTCCACTTTTAAGCCAAACAATACACAACTTCGCAAATACGTTAATAAAGACTCCCCATACTCTCCTGGCAAGTATATGAGTGTAGACGTGGATTTGTATGCAATAATCAATATAAATACCAGCCACTACACAAGACTTCGCTCACAGGCCTCACATGGTGGAATTTAAGTTATTGCCAATTTTGCCTAATTATGGAGCCGACTTCGTGTGGGAGTCCCCCTACCACCCAGTTTAAATAAAAAGTCTCATATCTAATTTTACCCAGAAATTTTAACAAGTCATAACCGGGTTAAAAATAATTGTTCTGCACAGTCTGTGTCTGTTTTGAATACAAGTGGCAAATTATATTCTGGATTCCTACAGGGTTATCCAAAGAGATTCGAATTGCTTGAGAAAGGTAACCGAACGCTGAAAATCAGCGTTCGGTTACCTTTCCTGGCCATTCGGCTATCCAGAGAGCAGGCAATTCGCCAAATCCTGGCGAATTGCCTGCACATACGGTGCCTGTTCGGTCCCTGTTCGAGGCAGTGAAATCCCCATCAAAAAGCACTGCTTCGTCTATTCAGAGAACACAAACCAGCAGTGAAAGGTTCCCCTAATGCCCTGCCATTCGGTGGTTTAATTCGGCAAATTTATTCAGGAGAATCCCATAGGCTTCAATGTTAAAAATATTCCCGTTTTAATTCAATATCTAATAAACCGTTCATTATAAAATTCTGCAGCAAAAAGTCTCTTTATTTATAGATTTTTTAGGATACTTTAAGCATTTTTCTGAATTTTTTAAAAAAAAATTAAAAAGTCCGATTTTTTTTTTTTTTTTTTTTTCAGTTTGCTTATTTTTTTTTTGTAACAGCCCTCTTTATTATCATTCCCTGGACCTCCTGTGAAAATTTCAGACATTTTCGCTCAGTAGTTTCTTTGCAAACAGCGTTTCTTTTTCCCAGATTCATACAAATGGTTTTTCTAATTTATTCACTGCCTCCTCTACGTCACAGGCTCTGTGTGATTCGGCTCCTTTTCGGCTCCTGTTCGGCTCCTCTTCGAAGGTTAATCCAGATGTTTTTGCTTGTTTTCAGCGTGCATTCGGTTAGTTTTCGGTGAGTTTACGGCAGCTTTTCCCTGCAATTCGGGGACCCTGTGGTGCTTGCTGAATACACCGCAGGTTCACCGAAATGCAATCGGCAAAAGGAACCGAATTGAAGAGAACGAAAAGTCACCGAACGTGCGGTGACTTTTCGAATCTCTTTGGATAACCCTGTAAGTGTCCACTGCGATTGCAAGAGCAACGCTTGGTTACTTAGGAAAATGCCAGATGTGGCGTGTTAAGAGCATTATTTATGTGAAATTAGTGAAATGGATACGAACAGGAAATATCATGCAGTGTCAAATTCTGTGACATAACAAGTTCCCCATATGACTGGAACACATAAGGTATAAAAAAAGCTGTCAGCCAAGTCTTTATATAGCCACAGATAAAATTACATCAGCTGTCTTTCATTTTTGAGTTGATTGTTGATTCAAATTTAAAACAAATCAAGCCCATTCCCAAGTGGGAAATATAACTCATACAAACAGGGCACGTACGGGTCAGATAAACTCCTTGGTACTTATGGCATAAAATGTTAATTGGTTCAATGAATTTAGTATTTGTATTAGGGCTGCGGAAATTAACGAGTAATCCATTGATTAATCGTTAATTTCTTTGGTCGATTAAATATATTTTAATCGACCACCGCCGTATGCTTTGCGCCGCGTGTTTGGCTCCCTATGAGCGTCCAAAGGCATGGAGCTTGGCCGCTTGCCTGGGGGAACCAGGTCACCAGCCGCGTTCTCGCGAGATCGTGGAGTTCACGTGAACTCCGGGTTCTTGCGAGAACGTGGCTGGTCACGTGGTTCCCCCAGGTGAGCGGCTAAGCTCCATGCCTTCAGACGCTCATAGGGAGCCAAAGCACGCGGCGGCAGGAGATGAGAGCTTGGGCAATATATCCATGTATGAGCTGGGGGCAATATATCCATGTATGAGCTGGGGCAATATATCCATGTGTGAGCTGGGGGCAAAATATCTATGTGTGAGCTTTGGGCAATATATCCATATGCGAGCTGGGGCAATATATCCATGTATGATCTAGGGGCAATATATCCATGTGTGAGCTGGGGGCAATATATCCATGTATGACTTGTGGCGATATATCCATGTGTGAGCTGGGGCAATATATCCATGTGTGAGCTGGGGCAATTTATCCATGTGTGAGCTGGGGGCAATATATCCATGTGATCTGGGGGCAATATATCCATGCGTGAGCTGGGGGCAATATATCCATGCGTGAGCTGGGGGCAATATATCCATGCGTGAGCTGGGGGCAAATATATCAATGCGTGAGCTGGGGCAATATATCCATGCGTGAGCTGCAGGGCAAATATATCCATGCGTGAGATGGGGGTAAATATATCCATGCATGAGCTGGGGGCAAATATATCCATGCGTGGGCTGGGGACAAATATATCCATGCGTGAGCTGGGGACAAATATATCCATGCGTGAACTGGGGGCAAATATATCCATGTGTGACCTGGGGGCAAATATATCCATGTGTGAGCTGGGGCAATATAATAACTTACGTCAGTGCTACAGTTTGAATTTAAGACGTATTTGTGTGAACTGTTAAGTAAAGTCATGGATTGTTGAAACTAACCAGTATCGGGTGATTGTACAGTATATAGTGTATACCACATTTACCACTGACTAATGCAAAGTTGCAATGCATGCAGATCAGCTAAAAGTAGTTGAATCTGTATGTGCATTATAATTAATCGAAATTAATCGATAAAAAAACAACAACAATTAATAGAACACGAAAATTTTAATCATTACCAGCCCTAATTTGTATATATCAATTCATAATTCTTGAATTATGGACTATTAAAGTGGTGACGAACGTACCTCTGTAGCAATGAGAGGAAGTCAGGAAATGATGTCACCTCCAGTGAGCTGTGCCATATTCACTATAGGATGTTGGAGCACAGGATACAGATGTTGCTTGAAGGCTGGTGACAGTGCATGGCCATGCATGTAAATGTACACTATACACAGTCTTTGCCACTGTATACTATACACAAACTATGGCAGAAACTGAATGCTGTCCGTTTCATTTGCCTCTGGACCCATTATCACTAATTTGTTACAAAAGCTGGTTGTAACCATCCAAAATCATACATCATTACCCAAGGAGATTGACTGTTGTGTTGAGTTTCTTACTGTTAAACCAACTCCTGCATACTGAGTTTCCAACCAGCCAACGTGACCAAAACATTGATACATGCAACCATGAACATGGTCTGAGCACTATCCAGAAAAGGTGAGGAGGCATAATATCATCCAATGAGCCATGATCTCGGTCCTTAAAATTATGGGCAACAAATGTCAATCTATAACGCCAAAGGCATAACATGCAGCGTGGTGCTATAAAATCAACTTAAAATACTCAGTAAAAATACAGTTTTTAAGCAAAGAAGGTATTTTTCAGCATTTCACATTAAACAAATTGAGATGTTAGCTGTTGGATAAAACAGACAATGTTACAGATCCTTTTTTTCTCACCTAACCACAAAGAAAGTGTTTTTAATATTCTTATAAAAATAGATGGACAAAATTTTGCTTTCCATAAAGTCTGAGTGTTAAGTCTACTGCAATGTGAATAATGCAACAAAATTACACCAGGTTTCCTTTTTTGTCATCAAATAATATCAGTTACAGGCTTGTTCTCTGCCAAGATAAACAGCTGTACAGGAAGGACCCGTCACATGCCTGTTATGTATTTCTCACTTCCAAAGATTAACACCCTGCTGCCACCCTTGGTGCGAACTTATAGAAAGTTTCAATTCGTCTGGATATGCTTAGAGAGTCTATTTACTGCTACAAGTATTAAGTGCTCGGCAGAGCACAAATCCACTCATACACAATAGCACAATTGTGATGCAGCACATGGAGTTATTATGTTTGTGGGCATACAATACATACATTTATATATTTGTTCACACAAGCATAAGGATCTCTCCTATGCTAATTATATTGGGCAATAAATAAATGTACAAAAACGTGTTAAAAGCTATTATGATTATACAAAAAACATTAAAATGACTCCACTATGCTCTAAAATTAGATATATTGTCACGACCCCTATCAGATGTCACTCAGAAACCGTAAACAGTCCTGTGCCCGCACCTGATAGGCAGGCAGTAACATGGTCCAACACAGAAGGAGAGAGATCAGGAGAGGAAAGGTAGACTTGGGTGTCATCAGCATAAAGAGGATATTGGAATCCATCAGAAGAGATGAGGTTACCAGGTGGTATAGATCGAGAAGTGCAGGGGACCCAGAACAGAGCCCTGCGGTACCCCAACTGCGAGAGGAACCGGGGGTGAAGAGGCACCAGCGAAGGAGACACTGAAGAAGTAAAGAGAGAGAAAGGAAGAGAACCAGGAGAGAGTGGTGTCACTGAGGCCAAGTTGACACAGCATAAGGAGCAGGAGAGGGTGGTCAACATTGTCAAATGCAGCAGAAAGGTCAAGAAGAATAGCAAGGAGAAGTGACCGTATGTTTTAGCAGCAACTAAATCATTAGTCAGCTTGGTCAGAGCAGTCTCAGAGTTCTGGGAGTAAAAGGCGGACTGGTGAGGGTCAAGTAGGGAGTTAGCAGCGAAAAAACTGGTGAGCAGGTTATAAACCAAGCGTTCTAAGATTTTGGAGAGGGGAGCAAAGAAATGGGACAGTAATTCGAAAGGGAGGTGTGGATCAAAGAGATGGCTTCTTCAGAATGGGGATGATCAGTTCACATTTGAATGCAGAGGGAAAGACTCCAGAGGAGAGGGAGAGGTTGAAAATATGAGTCAAAAGAAGGGCAATAACCTGTAGGACAGACTGAAATAAGGTTAAAGGAGATGGGATTAAGCGGACAGGTGGTCGAGCAGGAGGACACTAAAACTGGCGAGACATTCTCCTCTGGGACTGAAGAGAAGTCATAGTAGAAAAGGAGGCAGAGAGTGAAGGAGTGAGTGAGGTAGAGTGGTTAATGGAAGAGGGCAGTGAAGAGATTTCTAGTCTAATGTCACGGATCCCTCTGATTACCAAAAGTGTGGTCCCTTTACGCAGACCGCTCTCTACCCTTCCGATCCTTGAATGGTCGGCAAAACTAGAAAGACAATCAACCAGACAATATATAAACAAGGGGTAACACCAGACAGAGGTATTGAATAGAGTATTGTCACGAATCCTTCTGACTACCAAGATATTGATCTCTTTATGTAGCTCCCTGTAGTATATCATAGTGTTATATCTATCCACCACTAGAGGGCGCATGTTGTAGGTATTATCTGTGTTCCTGTTCATTGTAAATAAAGTTTCATCATCACATGGTAGAGTTCTAAGGCAGCATGCAGACGCTGTGTGCAGCTCCTGTAAATAAAGAATAAGAACCTTCCACAGCCTGTCTCTGCTTTCAAAGATATGGAGATATCACATTGGCGACGAGGGTAAACAGGTTGTACTGTGGAACGTGTATGTGCAGTTTCAAGGTCTGCAGAGCAGAAGAAAAAAAAATAAGAAACAGAAGAAACTACAAGGACGTGAATTGCTGAGACAGAATGGCTGCTCTTGTGGGAACAGTGAGCCCTTTGACTGGGAGTTGCAATCGTGGGACGAATATATTGAAGTGTTGGACTATTTCTTTCAAGCTAATGAGATTACTGATGCCGGTAAGAGGAAAGCAGTGTTATTAAGCGGGGTCGGCGCGTCAACTTATAGTTTGCTGAGAAGTTTGCTGTGTCCTATGACGCCAGCAGAGAAAACATATCAGGAACTTGTCGTCGTGCTCAAAGCCCATTATAATCCAAAACCAAGTGAAATTGTGCAGAGATATAAATTTAATTCACGCACACGGCATACTGGCGAGAAGGTGGCTGATTATGTGGCGGAGTTGAAAAAGTTAGCGCAGTATTGTGAATACGGGCCTACACTACCACAAATGCTGCGGGACAGGCTGGTGTGTGGAGTAAATGACGACAGGATGCAGAGACGGCTGTTGTCAGAAGTGGATTTAACCTTTGAAAAGGCTCTTACTATGTGTCTGGCGATGGAGTCGGCTGACAGAAATATAAAAGATCTCCAAGGCTTCTCTGGGGATGAAGAATCACAGTCTCAAAGGTCTCATCAGGGACAATCGGTGGTGCATAATGTGGGTGCAGTGGATAAGAGGGGGTGGAAGACGGACTATGAGTGTTTCAGGTGCAAAGGGAATCATGCACCCCACGAATGCAAATTTATAAATGAACTGTGCCACCATTGTCAGAAACGTGGACACATCAAGCGGGCGTGCAAATCCAAGCACGTGATGCAGAGTCACAAAACCCCATTTCAAGGACTGGGGGGGAGAGGAAAGGAAAGGAGAAGGCTGGGAGGTCGCATTTAGTGAAAGAAGAAGACGTTAGTGAGACAGAAGATGCAGGTGACATAAACACGATATACAGTGTCTCACATAAAATGCCTAAAGTGGCTCCTATTCTACAGAAGTTAAAGGTGAATGGCATGAACATCGAATTTGAGGTGGACACAGGTTGTGGCATTACAATTATTAGCAAAAAGCAATACTCTAAGCTATGGAAAAACACCGACATACCAGAGTGGGAACCATGCAACCTGACATTAAAAACATATACAGGTGAGAAGATGCTGGTGTTAGGTCAGGTTATAGGAACAGTGCAGAGTCAGATGGACAACAAGAAACTTACTATGGTAGTGGTTGAAGGGGCCGGGCCAAATTTATTGGGACGAAACTGGCTGAAAGACTTAAGAGTGTTGCCACAACTGGTGAATACAGTAACAGCCAGTCCAACGCTACATTTGGCTGACCTGCTAGATCGATATGCTGAGGTGTTCAAAGATGAGCTAGGTCAGCTGAAAGGCACCACGGCCAAAATTCATGTGAACTCAGAGGCCCAGCCACGATTCTATAAGCCACGACGGATACCTTTTGCTGTCAAACCTCTGGTGGAGGCAGAACTGCAGAGACTGGTAGATGAGAAAATTATAGAACCAGTACAATTTTCGGAATGGGCAGCTCCCATAGTACCGGTGAGGAAGCCGGATGGTTCAATCCGCATCTGTGGAGATTACAAACTCACAGTAAACCGAGCATCCAGTGTGGAACAATATCCTATTCCTAAAGTGGAAGACTTATTTGCTCAGTTGGCGGCGGCAACAAATTCTCCAAACTGGATATGAGTCATGCGTATCAGCAGATCGTGCTGGATGAAAGCGCCAAAAAGTATGTGACTGTTAATACACACAAAGGACTGTATACTTATGGTAGATTGCCGTTTGGAGTGGCGTCGAGTCCAGCCATTTTCCAGCGCACTATGGAGGGCATCCTACAAAACATGCCGCACGTCACCGTCTACTTAGATGACATTTTAGTTACTGGGGTCAGCGAGGACGATCATTTAAGAAATCTGGAGGAGGTCTTGTCTCGGCTAAAACAAAGTGGCCTGAGACTGAAAAGGAGCAAGTGCAAGTTCCTGGGAACAGAAGTGGTTTTTCTGGGTCACAAGATCAGTGCTGCGGGTGTGCAGCCAGTCGCAGAAAAGGTCCAGGCCATACAAGAGGCACCCACACCGCGGTCTGTGAGTGAACTAAAGGCTTACTTAGGCCTATTGAACTATTACCACAAATTCTTACCGAGCCTGTCCACGTTACTGGCACCGCTGCATGCACTATTGAGGAAAGAGACTAAATGGACCTGGAGTTGTGAGCAAAAAGAGGCCTTTGAAAAGTCCAAAAATCTTCTCCAGTCGGATGCCTTGTTGGTACATTATGATGTCAACAAACCTATTATCCTGGCTTGTGACGCTTCACCTTATGGTGTGGGTGCTGTGTTGTCGCACAGGATGGGGGATGGATCTGAACGGCCAATAGGGTTCGTCTCACGTACACTGAATGCAGCTGAGAAAAATTATTCTCAAATTGAGAAGGAGGGCCTTGCGGTGATATTTGGGGTGAAGAAGTTTCACACATACTTGTATGGGAGACAATTCACCATTGTTACAGATCATAAACCACTGATCTCATTATTTAATGAACTGAAGGAGGTTCCACAAATGGCCTCGCCACGCATTCAAAGATGGGCTGTGACATTATGTGGATATGAGTACTCCATCGTGTACAAAGCAGGCAAGGATCATCAAAATGCTGATGGCTTGAGCCGGTTGCCAGTCGCGGAAACAGGGGTGGAGACGCCTGCGGAGGAAGAGAGAGTACTTCTATTGGAAGAAAATGGCGTACCATTGGTTAAAGCCGACCAGGTGAGGAAATGGACAGATAAAGATACCGTTTTAGCACGGGTTAGAGAGTTCGTCCTCAGAGGATGGCCAAAAAGAGTGGAGAAATCAGTGTTTGGAGCTTATGTGAAAAGGAAGGAGGAACTTAGTGTGGAGGCAGGTTGTGTCTTGTGGGGTGCCCGTGTGGTCATTCCACCCCCAGGTCGCACAGACCTACTGAAGCACTTACACACGACTCACCCAGGAATAATCAGGATGAAGGGGCTGGCGCGGAGCTATATGTGGTGGCCGAAGATGGATGCCGATATAGAAGCAATGGTAAAAACTTGCACCATGTGCCAAGAAAATAGAAATTCTCCCCAGTGTGCACCTTTACATCCTTGGGAAGTACCAAACCTTCCATGGAGAAGACTTCACATTGATTATGCGGGCCCGTGGATGGGCAAGATGTTTTTGATTTTGGTGGATGCTTACTCTAAATGGATAGAGGCGTACCCGTTAAGTAAATCCACCTCCGCAGTGACTATTCAATGCCTCAGACAGAGCTTTAGCCAGCATGGAATTCCCGAAATGGTGTGTCGGACAATGGCACCAGTTTTACGAGTATGGAGTTTCAAGAATTCATGGCTCGAAATGGTATTAAGCACGTGACCACAGCGCCTTACCATGCAGCGTCCAATGGACTGGCCGAAAGGGCGGTGCAGACATTTAAAGGGCTGATAAAAAAAAGTTCAGGAGATTCCATTGAGGTCAAGATGGCCAGAGCGTTGTTTAGTTACAGGATAACTCCTCAGTCCACGACTGGAAAATCACCTGCAGAGCTCTTGTGTGGGAGGAAATTGCGTTCCACGTTGGATCTCATACATCCGGATTTTAAAGGCCAGGTGCAAGAAAAGCAGGTGAAGCAAAAACTTTATCATGATCAACATGCCAAGGAGAGACATCTGCGGGAAGGTGACAAAGTATACACTAGAAATTTTGGTGTGGGACCTTCCTGGATTCCGGGGACTGTTCAGACGCAGACAGGTCCTGTGTCATGCACTGTTGCACTTGGAAATGGCCAGATTGTGCGTCGTCACATAGATCAGGTGAGAAATAGACATGTTGCGTATCCAGAGGATCTACAGAGTTTGGCGGAACCATTAACGCAAGATAGGGAGATTTTGGCTCCCCTTTCCGGTGTTGTACTTGCAGAAGCCGGGGAAGAGGGACAGATGGAGGGGGAGCTTGTCACAGAGAAATCATCAGAGACTGCTCATGTGGAGGGGAGCAAGAATTACGGCGATCCACCAGAACAAAGAAAGCACCAACTTATCTACAGGATTATACTTAGCTTAGTAGTGAGTTCCCCAGCCACAGGACAAGAATGCGTCCTGGAACTCACTGGACGGAGGTAGTCTACCCAAAGTCTCAAGTTTAGTGGGAGTTTTTCTGTGCCTAGGGTCATGTGGGTGGTATTTTTTGAAACTAGTGTTATCAGAGGGAAGGGGATGTAGTATATCATAGTGTTATATCTATCCACCACTAAGAGGCGCATGTTGTAGGTATTATCTGTGTTCCTGTTCATTGTAAATAAAGTTTCATCATCACATGGTAGAGTTCTAAGGCAGCATGCAGACGCTGTGTGCAGCTCCTGTAAATAAAGAATAAGAACCTTCCACAGCCTGTCTCTGCTTTCAAAGATATGGAGATATCACACTCCCTTTCTACTCTTCCGATCCTTGAATGGTCGGCAAAGCTATATAGACAATGAAGCAGGTAACAGATAAGAAAGGGAAACACCAGACAGGGGTACAGACCAGATCACAATCCCTCCCTAGGACTTTAGTAATAGCAGAGGTAATCTGATGCGTGCTTAGGGTGCCACATAGACTGACCTCGGTACCAACGTTAAGGGCAGAACCTAGAGCAGAGTAAATGCCAATACCAGGGGTCATACACAGAGGGTTCGTTTGCCAATGCCAGGAGTCATACACAGGAGGTTCGTTTGCCAATGCCAAGGGTCATACACAGGAGGGTTCGTTTGCCAATGCAAGGGTCATACACAGGAGGGTTCGTTTGCCAATGCCAAGGGTCATACACAGGAGGGTTCGTTTGCCAATGCCAAGGGTTATACACAGGAGGATTCGTTAGCCAAATATCACAAGAGCTCTGCGGGAGGTGAATACCACGTCAGGGCACCGGTGTAATGGTGAGACTGGGTTTTAAACCCGGCGGGTCCGCGTCACAACGCCAGGCCCCGCCCCTCGGCGTCCCACGTGAGCGCACCCGGAAGCGTTTACATTCGGCGCCTGGCCAGCGAGCAGCGAGGAAGCTGCTGCCAGGCGCCCCATCCCCTGACCCACCGTGACATCTAAATTCAGTAATCTTATCGGTGACGTAGTCTGCAAAGTGGACAGCAGGGAGGTCTGTGGAAGGTTGAGTGGAAGTGGGGCGCATTAACAGATTGAAAGTATGAAACAGACGTCTGGAATCATGAGAAAAGGATGAGATAAGGGACGATAAATAAGATTGTTCAGCAATGGATAAAGTGAGACTGTAGGAACAGCCATGAATTTGTAGCGCAAAAAGTCAGCCAAAGTGCGAGACTTCCTCCAACCACCTTCAGCTGCCCTGGAACACCGCCAAAGATATTGTGCATGTTTAGTGTGCCACAGTGGGTGGTTAGGCCTGTGTGTGGGACGGAGAAAGGTAGGATTGCATTACCAGGCAGCCGGTCACCAAATCCGTCACCAATAATATCATCGAATCGCGGGCGTCCTAAGAGAAGGTAGCTGATGGATTGGCTCTGCATGTGCTCCAATCCATCTTTCTGTGCAAGTGCTACAGAACTTGCATAGAAAAGTACGCAGGTTTCCAGATGCAGCTGCCCAATTATATAAAGGCATAAAAGGGTAACACATTTCATTAGAGTGCCCCTATAAAGTATTGATCTCTAAAATGTTAGGAAAAAAGTGCTTACCTACGGCTAAGACACCTTCGTTGAAATGCGTCAGACCTCTATTAAACGGGCTATATCTACTTTTTATTGGTCTATAAGAAATCCAGATTATTCCACACCAAGGCCATTTGCCTAAGGCAAACAGTACCACCCGGTACCGGGTTTCCACTGACCAGACATTTAGACACCAATAAGCGATTATTTTCCCTACATTTGTGAGTGCAATATCATAAGTATTGTATTCCATACAGTCTGCACTATTGTTTATTTGTTTTGTTCTTCCCCAGGTAGTTTCTCTTTTTGTGTTGTACAAATCTTCATTACATGCATATTTTCTACTAACAGTTTCTTATTGGAAACTAAAATCTAAATGCCTCCTTTAAATAAATCCTATTTACTTTTAAACTATTTTATCAGAAATATTTTAACATTTTGTCTAGGGTCATCATCAAATTGTCTGGAAACACTTTGTATAAACTTTATGAAAAAGCATGCTGTAATTTCAGTGTGAGCCATGTCAATGTTTCCTGATTTATCATTATTTATCCATCAATCTAACTAGCTTTATTTTGTGTGTAAGCCAAGCTAATTTTAGCTGAGGTATATGATATATATGATCTTTAAATTCCTCCATTAAGTATAAATAGACAAAAATTTATGTGATGACATTGGAGAACACGAGCAGCCAACCCGATTCATTCTGTTACCATTACCTAAATAATATGCTAGGATTGTGTTCTTCTATCTTGGACAGCACATCATTATGCATCCCCAAAAAAAGCTGTGACAGTTTTCTGTAGCTTGGCAATGTTTCCTTTATATCCTACAGGAAATGTATTTAGGAACACATTAGCTCCCAAGTGAATAATATTTGAATTCCTCAGCATCCCAAATGTTTGTTACTGCTCAGCCATCCTTGAAACGGATACATTCTACGAAACAATGCAGATATAGTGCCACTTCGTGACACAAACATTACCTTAAGCTACATCCCCTTTAACTAACAGTGAATGTAGTGTTAGTTTATTCCAAATACCTCAATATACCCTATATCTCAATGTGTCTAAAATGGTATATATGGATCATAGTAGAGATGCACCGATACCACTTTTTAAGACCGAGTACGAGTACCGATACTTTTTAAAAGTACTCACCGATACTGAGTACAGATACTTTTATTTAATGTCATGTGACGCTTTCCAATAGGAACAGACCTCATATAAAAATTTATATGAGATTTGCCCCCAGCTCACATGGATTTGCCCCAGGTCTCATGGATTTGCCCCAGGTCTCATGGATTTGCCCCAGGTCTCATGGATTTGCCCCCAGCACTCATGGATTTGCCCCCAGCTCACATGGATTTGCCCCCAGCTCACATGGGTTTGCCCCCAGCTCACATGGATTTGCCCCCAGCACTCATGGATTTGCCCCAGCTCTGTTGGATATGCCCCAGCTCTGATGGATTTGCCCCAGCTCTGATGGATTTGCCCCCAGCACTCATGGATTTGCCCCCAGCTCTGTTGGATATGCCCCAGCTCTGATGGATTTGCCCCAGCTCTGATGGATTTGCCCCCAGCACTCATGGATTTGCCCCCAGCTCTGATGGATTTGCCCCCAGCTCTGATGGATATGCTCCAGCTCTGATGGATTTGCCCCCAGGTCTCATGGATTTACCCCCAGGTCTCATGGATTTAACCCCAGGTCTCATGGATTTGCCCCAGCTCACATGGATTTGCCCCCAGCTCACATGGATTTGCCCCCAGCTCTGATGGATATGCCCCAGCTCTGATGGATATGCTCCAGCTCTGATGGATTTGCCCCCAGGTCTCATGGATTTACCCCCAGGTCTCATGGATTTAACCCCAGGTCTCATGGATTTGCCCCCAGCTCACATGGATTTGCCCCCAGCTCACATGGATTTGCCCCAGCTCTGATGGATTTGCCCCCAGCACTCATGGATTTGGCCCCAGCTCTGATGGATATGCCCCAGCTCTGATGGATATGTCCCCCAGGTCTCATGGATTTTCCCCCAGGTCTCATGGATTTACCCCCAGGTCTCATGGATTTACCCCCAGGTCTCATGGATTTGCCCCCAGGTCTCATGGATTTACCCCCAGGTCTCATGGATTTACCCCCAGGTCTCATGGATTTGCCCCCAGGTCTCATGGATTTGCCCCCAGCTCGAACACTGGGGAAGCTGGCCGTGTGCATGTAATGCATGTAAAGCACGCGGCCAGCGTTCCCCTCCGGTGCGCCGCGATACTCACCCATCCTGAAGGTACGGTCGCTGGGCAGTGATGTGTTCCCGCGGCCACTGGGCGCTCCTGTGACGTTGCCTCTCGGCTGGAGGCAGCGTCACAGATGCGCCCGGCGGCCACGGGAACACATCACTGCCCAGCGACCGTACCTTCAGGATGGGTGAGTATCGCGGCGCGCCGGAGGGGAACGCTGGCCGCGTGCTTTTCATGCACGTGGCCAGCTTCCCCAGCCCCGCGGATACCGGCAAGCCGGCCCAGCCAAGTACTCGTGCAAACGGCAATATCGGCCCTAGATCGTAGTATAGAGAAATATGGCTGAAAATCATGCAGAAACTAAGTAAATATAAATTTCAGTGAAAATGTAACAAAACATCCAGTAAGGGTAACTTAATAAATAATAGTATATTGAGGATAATAGAAAAACGACCTGTTTTATGTGAATAATTATGATCTATAGTATAATGGTTTGATATTATTTCTATACCACCCATTTGTAATATTATTTTATAGTACAAATTGCAGAGGATTGAGTTTCTTTTTTTTCTGCTCAAGCAGATAAATAATCGTATATTATTATGTCCTGACACCTATACTTCTACGTCTCAGCTAGCAAAACCGAAAGACGAATATATTTTCAGATGTGCGTGCATCGTATTAGGATAGGCAGCGTTCCCGTACTTTGCAGTTAATGTATGAAATTACCTTTTCATTCCTGCAATTCTAGGGTTATTATATAAACAGTTACAAATTGCCAACAAAGTCATGGTGGATACATCACATGGCTTCTTGATCGAAAATAATCTGTGTTCTAAAATGCAGGAACATATGAGGCCATGCAAGCACGTTTATGATTTGTTTTATCTCTGGGCACTTCAATGTGTCAGGAAAATATTTTGTCCTTCATTCTTTTTTCGAATTTAAGATAACCTTTATTTACTAGAGGACGATGCCTGTACTCTGCCATGGATGGTAATGAGCCTGTGATGGCATGATAACACAGCTCAAACGTCAATATATCATTAATTTAGCAAATCTTATGAAAACCACACTAAATGTTATTAGAGAGAAGAGCTAAAAATGCTGTTTAGGCACAAATTAATCATTAAACATATAGGGTTCTTTACTACAAAAGGTTCTCTATATCCCTGAAATAAGACTATGCGGATCTACAGATATAAAGGAAGCAGTCACAGTAATGTCAGGGGAGCTCAGTGTTGTAGTTTCAAGAGATGTGCACCGCTGAAAATTTTGTTTAGTTTTTTTCCAGGTGTTTTTTTGGGTCGTTTCGGACCGTTTTAGTTTCGATTCGGGGATTCGATGTCGATTCGAAATTTCGGATTGATTTGGCGATTCAGGTCATTTTGGCGTTTGGATCATTTCGGCGATTCAGTAATTTGGGTGATTCGGTTTAGTTGGATTTTTCATTTTTTTAATGAGTTATTTGTTTTTTTTATTGCTTATTTAAGAATGGGAAATAGATTTACTACCACTAGAATTTAAGTTCCTTTACTTATTTGTTCTTTTAAGATTTTATAAGCATTTTTTGGGTGAAATTTTAGGTTTCCTAAGTTTAAAGAAACAAGGATTTTAACCCATAGGTTTCAATGCAGCATATGATTCCGCACACTGCGGGCAGCACCTCTACCGTATAACTAATACAGCATATGAATCCGCACACTGCCGGGCAGCACCTCTACCATATAATAATGCAGCATATGAATCTGCACACTGCCGGGCAGCACCTCTACAGTATAATAACGCAACATAGGATTCTGCACACTGCCGGGCAGCACCTCTACAGTACAATTAATGCAGCATATGAATCCGCACACTGCCGGGCAGCACCTCTACCGTATAATAATGCAGCATATGAATCTGCACACTGCCAGGCAGCACCTCTACAGTATAATAACGCAACATAGGATTCTGCACACTGCCGGGCAGCACCTCTACAGTACAATTAATGCAGCATATGAATCCGCACACTGCCGGGCAGCACCTCTACTGTATAATAATGCAGCATATGAATCCGCACACTGCCGGGCAGCACCTCTACTGTATAATAATGCAGCATAAAACGAAAAACCAACTGAACCGAATGATCCGAATCACCAAAATGATCCAAACGCTGAAATGACCCAAATCACCAAACTGACCCAATTTATCGAATCAAATGACTCAAAATTTCTAATCGATCCGAAATTTCTTATGGTTGACATTTCGGATTCGGGATGCCCTCAGAAGCACGAAAATGGTAAATTTTGTCCGAAAATCGATTCGGTACGAAACGAATTGCACATCCCTAGTAGTTTCCCCTCTTTTATAATTGGATGGAAAAATGCCAAAAAGGAATTCACCTATTCTGTTATGTTTGCCTTAAAAAAAAACTTCCACATATCAGTTTTTAGTAACTTGTCCTTACTGACCTAATTTTAATATCATTAAATATATATTTTTTAATATATACACATATAAATACATGTCACTGGTGTTCAAAAGTTTGGGGTCATTTAGAAATTATTTTCCATGGAATTATGCATGAAATGAATTATGAGTATGAACAGGAAATATAGATTAGTCAGTGAGTAGGTTAGAAATAATACATTTTAAGTGGAATGCTAATTGTGTCCTTCAAATTTTGAGGCTGGAATTGCTGCACATGGAAGATTATTTAATGAAAGCACAGACCTTTGGCAATCTAGTTGTCAATTTGTTGAGGCAATCTGAAGAGATTTCATATCGCTCATTCTGAAGCTCCTCTTACACATTGGATTGGCTTGATGGACTTTTCTTATACACCATACAGTCAAGCTGCTCATACAACAACTCAATCTGGTGACTGTGCCGGTCACTCCATTATAGACCGAATACCAGCTAACTGCGTCTTCCCTAAATAATGCTTGCGTATTTTATAGCTGTGCTTTGGGTTATTGTCCCATTGTAGAAGGGAATTAGCAGGGCTAGCCCGTCCATGGAGCCGGATGGTGCAGTGGCTATGGGTGGCCCTTTGCCAAGGGCAGCATTTTGCCGCCCTGTCAAAGGCTGCGGCATCTCAACCAGGCCGGCTCAGGGTTTTTTCTGCCTGTACGCGCCTCTACTCAGTACCGACACCTACCGGCAGGGCAGACACTCCTCTGCTAGGATGCGGAGGACGTCTGCAGCCCACAGTGGAAGTTCCACTGATTGCCGCCACCCTGGCACTGATCGTGGACTTATCCCGCAGGGATCTGACATCTTGGATGTCAGCTCCACCTGTGCAACCTATCACTGCCCACTGACGTCATCACACATGGGCGTGACGACATCAGATGTGGGAGTACCCTTACCACCCGGCAGTGAATGCCCTAGCCCAGTGGTCAGCAACCTTGGCTCCCTGATGTTTTGGGAACTACAATTCCCATGTGACTCAGTCAGCCTAATGGGTGACTGAGCCACATGGGAAATTTAGTTCCCAAAACATCAGGGAACCAAGGTTGCTGACCTCTGCCCTAGCCTCTATGGAGGAGATACATGGGGTCCCTTGGACCCCTGTATCTCTGGACATATAGAAGCTAGAGGGTCATGCTTTTCCTTTAAAAACAAGGAAATTTGTAATTGACCTCAAACTTTTGAACACTAGTGTTTATAAAAACAGTGGTGAATGCAGACACAAGACTTTGTATTCAAAGGTAATTGGAAACTAAATTTAAATAAGGGACACTAATAACCCCCATACACATTTTGTTGCAGGAGAGTAGGGGGCACTCTTCAAAGCCTTGTCACTTTAAAATGCTAAAGTGGTCAATATGTGTAGCGTTCCCTTTAAAATTGACGATAGACATGACTGAACTGAGGTGTATGGGGAAACTCCTAATAGGGGATTATATATCTATAAATAATATAATAATAATTGCTATATACAGTATACACACAGGCATCTAATCAATCTTGATAAATATGTTCAGAAAAAAAACCTCAAAATAGAAAAATAGAGGAGCATGTACATGACTTTTCTTTAACACATACAATATGCTGTAATATTTTAAGGGATTTACATGTCCCATTCTTAATACATTTATACTAAAACACGCATTATTTTGCTGACTGTAATAAATATGTATACTTCTCAAACGGACACAAAAGCCATTTACCAGCTAACTACTAACAAATCTTCCTCTAAAACCATCACTTTATTCCCCATGTAGAAATAAAAATCAATATAGTAATCAATGAGGGACTTATTTATGAGAGCTCGGTGTTGTCAAAGAAAAGCTGCGTGATACACTAAAATGAATTAGGGTGATTAAAAAAGGCATCTGAGTGTGCATGGAGGAGGCAGGAATTTAAGTAATGTCACATGCTATGAGTGTTTATCAAGCCAAACAGCTCAACTTTCCATTTTATATCAACACTAACACTTTGTAAATGTCAAGTTATACTCGATGCGGTTAGCTGGGTGAAGGATTTTTTTTTCCAGCTGAAGCCCTTGCCGATATATGTAAAACTGTCCCATTTTAATTTAGCCGAGAAAAATTTGATGCCTTTTTCATTTTCTTCTCTTCCATAAAAAAGAGGGGGGGGGGGAAAGAATGAAAATCTTTCTTTTCTGCTTAACTTTTATTCAGCTTTTTTCCTAAAGGGCTTGAACCCCTTCACTACCAAGCACTTTTTGTTGAAAAAAAATATAACATTTTATTTGAAACGTGGGATGTGTAGTTAACGAATAAATGTAGGATAAAAAGACAAATTTCAGATAGAGATTGTTATTCGGCGATAAAACAATTTTTAAAAAAATTATAGAAAATGAAATTGTAAATTTTATAATTTTTCATGTATTCATTTGTGCATTACAGAAATATTGCTGGGATGAAAGCTTCTAAAGTCTAGATGGTGTCGTTTATCTTCTATAATTTCACATGGGGGTCTGCATTTTCAGCATACAGGAAGAAACAGCTTTAGTGTCAAATCCAGTAAGTGTGATAAAAAAAAGAGATTAAAAAATGGTGTATTCTCCTGCTTATGGGGATTTGAGATTATTAGCAACGAACCTTCCAAAAAAATACCAATAGAATAGAAAAAAATCTGAATTTAGAATAATGGTTGCATATGGAAATCACTGCAATGCATTGAAAATTCCTGTACAGTACAGATACAGTCATTATAACCCCTTAAATCTAATCCCTGTACAGCAGTGACCCCAGAGCTCTCCACATATTTTACCCTCTCCCTGGCTATTGTAATGCAGCATCAAACTTGCTGGACTTTTTGCTCCAGTGAGGGTGAGGGCTGCTCCTTGTAGCTTCTTTTACAGTAACACAGAGTGACAGAAATGAGCTGTCACTGAAAATGTTTCTTCCCAGAGGTCCACATTAATCTTGCATGATAATTGCATGCAAACGTGGTATTATATGCTAATTTTGGCTTTCATTGTATTAGAACACAAAATCGAGTTTACACATTATTGGTAGTTAAAGGGTTAATATTCCTTCAGAAGAAAATTAACAATAATAGAAGTCAGTGTGCCTGGGAATTCCCTGGGAATCAATGTGCCAATGTCAAAGCTTTAGCTTCATGGAGGGAGAGGACAGCAAAGCTGTCGGAGGTGCACAGCTTCCAATCCTACATAGTTGGTGGTTGTGCCCAAACATAAAGACCTTCAGGAGGAAGGATCACTCTACTAGGTTCACAACCTTACACCCCAGATGCTGTGCTCCTACACAATACTCCCCTGGCCCGAATAGTGAACAAGCAATCAGCAACACTCAGACTGCTTATTGCAGCCAAGGCGGTTATTCTCCAATACTTGAGGCAGCCCATCTCTCTCACCCTATATATGAGTTCTACAATTAGGTAGATCAGATAATCCCCCCCCCCCGTATGTAGTTTAATGGAATACCACACTATTCAGGTGATAGACTTCTTATCCAACACTAAGGTGGTCTAATTACTGTCATTATCCCATTTTTCATACTTTCTCCCCTGGTCCTCTGTCACCCATCCCAGATGTTTCCATAAAATCTAGTTTTTAATACAGCTGCTGTGTTTATCGAGTCGCTCACACTCTATATTTTGTTATATCAAATATTCCTTTACTGTATTAGTCTTTATTGATTATTTAAAGGTTATTCCATAAAAAAATAAGATTAGTGCTTCAGACTCATTACTGCATAATCCTCATTCGTAAAATATAAATTCTTACTCAATGTGTCCATTTATTCGTCCTGCCCTCCATGTCTTGATGTGTGTACCTAAACTTTGTGTGATGAAGGCAGCTTTCGGTATGTAAAACATAAACACACAAAAAGAGTGTGTGACATACGATATTTAAACCCTACACATTGCCTTGGGCGTGATGTCTGATTAGATGCTCTTCAATCATGGGCTGCCCCGGGAAACAGCAACCTACGGTACTATGAGGAATAGCACATCCAAGTTTGTCAGTTACAGGAATTGAAGTTCCACCAGTCTTTCCCTCTGGCTGAAGAGCAGATAGAAATGGGATTAAAAGGCAAAAGAATAAAAAAAAAAGTGTGACTCCTGCGGCAGTAAATTCATCAGTCAATCTTTGCACAACACAACCATTGCCCAGGCAATTAAACAGTCATGGCACTATGGAGAGTAGAGTTATAAATCGCATTGGGGTATATGAAAATACCATTTTAAAAACGCTGAGAAACGATTGAAGGAAAGTAGGCAATATTATATAATAAGAGCTGTAAATAGTAGTATACTTTAATTTTTTAAATGCAAGTAGAAGATACTTGATATTAGAGATGTGCATTTGTTTCAGAAAAAATCAGAATTTGGAATGAAATTTGATAATTCGTAGTTCGGAAGTACTTCCGAATAACGAATCGATACGATATGAATTCGAAACGGTATATAACGAATTTATTTTGTTTTACACTGTGTCATCATCATAAAAGAAAAATTTTAATATTTTATAACTATCGAATTTGAAATGAACTATCAAATTGATATCAACTATTGAGTTTGAAATGAACTATCAAATTGATATCAACTATCGAATCTGAAATGACGTATCAAATTTAAATCAACTATCGAATCTGAAATGAACTATCAAATTGATACCAACTATCAAATTTGAAATGAACTATCAAATTGATATAAACTATCGAATTGATCTTAACTTAAAATACAAGTAATGGTCAGCAAAGGACTTTATGAAACAAATTAATTTTGTTTCACTGTTTAACCCCTTAAGGGCCGCTGACGTACCCTGTACGTCCTGTCCTCGGGTCTCCCTTAGACCCGCGGACGTACAGGGTACGTCACCGGCGCAAAATCCCCCTCCCGCCCGATACTCACCTCCCTCGTCGGATCCCACGGCGATCTGGCAGGGAGGAAGCCTGCCCATGTGATTTACATGGGCAGGCGAGGCTGATGACATCGCCACGCTGCGTGGTGACGTCATCAGAAGGTGCCCCCATGTGTTTCAATGGAGGGGAGGGGGGGCTCCTTCGGAGCCCTCTATCTCCCCAACCATTGAAGCTAGGGAGATGCCGTTTGCACCGCTGGAGAGGGGAGAGCCTCCCCTTTCCAGCGGTGTATGGCATTAACCATTTCGCCGCCGGATCACGTTGCGGCGCCAATTGGCGCCAAAACGTGATTCAAACCTGGAGGGGGCTGACATCTTGGATGTCAGCCAAGCCTCCAGGTCCCCCCCACCCACTGACAACCTCACCATATGTCTGAGGATGTCAGTGGGCCAGTTAACCCTCTAGCTGCCATGTAGAGATAAGGGGATCCTAAGGATCCCTTTATCTCCCGATCCATGGCAGCTAGATGGTCATATTTGCCATCATTTGAAAGGCCTGATTTTGATAAAAAAAAATGTAAAAAAATAAATAAATAAAAAAAAATAATAAAAAAATTAAATAAAATAAAAAAATGTTTTTTTTTTTTAAAGTTTTTTTTGTCTGGGGGGAGTTTAATTAAATAGGACCTAGGCTGTCATCTAAAAATAATTAGCACAAAATGGTCAGAATGAGCGCAGCGCACATAGGTGAACTGGCTCAGCAGTGAAAGGGTTAAAAGGTAAAAACATGTAAAAATTGGGTATTTCTATTCTCGGGATAAAATTTGGAAACTATTTAGCCGGGGTCTTTATTGGTGGTTATAGCTTTAGGGGATTAAATTACGAAAAAGTGTGTTTTTACCATTTTTTTCATCATATTTCATATTTTTTTTATATTAAATTATTGGATATGATGGAAATAATGGTATTTCTAGAAAGTCCATTTAATGGCGGGAAAAAGGGTGTATAATATGTGTGGGTTGAATAAACGAGTAAGAGGAAAATTTGATCTAAACACGAGCAGCGCAGAAACGTAAAAACAGCAGCGGTCACTAAAGGACAAATTTGTGTAAAACCGCCCGGTCACTAAGGGGTTAATTTGACTCAAATACTAAATCTGTGACACAGCTTAAAATTTAACCCTAGCTTTTCTTTTAACAGCAAAATTTCATTAACTGGGGTTTTATTTAGTGATCCAAAATTCGAATTGATATCAACTATTAAAAGGAAACAAAGTAGCAAAACAAGAGGACATAGTCTTAGATTAGAGGGGTAAAGGTTTAAAAGTAACATCAGGAAGCATCATTTTATTGAGCGGGTGGTGGATACATGGAACAGTCGTCCAGTAGAAGTGATAGAGGCCAAAACAGTAATTGAATTTAAGCCAGCATGGGATAGGCATAAGGCTATCCTAAACAAAAAATAAATCCAGGTAAAGTATCCATGTAATTGGGCAGACTAGATGGGCCCGAAAGGTTCTTATCTGCCGACGTTTTCTATGTTTCTATGTTTCTATCAAATTGATATATGAAATTCGAATTGATTCAAAATTTCAAATCGATACGAAAGGAAATACGAAACTAAATTAGTTATGAAATTCCGAAAACGAAATTATTTAAAAACGAAACTAAACAAAATATTTTTCAGCCATGCACATCCCTACTTGATATAGAGGACGTGGTTGGGTGTGACTTGTGATGGCAGATCAAAACCACTTCAACTTGGGTGATAAATACATATTAATTTGTTCACACTAGCCACATTTTGCCAATTAAAAACATCGGCATTTCACAAAAGTAGAATCCAAAGGGCAACAGGAGCGGCATCACAGTAAAGCTTCTCTTGTTATTGTTTTAGTATTTAGTTTTGCAAAATGCCAGCATTGTCAGCATGGCAATACTGGTGATTTTTTTTCCATTATTTGGCAACACCAGCACTTTGAAAATAAACCCAAGTGTTATTACTGTGGAGATGCAAGATATATTTATGAAATATTAGCATACATGTATAAAACATGTTAGTCCTTGGAAAAAACATTTATTGGAAAGTAATGGCCAAGAAACTTGGCTAGCAAACTGAACTGTTATCTGAATGATTTCTGCAAGGAATCCAGAGCACGGGTATGGAGACGCCAGAGGAAAGCCCGTATCCCAACCAGCACTACAGGTACCTCAGTCCAATTACTCTGTATGGGGACTTTATAGCCAGATTTTCCAACTCTACCTGTGCTTGTACTCCAGGCTTACGTGGTTCCTACCAGCTATTCCACTACTCACTAGAGAGCCAGGTGCATCCTATCTAACCTGATGTTCTCTGCAGAAAAGGAAGTCCCACCCTTGGTTAAATGCATCTTAGCCATGTAGAAAGTACACCCTGTATCTCTAGACTCCTTTGTACTCCAGGCTCCCAAGCTTCTTCTGCAACCCCGGTATCCAGCCTCTTCTCCTGCAACCCCGGTATCCAGCTTCTTCTCCTGCAACCCCGGTATCCAGCTTCTTCTCCTGTAACCCCGGTATACAGCTTCTTCTCCTGCAACCCCGGTATCCAGCTTCTTCTCCTGTAACCCCGGTATACAGCTTCTTCTCCTGCAACCCCAGTATCCAGCCTCTTCTCCTGCAACCCCGGTATCCAGCCTCCTCTACAGCAACCCCTCTATCCTGCTTATTCTCCTGCAACCCCAGTATCCAGCCTCCTCTACAGTAACCCCAGTATCTCCAGCTACAGCTCACAATGGACAATACTTACTCCCATTAACCTCAGCCATCTACATATCCACCATAGCCCTCTGTATTTATCCTTGGCCATACTTACTTCTGCTCCAACTCTGTGTCCCGTAAGTCTTATTGTGCCCCTTTGTGTCTATCTGTATCCATTCTATTCCTGTCTTGCCCCTCTGTTTCTGTCCAGTCATCTGTAGTATTTGGCCCTATTCTTTGTTTATTGCTGGTATACTGTTATAATAAACCATATCGTTCCCATTTATACTCGCCTTTATCTCTGTGTTCCTGCACACTGGGCTCAGAACCTCGTACATCCTGACAGTTTCTTTAGTCATTTTTACGATGCTCTTTAGGATTATGTTCCTAGATTACTCTTAAAGTAGGGGTTATGGGTTAGTGTTTGTTTTAGGGTTAGGAGCAGTATGTATTAAAAATAATAGTTCTACTAATCCATAAATTTTTTTGAGTCTACCGAAGGTAGGGTCAATTTTCTTATACTAGGATAATTTTTCCACAAAAACTCTTTTCAATTTCAGACTATCTGTATAAAATTAGGATGCTAGTAACAATGCAACGAAAAACAGCTTTTTTGACCTGTAATTTTATTAGTCCCTCTTTTTTGAAGAATGCAACTTTACCATTTCTCACCTTAAAAGGTAATGCCAATCTCGGGATAAAACAGTTTCTACATAGTTTTTTGATAAAGGCTGTCCCATAGTCTGTGAGCATAGATTTGGTTCTTGAATAATAACTACACACACAGAAGAAAGTGAGTGCATATAACCATTTTCTAACTCGATGAGTTATACACTACAGAATTTGACATGTGAGTGATTGCCATTTGTGTCAAATTATGAGAGCAGTTTTATTTGAATTTCAAAGCCATTAAAGACTCCATAAATCCAAATTTCCAACAGACATCCTCAAAGCTTTTAATGTACAGCAAAAAAATCAAACCTCACAGTGAGTCAATTTCATGAACGGTTAAAGTAGTTTTAAATGTACTTAACCTTCGGCTATATATTGATTTATCATTTAATAAGTGTCTGAGAATTTTGTTTTGAACACTGGGCTTATGACACTACACTTCATAAATACAAGTCTTAGATCTGAGCCCGTTTCTTCCTATGTTATTTACCATTAGAGGTGGGCATTCGTTTCGTAACGAATTATAATTCGTACCGAATTTCGGAAGTATTTCCGACATAACAAATCGATTCAATCTGAATTCGAAACGGTATGTAACCAATTTAATTCATTATACTGTTTCATCATAATAGGAACATTTGATTAATTGGGGTTTTATTTAGTGATTCGAATTGATCTTAAATTTCAATACATACAAGTACTACAGTCAGCAAATGACTTAATGAAACAAATCAGTTTTGTTTTACTGTTTCACAAGCACCCTGTCTGTTACTTGGCCTCTGGTACTAAATCTGTCACAGCTCAATATTTATCCCTAGCTTGCCTTTTAACAGCAAAATTTGTTCAATTGGGGTTTTATTTATTAATTAATTAATTAGTGATCCGAAATTCAAATTGATAAAATTATCGGATTGATATATCAATTATCGAATTGATATATCAAATATCGAATCAATATCAAATATCGGATCAATTTCGAATCGACCCAAAGCGAAATGCGAAACTAAATAAGTTCCGAAATACAAAGCAAGATTCCAAAAACGAAATTATTTTAAAATGAACGAAACAAATTTTTCAGCCGTGCACACCTCTATTTACTATGTAACTATGATGGACTACAAATGCATGTGACAATGTAACACAACATCAACAAATCAAAATTGAACTAAACTCTTGCTCTCTACATCTGTTATTTTTCTACCTGTTCTTCTTTCCTTAGAGTCTCTGTAGATGGGCTACCAAGTTGCACATCCCTGGCAGATAACCTTTCAATTCTTTTTATCAAAATCATGATCAGTCCTGATCAGAGTTTTCAAGCTTCTCCAAGAAACATGCATGCGGTTCTTGCGGAATGGTGTATAATATCTTTATTAGGTTTGCGATACCTCATTGATTTGAAGATATGATATATAGCATGGGTCATTTAAAATACATGTATATTCTTCAAAAAGTCACTTCACTGAGGTTTATGCCCCAAACAGTATGTTGTGTTTATTGAATAATAAGAAAAAGGTAAGATGAAGCTGACATTTTCTTGACTTCAATATTTAGCTTAAAATTAAATGAGGTGGTTCTTGCAAACTTACACTTATTATATAAATGAATAATTTATGTGAATAAGCTTCTTCGGTTTCAGTTATAGATATTGTAGTTTAATTAGCCCGAGTCACAAGCCAGGTTCTTGAACCCAAGACATACTTGAAAACAAGAGAAATCTCAATGTATCCTACCTGATAAAGTACTTTATAAAGAAATAAATAATACAGTTTTCTAAAATAACAAAAAAATTATCCAAACCTTTATCGCGGCTGAAAGAAAAAAATATGTATATATAAATATATATAATCCGTTGTAAGATGCACAGTTCTTCTGCATGCATTTTCAAATCCAATGAAGCGTGCAATGCAAACGCATTCCTATATTTTTGTTTTTAAAGCCAACACAGGTTTTTTTTTTTTTTTACTAAATATATATAAAATTACAGCAAGTGCAAAAGCCTTATGGGGAAGGATACAACTTTTCATTTGCATGTGCCATTCCTTATTTACAATAAAAAAGGAGATAAATGCTGTTTAATAGCAAGCAACGTTAGCAGCCAAAAAAGGGCAGTACTGATGATGCGTACGTCATGAAAATGTTTCAGTTGGAAAAGCCAGGTGATTTGTTTTATATTGGTTCTGTATGGTTATCTCTGTCATCATGTTGATACATGCTTAATATCATACATCGTCCCTTGATAGACTGTAGAAGACATTAACAGGCAAGCAGAGGGATATGATATGAAGCGCGTTACGTTCCTTAGTGTCATTCTTGACACAGGCTGGGTACATATAGCACGAAATAGGAACACGAACAGTTAAAAAAGTAAATAAAAAAGGAGGGTAACGAACATAACATGGATCCATGGAGCACAAACCTTCCGGCTCTGTGTTTTCTTTAAGGTGCACTTGCTTCAGTGGGCAGCAGAAGATTTCGTGACACTTAGCACGAAAAGGGGACTCTTTTTTCTTTAAATCCGCAGACTGGATGGAATCCTGCCGTAACATAATGTATTCCTGTGTGCCAGGGGGAGCGTCATCCAAAACTGTGGTTGCCACATAACAAAATGAACTGAAGTTAGAGTGGGATAAGAATATCTAAAACTTTCTTAGAAAAAAAAATAAATAAGAAAAAGAAAAAAAAAATTGTGATCTTATTTCCAGAAAAAGAAAAGAACAAAAGCATAATTCAGAATACATAAGGACTAGGAATGAGTAGATTCTAGTGCGGTGTTGGGCAACTGATGTTAAAAGCATGACTGCACCATACAGCAGTTCTTATTATATATATTTGTGTTCTTGTGTGGTACGGGTATAGGGAATTAAAGCATGTATAGCATATCTCTGTACCGGTAAACAAGAAGCCTGAAACTCGTAAATTTAACGTAATCTAGAAAAAAAATGTTGTAATTTAACATAATGATTCATATCATTATTAGATCAAAATACAATCTGCACATAGTAATATGCAATGCATTTATCACAGTAGCCAGTATCACAGAGGGTGCAGTTGCAGCTAAAACCAGCAGAATATATTCATAAGTCAATAGGTCTTATTCCTATATTTCTGTAAAGACCATCCTAACACACCTCCAATGCTCTTTATGGCACATAAACAGCAGATTAAGAGATTCAGGTTTGAGTTTTATTCTGTTACACATTTAACATTTTGCATGCATACATTTATACATGTACCAGTCAGTTGCATCAATCAAGCATAGCGTGAGAATTAAATGTTTCCCCTTTCATTTCACCCAGTAAAATAACCAATGCTGCTACCAGAAGTATCACTAAAAAGAATGTTTATCCAAAACCAAAATTGACTGCACTAGAAAAATAAAACAAGAGTATAGTTTACTGTACATCATCGTAAATATGGAATGATTAAAATACGTTTTCCAGACTCTGGCATTGGCACCGTTCACCCATCGGCCAATCGGAGGGCCACGACGCCCAAGACCTGCAGGTCAAGTGTAGAAATCAAAGAATCTCTCATCTTGTCCTTGCTGTAAGGCTACTGTTATGACTGAATGAAGAAATCTTTTCATCTTTCTGATTGGCCCATTACTGCCGTGGTCCACTAGGATCGGAAAGCATTGTCATCTCTTGTTATCCACCTACTTTAGCACAATCAGAGGAAGTTGGATCAAAATAAAGTTGTGCCTTAACAGCCTGCTTATGAAAGATTGTGTAAATCGTGCTGATGATATTAAGTATTCACCTTTACTGCACTCTATTGTATTCTTCGTTTCACAATGACATATTGCACAGGCAAAATATTAACAAAGCCCAGAGTTCCTGAGCTATTTCAGCCTTAGTATGGAACTACAAAAATAGTAAGTTGGGAGTCAGGGTGTCTGTACCACCCTCAAAACTGAACAAACAATGTCAGCTGCAGCTAAACAGTGATCCCTGTTAAATTTTAATTTTCGGTATGAATATATATCTATAAATCTTGTAATTTCTGATATTCAAATATATATAGGGACTGACTGTCTTATAAATATGTAGCTTGCCCATTGTGTCTGGTTTCCCCCCCCTCCTTTATGTTTGAATACAAGATGTGGGCAGATTTTCTGTTTAGCTCAATTTCCTCTCGAGGCTGACCAGGGGTGTTGATTAAAATAGATATCCTGTGTTAACTCTTTCCAGGCAAAATAGAAATGCCTGCAAAATCTATGTGACGTCTGATATAGAAAACCCATCTCTGAACCATATATGGTAATAAGTTAAAAGAGATGGCCAAATTCTGACGTAGAAATGTAGAAAACTCTACAAACTAAAACCGCTTGTAAGAGTCTGGCTTAAAATTTTTGATAGCGTCATCACTCCAATCCTCCTTTATGGCAGTGAAGTATGGGGCCCCATCACCTACCTGACCAACCCAAATGGGACACCAGCCCAACAGAAATATTCCTTCTGGAATTCTGCAAGCACCTCCTCCAAGTCCATCGGAGCACCTCTAACAATGCTTGCCGGGCCGAGCTGGGCAGACACCCCTTACTTCTTGCAGTACAGAAGAGGGCGCTATCATACTGGGAACACCTAAACATCAGCAGCCTCAACTCATACCACCATAAAGCCCTACTGGCCAACAAGGACCACCCCAAACCATGTGGGCTGCAACAGCTCATATCCACCCTGATCATCCAAGGCCCCCATGAATGCAACCTGACAAAATATCAAATAATGGCCCTAATTAACGATTCCAGGGAAAACTATATCAGAGAATGGAGACATGATATAGCAAACTCTCAGAAACTCACCATTTACCAATCCTTACAGAGGGAATACAAACTGGCCCCATACCTGGAGCTACTACAAGACCCCAAGGACAGACAGATCCTGAGCTGGTACAGACTGAGCGCCCACACAGCCTGGAAATTGAATCAGGACGGCAAAGACAGACCTACAAGCCCAGGGAGAATAGACTGTGCCAGCATTGTGACCAGGGGGTCCTGGAAGATGAGGTCCACTTCCTCCTACAGTGCCCCAAGTACTCAGTACTGAGGGAAACTCACTTCCAGAGACTCTCCGCTCTGATCCCGGACTTCAGCTCTATAGAAGAGACGAGGAAACTCCACATCATACTGGGAGAAGAGGAGCCGGCGGTGAAAATATCTGCCCAATACGTCACAGAATGTCACAGACTGAGAGGAACATGAGAGATCCCGGACTTATAAATCCCCAACACGGACTCGCCCCCAACCCACGTCACATTATCCCTTACCCCTGATAATGTCCATGGACTTGCACATTCCCCCCATATATGTCCCACTACCCCCCTCCACCCCATATAACCTCCCCATATGCTTTGGCAATGCTAAAATGTATTTGGTCCTGCCAATAAAGCTTATTTTGATTTGAGTTTGATTTGATTTGATTTGAGATTTGGTGGCCAAGTTGGAAAGATGTGTTAAGAAACATTAATATACATGTGAAGGGTTGTGCACTCACAGGTTTAACCAGTTCATGGACTGATGGGTCCTCCAGGAACTGTGCAACGACTAAACAAAATTACACATAAAATTCAATAAAAGATGAAGGACTTCAGCACTCCAGTATGTAAAAGGACCAGCTTATTGGGTAGCAGCAACATTTCAGCTGTTACGGACTTACTGAGCTTGAGAAAAACTGTTACAGCAAAAACGTTGCTGCTAGCTCAATAAACTGTCCCTTTTATAGATTTCAGTGCTGGGTTCCTTAATCTTTTATTGAAGAAATTTTAATATAGCACACAGATTTAGTCTTGGATAGAGAAGAAAACACCTATTGGAAAACTGCCGAACGGCCATGGAATGATGGCACTGCAAGTGGACAGGGACCTCTGTGTTGTAGCATGTCCTAGATCAGGAACAACAATGAGGGAGGAACATGTTCAAATATCTTAAGTGTACCCTAGAGCAGTGCTTCTTAAACCTGTCCTCGGGACCCCCAACCAGGTCAGGTTTGCCAGATATCTGAAGCTCAGCACAGGTGATATGATTCGCTGCTCAGTGATTGCAGGATTCAGTCTGCATTTCCCCAAGGTGATCTGCAAAATCTGGCCTGGTTGGGGGTCCCGAGGACTGGTTTAAGAAACACTGCCCTATAGTACCCTTTTATACACTGAATCTAGCTTCATCTGATATTTAAATGTCTATTTTTAAGAATTGTGGAAGATAAATATTATATTGGCCAAATATAATGAAAATATAGACAGGCTGTTACTTTACCCCGTTTGACACAGATATTAAGGATGTAGAATGAAAATGGCAAAGAAACCTAAATGTATTTGAATTATTTTATTCATCATTTCAGGTGTGTTTGCACATAATAAAATAGTGATATATTCTATATACCGATTGATGTGATCTCCACATTACAAAAAAAGATGTAAAGAAAAATATATACAAATAACAATGTATAGAATAAATAATACTTGTCAGCATATTTATCTACGGGGTTATTGACAATCACTTGTCTAGATTGCCATTTCACAATTTTTTTTTGTGTTCCTTTATTTTGTTCCTGAGTGATTTAGACACGAAAAACTTTATTGTGTTTGTGCTGTGATTACGGCATTTCTTGTTTTAATGCAGAAAGAAAAACAAGTTGTTTACATCAAGGTATAGTTCACCTTTTTTGTTAGAGCAAATGAATAGATTTTAAATTCCATTTGGGACAGGGACTTCAATTCCTCCTGTATCTGTTAATAAAATAGTGACTTGACTTTTTTGGTGTATTGTAAAATGGTTTTATTTTTACCCTTTGTACAGCACTGTGGAATGTGTTTTAGCTTAATAAATAAGAAATACAGTCTTTTTAATCTCATGTGTAATTTGCCATTGCTAACCCATTTACAATCTATAGAGGGCGCTAGAACTTCATTTTTGTCAAACACTTCAGGAGAAATAATCTAGGAAAAAAAAAGTTCTGAAACATATTCTGCACTGATCAGCATAACCAGCTACAAATGGTCTAATTGCTTCACTGCTTCATTTATGCACAAAGAAAGTCAAAGAATTCACAATGAGCATGAAAGAATTACTTTAATAGCTAGGAAGGAAAGATCTGCCAGTGTGTGAAAAAGCAACATTTTAGATAACTCAATGCAAATGATATAAAATATAACAAAAAGTGTACTGATGGGGATATATTGGGAAGGATTTGACTTGAATACAGTGCTTAAAATAAATGCCTGTAGCTATCTTTGAAATACTTTGAAATAAACATGTTAGGATTTTATGTTTACTAATTGTAACAAATCTATAAATAAATAAAAAACAATTAAAAATAAAACGTTCGTCTAAGGAAAAGGCAATACTTTGTGGCAGAGATGCATAGTAGTGTAAATGCATGTTTTTCTGCACGCTTGCATATTACAAGACACTGGCCACATTACCAAACCTGAAGTATTGATCTTTGACCGCAAAGCCAGCTACATCAAAGTCAGTGAATTATACATTTGCCCATCAGGACAGGTCGCAATAAGCACTATGTTAAAACTGGGTAATACCTGTGGAACAACCACGACAGATCATCAATGACGGAGATCCCATGTCTGCAGTCCAGGAAGAGACATACAGAGCAATTACAATGGCCACGAACAAAACTGATAGATGTGTCCCAGATGAGCTAAACACGCTGCACTTTAGGCTAGGGTCAGAGTGGGGCAGTCGGAACGCGCGTGCAGGCGCACTAAATCACGGCGGCAGTAGCAGCACATAACGGCCGATGACGGCCAATATACGCAGTACGTGCGTACAAAAGTGCGCCGACACCACGCAACCGGCAAATGAACGCATTTTTCTCAGAACGTGAAACCGCTGCTACAGACGTACAGAGTGCGCTGCGGCCGCATGGCAGCGTGTGTGCGTGATTAGGAGACGTCAGACGCTGCTAGTGTGCGGCCTACATAACGTTCAAAGAGCCGTATTTCCCTAGAATTGCGTTGGTGAGTACCTGCGACTGTGCGACTGTGGTCGTCTGACCACTTAAGCGTATTCCGTGAAAAAATGCGTGCGCACGCATCGACGTACATTTTGACGGTGGCCGCAGAAAATGCGCTCATCTGTCCCTAGCCTAACGCAACTCCATCCTCTGAATCTCTCTCACTCGTACAGTCAGACTTTCTCCTCCTTCAAACGCTCCCTTAAGACATTCCTATTCAGGCAAGCCTACCACCCGACTCACTAATAAAACCCACTGCCCCCAACCAGTACATCACTCTCACATTGCAGTCCTCTCCTCCTGTTTCCACCCCCAACCCGTCTAGATTGTAAAGTCCCACGAGAATAGGGCCCTCGTTTCCTCCTGTACTGGTTTAACAAAATGTTGTTCAACCCGGTCTATACTGTGCCCATTGTACAGCGCTACAGAATATGCTGGCGCTTTATAATTAAAGTATAATAATAATGCAAAGCAAATCATCAAAGACACAACATACCATATCTGTAAAAACATACAAGTGAATTTAACCTAACTGTAGTATAAGGAGTGTAAGCTATTGTGAGAGATGCACAGGGTACCATGCAACAGGGGTGTCCTGTTGCCAACACAGCTTGATATGCTCTGCCCATCTAGGCATCTCTTCTCATTTGTAGATCTAGATAATAAAAAAGGTCTGTAACACAAAACAAAAATCAGAGAAAAAATGCACCAAAAAAATCCTAATAAATTAATATATAATGAGACTTTTTGCTGCAAGTGAAAAGAATAAACGGTTGAATAAATAATTTAATAAAAATGGGTAATATTTTTTACATTGAAACCTATAGGGTTCGCCTTAACCCCTTCACTGCTGTGCCACTTCACCGCTGTGTGCTGAGCTCATTTTTACCGCTTTTGCTCATCATGTTTGAACGCAATTTGAAGCCACATTTTATTATATGACCCAGACATATTACTGTAGATACTCAAGTATAGAGCTAGATTTTGGTGACAAAAATTTACCTTAAAATTGGAGGGGTCGCGTTATATTCAAGACATCTGCATCGCGTGTAAAAACAAAACAAAAAAACTTGCCTTGCTCTGGATCCCAAGTCTTCTGAAAATTCCGGTATTCTCGCTGAAGTGAATGCGGGCTCCCTGATGCTTGAAAACACTTCAGGAACTCCCGGATTCGGGAGAGGTGGGATCCATCACGGCCAGAGGGCACGCTCGGTTTAAGCCAATTGTTCACCTCGCTCGCCTCCGCCGGCCAATAATCGCAAGAAGACGGGTACCCGGCAGCTTCATACTTAGTAACAACTGCAATCATTCTAGAGCACAGCACCCTGACCTGAGGGGGAGCCTGACTGTGTTAAGAGAACCTGGAAGGATTTATATTGTTTACCGGCAAGGAAAATTTTGTTCCCCGCGTTATATTCGAGTCTTGAGTATTCTCTCATTTCCATAATAATTCTCTATCCATCGCGTTGTATTCCGGTCGCGCTATACTCGAGTATCTACGGTATATATCATTCTTTCCGGCAGACTCCACAGATTAATAATATATCATATTTATATGTATACGTCATGTCCTGCCTATATATTATAACAAAGAATGCAATAAAATTCGAATTTTTAACGATCTACAGCGTGTAAAGTGTTTTTTTTCACATTTCATCACACGAGCGTTCGCTGTTATATTTTCTATGGGATGCGCTTGTTAACAAAATTAGGAATTGGGACTCGTTACTTTTTTTGGAGGGAAATACGTGATTTTTAAGCTAGGGCCAGACGAACACATTTGTTGCATCGTCCGCGATGGAATACGGAATACGCGATAACGGTCATACGATGCGCAATGTCGGCTGTGATTTCATATGGATCCAAACCAGGAAACTTTGGGTGTCTGGACATTATGTAGGCCGGACATGAGCAGTGTCTGACGTCTACTAATCACGCACACACGCCGCTATGCAGACGCAGCGCACTCTGTACGTCAGTGCTAGCGGTTCGACATACTTGCAAAAATGCGTTCATTTGCCGCTTGCATTGTGCGGCCGAACTTTCGTGCGGCCGTACTTCGTGTGGGGCCTGCGTTGGACGTCATTTGCTGCTACCACGGCCGTCATAAAGTGCTGGTAAATGCACGTTCGCACTGCGTTCGTCTGACCCCATAGAAAAAAAATCATAAGTGCAGCATCATTGTTCACATTATAATTGAAATGTGAACAATGTTGCTGCATTAATAAAAAACACACAAAAAACACGTGTTTATTTTTTTTCTTATTATTTTTATTTTTTTTCTTTACGTCAAACGTGGTCATGTTTGGTATCATTCAAAAGACCATGCTCAGGCATGACCCCCCCCCCCTAGCTTTCCAACATTCGGGAGATATGGGAGTTCAAAGGAACCCCCTATCTCCACCAGGTGATTTCCTTGGGACATCCCTGGGCAGCTAGGGGTTCCCCGGCTAACTGACCTCTGCTGCCAAGGGGGGACCCGGAGGTGAAGCCACCATCCAAGTTGGCGGCCCCCACCGGATCTAGCTCGCGATCTAGGTCGTGCCAGATCGTGGTCCTGCATTTCAGGGGTTAAAGTCAGGCACGGCTTTGAAGGGCAGACACTGCCCTTCAAAGCAGTGCCTGGCTTTTGTTCGTAGAGCCTCTCAATCGGGAGGGAGGGAGAGGGAGCCGAAAGGATCCACCCCTCCCTTCAGGTGATCTCCCGGCTTTTGCCGGGGGGTTGCCTGGAAATGACATCATCGCGTCCAACGCGATGACGTCCTTACAGGAGGAGGGACTACAAAAGTGGCGTATGACTTCCAGGAATTCAGAACGCCACGGGACCGGGACCAGAGAAATAAGAAGTATTTCTCTGACCCCCGCCGAGCGGAAGATGTGTGGGGAACGTCCTCCGCATACAGCGGGGGTCAATGAGGATGTTCCGCACACGTCCTCCGCAGGGAATGGGTTAAACCTTTAGAATGGAACCACCGAAAATCAGGGCATTTCACGGACATTTCGGTGCTGTTGGGCGTTCTCTGAATAGATTAACCATTACTTCTCTTTGGGGAGTTCACGCTCGAAGATCACTGTATTTTACTGGCAATTTGCCAATATCTGGCGAACTGCCAGCTCTTTGAATAGCCGAATGGCCATGAAATTGCAACATACAGGGAAATTGATCGTTCGGTGCAATTTTGGAGCCAATTCGGTTCTCTGAATAACCCTGAATGTCTTTGTATTCCTTTCTCTATCTTTGTGTGTGTGCGTGATCTGTCAGTGTCTCAGTGTTTCCACTACTGTGTCTGTCAGTACATGTGCATCTCTGTCAGTGTTTGTTATTGTTTGTGTTCTTCATCATTGTCTTTGTGTCTGCCAGTTAATTTACCAGAGTCTCTGTATGCATGATATAAGCTAAAAACACTTATTCTCCTGCAGATGGTATAAAATGATTCATTTTGAAAAATGTTCTTGTTTATAACTTGAATTCAAGGTCATGGAACAGCAAGTGATATTTATCAAGGAAAAATTTGAGCGTTTCTAGGGCAAAGTTTTTGTCCTAGATTAATCATAAAAAAACAATTCAATAGAAACCAATGTCTCATGTTTGTTGATAAATATGGAACAAACAACTTGCCCCAGATTTACCTTGATAGATATAGCCTACTGATATGGAACCTATTGCGTGCTTTGATTAATCAAACAATAGATATGAGGAAAAACTGCGTAGGTAAATGTAAGTAGGATAATCATTAGAATTAAAGTTTTACAAAAATATCAATTTCATGGGGAGTGTATATACCAGGTATTTCGATCTCGACTCCGCAAATGATTATTGCCTACAGTTCCCAGAATTCTTTGAATGCAATAAATGGGCAGAGAATCATGGGAGGTGTAGTTTAGAAACTCCAGGAGGGGGGGGCAGAATTTTAGTTCCCTAGCCTATACACTATTTGACTTCTAATATCTTTTCTCCTTTTTACATGGGTGTTGGAAGGCAAAGCCAAGAAGCTGGACATATGACATAGATCTACTGTATCTCCCCTGCAAACAGAAGGAATATTGGGCAGTATCCTGTGTGGGTCTCGGCTTCATACACCTTTTGCCCCAACCAATGTGTAGAACTCTCAGCAATGGATCTTGGCAGGGGCAGGCTGACAACAAGTGGGGTCTCTGGGCAATAGGAGATCATGGGGCCCCCCTTGTGCCACATCCACAGAAGGCCACACCCATACAAAACCCTACCCATACAACACCCACATGTACATTTTTGTGTGACCAACCAGCGAATTGGGGAATCTATTACACCCTCTCCAGACTTACAGATGGCCACCACTCTGCTGTGACAGCTATCATCCACGCATTTCACCTAAGGCTGTGCCAGAGCACACGTTGGAAGCTGCTGCTTACTTTGAGTTTATAAGATACTCTACATTACAGAACTCCACAGCAATAAAACTCATAACAATGTGCAGTGTGTTTGAGAGTATCACAGCGCTCCACAGCATTAAACCTCCAAGTAATGTGTGGTGTGTATGAGCGTATCACAGAGCCCCACAGCTATAAACCTCCAAGTTATGTGAGTAATAAACAAGTTAGCGTAGCAGCATTGTTAGCTTTAAAAGGGGAAAACACAATGCTGCTGCTTTTAGAACAAAAAAAAATTTTTAACTGAATTTTTTTTTCTTTTACACAGTACATAGTCATGTTGGGTATCACTGGAAAGGACACCTGATCTGTCCTTGGAGCTTACTACCTCTGGATCCGAAGTCCTACAAAAGACCCTTGCATCTCCTGTAATGGGATTTCTCTGCCGTGCAGGGGGAATCCTGGTTTGTGACATCTCTTGCATGAGGTGACTTCTGCGATCCGGGGGGCAGTCCTACAGCGAGGGCTGACATCCAGGATGTCAGCACGCTGTGGCTGAAGCCCCTGCTCGGAGCCAGATCAGCTCCAAGGAGGGACACAACTAGGGTTGCCAGATCAGTCATGTTTTCCTGGACCCATATTATTTCATGCAGAGGGCGAGCACAGGAAAAAGTGCTGTCCTGCAACATGCATAACTCATATGCTGCAGGAAGGAAATCAAGGCAGGTCACTCGGGATTCTTTTTTGATTTCTTACCAGCAACATATGGATTATACATGCTGCGGGGAGGCATTTTTTCATGCACTGCCCATCAGCAGGAATAAATTATATGTGTCCAGGAAAACATGGCCGACATGGCAACCCTAGACACACAGGACGTGCGTGGAACGTTCTCCATGCTGGAGAGAGAATCCCCATGATGCTCCATGTACTGCGGGAGCATCAAGGCTTCCTGATGCCCCCCACCCATGCCCTTGGGTGCTGCCTGAGAGCCTGGGGGTTCAGTACACCCGTGGGTCTTGATGTGTTTTCACCTTGGAATTTACATTTGCATTCAGTCTTCTGCTAATTTGTAAGAAAAAAAGAGGTTTGTGAGGGTCCTGTGGACCTTGTGAAGCCTTCTGAGATCTGAGCGGGCCCCACCGTAGAGCAGGCCACTAGTGCCGTTGTTCGTTCTCAGAACCCTCACAAACCCCTTTTTTGCGCACCATAGGTTTACAGGGTAATCCAGATGTGGACCCCTTGCTCAAGGTGCCTAGAGGGGTGTCAGCTATACCCTCCTGACGAGGCCTAACAAGGCCGAAACGATCGTCGGGGTTGCTGCACCTCTCGTGCAGGGATGAAGTCCTTGGCAATCAGTACTGGCCACCCTTTCTGGGTGAGAGCAGGCTGATTTGCATATGGAGCATTCGTCCCTGTAATGGCACAATCAAGCTAAAGCCTTGGGAGATCTGAGCGGGCCCCACCGTAGAGCAGACCACTAGTGCTGTTGTTCGCTCTCAGAACCCTCACAAACCCCCTTTGTGCTCACCATAATTTGTTTGTAATAATCACAATTGGTTTGCGAGTGTTCTATTCAAATCAAAATACAGGCTTTTTGGAACCCATGAGAGCCTTTGCAAACCATGTATACATTATTTTGATAGTGAGTGGATATACTACGGAGAATTATTTCAAAATGGATACTTACTGACACTGACACACAAGATAGTAAGTTGTGTAGTGATAGAATTGCTAATACAGGTTGCGCACCCCTTATCTAGCATGCTCGAGATCCCACATGCTCTTATTTTTCCGGTTTTCAGTACTCAAACAGGATTTCAAAACTGATCGGGAGCTGTGTCAGGGGAGCTGTGTCAGGGGAGCTGCGAAGCACCTGCTGCAGCAGTACCAGCAAGATACAAGCTGGGAGATGAAGTGCAGCTCCAACATGTTTCTCACTGGTCGTGTGCAGCATATCACAGGCTGTAGCTGCACTGCATATCCCAGAGTGTCCTTTGCTGTTGCTGCTGCCCGTGGAGGAGGCCTGGGGTGAAGTAGGACCCGTCAGGATTAAAAAATAAGCACAGTTTTTTTCAGTCTTCTGGTTTTCAGGATTCTGAATAAGGGGTTACAGTCTACAATTCTATGAAGAATTATGCATATTTAAATAGGTGTATAAAGTTAAAGCCATATGAAGAGAAGACTACCAGTTCTCCTCTGACATCACGCTGCGCAGACAAGAAAATACACCTCTCTCTGCACAAGTCTTACTTCTCAGGATCTCCTTAGTTTATAGCCGCTCCCTCAGTTTGTCACAGCAGAAAAAAAGAATCTGTACAATAACTATGTTATCAGAACTCTATGGTTCTGATAACATAGTTATTGTATTAAGAAGATATAAAGGGGGGGGGGGCACACACAGTATCCTGACATCATACATATCTTTGAAAAGTTATATGATGGAGTTCGGTGTCCCGGCTTTTATTTCTCCTGCTCACACTATTGGCATTCTCAGTAGATGGAGTAAAAGGTGGAAACAGTTTGGAAAATACCATAGAATGTAATGAAAAATATTTGTTTCTTTGCCAAACAGACCCAATTCCTCAGTGGTTAAACTTGTCAAAAGACATATTATACCAGAGAAGATTCTGTAGGATCATGCTGTGTTAACATGACAAAGCTTGCTGGTACCTAAACGAGGTGATATCAGCTTTCAGTTTTGTATAGACTAAAAATACTGCAATGCAGCGTGGAGGAAAATACCTTTATTATTTTATATCTGTTGTATATTTAATGGAAAAGTATGCCGCAGCAGGACCTAGACATTTGTGGAAGAAGCAACTGGCAACATTTTCTAGCATGTAGTCCTAGGTAAAAGTAACAAAAAATAAAAAATAAAAAATAGACCTTGAACTACTCCGTGGGAAAACACAGATCTAACCCAAAGGCACATTATTTGCACAATGTTGTCTTTTGATTTAGGATGCCGATTTTTATTTATTAAAGGACTTTGTCTTCTGATTTTTTTTTGTCCCCATATGGAAATTAAAAACTATTTTAATGTGTGTATTTCTCTATAACAGTTAATATTTATAGAAATTAATAATAATAATTTTCTTTAATTCAAATTAAAGCAGCCAAGGAAAAATAGCTAAGAAATATATTCTCAATTCAATACAGTCAAAAAAATGTATACATTAAGGTAATATACATTTCTAACCTCTTTTCTCTATCGTGGTTGGTTGTCAAAAAAGAAAAAAAGATGTCATGCTTTCGCAGCCTTTCCGCTTTAAGATTCAAAGAAATCTAATATCGGTTCCAACTGGTGGCTATTAATTCCTTTCCAATTAAAATCATTATATTGTGTCATCGTTTATACTTTATAATAGGGAACTTTTATAACCAGTCAACGGCAGGGGCAAAATTAGATCTCCCTGGATCCTAGGGCAATGTCGTCTTTGGCTGAGGTGCCCCCCCCCCATTCTGTCAGTGATATGAGGTATTACAGAGTTGGCAAGCCCTCTAAAAGGACAGACGCGGTTACAGTTATGACCTTTGTCATTGCATAAGTGCCAATAACTTCCGTTTTCTTTTTGGCGAAAACAAACAACCCTTGTCAAAGATTTCTGGTGGGGGGGGGGGGAATCCTTTTTATCCCTTTATTAGTGTCATTTAATATCAAAACCAAATACAATAACTGGTATAATAATAAAATTCTCTCTCATTTCTACATTATATTTTGTGACTGTCACAATTATAAATCACGTGAGTTAAATCTTAAGAACTTCCCACACTGAGGAGGTTCCAGCACCAGCACAAAATGCATATGTGCATGTGGACGCTCTCGTCACATGACTATAGAGGAGTCTGAGAACAGGAAGTAGAGCAGGGTATACCAATCGCAAGCAGGGGAGACTGTCATATAGTTACTCTGCTTTGTGGACTCTCTGGGGCTTCCAAAGTGTGAGAATATTATTTTAAGTGGAATAAATCTGAGGTTTTTTAAAAAAAAGAGAATATTAATGTACCTCAGCTTCATTTATCAACTCCAGCATACATTTCCTGTGCATACGGTCTGATCCTCCCCATGCCGTTCATGTCTGAGTAGCACGGGGTCACACAATTATGTTAAAGCCCTTATTCACTATTTTATTATAGAGAAAGCACTATGGACTTATCTAATTTCCAGATAATTATTTTGATCACCATTGCGATGCGTCCATTAGTTTCATGTGAGGAACATATTTATCAGAAGTTGAAAACAGACCCACGCCTTTTCTTTCGAAACTCTAATAAACTAGGTATTTTGTCACTGTGTCTCAAGAATTGCGTTTTAGGACACTCTAGTGATGTATGGATTGGCAGGAGTTAAATGCATCCCAAAGCTAATCAAAAGGAGTAAAGCAATAAGCAGGACACATCTTCAAGACATGAGGTGCGTCATCAATTTTCCCTTCCTAATACCGTGCACTATTCGCCCCATGGCAATTTAATTTACTACCTCTAATTTCTTTGATTGTGTGAAGAGCAGGAATCCCATGAAATACATTTTGCGCATATCAGGGATACAGAATTCATTTGTTCCATGGACATAACAGCTGTGTCTCCAATTTGTGGATCTCTCTAGGGGAATAAATAATATTTTAAAAAAATCAAGCAGATCTGGATATGTATTACAGTATATGGAAAGCGTCACTTTTTTTTTTACCACTGTAGAGTTTATTTACAAAGCACCGAAATTGATTTGCTTTTCTCCACATTCCAGCAATTGCATTTCGCTGAACATACGGCGAATTCGCTATTTAGCCGAAAACTCGCCGAAGCGGTTATTAGATGTTGACATAAACAGCTGAATTGGGAATCGGCGAATTCCACTGGCCTGAGAAAAAAAAAAAGTCTCCTGTCCTCCTCATAGGAGTTTAGATCAATAAAAATGTAGTAAAAATGGGTCCAAATATAAAAAAAAAAAGACCATTTAAAAATAACAAAAAGGTCTGCTACAAAATAAAAAAACTTTTTAAAAATAAATAAAAATGTCCTTAAAAAGGTCATTTAAAAACTAAAAGAATTAACGATCTTTAAAAAAAATAAATCCATTTATTACATTGAAATCTATAGGATTCACCTGTTTAACCACTTGGCTGCAGACGACGGGCTGATCGTGCCCTCCGCTTTTTCGCTACATTTCGAAGATTTTATTATTCTGTAGTTCTATTATACCAAAACAAATTGTTTAGGGGATTCATGTTAATATAATATATATCTATTACTTTACACCAGAATCCCTCGTCACTGTGGCCCAGCTTTCTCCATGGGGGTTATATAAATGATAATCCTTTGAAACAGAGAGGCTCAGAAGACTAAATTATCCATCACACAACCAGGTTTCCAACCAGCTGTCCCTGCCTGGCAGCGGCACTTCTAGGTTGTACGATTTCACATACCCCCACCTACATCTGCATCAAATCGTATTATTTTGTTTTTTTAATGTTCTAGCATAGGTTTTTTTCTGCAAAACACTCTGTAAAATATAATCAGATGAACAAAGGATTATTTGTAAGTCAGAAAGTCAATAGTATGGTACATGAAGAGATGAATATTCTGAAAAAATGATATTAGTTCAGACGCCGTATGTTTTAAACTCACGGAAAGCTGGTCCAATCATTGATCTAAAAACAGCACAAAACTGCTCTTCAGTCAAAAATCCAGTTATATTTGTACCGTACAGATAACAAGGAGACAAGGGGCACATGTAAGACAGACTGTGCTTTCCTTCACCCAAAGGACTGATGTTGTAAACATCTCCGAGTGCCATATTAGTGATTAACAATGACTCGACGACGTGGCTGAGAATTCATTGAGCGTTGAATGGGAAAGCCTGATAGCGGAGGGGCAGTGTTTGGCAGAGATAGCAGCAAATCTGGATGCTACACTTGGGATGAGCAATACAGAAACCAATGAGACCACATGCAATACTATATGGTACATGTGTTGTGAAAGAACATTGACCCAGGAAGGGATAAAAGGTAAAATAGGGATAATCGCAGGACATATAAAATGTGAAATGTGAGGCCGTACTATATTGTAAATTAAGTTTGTATGCACGTATATATATTTATATATTTTGTCAGGCATATATCAAAAATTCAGTTTGCAAAATGAAATACTGGTGAAAACAGAATAACGTTTAAGATTTTGTAACTCTTTGAAGCAATGAAACAGAGAATCAAGGAGGTGTAAGTTCAGAAACATGTGGAGGGCCGGAGTTTGATTTCCCTGCCTTAAACACCTGGGTCACAGTTCCGGTTCTCCTGGTAATGGGAAATTATTAATGGGTAAATGTGGCATGAGCCTATTACTATCACTCAGTGACAAGCAAGCCCCTATGTCAGCAGGTTGACTTTTAAATGAAGGGAGCCGCTAACTGATACCAGCAGTGGAGCTGCTTGGCGCCCTTGGTGTTGCCTCCTTTCGTTAACACAGATGGTTCGGTCAGAATAGGGCCTTTGATTATTGCATACCAACATTTAATCGTGTGCTGAATATTCAAAGTTTATAAACTATAATTGTTCCAGCCGGCAACATCCAGTGGAGGACATGGGATTGACCCAAACCCAGGGTCGGATTTAAAAATTAGGCAGAGTAAGCATGTGCCTACAGAAGCCTGCCACAAGGGAGCGCCTTGCTCTATAAAACAATAATAATTACAATATAAAATAATTTAGACTCATTTATCTCTAGAACCCTACAGCAGGCTAGAGGGACATAAGATGTCATTGGAAAGGTCAGATTATGGCCTTTCCAATGATACAAAACATGGTCAGGATGATATATATTAACAATAGACCGTAGACCGTGCAGTGAGAGATAAGGGGATTTTGGAAGCCTGCATCTCTGACTTTTACAACGTACAAGGTCATGTGAGGTGTTATTGGAAAGGTCAGAGTTTGGCCCTTCCAATGATATCAAACATGACTATATAATGTGTAAATGCAAAAAATAAATAAAAATTAAATGCAAAATGTACTTTTTTCTCTGTTCTAAGTAAGTGGCATTATGTGCTTTTATTTATAAATCAAACAATGCCACTGCACTAACTTACCTTCTTTCCCACGTCAGGACCAAATGTTAAGGTGATAGCACAATGCGTTATTATATACATCTAAAACAAACGCTTTGCTGCGAGGAGCACCTTTGGACACCTGTATCTCCATTATTTAAACCTGACAAATTCAATTTAGGTGTGTTTGGACAGGTCAGAGTCTGTCCTTTCAAATGATATCAAACATAGTTATGTAAAACCTTTTTGTTATAAAGCAGATATCCTATTGACAAATATCCTATTTCGATATCTTATTGACAAATTGTCAAAATTAAAGTAGCATCAAAAAATAAAGTAGTAAAATAGTCACATCTTGAAAAAGACCCTGTGGTTGTGTTTTGATGCTCAGAATTTTGGTTGCTCTGGGCCGAAAAGGAGCATCATTTTCCATAGCTAGGGTTAGAAATTAGGGTTAGGCATAGAAATTAAGGTTAGGGTCAGGTAACCATTTCTGCTGTTTTAACTCGAGCCCTAACATTCTGCTTTATTTTTACTACACTTTAAGGCAACAGATTCTGCCCTTTGGTATGAGCTCAGCGAGACACTGGTTTTCTTTAATATTTTTTTTTTGGTTTCCCCAAAACATTTCTGTGTCTCCAGACTCCTGAGATGTAAATCCGACTCTGCCCAGACCACATTATGCTGACTTGAATAAATATAATTGGATGATAATAGTGGTTGGATTTCCAAAGTTGTCGTTTTTTTTTGTTACCTTTTTCTCCTCCAGTTCTACTTTTGAACAATTTAAACAGCTGCCATAGACTACGGTCATATTATTGTCCTCCGAACACTCCGACATCCTATATGTGTCACAATATAAATAGGAAGGATAGTCTACAGGTACCTGCCAATAATTTTAATTTCTGAAGGCAGGCAATGATTATGTTGTAATGCCTTGTTTTGCCATTCACAGCTGATGATTTATCCTGGCAGATAAAAGAAAATGAGCCCAGGAATACCATCTGGAAAGCTTTTGAGAAATAATCTTGAATCATCTCAAGAAGCTACAACAGCACTGCTACTTCAGAGGCCTTAATAGAATCACATTGCCACACTACACAAATAAATGCTTATGTCATGTTACTTCAGCATTGTGACAACCTATGTTCCACGTATAGTTTATGTCATGAAGAGCCATCCAAACTCTGTCTGCTCATAAAGCTTTATATACTGTGGGAGACTGAAATCACACACCTCCATGCCTGCCCCCACTCAAAAATTGATAGAAAAAGAGCACTTGCTGGCCAGATGATCCAAATCACCGGTGCCACACAGGCAAATGGGGACTCAAACCACATACATCACTGAAGAAACAAAGCAGACCAGGCACTCTGCTTTCATTCTTCCATGTTCCCTCATTCATTAATGACACAGATAAACAATCCTTCCCTAGGACCTCATGGGACTTGCAATATTAAAAAAAAATAAAAAAAAATAAATAATAATAATACGAAGAAGGAGGTTCCCAAACAATGTGTTTCTATTGGTATGGAGACACTAACAATGGAATGTGTGTTGCAGTCTCTTTTGAACAAAGGCAGAACAAAACATACTCATTTATGTATCATGTAGAAACTTCAACTGTGAGTATGCTTTTGTGTTTTTTTTTCTCATTTCTGCTGTTTAACATTTAGGGCTCTATGGCTGGTGTCAGACAAGCGCTCTATGTGGAGTCCGTCGCAGGGTTGCAACGGGGCTGGTCACACGCTGTAGCGTGAGCACAAATTGCGTGCGCTACAGCAGGCGGGCTGCGTTCATTTAGAAAGTCCCCCCGACGTTACGACACGCGTTTGACTGGGCTGCAAAGCGCAACCCTTCATAGGAGGATCAAGCCTTGCAGCGCTGAGAGCACTAACTGCGATCAGCGAGGTGACCAGACGGGCGTCAGACGGGTGTCAGAGTGGAAGGAACGTCCACTCTCACAGACGTTCCTTCCGCTCTTAAAAACGGTCGTCTGACCCCGGCCTATGCCGGCTGCATTGGTAATAGAGAGCAGCTATTGGCAAAATTCTGTGAAACATTAACCATTGTGAGTATGCTGCTATGCTAGCCCGTAATACTAGGAAGTAACTAATAGATACCAACAGTGATGCTGTTTCTGATATAATTTACATGGAGTCCATGCACACTTGTTTAACCCCCTTCACTACCAATATTGAGATATTTTGAGTTTCAAAGGCACCATCTGGTGCCCCGATATATAGATATCTTGATGTGCTGTTCTGCAGCCCAAAAGAAAATTAAATTTGTTTATGACAAACAAATTTCTTGGCTTCTGGGCTGCAGTAGGTGCCCCCAAAGTTTTAGCCCTGTGGGCATAACGCCCAAAGAGCTAAAACTGTAAAATCTGCAGCTGAAAGCTCTGAAATATCGGGCTTTCAGACACTGTCAGCAGCCGATGCAGGAGAAATAGGAGAAAATAGATCTTCTGGTAAAACCTCTGTAATTCAATTTGGCAGTAGATGGCGCCATCTACTGACCAAATAGGTTATTACAGTGATATATATTACTGTAAAATTTATTAAAAATGTTTTTTTTAAAAAGACCACTGGTTTCTGACAATGTGTTTTTGGAAATTCACTTGGTAGCAAAGGGTGTAAATTGTGCAGGGTCTGTGGAAGGGCACTTGAGCACTGTTTGCTCTTAGTTTTGCTTTGGGGAAGAGGACACTGGATCACAACCAACTCTGAACTGAGGGTTCAGAGGAGAGCAACACATTTTTTAAAAACAATTTGCAGAAGCAAAATAACCATCTTGTAACCCTTCACTACTGTGGTTGTGTATGCTTAATGTTAAAAGGCTCCTGCCGGAGACCTGCATCGAATAAATTCGATCTGGTAACATTCTGGATGGAGCAGAGCAAAGGAAGCTTACTGTAAATAAAATTCCTTTGCAAAGAGGCTCCAGAATGTGTCCTCAAATGTTCAGCACATCAGACATGTCATCCAAGGTGCTGAAGCTGCTGGAACAGCTTGGGTTCTGGTTTACTTTTACAGAAACACAGCAGTATTGTTATATACAATATGTAGTTGGATTTTTTTTCGGCCAGCAGGGTCCTGTCAAAAATACTTGACGCCTCTAAAATGTATTTTGCTAAGGGTATATTCGTTTTTATAAAGTCTGCAATGGAAAGTTGTTTCCATAGATCCACTCGGTCCAAGTAGTGGCTTTATAGAAAAATCTTGCCAGTGAAGGGGTTAAAGCCAGAATTTTTCTACTTTTACCGGCGGAAAGTGAGAATAAAAAGAGATCATGGAATAATTTGTTATTCTTCAGCTGCCTAAGCATTAACGTTTCTTATACAAAATATAGGAAGAGCTAATGTACAGTAGGCGGCCATAATAGCCCAATCATACGAGAAGTTTGGAAACGCATGGGACACGCTACTATTTATCAGCAGCGCCTTTATACTTCGCACTAAGAAGTAAGCGGTTACTGGCTCGAGTGGAACATTGCCATTAGAGTCACTAAGCAGCTGGTAAATACTGATAATGTCAACATTTTAAAAATCCTATCTTTTTCTTTCTAAACTAGGATAAACTGGGAAAAAATATAAAATGTGCAGGTCTAATTAACCCATGCATTTCTTATTCCCTCATTGCAGCTGTGACTATTACACCCACTGTGTGTTTGTTTTTCAACAGCACAGCACAGAGTAAATAAACTCATTATTTTTTATCTTCTTGTTGACATGTTGAATATATTAGCGCCCTTATCTGCTGCTGGGATCTTAGATGAAAGAATGAGAGCAATGATCTATCAGGTGGTATAATTTGTAATAGGTTCTGATGACATTTAATAAAACAAGACTGAAGAATAAATCAATTTCTGTGACATTTTGAGTACCGTGCAGTTTTTTTATGCCAATTTTCAATCTTCTGCAATCTTGTTCAAACACAGCAACACCGGTATAGCAGAAAAACAAATGGAGGCAAATGTGTCATAAGTACATATATCTAGACATTTTGTGATTTATTTTGAGAAGATATTTAGGTTAATGTAGTTTTCATATTTTTCACACGTTTGCCTCCACTTGTACTTCTGTTACAAGGCTGATTATAGAACATTAGGGATGTGCGTTTCGGGTTTCGGAATTTCGGAATTTTCACAAAATTTCCCGATTCGTGTCTTCGGATTCGGCCGAATTTCCGAATCGGGTCGGACCCGAAAACCGATAGATCCGAAAAGTTTTCCGAGCCGAATCGAAAATTTTTCGGATTTTTCGAATGGACTTGAAATGTGTCAAATCGAAATTTATTTTTGCTCTATTCATGATTTCGGTTCCATTCGTGATTTCGGTTCCATTTTGGTAATTCTGGAAATCGTATATTTAACTATTATCGGTTATATCGCTGATTCTGTAAATTTTGTATTTGTAAATGCGTATCACTTGTTTCTTGTGGAATTTGGGTCAGTTTAGCGTTTTTTAAATCGTTTTGTTAATTTTTTTTGTTCCTTGGCATTCATACCATTTTAATATGATTAAATAAAGTTGTGAAATGTATATTCAATTATTCATAAGAAAAAAAGGATCTTTATTTAATAAAAAAAAACACGATAGAATCGCCAGAATTATCGTAGACACTTTGAAACGAGGAGAACAGACGTTCCGAAAAAACGATACAAAAAACGAGCAAAGTGACCCGAAAACACGAAATATGGTCGATATTCCAAAAAAAAAATCCTCATAGTAAGGATTAAACCTATAATTAATGACCAAACAAGACCAGTAGTGGAAAACAATTGTTATGGCACATATACTGAATAAACCAATAAGGGACAGTTTAAAGCAGGCTAGTACTGCAGTAGAAACCAAATAATGCATTAAATGGGAGATATACTGGACAACGCTTGTGTCAGGAAAGCTATAAACCATTAGTGAGATAATAATAAAGTACAATGTATTGAATATGTATCTATGGATAACTTGCCAATTATAAATTCTAGTACTTAAACTCACAATATAAACATGAAAGAAGAATATCCGACACTAGTTGGTCATATAACCATACCAGACCATGGGACGTAGAAAAATTGCAGGTTATCACTGGTCATGCATCCACTGGCCATTCTGTACCCTTTGTGTTTGATTATATAAACACACACACGGTGTCTGGTGTATAATCAGCCTTGTAATAAAAAAAAGATAAAAATCTGCACTTATACTCTAACGTACATTTCCATAGGAAACGTGCCTGTGTAGAAGACCCTTGTTAATCAGTGGAATTGCGTCCAAACATTTCAATCTATCTCATAGGGTCATGATTATAAAAAGAAATTGACCTTTAAGTTTCTCATTTTTCGAGCATGACCATCTTTTACAATAACAGGGAAATTAATTGTCCAGAGATGTTCGCTATAGAACATTCTGTTGACATGAAGTAACACATTGAGACTTTATTAAATTCTCGGTTCCATCCAATTAATGTCACATAAGGTATGCAGCGATTCTGCCATTTCTCATAATTTCTATTTTTCCCTAATTAGATCTGTTTCAGGCAAACTTATAGAAAGATGTTGGCTCACTCTTTTGCTTGGCTGCGTTAACTGTCAAAGTGTGACAACAGTTTAGTTCTGTACTTCAAAATTTTTACACTGTTGCTACCCTTCATGGCTGACCTTTCAGAATCTCAGCATCCCCCCATCCTATAACCACTTCACACCCACCTATGAATTTACTCAGATTTTACAGAGAGATCACAAATCTAATTACTGACTATTCAGTGCAAAAAAACGATACACTTTTCGCACAAAGCATGGTAATTATGCATGCTTACAATTTCTATGTCTTTCCTAGCAACAGAAATTGAAATATATATATTCTTACTCCAGGAATTCACTGAATAAACTCATTTAACACTTTACTTGTACAATTACTTACAAGAAGTTACGATCTACAATGGCTCGCCCAGCAAATGCCTGGGTGGCAAAGATGGTGAAGGGTTGGGGACTGGCAGATCAAATAAATAATAAAATCAAAGGGTCTCTGCAATCCACTAATACAGAACCAAAAGCAGCAAGGGTAATAAACAGATCGAAAGACAGTCTTGATCGACTCAGTTCATAACATGTCTTTGAGTTGCAAATAGCATTTTGTTTTGGAAGACCGTTCCAAAATTCTAAATTATGTTTGGTAATTGCTTACAAGATCAGGAACAGCGGAGAACAGTAGGAAAGTTGAATTCAACACTTTAAAACTAAATGAATAGTCTCCAACACACATAGTTTCCATGTTTTGCTACTGAGGCCCAAGTTATCCATTCTAGCCCCACATCCACAGCAGCTCTCCAAGGCTTTCAGTCTAAAGCACAAACCCTGGAATACTACAGGGTTATAGGAGAATCATGCTTTATTGTCATTTTAGCCATATACCGCTTGTACACTGAAATGAGACCACGTTACTCTAGGACCATAGTGCCTCATAATACAACACAAGACCAACTACGCTATACAACACGGAACAAAACGAGCCTCTCTAAATGAATTCCAGTATCCGTAACTCTATCACTGAGCAATGTCTACATGTCTCTAAACCAGGGGTCAGCAGCATTGGTCCTGATGTTTTGAAACTACATCTCTCAGGATGTTCAGGTATTCATTACAATGGTTGAACCTCGTGGGAAATATAGTTCCGAAATTCCTGGAGTGTCAAGGTCATTGACCCCGTCTCTACACTCACAGCAAGTAGCACTTTGGACAAATCTAATACAAATTTATGTCCAGGGGCAGACATTGGAAAGGAGGATGGAGAAGGAAGCCGGCCAACCAGAATTTGCTTTTAGGCTGGCAAAAACTCCTGCTCTCTTGCCGCACTTCTATTTGCTCTGATACAGCAAAAGATGTGTGGGTAAAAGAAAAAAATAGATTCAGTATAAGCCTGACGCGTTTCGTCAGATATCTCAGACTTTATCAAGGGCAACAGATCCCGTAAAAACCAGTAAAATTGTTGGTGTTTTTATTGTTTTATGCCGAATAAAAACTTTTTTAATCACACTCGATGGTATCCTGTGGCTGACAGCTTTCCATTAGGAGTAACAGTAATATTGGGAGTATACCAACTGAATGGTGAGTCCATCTATATCCCCAGACGTGAAATCCAGTGTAGGCAGCGAAACAGACGGGAGTTCCATAAAAGTGTAGATTCTATCCAGGGATCCTGCGAGTCTCATCCAATTTGAGGTCCCATTGCCACGATTATACTGCACTATTTAGGCTAGGGTCAGACTGAGGCAGTGCGAACGCGCGTGCAGGTGCACTTAATCACGGCCGTAGTAGCAGCAAATGCCGGGCAATGACGGCCAATATACGAAGTACGGTCGCACAAAAGTCCGGCTGCGCAACGCAAGTGGCAAACGAACGCATTTTGTCGAGAACGTAAAACCGCTAGTACGGTTGTACAGAGTGCGCTGCGTCCGCTAGCGGCGTGTGTGCGTGAATTGGAGATGTCAGACACTGCTAATGTCCGGCTAACATAACGTCCAGACGCAAAAAGTGTTTTATTGATGATCCGTACAAAATCACAAACGCAAATACGCATCGTATGACCGCTATCGCGTATTCCGTGAAAAAATGCGTCCATTCGTTCGAACGCACTTTTTCACAGACAACGTGAAAATGCGTTCGTCTGACCCTAGCCTTAGGTTTTTCAGTGTTCTAGGATTTCATACTTCCTTGTATATCCCTTTGTTTGATTATAGAGGATGAGAACCACCTCCTGGAAGTTTATCCTACATTATATATAAGTACCTATTTATATATTTTATTTACATTTCAATTTTAAAGCAACTTGTGAATAATTAATATTTCTGATCAATGTTGTTATATAATGGCTACATAAATCAACATTTCCAAGAGATTAAAAATAATATTGTAATAAAATATTGAAAAAGGGAAGGATCAAAAGAATTTGGATTCCTAGTGGTAAAGTACAGTGTATTACCGGGACATTTTGTTGTGTGTGTATCTCAAGAAATACTTCCACGGATGTCTGCAATGCATTTGTTTTCATGCACTCGGATCCTGGCAGGAGGGATAACGCGATGCTTGCAGTTACATATTAGAGATATGCTCTTCCTTAAGTTAAGATTTTCCAAAAAGCCCTAACCATTCAAGCATTTGGCAGCATCCCACTTAGTTTAATCCCTCTAGGCACCTTATGCTTAGACAGCCATCTTAGCTGAAGTCCTAAAAATGTTTATTGAAGACAAACCAGATTTTAAAGTGGATTTTTCATCGCAATGCCTCGACCAAAATAGTGTCAGAATACAAAAACGTTATGCATCAGTTCTTCATCAGAACAAAAAAAAAAAAATAGACACTATGGAACATTTCGTTTTCTGCAGCTCTAATTCTATGTCATTTATCAAAAGTGAAAAAAATATACAAATATGAAGTACCACACACACACATCTAGATCTAGAAACACAAAAGACAATGTGAAATATACTAATGTGTAAAAGGGAAGTTAATAGTAGTTTTGTATTTTATTAACCTTTTCACTACCAAAAATGTGTACACGAATTTGTATTAAAATGTAATGAAACCTATATGTAAAACCCTATTTGCATACTGGTTTTTTTTATACAAGGTTATTGTTTTCACAGGGAAGAAATTAAATTCTCAGATCTCACTCCTGCCATGCTGTATTAATGTAAAAAAATAAAAATAAAGAAGGATAAAAAAAGTCTACAAGGAGCTGCCCTCACCATCAAGGTCACAAAAAGATCAACAAACGTTACTACAACATTTACAGCCAATGAGAGGGCAGAATACAGAGAGAGCTTGAGAGACACTACTATACAAGGAAAAGATTCAAGGGGTTATAATTGTTGAGAAATCCATGTACAGTACAGATACAAGGTACAGCAGGCATTACGCCACAGATATTATTTTTATATTCTATTGCCATTTTTTTAAGTTGAATTTCTAATAATCTCATTATGTTCTCTGCATTTACCCATAAACAGGAGATCTGACCATTTGTATTATCTGTCAGTGTCATGTATACTGTATATAACACAAAGTCCATTTGTGCCTGTATGCTGATAATCAAGGATGCAACGGTTCACACAGTTGGCGCAAGAGGAGGGGCATAACTGGCACTGCTCTGCCATAATCAGCAGCATTCCTCATGGCTCAGGCCTCTGCTGCTTACTGTGACCAGGTGCTCCTCATTTGCTCCAGGAACATTCTCCATTTAAGCAGGGCACACCCTTCCCTCCAGTGCTGGTTCATTGCAGGTATTGTCATTTTGCCCCTGACCTACCTGAAGCTAACAGCCTGTGTACCAGACCCTCTGTTTTCCATAGACCTGCTTGATCTCCTCCTGCCCATTGACCCACAGTTTCCCTCACACCACTCTCCTAGATTCCCCTCTGGATACCTCTTCCATACCACAGACTTTGCCAAAACCCCTGTGGTGCCAAGACCCCAGCTGTGCCAAGAGACCTACCATCCTGACCTGTCACATTTGCCCCTCTCAGGTGCCAAAGGGGGGCCCTTTGTGCTGTGTGTTTTAGTAAGCCCTTTAGGCAGGTATGTGTCTTTCTGCATCATGCAGAACCCTGGTCACAGGATACAATAGAACCAGAGGAAACAGGAGAGGATACAAACACAAGAGGAAAGCCCTGCACTTGGGTAAGGTCCTTGTATGGCCTTCTGTCTATACAGAGTACAGGGTGGGAAGTACACACAATGAATAACAGGGGTTAACCATAAATGACAGAAAGGGATATCTAGCAACAACGGTTCTAACTAGAAAGAGATCCTGGAGGTGGTCTCTATAATCCAAAGCAATAAGCTGCTGCACTAGATACACTCCAATACAGGAAATACAGAACAAGAAACAGGAACCAGAACATCAATATACAGTACCAGGGATTAATTGCAAGAAACGTCAGGATACAAAGCCAGGAGTCAGATACCAGAATAATCAAAATACAGAATGCAGGCACACAGGACCAAAGAACTAGTGCACTGCTGACCATATATAAAGGGCAGTGCAGGTTATGTGACCACAGGTCTAATCAGACACTGAGACTCCAGGGGCGGGGAGCCAAAACAGATAAACCCCAAAAACCATGAGGGCTGAGAAGAGCTCTCAGCACCAGGGGGCCTGGCTGCGCTGGGAAAACGTGATATGACCAATCTGTCTCATGTCTTGTGTTAGTGTGTTCTTCTTGTATCAGTGTCCAGTATTTCCCCTGTGTTCTGTATTCAGTATCCAGCCCACAGTATCAGCAAGTCCTGTTTCCTGCATCACCCCTCGTTAATCCTGCTGTGTATGTACATCTACAATAAACCCCTGCTTATTCACCATAACTTGGCTTCCTCGTATACAGTCAGGTCCAGAAATATTGGGACATCGACACAAGCTCTCCATAACCGCGCCCCTGTCGCATCTCCGCCCTTATTAGCAGGTATATCCTGTCCCCTCCACTTCGCTCGGCCAATGATCTGATGTTATCATCACTCTGTACCCACACCCCCAACTCAAGTCTTCAGGACTTCACACGAGCTGCCCCCTTTAATAGAACTCCCTTCCCCTCAACATTAGTCTCTCCCGTCTTTCAAGAAGTCTCTGAGAAGTCTATCGGCTCACTCCATGATCCCCCACTGTACATTTATTGCTTCATCTTCTCATTCAGCCCCCCATGCACCCCACACTCTATTTACCCACCTCTCTCCTCTTAGATTGTAAGCTCTTGAGCAGGGTCCTCTCTCCTACTGTTCTATATTTTTAACTTGTTTGTATATTTGCTGTTCTGTCTCATCCATTGTACAGCGCTACAGAACTTATTAGCGCTTTATAAATACCTGTAATTGTATGCTAACTACACTTCAGCTGCTATAGATCAGCCCAGAGGACATTTAATTTTGCAACCACTTGTCACCACGACCTTCACCTTTTGTTATTCTGGGACTGCAGTTTATAATGGAGGAATTAATTATCTAAGAACAACCATTAACATAATTGTTATCATTGAGGTATAAGAAAAGATAAGAAGGTAAGAGACCATCATTCACGAACTAGATATTGATGGTCGAGTCTAGTTGATATTTATTATTATTATTGTTAATCCAGATTGGATCAAGCATAAATCTCTGAAGAGATAGTACAGACTCTCTGGAGAATAAAAGGTAATTAACACATGGCACCAGACCTGTACGTATAATTTAAACAGTCCTGAGTCCTGTAGAAAGATAACAATTTACCCTTTCTCTACCAAGCACCTTTGTTAAAAAACATTATTGTAACATGTATTTGAATCATGGAATGTGGTGTTAAAACCTAACTGTACGGCAAATAGCAGTTTTGTATGAAGACTGGTAATCTGAGATAATTAAAAGATTAAAGTTATGTAAATTTGTTCATTTATAGTATGTTTAAGGTTTGTTTAGGCTATCACAGAAATATTGCAGAGACGAAAGGTTCTACACTCTAGATGTTATCCCTTATGCACAAACATGGCCTTGTCACGGGGAGGCGAGGGTACGAGCCCAGATGCGGTGATATACAGTCAGGTCCAGAAATATTGGGACATCAACACAATTCTAACATCTTTGGCTCTATACACCACCACAATGGAGTTCGAATGAAACAAACACAATGTGCTTTAACTGCAGACTGTCAGCTTTAATTTGAGGATATGTACATCCAACTCAGGTGAACGGTGTAGGACTTACAGCAGTTTGCAGATGTGCCTCCCACTTGTTAAGGGACCAAAGGTAATGGGACAGAATAATAATCATAAATCAAACTTTCCCTTCTTAATACTTGGTTGCAAATCCTTTGCAATCACAGTCTGAAGTCTGGAACGCATAGACATCACCAGACACTGGGTTTCATCCCTGGTGATGCTCTGCCAGGCCTCTACTGCAACTGTCTTCAGTTCCTGCTTGTTCTTGGGGCATTTTCCCTTCAGTTTTGTCTTCAGCAAGTGAAATGTATGCGCAATGGGATTCAGGTCAGGTGATTGACTTGGCCATTGCATAACATTCCACTTCTGTCCCTTCAAAAACTCTTTGGTTGCTTTTGCAGTATGCTTTGGGTCATTGTCCATCTGCACTGTGAAGCGCCGTCCAATGAGTTCTGCAGCATTTGGCTGAATGTGAGCAGATAATATTGCCCGAAACACTTCAGAATTAATCCTGCTGCTTTTGTCAGCAGTCACATCATCAATAAATACAAGAGAACCAGTTCCATTGGCAGTCATACATACCCATGCCATGACACTACCACCACCATGCTTCACTGATGAGGTGGTATGCTTAGGATGCAGTTCCTTTCCTTCTCCATACTCTTCTCTTCCCATCACTCTGGTACAAGTTGATCTTGGTCTCATCTGTCCATAGGATCTTGTTCCAGAACTGTGACGGCTTTGTTAGTTGTTGTTTGGCAAACTCTAATCTGGCCTTCCTGTTTTTGAGGCTCACCAATGGTTTACATCTTGTGGTGAACCCTCTGTATTTACTCTGGTGAAGTCTTCTCTTGATTTTTGACTTTGACACACATACACCTACCTCCTGGAGAGTGTTCTTGATCTGGCCAACTGTTGTGAAGGGTGTTTTCTTCACCAGGGAAAGAATTCTTCATTCATCCACCACAGTTGTTTTCTGTGGTCTCCCAGGTCTTGTGGTGTTGCTGAGCTCACCGGTGCGTTCCTTCTTTTTGAGAATGTTCCAAACAGTTGTTTTGGCAACGCCTAATGTTCTTGCTATCTCTCTGATGGGTTTGTTTTGTTTCTTCAGCCTAATGATGGCTTGCTTCACTGATAGTGACAGCTCTTTTGATCTCATCTTGAGAGTTGACAGCAACAGATTCCAAATGCAAATAGCACAATTGAAATGAACTCTGGGCCTTTTATCTGCACATTGTAATTGGGGTAATGAGGGAATATCACACACCTGGCCATTGAACAGCTGAGAAGCCAATTGTCCCATTACTTTTGGTCCCTTAACAAGTGGGAGGCACATCTGCAAACTGCTGTAAGTCCTACACCGTTCACCTGAGTTGGATGTACATACCCTCAAATTAAAGCTGACAGTCTGCAGTTAAAGCACATTGTGTTTGTTTCATTCCAACTCCATTGTGGTGGTGTATAGAGCCAAAGATGTTAGAATTGTGTTGATGTCCCAATATTTCGGGACCTGACTGTATATCACCGCATCCTGGGCTCGTACCCTCGCTTCCCCGTGACAAGGCCATGTTTGTGCATAAGGGATAACATCTAGAGTGTAGAACCTTTCGTCTCTGCAATATTTCTGTGATAGCCTAAACAAACCTTAAACATACTATAAATGAACAAATTTACATAACTTTAATCTTTTAATTATCTCAGATTACCAGTCTTCATACAAAACTGCTATTTGCCGTACAGTTAGGTTTTAACACCACATTCCATGATTCAAATACATGTTACAATAATGTTTTTTAACAAAGGTGCTTGGTAGAGAAAGGGTAAATTGTTATCTTTCTACAGGACTCAGGACTGTTTAAATTATACGTACAGGTCTGGTGCCATGTGTTAATTACCTTTTATTCTCCAGAGAGTCTGTACTATCTCTTCAGAGATTTATGCTTGATCCAATCTGGATTAACAATAATAATAATAATAATATCAACTAGACTCGACCATCAATATCTATTTCGTGAATGATGGTCTCTTACCTTCTTATTTTTTCTTATACCTCAATGATAACAATTATGTTAATGGTTGTTCTTAGATAATTAATTCCTCCATTATAAACTGCAGTCCCAGAATAACAAAAGGTGAAGGTCGTGGTGACAAGTGGTTGCAAAATTAAATGTCCTCTGGGCTGATCTATAGCAGCTGAAGTGTAGTTAGCATACAATTACAGGTATTTATAAAGCGCTAATAAGTTCTGTAGCGCTGTACAATGGATGAGACAGAACAGCAAATATACAAACAAGTTAAAAATATAGAACAGTAGGAGACCCTGCTCAAGAGCTTACAATCTAAGAGGAGAGAGGTGGGTAAATAGAGTGTGGGGTGCATGGGGGGGCTGAATGGGAAGATGAAGCAATAAATGTACAGTGGGGGATCATGGAGTGAGCCGATAGACTTCTCTAAAGTGATGTGTTTTCAGAGACTTCTTGAAAGACGGGAGAGACTAATGTTGAGGGGAAGGGAGTTCTATAAAAGGGGGCAGTTCGTGCGAAGTCCTGAAGACTTGAGTTGGGGGTGTGGGTACAGAGTGATGATAACATCAGATCATTGGCCGAGCGAAGTGGAGGGGACAGGATATACCTGCTAATAAGGGTGGAGATGCGGCAGGGGCGCGGTTATGGAGAGCTTTGTATGTGAGCACCAGTATTTTGAATTGGAATCTAAAGGACACAGGGAGCAAGTGTAGAGATGGACAAAGGAGTGATATGGACAAGGTTGCTGACCCCTGCTCTAATAGTATAATAGTCAAGTATGTAGTATGCCAATATTTATAAACATCCTACATTTAAAAGTTACATGGGTCTATTCAAAGAAAGGTGGAGAACTGGCAGGTGAAGAGAACAATCTAGACCCAATAGCCGATTTGGAAAGAGACAAACAGGAGAATTTTTCTGGTTTGGCTATTTTGACCTAGAATTTTCACTTCTCCAGTCCATTCACCTGAGTTTCACCTTTCTTTGAATAGACCTGACAGTATATACAGTGCTAAGTATATACAATTAGTTTCATATACTGTATATATAAATATTTGGACACAGGCATAATTTTCATGCTTTTGGCTCTGTATGCCACCAGAATAAAATTAAAATGAAACAATCCAAATGAATTTGAAGTGCAGACTTTCAGCTTTAATTCAGGGGGTTGAACATAAATATCAAGTACAAATTTTAGGAACTGCAACCATTTTTATACACAGTCCCACCATTTTCAGGGGCTCAAATGTAATTGGACAAATAAATATAATCATAAACAAAATGTTCATTTTTTTTATATATTTTTGAGAATCCTTTACCGACAATGACTGCCTGAAGTCTGGAACCCATGGACATTACCAAAGACTTGGTTTCCTCCTTTCTGATGCTTTGCCAGACTCTAATTGCAGCTGTCTTCAGTTGTTATTTGTTTGTGGGTCTTTCTGCCTTTAGCTTTACATTCAGCAAGTGAAATGCTGCTCAATTGGGTTGAGATCAGGTGATTGACTCGGCCATTGCAGAATATTCCACTTATTTTCCTTCACAAATTCCCGGGTTGCTTTTGCAGTGTGTTTTGGATCATTGGCCATCTGTACTGGGAATCGCCGTCCAATCAACTTTGCTGTATTTGGCTGAATCTGGGCTGACAGTATATCTCTAAACACTGAATTCATCCGCTGCTTCTGTCACATCAATAAACACCAATGAACCAGTGCCACTAGAAGCCATGCATGCCCATGCAATCACACTGCCACCACCATGTTTTACAGATGACGTTGTGTGCTTTGGATCATGAACTATTCCAAGCCTCCTCCAAGCTTTTTTCTTCCCGTCATTCTGGCCAGATTAATATTAGTTTCATCCATCCAAAGAATGCTTTTCCAGAACTGGTCTGGATTTTTTAGATTTTTTTGGCAAAGTCTAATCTGGCATTTTTATTCTTCAGGCTTCTGAGTGGTTTGCATCTTGTGATGAACCCTCTGTATTTGCTCTCGTGAAGTCTTCTCTTGATTGTAGACTTTGACAATGATACGCCCTCCTCCTGGAGAGTGTCCTGCACTTGTCCGGATGTTGTGAATGGGTTTTTCTTTACCATAGAGAGGATCCTGCGATCACCCACCACTGATCTTCTGTGGACGTCCAGGTCTTTTAATGTTGCTGACATCACCAGAGCATTCTACTTTCCTCAGAATGTACCAAACTGTTGATTTGGCCGCTCCTAATGTTGCTGCTATCTCTCTAATGGATTTGTTTTTTTCTTGAAGCCTTACAATGGCCTTTTTCACTTGCATGGACACTTCCTTTGAACGCATGATGTAGGTTGACAGCAATAGATTCCAAATGCAAATACCACACTTAGAATCAACTCAATACATTTTACCAGCTTAATTGATGAAGAAATAATGTGTGAGTAGCCCATGTTTGGCCATGAAACAGGTTTTGATTCACTTGTCCAATTACTTTTGGTCCCTTGAAAAAGGGGTTGGCTTCTCTTAAGAGCTGTACTTCCTAAACCCTTCCTCCAATTTGGATGTACACACCCTCACATTAAACCTGAGAGTCCGCACTTTCAGCCCATATCCATTATATAACTATAGCTTGAACAGGTTTTGGTAAAAACCTGAAAAAACTAATTGTTTCTGTGTCCAAATAGAACTGACCTAACTGTATGTAATTATTCAGACTACGTAGGGATATATTGCATGCATCATGTTAGTGAGCTATAGAATTAGCTTTACGAGCTTCAGTCTTCTGTCTGTCCCTGTAAGGAGAAATATAAGCCCCTAGAAACCTTGCCACGTGAGTTAATACAGCAGGATGTCTGTACTTGCACTGATTCAAGTGATCTAATTATCACATGCTCTCAGGTATCTTAACCCATGAAGCCAGTGGAGACAGTTATGAAAAAATAATGATCTCTAATATAATGGATAATTAATTGCATGTTAGAGAGAACATAGTATATAAACCGAGACAGTGACTGCAAATTTAATCCCTAAGGTTCTTAATGATCTTCAAAGTGCGTCACGTAGGTTTTGCATGCAGTAGAACGCCTTTGGTGTTTTCAAATATTCATCGCGACCAATGGTGGCAAACGATATTATCCTGTAATAAAACCACCTCGAACGATAAATAAACCCAATCACACGCATAGAAATGCGGATATAGATTTCCTACATATTTATTTTCTGTTAATCTGTATATTTGTGTTACTGTATATTTGTTTATTACCGTAGATACTCGAGTATAGCGCGACCCGAATATAACGCGATGGATAGAGATTTATTATGGAAATGAGAGAATACTCAAGACTTGAATATAACGCGAGGAGCAAAATTATACTGTACCGGTAAACAATTAAAATCCTTCAAGGTTCTTGCAACACAGTCAGGCTCCCTCTGAGACCAGGGTGCTCTGCTCCAGAATGATTGCAGTTGTTACTAAGTATGAAGTGACGGCCATCCGGCTTCTTTACTAGCGATTTGGATGGCAGGCGGAGGTGAGCAAGGTGATTGATTGGCTTAAACCGAGCTTGCCCTCTGGCCATGCTGGATCCCACCTCTCCTGAATCTGGGAGTTCCTGAAGTGTTTGCAAGGCAAGCATCAGGGAGCCCGCATTCACTTCAGCGAGACTACAGGAACTTCCAGGAGACTTGGGATCTAGAGCAAGGCAATTTTATTTATTTTTTTACTCGCGATGTAGATGTCTCGAATATAATGAGACCCCTCCAATTGTAAGGTAAATTTTGGTCACCAAACTCTAGCGGTATACTCTAGTATCTACAGTACTTTGTATTTCTGTTTCTACTTTAACAATTCAATGTTCTTGAACCCAGGACATCCTTGAAAATGAGAGAAATCTCAATGTATCCTTCCTGGTAAAATACTTTATAACTAAATAATAAATAAATTAAATAAATCTACCTTAGAAGTAAGAAAAGCGATGAAGTAGGAGTCGTAACTGAAAGAAATTAAATGAAATCCATTGAATTGGCTGACATTATCACAAGTCACATTTAGAAGCTTAAAAAGGTAAATCAGTAACTGAAAAGATAAAAATACCACTTTAATCTCACGATTAAATCTCTTTAAATATGATTGTGTACGCATGACATTTATCATTTTATTCTAGCATATAATGTAAGAAATCAGATGACAGCTCCACGGCGCTCTGGTTTTCCAGACACTGAAAGCCTGAACTCTTATTAACTCCCATTTTCGCTCTAATGCAAGTGTTACGGGGGAATTATTATACCATTAAGAGTCTCTTATAAATTAACTGTTGCGTGCAAGTGTCAGACTGTGCGTGTGTGCTGTGTGTAAGTCTTTTAAATACATAGATGATGTTTCAGCAAAGTTGAAAAGTTTGTTTCCTTTCAGATCAGAGGAAAACTGGCATGTGTCCTCAACTTTGACTGCTAACCCCTTGCCGCCGGGAGCTCCCAGCAGCAAGGCGGTACCTTAACAACATGGGGCGGCATATCACGCCTCACTGATGCCAGTCCTTGACCACCTGCATGGAGCGTGCGCTGATCAGGTCATTGGCTGCTGCGGGACAGCGGTCCCGTAGCAGTCAATGACGTGATCAGCGCCTGCACTCAATAAATATGGGCCGATCGTGTCTATGAGAAGGACATCCAGACCATTCTCTTGGAATACGCACTTGTAGCTTGCCTGGAGTCCCCCTGGTGTCCTGTCTACCACACCAATGTACATACCCAGTGTCTCCCAAGAATCCTGATCCCTCCTGTCTGTATACCTGTGAACCTCTGCATTACTGGGCTCAGCTCATCTTACCAACCATTACACATTTACACCATTATACAAACAATTAATCACTTCTAAATGTTAGCAGCTCCACTGGAATTGAGCCCATATAATGTAATAATATATCAAATATAAAATACATCTACATAAACCTTATCAGATCCTGAAACATGAAAATCACGTGTATTTTCAAAATGGCGAACGTCAAATTTAATTAACGTGAAAAATAACACGAGCTGACAGTGATAGACATTTTAACTTTAGCAGAAGCCAAGAAACCTCAGTCTGTCCTCAGTAATCTATTTTTATGAGAATAATTTCCAAGACAATGGAATACCCACTTGGGTAGATTAAAAGAGACATGGTTGTAAACCAAGCAGAATCTATTTCAAATCTGCTTTTTTTGCACCGCGTGTGAATGGCATAATCTATTCTAGAAGGTGTCTAGAAAGATTTAACAGAGCAGCAGAAGACACCGCAGAGATGTGGCCAGTCTCTCCATCTTGTAACTAATCCCTTCTACTGATGAAAAAAGATATATTCTACTATTACGTAGTGTGACATTCTATTTTCAGAGTAATACCTTACATCTCGGCTGTGTAAAATATATATGGAAACCCTAGAATAGCTTAAAAAAGTATTACGTAGCTTGTTCAGCTCATGGAGAGAGAAAACATTTTTCTAACGTGCTTGTCTGCGTTAATGTCATTGGCATTCAACCGGCAATCTAATATATTCATATTCTTGCATGTAGAATTCTCTCCCAACAAACAGAATGATGATATTTAACAACAATGCGATATACATTATTAACATGATACCACTTATATCACAGAAGCTGTTATTGTGTAGGCTTTATATACACCAGCATATTTTACAGAAAATCTACTGCTATACTAAACTGGTTATTCACAAAGCTCCAATGCCATTGATAGCCGGCATATCACTAAACTGAAATCCAAATAGTGACAGGAGAAGGATCACAGTGAAGCGTCTCCTGTCACTATTTGGATTTTAAAGCTTTGTGAAATGGCAACATTTGTCTGTGCTGCAACACCAGCAAGCAATGGCGGTTTCCGAGCAACCCCTCAAGTGATGCTAATGTGCATCTAGATCTAGATGTGAGCCTCTTGCATGAGGTGCCTAGAGGAGCCCTCGTGATGAGGCCCCCAAAGGCCAAAACTATCGTAAGGGGTTGCTGTGCCTCTCGTGCAGGGATGACTTCCTTGGAATGTCAGTACTGTCCATCCTTTGTGGGTGATAACAGTCTGATTTGCGTATGGTTTAGTCTTCTCTGTAATGTCAGCATAAAACCTTGTGAGACCAGAGTGAAGACCCACTATAGAGCAGGCCACTAGTGCTGGTGTCTGTTCCCTTGTCACTCTGTTTGTATTGCAGTTACAAATTTGTGGTTCTGATCTTGTGGAAACGTACAGGGTTATTCAAAGAGAATCGAAAAGTCACTGTACGTTCTGTGACTTTTCGTTCGCTTCAAGTCGGCGCGATTTGGTGATCCTATTTCGGCGACCCTGCGGTGTATTCAGCAAGCACCACAGGGTCCCCGAAGTGCAAGGAAAACCTGGCGCACACCCGCCGAACACTCACCGCCAACCTGCCAAACACTCACTAAAACCCACAAAACAGCTGGATTAACCCGCCGAATACATCGGAGAAACCCGAGCAGCCGCCTATCACAGCGCAGAGCAGCCGCCACCGCAGACGAATGGAGTTAAGAAAAAAAAGCTTGCTTGAATGTTTGAAAAGTGAAACGCTGTTTGCAAAGACACTACAGAATGAAAATGTCTGAAATTTACATATAAGATCCAATGAATGAGAATAAAAAGGGCTGTCACAGAATAAAAAAACGATTAAAAAAAAAAAAGGAAGAAAATTTCACAAAAAAATCCCGAAAAATGGCTAAAAGATCCTAAAAAAATCTGTACATAGAGACTTTTTATTGCAGAATATTCTAATCAACGGTTTATTAGATATTGTATTGAAACGGGAATATTTTTTACATTGAAGCCTATGGGATTTGCCTGAATAAATCGGGCGAATGAAACCACCGAACAGCAGGGCAATACAGCAACTTTTCACTGCTGTTTTTTGTTCTCTGAATAGATTAACCATTGCTTCTCTATGGGGATTTCACTAACCTCGAACAGGCACCGTATGTGCAGGTAATTCACCAGAATTTTGCAAGAGCTCCCTATTAACATACCTCAATAAGGAATGCACCTGTAAACATGTAACATAATGACTATTTCCTACATATTTATTTTCTGTCAATCTGTATATTTGTGGGGGGGGGGGGGTTATATCTTGCATTGTATTACTTTGTATTTCTGTAACAACTGTAACATTTCAATGTTCTTGAACCCAGGAAATACTTGAAAACGAGAGAAATCTCAATGTATCCTTCCTGGTAAAATCCTTTATAAATAAATAAACTGCCTGCTCTCTGAATAGCCGAATGGCCAGGAAAGGTAAGCGTAAACTGAATCTCACTGTTCGGTTACCTTTCGCCAGAAATTCAGATCTCTTTTAATAACCCTGTTAATCTCAAAGTAACTGGTGGGAATTGCATGGTCAGGCAATCCTGTGAAAAGATTTCACATTCTACATTCGTTTGACAATATCCAAACCTCAGAAATTTGCTTTGGTTCCTGGATTGTCTAAAATCAAATCTCAGAAAACAGATGTATGATAGTGCTGACTGACCTGAAACTGGCCTTTCTCTCCATATATTAGCAAGAGAGAAGAGGAAAGGCAAAGTCGAGCGGGATTGCTTATGTATGCAGTTCCTCTGCTCTTTTTTATTTATTTTAAATTATTTATTTATTTACACAGGGGGAATAGTGTTTCCTTTCTGACCAGACACTGAATAGATTTTATTTAAGTTTCAATTACATAATTCTGTACGGACTATAAATATGATTTTTAATAAAATTAATGGAATGATTCACTAAAATCTAGACTATCTGTGCTTATTAATTTAAAATGTGAGTGTGGTATGGATGTTTCAGTGCGACATGTCAACGTTTGAGTGGCAGAGATCCACAGTGTTCCAAAATGAGTTTTCACTCGTTTTTTTTTTAGACTAGACCCCCGGAGAACAGGTATATACAAATACATAATTGGGGATATTGGACACATTCTAGAGATTGTTTATAGTGTTTACACAGCTTTAACAACACTCAAGCAGTTACAGTATCAATTTATTCGTGGCATCGGTATTTCGGCCTGATACATGTACTTTCATCAGGATTTGTTGTATGCATACAGGGTGCATTGTGACGTGTATTTACATATAGATAATGGACATGGAGATTTAAAATAGCTATAGACAGAGATTCAGGGTATCAATCCCTATAATGAACTTTTCGAAGGACCTATTTTAAGATGACAACATACCATGCATATGAAATTACACTTATTAAAGTACCCACAACAATGCTATATATAGAATTTATACTATGTATAGTGTAATATTCTATATTAATGCTTATTTTAACAGTGTATATAATATATAGATATATATATATATTTTACACACAAGCCATTTTTATGCGGAAAAATGGAAACTCACCTATAGAATGCTGTCTCCAGCCCAGTTTAGAAAGCCAGCAAAACACATTGTGTGGAGGCAGGGAGCACAGCTACGAGAGCACAATAGTACGGTCGGTCATTCACCCCAAGGAACATGCAAGTACACATACTGAGGTTTCTTAACTATCTGTACTGCTTCACGCAGCTGTTGGAAAGCATCAGCATCCATGGCTGTTTTCAGGCTGGCAACACCATAAAATTTTTCTTTTTTTGTACACGGTCATAGAGCTTAGTCACTGGGACAGAAATTGTGAAGAATTTACAACGATTTTGCCAGTTTTAGCCTAAAATAGTTGCATAATAATCTTAAACAAGAAAAAACAATTGGTGAATATAAATGTACTTAACTCCAAAAGCATAGGAATATCTTCCAGGAGGGGATTCACTTTCTCCTTAAACAATAGAGTATACACGGAAGATATGAAATCCTAAATGAATGAATAATAAATGGTGCAAAGTCTATGAAATAAGATCCTTAGTATCTGAGACTCAGAAAAGTCCTTGGGAAGATTGGCAACTTCATGGTACTCCTGAATAGACGGCAGCTCTCTCTGGATGTGGTCCTAGAGGTGTGGATAATCCTCCTAATACCAGCAGTGAGGGTTCTGCGATCACCCAAGAACAGAAAGCCGCCACAGGATAACAGAAAATAGAAAATTTATTCGGCACATATATATAAAATAAACAGATTAAAACAAAAATATTGCAGACATAAAAAGCCCAACGCGTTTCGTCTGGTAATCCAGACTTTCTCAAGGGCGATGTATCATCAATAAAAGCAAAATCAAGTATGAAGCCCATTTCCCCTTTCTGTCCTTTTATTCCTTAAAAAATTCTCTGATTGGATCCCTGTCAAGATCGCTGAGGATTGTGGACACTTAACAGGGATCCAATCCAATTTGATCCAATTTGAAGGAATACAAAGGACAGAAATGGGCTTCATACTTGATTTTGCTTTTATTGATGATACATCGCCCTTGAGAAAGTCTGGGTTACCAGACAAAACGCGTCGGGCTTTTTATGTCTGCAATATTTTTGTTTTAATCTGTTTATTTTATATATATGTGCCGAATAAATTTTCTATTTTCTGGTATCCTGTGGCGGCTTTCTGTTCTTGGGTGATCGCAGAACCCTCACTGCTGGTATTAGGAGGATTATCCACACCTCTAGGACCACATCCAGAGAGAGCTGCCGTCTGTTCAGGAGTACCATGAAGTTGCCAATCTTCCCAAGGACTTTTCTGAGTCTCAGATACTAAGGATCTTATTTCATAGACTTTGCACCATTTATTATTCATTCATTTAGGATTTCATATCTTCCGTGTGTACTCTATTCAAAAATAGTTGCATTGCAGATTGCCTGTTTCACGGTTTCCTTAATTTCGTCTCTATTTTAAATCTTTACAATATGCATGTCAATTTTCTGCATTTACTTCATTTAATTACTATGAACATATTAACCATTTACGATGCTATGACACGTGAAGAAAAATGATATATAAATTAGAGCTTTACAGCTATTATAATATTTTGCTTTGATAGTCAAAATTCTTAACCAAAATTTACCTTTAACATCTTTAATATTGCTTGTTTAAAGGGCCATTACCACCAAATAATGAAATGTACTTATTGTGTTTATTTGATGTTGCTGATATCTTACACTGCTTTGCTTTTTCTCTTGTACGTTTAGTTAAGAAAATATTTTACTCTATATGTGACACTGGGTGCATTCATTTTGGTACATTTTGTGTTGTAAACTGCCCCTTCCCCCACATCTTCATACACCACTTGCTCCTCACAGTGATGTTGGGCATAGAATGCAGTGAATGGGTCTAAAATCCAAAAATCCATCTCATGGGATTGTATTGTGTGAGATGTATCAGAAGGACATCATCAGGGATAGATTAGAAGATTTTTAAACTCCCTGTCAATCTCATTCAGCTGTCATCTTTTATCTCTAGTAGCCTATTACAGATAGTAAAAGTAGTAGACGCTATCACAGATTTTGACAGAACACTGGCACTCTTTGCATAAACCCTTTTGTGATTGAGATCTAGGAAATGAACCTGTGCTGTGTGAACATCAAACCATGATATAGTATTTACGTTAAATTAGATTTAAGTCAAAGAGTTGGTTCAGTAAATGGACCAACATTATCATCTGCTCTGTAAATAGATATGATCTTAACCTTAATAACATACAAATATTCATTCCAAGTTTTAGCGCCTGGGTCAGATTAAATGAGTGGAGACCCCTGTTTGGTGACTAATTTAATCTGACTCCTGTGACAGAAAGACAAAGATGGTCTGTATGCCACAAGCGTTATGATTCATACTAACTCTCTGAGGGTTTTACCATTGACAAGTCCTAATAATACGTTTCTTTTTGCTGATCTAGGAATTTATTTTGGTTTTGGTCTATATACACCACAAGATTTTAAAAATAAACATTTTGAAAAAACATTGAAATGGTTTCTTTGAACAAAAAAAACTCTGAAATAAAGACAACAAAAAGCTAGTTTATATTATCATGTTAAAACAATGTATTCCTCTTGAAGAGAAAATAAGTATGACAAACAGTCCCCATGCCTAGTCATGTCTCAAATAATGGACCGAAAATGGATACAGTTACAAAGATTTGCTGAGGTTCCTAGAGGAGTGTTTACGAAACCTGTCCTCAGGACCTGCTGACAGGCCAGGTTTTCCAGATATCGGAAGCACAACACAACACAATACCATTTGCTGCTCAGTGATTGCAGAATTCAGTCTGCATTTCCCAATGTAATCCTTAAAATCTAATCTGTTAGTCGGTCGGGTCCCGAGAATAGGTTCTGGAAATATGGTCCTACAGACCCAACAGTTTCCACTTGTCACCTTCACGGACAAATTTTCGATAACCCAAACAAAATTGTTGCTAGAATGAAAAATACATCAAGAGAACACTATAATCTTGGCCACATGATCAGTGGTAGGTCCAGTTCTCCCTGTCATACATCATATGTTATTGCATTTTCTTACCATTTTTATATATAAAAAGATGACATATTACTGACTCTATTTGTATAAAACCAAATTTATATCTCCAGTAACAATACCATCACAAGTACCGATTTAAACACCGTTATTTTGAGCATGCGCAACAATAAATATCAAAGTATCGGATTTATAGATTACATAAACAGTAAATCAGGTCTCATGATCAAAAGAAGGTGATAAGAACATTCTGAATAGAGGAAGAAGACTGAATAGGTAAACATCCTCAAGTACAGCTTTAAGGTCAAGATGAGTCAGGAAAACATTTTCATGAATTAAGACCACTCCCAGATTTGCCGTTTGGCCATAATGACCATGATCATGTGAGCAGGTTGAAGAAATGAAACGATTTACGCAGATGACCTGTATAAGGCCGGCACTGTTACTGTATGGGTCCCAGAGGAGATCAAATGGTAAACCTGACTGGCTAAAGGCTGACCTGCTCTCTGGTACATTTAAGCAAGTAGGAACTTCATATAAGACAAGAGACCCATCCTCAACCACACCAACACCCATTTTCTCTTTGTCCAGGTCAACAGAAGTACCCAGAGCCAGGTCTAACGAGCGATGCAGCGCCTTGCAACATTCACTAATCTGAATATATTTACTAAAAAGTAGAACTCCATAAAAAAAAAAATCATCCTATAATGAATGATCAGTACAATATGTCCTACACTACCTGTACTCCGGATATTTTTGCATAATCACAGCTGGATACATTTAAGAGCAGGTTCCTATTATGTAGATACCTGTGGGGCCAGAACCTTTGTGCATAACACATTTTTAAACTTTCAAGTTCCTTCAAAGATTGAAAGCCTGTGGGAAATGTACCATTTAAGCACGGTCTTTAATGAACGAAATCATTCACAGAAAACCCAACCAGAACGGTAGAGCGTACTAGATTTCATCATTACAATATGCAATAGCAAAATCCATATGGCTTTAAATATAGCCTCTAAAACTCTGCCTTATGCTTCAAAACCAAATATTGTTGTTTGTTATATTCAAGGTACACATAATCACACAATGATGAGTTGTTCTGCGTCACTTGAGGATAAGAAAAATTACATTGTTAATATAAGAGATCTTAATTTTTTTTAAATAATCGAACAGTTACATGGATTCATGTGATCATATATATTGTAGATGTTTCTCCTCCTCGAAATCTGAAGTAAATTAGTAAATAGTAGTTTAAAATGCTAATCCATCATTTGACACAGGTGCATAAATATACAAGTTCCAAGCATTACACAATTTGCAAACATACACAGATCGCTGCAGCTAGGTTTGCATTATGGAAGCCCTGAGCTGAAGAGGACGGGCATCGTGTGCAGAGGGAGAAAGTGGAAGTAGAGAAAAAATACCGCAGGCGCAAAAGAGCATCAATATTTATTTTGCGCCTGGGGTGTTTTTTCTCTTTTTCTTGTATTTACCATTAGTGGAGTCAGGAACATCCTCCCCCCCTTACCCCCTACCAAGGCATCATTCCATTCACACAATAGTGTTTACAATTTTGCATTGGTACCAAGAGTGGTATCACCTATTTTGGAGAAAATGGAAGTATTTACCTAAAGTATTAACTTAACCCCTTCACAACAGGTAGGCATCGCCCATCAGGAGGGGATTAGCGCCAGTGAGGCGTACTGGTACGCCTCGCTGGCCCATGCCATTGCGGACCTCTGATTAGGTCCACCCACGCAGTCGACGCACGTCATTGGATGCAGGAGGACAGTCTGAGTTCAGGCCGTCCCACTGTAGCCAATGACGTGCAGCACGTGCCAGCAGTGAGGAGGGGCCGGGGCAGCCCATTGAAGTCAGTGGGACATACCAGTAAAATATATAAAAATAATAATTGGATAGATGCTTTCATCAGAATCTGCCCAATTACTTAAAGGGGAAAAGAGGGAGGGGGATGTAAAATGTCAATATAGTGTCTGTTTAAATTACCTTACTTGTGTGTTGTATAGTTTCATGTTTTTTTGGTTTTTTTAAGGATATATTTTGTTATACTCAGGGGTGTATTCTTGCATAGGCCAAACAGGCATGAGCCAAGGCCGGCATATTGAAAGCGGGCAGAATTTTTTCCTGCTGCCTGTTGTGCAGGTCATGAGGAGCATGACAGAGCCGGACAGACACAACTATAGTAACAATTGTTAGACATCACTTTGTGCAACAAAGATACTTTTGTTCTTCATTATATTTATTGACATAAATAGCACCGATAGGAATACGTGCATAAATATGAATTTAATATCATGTGGGGAATAGCAGCAGAATACACATGATTATACTGGGTTTTCTCGTCACAGATATCAAAGTTCATGCAGCTCCACATATGGCCACTAGACGGGGCTGTATTGGGCTGACTTCTCTGTGTGCTCATCTACCATATTTTTCTATTGTTTTGTAGTGTACAGGTCTGGTGCCAGCGAATGTAATTGTGCGGTGGTTACATGGCTTGGCTGCCGTGGAAATGTTTTATGGTTGGATTTCCTACAGTAGAAATTTGGATTTTCTATATTACAAATGAGCTCGGGTGCTGATGCTATCTGTCTTACCCGTTGCCCCATTAAACATTTTGTTAACAGCAGCTGGAGTTATAGAGGTACCAGGAGACATACCCCAAATAGCATACGCTCTGCTGATAAATTGCACCTTGGAGTACATTTCTGTATCAGCCGACACATATGCTTCAAGCAAGACCACGTTTTAAAACAAATAACATGTCAAACTAGGAATTAAAGTGCTGTTATTAAATAATAAAAATGCCAAAGGATTTTGTTTGTAGCAGCCACTAGCTAAACACATGGCTAATATATATGGGAATCACAAAAGAATAATAAATCACAAATAAAAAAAAATATATATATATATATATAGGAAATGTGCATAAGGTATATAAATAACGAGTATAGCAGTACGTAGTGATACCAATAAGAAATACTAACAGGGTTATTCACAGAGCACCGAACTGTCGCCAACATTTCGGTGGTCTTTTGTTCCCCGCACTACGGGGCGATTCGGTTAATCCAATTTGCCGACCCTGCAGTGTATTCTGATATTCCTGCAGGGTCCCAGAAGTGCAGGGAAATGCCGTCGACCGCATCTGAAAAACAGCTGCAAAAATGCCAATGCAAACGGAAAAACCACCACAAAATTGACGAAAATAAGCCGAACGCATCCGAAAATGCGGACGATCTGCCGCAAAACATCCAAAAAAATAAAAAAAAAACAGGGCATCTGCAAGCCACCAGAAAAAGCCTCCAAGCTGTCAAAAAAAGGCAACAAGCCGACAAATGGGATAAAAAAAAAAAAAGATTGAAAGTGTCAAAGCTGAATCGCTCTTTGCAAAAAGACTACAGGATGAAAATATCTGGAATTAACATATAAGGTCCTGTGAATAATAAAAAGATCTGTTACAGAAAAATAAAAAACTGCTATTTCAAAAAAATATAAAAAAATTGGGTCAAATGTTTTGTCAAAACAATCCAGAAAAGTGCCCAAAACATCCTAAATAAATAGATTGAAACCTATGGGATTCGCCCGATTAAACTTGCCGAATGAAACCACCGAAAATCAGGGCACGTCACTGACATTTCGGGGCTGTTCAGTGTCTCTGAATAGATTAACCATTGCTTCTCTATGGGGACTTTTACTGCTGTGTAATAGGCACCGTATTTGCAGGCAATTCGCCAAAATTTGGCAAAATGCCTGCTTTGTGAATGGCTGAATGGCCAGGTAATGGCACCGTACGGGAAAATTCACTGGTTTATTTTGAGGCAAGTTCGGATCTCTCTGAATAACCCCTTATGTCTACCGTGCACAAAGTGTGGTGGTTGGAATAATTTTGTGAAATGCAAAGTATTTCAAAAGAAACTGTCATTCATATGTTTATATTTATTATTTATTTATAAAGTATTTTACCAGGAAGGATACCTTGAGATTTCTCTCATTATCAAGTATGTCCTGGGTTCAAGAAACATTGAAATTAAAAGCGTATTATAGCTATATTGCATGAAAAATGCGTCGGTCATGAAACTACAGAATCCTTTTTATCTCGTTAGACTCAACGAACTCTTACGTATCATTTTGAATGAGCGTGAAAAATTCGTCACTGCAAAAAAATAGTAAAGGAGACGGAAATTGCATTATTTCTTCAACGCGTTGCATACGGATGTTCTCGGTTTATTTTAGGGATGCTGGCTTGAGGTCAATATGCTGTGAACTTTAGTTTAGCAATTACATCAGCGCGTCGTGGCCTGTCCTTGAGGCAGTATATTATTATAGTGACTAAAACAGCTGACGGTTTATAGCGCGCTGGTGCTCAGACAGAAAACACGGCTACGTGTTACGCATAGAAACGGTTTTCCGGCCATAGAATTCTAGTGTTTTTCTTAAATAAATAAATATAGAAGTATTTTAGCAATTAAAATGAAGGCGTTAACCTATTCGTTTAGAAACCCTCAAGAAGCTGAAGACTCTTATTGTAACAGCGTTTATTACGCTTTAAAAAGCATGTCAGACGCAAAGTGACAATCGCATGTAATATGATATCTGAATATTTAATCATTTCCAAATGAGGAATGACAGTGCCATTGCAGATATTACAGTAGATGAATGGCACAGTGTGACCATAGAGGAGTCCGCTTTTACATGCATTAAATAATTGATTTCAGATGAACCATTAATTACTGTAGTTGTAGGGGGAATGGGGGGGGCCGAGTTGTCAGAGAATGAGTACGCGATGTACCCTGGAGAGAAGACTTCACTTGGACAGGTGAGGTGTAGAGCTGTAGGAGTCTGGTGGCACAAGTGTTACAGGTGAACAGGTTGGTGAAGGGATCAGAAAGGGAGTAAAGAAGATGCAGGATACATCTGTGAGGCCAGGTCGGAGGTGGTGGGGTGAGGTGGAGAGCTGGCGGGGTCTGGTGGTGCAGTAGTTGCAGGTAAACAGGTCGGAGAAGTGAACAGAAAGGGTGTAAAGCAGACGCAGGATACATCTGAGGCCAGGTCGGAGATGGAGGGTGAGCAACAGATTCCTACATGTAGAACTCAAGACTCAACTTTCTACTCTTTAGCTTTCTTGTTCTTGCGAGTTTCTACTTTTCAGTGCAAGGGGGAGAGGACGGATATCAGGTTACAGAGTTTGACGACTGGAAGATAGATAGTTCGGATATAAAACGTAGCAATGGTCACAGTGTGATTGGGATTGAAAATGGAATAGGTAATGGGTTTCACTCCACAGAAAACATTTATTTCTTCTCTAGGACTCTTAAATCTCTGCAAGGGGTTTGTAATCGTTGCTTCCTCCTCCTTCCAACACTCTGGACATCTTTATTGTTCACACTTTAAATTTTACATTTTGGTAAACTGTTATTGTCATCTTTTTAATACCTACTACACAGAATACAAATTCAATTTTTTGATGTGACAACAAGAACAGGAGAGGAATATGATGGGTCCAAGGCCTAAGTATCAGACGGGTACTGTTACTTTGCTCATCCCTTTTCAGTCCCAGAAGCAATCCAGGGACCTATAGCTTTTCTATGTGACTGGACGCTCTACTCTAGCAGTGATGTCTACCCACAGGGAAGTACTCACAATCATCAGACGGACACTTGATGAAGTGTGAAGAGGAATCCGTTTATTCTGGAGAGAGTTTTCCCTTTCATAAGTAACACATCACAAGAGAAGCAGTATGACAAACAATGTCAAGACTTAAACACACACTTTTGAGCCAGGATGCTTTAACTACCTTTGACACAGATAAACAGAAGAAACAATGACGCAGGATAATCAACTAATACACATAAGAAGAGTGATACACAGGATAAGTAAATGTACAACACGCAAGCAACCAGCACACAGTATTCACGCCAAACAAAAAGATACACTAAATACGAACATAATTGCCATCAAGAAGCAAACGGTTAGTGTTATCAGGAGATGTTGAGCTAACCCCTCCAGTGCCTGTCTATTGGCTTCACTGCCAGGGCTCCCCTACGAAATCATTGGGGCCCTTACTAAATCACTGGTCAGGGCCCCCTTCTGTCAGCTGCCCATTTCAATAAGCTAATTAAAAATATAACATTTTGCCTCCTTCTGCAAACCTTTATTTTTCTGGGAATGGGCTAAATCCCTGGTGGTCCACCAAGGGGATAAAAAGTGTTCCCTGGTGCAGATCATACTAATCGATCCCTACGTTATGAGCCAGAGTGCTCTGACAGGCCCCTAGATGCCCCGGCCCACTGGGTAAATTGCTGGTATCTTGATTGACCAGTTTTGTGTGACATGGAGGGGCCCTTACCTATTTGGCACTTAAGGTGCACATAGGGTTAGGCCAGGGCCCCCTGGATCAACCAGGCGTCTGAACATGTGATGCCATGGGCTTTCCCCCCCTGATGGCTGCCCTGGCCATGGCCTATAGTCCATTGATAGGAGGCCGGCATCTACACACCTCCAAAGGGCACAGAGTCCCTTGAGTGTGGACAAGTTGGTGAGCGACTGTGCCAGACAGGACGTATGAGTAGGGAGTCTACAAAAAAAAGGAAGGGGCTTCTGTCACGGTGCGTCTATGAAAATATTTCATATCCCAAAAACACGGAGAGAAAAAAATACCATAAGCCATTGCTATAAAAATATAAACGCTCTACAATCTGAATTTACCTGTAATGAGATGAACAAATACATTATTGAATGCATGAATGGAAAGAATGTTTTAAGATAACCCAAAATAGTTTCATAAAGCCTGTGTTCATATAAATGCTATCCGAGATTATAGAAACAAAATATTTAGACTAGATGTTTATTTTTTGAGTTTCTCCTTAATAATAGTATGGTCCTCTCTAATACACTTCAACACCTCCTTGAAATACACCTTGTGACAATTGTACTGGCTGAGTGGAGTAGAGGTAACATCACTGCTCTATAACCGTGGAGAGAGACTGTGGAGACACAGGTTCGATCCCGGCAAGAGCACCTCTCCAGTAAGTGTCCTTGGGCAAGACACCTAACGGTACATACTCGCCACCCAGGACATACTTGAAAATGAGAGAAATCACGATGTATCCTTCCTGTTAAAATCCTTTCTCAAAAAAAATGCTGTGAGCTCGTCCTTGCACATGATCTGCGTTTATATTAAGTTTCAAATGCTGTATTTTGTTTATTTTAGCAGTATTATGGTTGCACTGTCTCCGTTTATATGATTCTCTTGGTGTATGATATAGATAAGACAGCCACCTGAATTCTGAGCATATCCACGGGGATTTCATTAAGAATCAGACTTATAAATAGACGTGTTTCCAGTTAACCAATGCCCAGTGGGATGCAGAGAATAAATATAATGCACCGCAATAATATGTTTATTTCACCACTGCAGCGGAAAAAATAATTAGTGTTATGAATGCAAATTGCTAGAGTATGATTTTTTTTTTTTTTAGACTTCATGCTTAACACCAAGACAACATTATTGTACAGTAAGGTAATATTTTTCAATAGAGAGCTATTAGCAGTTCTGCAGGGTAAGTGACAGACATTGGGGATTAGTACCCAGTGGGATGTGAAATATAAATGGTCCCTCTTGTTAAATAAAGGATCAGTCAAAGTAGAGCCCAAAATCAACATTATCAGGGTTATTCAGAGAGAGGTGAAAAGCAGGAGAATGACTGGAGAAGTGAAAATGCTAGGTCAAAATAGCTGATTTAGAAAATGAGATAAATGGGAGAACTTTTCTGGTTTGGCTATTTTGACCTAGAAATTTTACTTCTCCAGTCATTCTCCTGGTTTTCACCTTTCTCTGAATAACCCTGTATATAACCTGTGCTTTTATTCGTTGCTCTAATCAATTCATACTAGAATGGCTTTCCTCATTTAAAGGACCACTAGCACCAACATAAGCTGTGGCATTACAAAATAAACAACACATAAAACACTTGCTGCTGTTTTTTTTTTCTCTTTATCTGAAGTAATTGAGATAGTGTATGCACCCGCCCCGCAAGCACACCTTCATAAACTTACTACATTGTATAACTCATTCTGCCGCTTTGCGCTACAATGTAACTACATGACCCACCATTGTGACATGTTAAAAGAGCTAAACTGGCCATCGCTGGAATCCAGACGCACCCTTCACCTTTCCAGCCTGGTGTTTAAGAGCATCTCTGGGAAGCTGCCACCCTACCTGAATAGACTGCTTCCCCCAGCAGCTCCCTCATCCTATAACCTCCGATCCAGGACCAGCACCTTACTTGTTATACCACAATACAAAAAGACAGTGGCTCGGTCCTCATTTTCCTACAGAGCACCACAATTATGGAATAACCTCCCAGACACCATCAAATCTTCCCCCAGTCTTAAGTCACTCAAAAGCTCGTTACTAACATACCTCAATACAGAATGCACCTGTAAACATGTAACATAGTGACTATATTTCCTACATATTTTTCTGTTAATCTGTATATTTGTGTTGTTTTTTTTTTTAATATCTTGCATTGTATTACTTTGTATTTCTGTAACTGTAACACTTCAATGTTCTTGAACCCAGGACATACTTGAAAATGAGAGAAATCTCAATGTATCCTTCCTGGTAAAATCCTTTATAAATAAATAAATAAATAAATAAATAATTGACATACAGGGTTATTCAGAGAGCACCGACAGGTCACCTACATTTCGATGCTCTCCCGTTCGCTGCAATTCGAAGATTTAAATTCGCCGACCATGCGGTGAATTCAGCATTCACAGCAGGGTCCCCGAAGTGTGAATTGAACACGCTGAAGAGAAGAAAAAAAAATAGCAAAAAACCGCCACAAAAAATGCCAAATCGATCTGAAAAAATGCAGAAAACTCTACAAATGCATCCAAAGATCTGCCAAACAGACCGCCGAATTGATCCAAAAAAAGCCAACGACCCACCAGGCAGACCACTGACCAGCTGCCGGAAAAAGCCAACACGTCACCGAACAAGGGTAAAAAAAAAAAATGCAACTTTTAATAGGAGTTTTTTTCAAAAAATGCTGCATGAAAAGGCCTGGGAATAATATATAAGGTCCTATAGATAATAATAAAAAGGTCTGTTACAGAAAAACAATATATACCGCCATATTAAAAAAATAAAAAATGAAAAAAAATCCGAAAAAATAAATACTTTTTGCTGCAAATGAAAAACATAAATGGTTGAATAAATATTTAAGAAAAACAGGGAATATTTTTTACTTTGAAACCTGTAAGATTCACCTGCTTAAACCTGTCTAATGAAGCTATCGAAAATCGGGGCATTTCACTGACATTTCAGTGTTGTCCGGCGTTCTCTGAATAGATTAACCATTGCTTCTCTATGGGGGATTTCACTGCTGTCGAAGGTCACCATATTTCACAATATTTGGCGAATGGCCAGCTTTTTGAATAGCCGAATGGCCACAATATTGCACCGTACAGGGAAATTCACTGTTTGGTGCAATTCTGTAGGCAAGTCTGTGGTTTTTGAATAACCCCTTATTTGTATGTAGAAAGGAAAAATAAAATTAGGGTTTATTATCTCCTGTTTCTATCTTGTGAATTTTTCCCATGATGCAACATTTACAAAATCTGAGAAAAAGTTTCATTTTACATCAGTGAAGAAGCAATGGGGTGGAGGAGTGAATGGTTAGATAAGGCTGCAGGGGGTCTTTTGTGCTGTCTAGGCTACATAACATGGCAGAGATGGCAGCTGAATGAGATAATGATTGCATTGTGTGGGAGGTACGCTAAGGACATCACCACGGGGTAGATTAGAAATCTTTTGAGTCAGATTTTTGGAGATCTGACCTGTTCCCTCTATGGCCATCACCACACAACAAGGAGCAAGTGCGGTAAAGAGGGGGAGCAGCAGTTTACAACACAAAAGATCACACAATGGATGCACCCAGTGACACAGAGAGTAAAATATTTTCTTAACTAAACAAATAGGAGAAAAGCAAAGCGCATGTAAGATATCAGCAACATAAAATAAACACAGTAAGGACATTTCATTTTTGGTGTTAGTGGCCCTTTAAATTTCCGGTTACCTTTTTAATATGAATCAATAGTAATATTAATAAAATGTTAAATTATGCTGCTGTAAAACATTTTATTCGATTATTAAACATCGTACCATTAATGAACAAAATAAAACAACACTGTAACTGCACAAAACATTAATTCTACATTCCTGCACAAATTCAGATTCTATTTGTCCACTTTTCTAGATGGAGCCAGGACCATATTTACTTTTAATCATTATTTCCACACACACCATTCAGCTAATGTGCAATTATATAAAGTCATTTTTGGTGGGGTGTTAGAATAAATGAATATTTTCTTTACCGTTCTATAAACTCTTAGCAAAATAATGAAAATGTGACTGCTGTAATTATCCATAAAACTAACACTTTCAAAGCATACTTTTGGACGGTTTTTCTTTATGACTAAAGTGTGGTTTTATATGCTTTTCTTTAGGCTTTTAGCACAAAATAGCAATATTTCACGCACGGCTTTACAAATTGCTATGGCAACAAAAATAATTTGCTTTTATGGCTTTTCAAACAAAATACATATATTCTGTTAAAATAATTACCTCCTATGTGAATACATGCTTAAAATCTGCTGTTTATACGCACTTATATGTCACGTGTATGTGACTGTGTGAATTTTTTTTATAGCAATGACAGCTACAAAGAAAACAACACACAAAAAAAGTGTATATATACACATATACATACAGTATAAAAACACCGGTGAACTAATTCCCATCAATGCGCCTAAATACATAGAATTGCCCCTACTTACATACATTTCTTCCTAAATAATATGTATACCATAAGCATTATATTGCTTGTTAACATAGTTATAGTAAACAACAAGTTTCCTTCACAGGACTGATCATGTGATCAGCCATTGACCAGACGATGCACCGTTGCGTAGCGTCACTTCCGGGTTTGTTCATGGACGGACGTAGACCGTAGCGCCGTCACAACAGGATTGGTGAGTGGTTTATATGTTGTACTATTTATATGTGCTTATTATTGTGACACTTGTCCTTGATATAGAGGGCCAGTGTGGGGCCGAGACGGCTTAATATATGTTTTGATAATATACTTTATTTTGTTCAAGCCCCGGAGTGCATCCAGAATTTCCCTAATATATATATATATATATATATTTATTTATATATAAACGGCGGCAACCAGCAATGGCCATATGTAAACTCACCAATGCCTGGGTGCAGAGCCCAATGGAAGATATGTAGACCAGGAAAAAGGAAAAAGGCCGCACACCAGGACTTAGGAAAAAATGATAAAATAATGTTTAATTCAATAAAGCATTAAAAAGGATGCCCGTGCATCAAACCGACGTTTCGGCCCTCACAGGGCCTTGAAAAACTAACTAACCAAAACTAACCGAATGCACTATGAAAACAAGCAAAAACATCTGGATTAACCTTCGAAGAAGCCGAACAGGAGCCGAACAGGAGCCGAAAAGGAGCCGAATCACACAGAGCCGAAGCAGCTGTGACGTAGAGGAGGCAGTGAATAAATTAGAAAAACCATTTGTATGAATCTGTGAAAATGAAACGCTGTTTGCAAAGAAACTACTGAGCGAAAATGTCTGAAATTTTCACAGGAGATCCAGGGAATGATAATAAAGAGGGCTGTTACAAAAAAAATAAGCAAACTGAAAAAAAAATAAAAAAAAAAATCGGACTTTTAATTTTTTTTTAAAAAATTCAGAAAAATGCTTAAAGTATCCTAAAAAATCTATAAATAAAGAGACTTTTTGCTGCAGAATTTTATAATGAACGGTTTATTAGATATTGAATTAAAACGGGAATATTTTTAACATTGAAGCCTATGGGATTCTCCTGAATAAACTTGCCGAATTAAACCACCGAATGGCAGGGCAATTCGGGAACCTTTCACTGCTGGTTTGTGTTCTCTGAATAGCCGAAGCAGTGCTTTTTGATGGGGATTTCACTGCCCTCGAACAGGCACCGAACAGGCACCGTATGTGCAGGCAATTCGACAGGATTTGGTGAATTGCCTGCTCTCTGGATAGCCGAATGGCCAGGAAAGGTAACCGAACCCTGATTTTCAGCGTTCGGTTACCTTTCTCAAGCAATTCGAATCTCTTTGGATAACCCTGTAAGTCCTGGTGTGCGGCCTTTTTCCTGGTCTATATATATATATATATATATATATGTATATATATATATTTTTTTTAACCTATTTTGTTGGATACCTTCTCCATGTTTGCTGAGCAGTATTATTGAGATCCATGACACTAAATTAATAGTTGAAATAATTTCCCAAGGGTTTTCGCTCTACTTCATAATGAAACTCCATAAAAATAGGTTTATATTGGACTCTTTACGATTTTTACATCTTCCGCTGTATCGGGTAGTTACAAAAATGGTTAAAAAGGTTCTGTTATAAAGTGAAGTTCATTTTATACAGAACTGTTGCAAGGTGAGTTGAACGGAAAACGGTGTATGAACAAATTTCACATGGGACAAATAGTAGTTCTAGCTAGCAGTGGCTGCAATATGCTTATATGGACGACCCATACACTGGGTTGCACCGTGGTCACAATGTCAAAAGGGAAAGCCAGTGCATGCCATGTTGTTTTTTGTTCTCTCTACACAGCGTAAGCGGTTATTCCAGGAACTTAAAGAGATCTACAGGCTATGATGGGGAAATTACAGGCATCTATGCGAATGACCATGGTTAGGTTGGTGCATGGACATAAAGAACTATAAAAAAAAAGCATGAATGCAAATGCTGTGAATTTAGGCTGGCGGCAAACAAGCATTTCTTAGAGAGAGGAAGGAATGTCCGTGACAGTGGACGTTCCTTCCACTCTGTGCGCTCAGTGTACAAAGCTTTGTATCCCCGTCAGCGTCCATCTAGCTTTTTGACAGAGAGAGCTTTTTCCCGTCCGGTGGTTGCCCCTCCCTGTCACATCCCACGGTGACGCCGGAGAAAGGGAGTCAAAACTTGTATTCAACCCTGGTAGACTGCCTATTTGTTAATATCCCTTGCTCTGTTTCAGATTTCCTCCTGCATCATGTGTATCGTGTTATTATTGGCTGGTTTCCTTTAGGCTTGTGCACCGATTTTTTTTTCGGTTCGATTCGGTTTGATTTTTCGGATTTTTAAACTTTTCGATTCGGCTCGTTTCGACCGATTTCTGTTTCGATTCGGTTCGGCTCGACTCGACTCGTTTTTCGTGTACATATTTTTTCAGAATATCGACCATTTTTCGTATTTTCGGGTCACTTTGCTCGTTTTTGTATCGACTTTTCGTAACTTCGGAAATTTTCGTTTTTTCGGAACGTCTGTTCTCCTCGTTTCAAAGCAATAAATTTCGATTTGACACATTTCAAGTCCATTCGAAAATTCCGAAAATATTTCGTTTCGGCTCGGAAAACTTTTCGGATCTGACATTTTCGGATCTAAAAATTTTCAGAAATTCGGCCGCATCCGAAAACACGAATCGGGAAATTTCGTGAAAATTCCGAAACCCGAAACGCACATCCCTAGTTTCCTTTGAGGCTAGGGTCAGACTAACGCATTATCAACGTGCGTTTAGCAGCACTTAATCACGGCCGTGCTAGCAGCAAATGACGTCCAATGCTGGGCAGCATACGAAGAACGGGCGCACAAAAGTGCGGCTGCGCAACGCAAGTGGCAAACGAACGCATTTTTTCGAGAATGTGAAACCGCTAGTACGGACGTACAGAGTGCGCTGCGTCCGCTAGCGGCGTGTGTGCGTGATTAGGAGACGTCAGACGCTGCTAATGTCCGGCCAACATAACGTCCAGACACAAAAAGTGTTTTATTGATGATCCGTACAAAATCACGGACGAAAATGCGCATCGTATGACCGCTATCGCATATTCTGTGAAAAAATACGTCCATTCGTTCGAACGCACTTTTTCACGGACAACGCGAAAAATGCGTTAGTCTGACCCTAGCCTAAATCAACCACACCCGCATCCAGTCAATGCTCTGACATTGTGTCAGGAAACGTTTCTGGTAAGTACCGGTGAACAAGGTGAGAACCCAATTTGCAGTACCAAACCTCTGCCTGTATTCTGATATCCAAGATCGCCGCCACCCTATGACCCTTACTTGTTTTCTGGACTATTCTTCCTGGTACTCACTGAAACTCTCTCCACGGATCCACAATTCTCATTCATCCAGGTTTCCAGTTTATATTGTACCAAAGACTGTGTTTTGAACATTTTCTATTGTTTCCTTAAGGATTTATTGTTTATACAGATTGCTGCCCTTTTTGTTTCATTCAATATACTTCTGCTATTTTTACACCAATCTCTGTGTTGTATTTATTTTTTACTGCAAATTGGGTTTCCTGACACTCCCATCAAAACGGCACAGATGCAGGGAAGTGCGGGTGCAAGAAAGCACTAACTGCACTCGTGTGCCGCCAGCCTTGACCAAAAATGATTACTTAGTATTCGGCACGTGTCCTCAGGTCTAAAGCTGGCTGGGGGGTAACAGGGAACAGTTGGTATCAAATTATATATATATATATAAAAAAACACTGGAATATTAACTCGATTGTAATTGTGTTTTTTCTCCTCAAAACGTATTACTGTAGATACTTGACTATACCGCTAGATTTTTGTGACAAAAAATATACCTTCAAATTGGAGGGGATCGCGTTATATTCGAGACAACTGCATTGCTTGTAAAAAAAACAAACAAAAAAAAAACTTGCCAAGTCTCCCGGAAGTTCCGATAGTCTGCGGAAGTAAATGCGGGCTCCCTAATGCTTGCAAACACTTCAGGAACTCTGGATTCGGGAGAGGTGGGATCCATAATGGCCAGAGGGCACGTTCTGTTTAAGGCTAGGGTCAGACGAACGCATTTTTCGCGTCGTCCGTGAAAAAGTGCGTTCGAACAAATGGACGGATTTTTTCACGGAATACACGATAGCGGTCATACGATGCGCATTTTCGCCCGTGATTTTGTACGGATCATCAATAAAACACTTTTTGGGTCTGGACGTTATGTAGGCTGGACATTAGCAGCGTCTGACGTCTCCTAATCACACACACACGCCGCAAGCGGACGCAGGGCACTCTGTACGTCCGTACTAGCGGTTTGACGTTCTCAAAAAAATGCGTTTGTTTGCCGCTTGCGTTGCGTGGCCGCACTTTCGTGCGGCCGTACTTCGTATATTGCCTGTCATTGCCCGTCATTTGCTGCTACTACGGCCGTAATAAAGTGCAGCTGCACGCGCGTTCGCACTGCGTTCGTCTGACCCTAGCCTAAGCCAATCATTCACCTTGCTCGCCTCTGCTGGCCCTCTAATCCAGGGCTGGCCCGATGATGGAGCATTGCGGTGCACTTGCTCCAGAATTTTAAAGCGGCAAATCCGCAACCGCCGCACTATTTTTTGTTGCGCCGCGGCAGCATCTTTGCCGCCGGTGCACAAGGGAAGCGTTGCCGAGTGGATTTGCCGCTTTAAAATGGCCACCGCCGTCGGTGCCTGCGTTCCTCTCCCTAGGCGAGTGGCCGCTGACATGCAGCTTGACCGCTCGCCTGGGACAGGAACCACCTGACCAGCGCGCGATCTCGCGAGAACGCTGCTGCGCAGCTGGTCAGGTGGTTCCTAGCGAGCGGCCAAACTGCATGTCAGTGGCCGCTCGCCTCCTTGTATGGAGAAGAACGCCGGAGCCTGGGGCCAGCAGAGGAGGTGAGAGGCGAGCTGGGGGTCAGCATATACCCATATGAGCTGGGGGGGCAGTATATACCCATGAGCTGGGGGGCAGTACATACCCATATGAGCTGGGGTCAGTATATACCCATGAGCTGGGGGTCAGTATATACCCATATGAGCTGGGGGTCAGTATATACCCATGAGCTGGGGGCAGTATATACCCACATGAGCTGGGGGCAGTATATACCCACATGAGCTGGGGCAGTATATACCCACATGAGCTGGGGCAGTATATACCCACATGAGTTGGGGGCTAAATATACCCATGTGAGCTGGGGCAATATATACCCATGTGAGCTGGGGCAAATATACCCATGTGAGCTGGGGCAAATATACCCATGTGAGCTGGGGGCAATATAATGTGAGCTGGGGGAAAATATACCCATGTGAGCTGGGGCAGTATATACCCATGTGAGCTGGGGCAAATATATCCATGTGAGCTGGGGCAAATATATCCATGTGAGCTGGGGCAAATATACCCATGTGAGCTGGGGGCAAATATACCCATGTGAGCTGGGGGCAATATATACCCATGTGAGCTGGGGCAAATATTTCTATGTGTGCTGGGGGCAAATATATCCATGTGAGCTGGGGGCAAATATATCCATGTGAGCTGGGGCAAATATATCCATGTGAGCTGGGGGCAAATATATCCATATATTCAGGATGTGTGGGTGTCTTTTTAGGGGTTCCTCCATATATTCAGGGTGTGTGTTTGTGTGTCATTTTGTCTGTAACCACTCAATGTTCTCGAACCCAGGACATACTTGAAAACGAGAGAAATCTCAATGTATCCTTCCTGGTAAAATCCTTTATAAATAAATAAATAAATTTTAGGGGGGGCAGCATTTCAGCCTTCGCTCCAGGCAGCACAATGTCTTGGGCCGACCCTGCTCTAATCGCTAGTAAAGAAGACTGGCCGGCAGCTTTTAAACTTAGTAACAACTGCAATCATTCTAGAGCAGAACACCCTGGCCCGAGGGGTGTCTTGACTATGTTAAGAGAACCAGGAAGGATTTTAATTGTTTACCGGTACAGTAAAATTTTGCTCCTCGCGTTATATTCGAGTCTTGGATATTTTAGTAACATGTGTCTTATACATTATTATATGGACTAAAAATTGTCACAATGGTCTGTGGACCTGTTGATACCCGATACCCTTAACATAAATCTTGAACAACAGACTCGAGCTGCTTTTTAATTTGTGGAATCGGCAAGGGGTTCAGACTACCCTATGGGTCCAAATTTATTGAATTCTCAGAGAATTCTTTGCCTCCCCGTTGATAATGATGCAATTATTTTTGCACCCTGCAAAGGCAGAAGAGAGTTATACGCTATTGAGTAAGGGTAAGTTTACAGGGTGCCAAGCTTCATAATCAATTCTCAAACCAAAGAATCCTTTTTTTCATATTAATTGCTCAAATATTTAATTCTATATTGTATTATTTTACTAAATGACAGTGACGCTCATGTTCCATTCATTTCAGTTTGCGAATAACAATGATTTTAGCAAATCTTTATTTCCTGTAGATGTTTAAATACTCAGAGCTTCAAAGGCCAGTGAATGTCACATAGGAAATTGCTGCCATGTAATCTCCATAGGTGATTTTTAATGATGGCTAATGGGCTGTGTACATGATTCTATGTACGGTCATATTTCCTGCTCTTTTATATCTCACTGCAAACTGTATGGGTTCTAAATAATAGGGGTGTGCGTTTCGGGTTTCGGAATTTCGGAATTTTCACGAAATTTCCCGATTCGTGTTTTCGGATGCGGCCGAATTTCCGAAAAATTTTAGATCCGAAAATTTCAGATCCGAAATGTTTTCCGAGCCGAAACGAAAATTTTCGGATTTTTCGAATGGACTTGAAATGTGTCAAACGAGGAGAACAGATTTTCCGAAAAACAAAAATTTTCCGAAAAACGAAAATTTTCTGAAAAACGAAAATTTTGTAAAAACGAAAATGTCTGAAAAACGAAAATTTTGTAAAAACGAAAATTTCTGAAAAACGAAATTTTTTCAAAAAAACGAAAAGTCGATACAAAAAACGGGCAAAATGACACGAAAAATACGAAAAATGGTCGATATTCCGAAAAATGTGCAATTCCGAAAAACGAAAATTTCCGAAATTACGAAAAGTCGATACAAAAACCGAGCACAGTGACACGAAAATACGAAAAATGGTCGAAATTCCGAAAAAAAAATGTACCCGAAAAACGTGCCGAACCGAATCGAATCGAAACCGAAATCGGTCGAAACGGGCCGCATCGAAAAGTTTAAAAATCCGAAAAATCGAACCGAATCGAACCGAAAAAAAAATCGGTGCACAAGCCTACTAAATAATTGTTAAAACGCATTATACGTTGATGTATTTTGTTAATTTCCATAAGAGAATGTGTGAAATTAACCCCTTCAAAACCATTATCGAGATACCTCAGGCTTTAAAAGGCACCATCTGGTGTCTCGATATCGAGATGTCTCGGTATGCTGATCTGTAGCCCCTAAGCAAATGAAATTCATTAGCTGCAAATTAATTTCATTTGCTTTTGGGCTGCAGAAGGTGTCCACAAAGTTTTAGCCCTGTGGGCGTAATGCCCAAAGAGCTAAAACAGCTGCTGAATGCTCTGAAATATCAGGCTTTCAGCAGCCGATGCAGGGAGAAAAAGAAGAAAATAGACCTGCCACTCAAACCTCTAACTGTATTTGGCAACAGATGGCGCCATCTACTGACCAAAAATAGGTTATTTACAGTAAGACACACAATGGACATAAACTCAAAAATGTCTTACTTTATAATTAATTAAAAATGATTTTACAAATAGCCACTGGTTTCTGACTTTTTTTGGAAAATCACTTGGTAGTGAAGGGGTTAAGTATTAAATTATTATCATTCTCATTTTTTTTTTCAATCCACAATGATGTCAATGTTTATAGAGGGATAGTAAATCATTAAAGAAAACAAACAAACTGCAGTCTGTGTTAGACTTGGAAGTTGCTGGTGTCTTTCCATAGACTTACGGATCATTTTAGATAATGGAAACGGACTGAAAAATAAGGGAAATTTCCAGTTAAAACTGGAAGCTAAAAGAAGGATTTATATTTTTTTAAAAAATGCATATGAGGATTTAGCACTATTCACTGTGTTTAAAGAGAGTATAGAACTTCCGAACCAACATCAGGGAACAGGAGATACAGTATATATATTTATATTTAATAAAGTTTATAGTGCAGAGCACATTTACACATCCTAGCAATTCAGAGAACTGCTTACAGAGCTCATGTGCTACATTCCCCATATGCAGCAAAGAACTCTGGGTTGGACATGCAAATGAAGTCCACAGCTTCTCACTTTTTTTGCATCTAGGCTCTGCAATAACACAGAAACCTCTGTGCCAGCGCCATGCTGTACTAGATGGCTCTTTTTGCAAAAGTCAGGTTATGTAACCAGTCACTGCATTCATGGAGGGTTCGGTGTTATTACAGACCCTAGATGCAAAAAAGTGAGAAGTTGGGGACTTCATCTGCATGTCCTACACAGAGTTCTTTGCTGCATATGGGGAATATAGCACACAAGCTCTGTAAGCACTAAGCAGTTCTCTGAATTGCTGGGATGAGTAAATGTACTCTGCAACTATCTGGGTTATTCAGAGAAAGGTGAAACTCTGGAAAACTTTTAGTTAGTGCGCTCCTATGGAGGATTGCGCTTTGCAGCCCTGTCTAACTCACGTCATAGGTCTTCAACGGGGAGGCTTTCTAAATGGACGCAGCATGCCTGTTGTAGTGCACACAATTTGTGTGCGCGTTACAGCATGTGACCGTCACCGTCACAACGCTGCGACGGATGCCAGGAGGCACGTCTGACCCCAGCCTAAGGCTGGGGTCAGACGAAAGCAGTGCGAACGTGCGTTGAGCCGCACTTTATTACAGCCGTAGTAGCAGCAAATCACGTCCAATGACGGGCAATATCCGAAGTACGGCCGCGCAACGCAAGCGGCAAACAAACACATTTTTTCGAGAATGTGGAACCGCTAGTACTGATGCACAGAGTGCGCTGCGTCAGCATAGCGACGTGTGTGCGTGATTAGGAGACGTCAGGCGCTGCATATGTCCGGCCAACATCACGTCCATTTGTTTTTTATAGCTCCGTCAAAAAATACGGTCGAAATTGCGCACCGTATGACCGCTATCGCGTCTTCCGTGACAAAAAAGCGTTTGCACGCATCGACGCAATTTATGACGGTAGACATGAAAAATGTGTTCGTATGACCCTAGCCTTAAAGGTTTATATTACACCCTCAGGTCAAGATCAAGCTAAGTCAATACTGTTCTGTTTCTTATTGCCAATCAGTGAAATAATCTGTGTGCGACGATGTTACAATCACAATGTTGCAATCAAAGTTCTTACAACAATAAAATAGCTATATCACACAGGACACATTCCACTCCTGCACGGTCGTCCATTAAATACGATCTGGGTTTGTTATGTAACTCATGAGGCTGATGGACAACTTCCAACCCAGTGACAAGCTTGGCCAAATGACCCAGTAACATAGCAATACAGAAATGCTTTTGCCAGGGAGAAAACAAAGCAAAACGTGTAATAGTAGATCTGCCTAGAATAGGTTTCGCTCTGCAAATCAAACAGGGATAGGGCATTGCAAGGGACAGAGACTTGTTTTCATACAGGAATATGCATTATTATGCTATTCTCATTACATTGCAAGCACAGCTTGGGGCTCTGAATTAACAGCTGCCTACTGTACATTAATGGCTCCTATACTATTTATATTAGGCATTAATAACCGCCCAATATAAGAATAAATACCTGCAAGCCGATACCTGCAAGAATATCAGCTCTCAGTAGGGATGTGCGTTTCGGGTTTCGGAATTTCGGAATTTTCACCAAATTTCCCGATTCATGTTTTCGGATGCGGCCGATTTTCCGAAAATTTTTAGATCCGAAAACGGCAGATCCGAAAAGTTTTCCGAGCCGAAACGAAATATTTTCGGAATTTTCGAATGGACTTGAAATGTGTCAAATCGAAATTTATTGCTTTGAAACGAGGAGAACAGACGTTCCGAAAAAACGAAAATTTCCGAAATCACGAAAAGTCGATACAAAAAACGAGCTAAGTGACACGAAAATACGAAAAATGGTCGATATTCCGGAAACATGTACAATTCCGAAAAACGAAAATTTCAGAAATCACGAAAAGTCGATACAAAAAACAAGCTAAGTGACACGAAAATACGAAAAATGGTCGATATTCCGAAAAAAAAATGTACACGAAAAACGAGTCGAGCCTAACCGAATCGAAACAGAAATCGGTCGAAACGAGCCAAATCGAAAAGTTTAAACATCCGAAAAATCGAATCGAGCCGAAAACAAAATCGGTGCACAAGCCTAGCTCTCAGAGCCCAATATTTAGGGATTTTGTTTTAAAAATTTAATTTTTCGCAGTACAAACATTGGCTACAGAAACAGGAGACCATTCATCGTAGTCATTAAAAGGTTAAATACCTAGACAAAGACAAAACGCTCTACAAGGCATAGGCAGAAAATGCCAAAGTAATTTGCTTTGCTATGTGATGGCTGCAAGCCAGGTGAATTGTGGATGATATTGCTTTGTCAGGAAAGAGTTTCATGGCTCACTGTCATGTTTGAGAGGAAGGATTACACACAAAAGCATCATTTAAATAGATGAATTAGAAACGCGGTAATCGCAAAATTAGCTTTAAAATTAAGATGCTAATATATTTATAAGGGATGTGCAGTCAAATAAAAATCATTTATGCTTTTGTTGATCTTGCGGTGTTTGACGGTTTGCTTTGGATTGTTTTGATTGTAATTAAATGATCATTTGTTCAGCATTCAGGAACTGCAACAAATGTCTTCTTATTGAAATACATAACACCGCGTTCCTTGTGACTTTGAGGATCAAGAGAGAAGGTTTAGCGCATCTGCCTGGAAGAAAACCACAAAAATGTATTTTATAACCCATGTTTTCTAGTACTTTAAAGATGTGGGTCCCTTCTCCAACCAAGACCCCGATTTAATGGAGCTTGATACCAGATCTAGCGATTCAATTCAGCTTTTTCAGAATGCAGATAGTAGGAAAAAGATCAAGTCCTGAAACGGGATAATAAAGGTCTCAATGGCCTGGTAAACAAACTTACACCTAAACCCTCCTTTAACAGCAAACAACATGCTAGGCGCGTCCTCCGCTTTTCCGGATGGATGCGCCTAGCGCGTCAGAATCTTGCGGCTCGTCGCCGATACAGTGCCAATCAAAGGCTTCTTTCACAGTGGGTTAGTATCTTGGATGTTAGCCTTCCATGTGGGATGGCTCCACGCATGAGCACGATGATGACAGAAATGGGACTTCCCCCTGGCAGGTAGAGAATACACTTTACAGGAAACATTGGACCCCGGTATCTCTGGATCTGTAGGGTCTAGAGCAGGGATCTCAAAATCTGGCACCCCAGATGTTGGTGGCCTACAATGCCCAGCATTATTTGACTGTAAGATATGGCTAAACGAGGAATCATTGGAGAGGCTGGGATCTGGCCTCTCCAGTGATGCCAAACATAACAAGGAAGGATGTAAGTAAAAATAAAAAAAATCCTCTAAAACAGCATCATTGTCCACTTTAAAATTATAAAGTGAACAATCATGCTTCTGTAACTTACATACTCATTTCCCAGAGTAGCAGCAAGTGTGGAGGTGATGGTTATTACACAGGGTTTCATCGAAAACCTAAGCCATCGCACCACTATGAGGCAATGGCGGATCCAAAGAGGCGGCACAGGGGGCATTTGCCCCCACAAGCTGCAGTCCAATTGTAGGTGATAAAGGGGAACTTTAGATGTTTGAAACCCTGTACCTCTGGGTCCATACATCCTACATTAATACTCAGTGTTTCATTTAAGACACAAGCCGTGGGATACCCAATCTGAGTAGTGTAAATGCAACAATTACATTTCCTGTGCAAATTGTGTTAGAAGCTGCAGGGACTTCCACATTGTCAGAAGCCCATTATCCAAAGAGAAGAAGCAGGTCAGTGCTGAGGAAGAAAGGGTGAGTATTTACACTTAAGATAGAAAAAAAATACTACAGATATAGGGCCCTATTACATTCTTCACGCAAAAATGCACGGTAAACGCGTGAATTTTTGTGCGAAGCGTAAAACATTAACGCGCGTAAATTAACCCTGGTATTACAATCCTCGCGCATTATTTCATCTGTCAAAAAATAACACGCAAAAACGCACGCATTAACGTTGCGCGCAGAAATCAGCGAAATCAGTGTGCGGCCTGTTTTTTCACGCGATTCAGCCAATCAGAATTATGAACCACAATTATCACATGTTAAGTTTTTGCGCCTTTCAAAGTCAATCTGCGCATATATGCTGCATCAATAATAAAAATACGCACAACTTCTCAATTTTATTGGTTTGGGTATGCGTAGAATGTGTAGCTATACTGTGCTGTATTTATATTTTCGGGCTGGTGTATTTGGGTTTGGCCAGGACGTTCAGATTTGCCGTTACCACCAGCTTTTAAAAGACGTTAAAATTATGCTCGCTAACGCTGTGCGTTCAATTTTGCGTATAGATTGTAATACCATCCGCGTACCAGCGCACAAACGTATCTGCGCTCACAATGTTAAGTATAGGACGCGCACTGTACATTATGCTCGCGCAGGGTTCACGTAGGTTCACCTGCGGTAGACGTTAATGCGCATTTTTTGCGTGGACATTGTAATATGATGTTCAGCGCAAAGGTTTTTGCCCCTCGCGTTAGCAAAAACGCATTAACGCGAGGTGAAAAAGCCTTTGCGTGAACGTCGTATTACAATGTCTGCGCAAAAAATGCACGTTTTCGTCTACCGAGGGTGAACCTACGCTAACCCTGCGCGAGCGTAATGTACTGTGCGCGTTCTATACTTAACATTGTGAGCGCAAACGTTAGCTCATGAGCAAAAACGCATTAACGTTTGCGCGAAGAATGTAATAGGGCCCATAATTGGGCAGCAGTCAGCAGCATCTGTCCAGTTAAGGGTTGAAGGGGGAGCACATTTTTTAATAGAGTGTCGCTTTAATTTTATCTCTCACTGTTTTGGAAACAATGCTTGATTTATTTTATAAACCATATGAGATAGGGACTACTGTACCACATAATAAGTATGTGGCGTAAAGCTTGGAGGTAGTGCTGACTGCAGCATCATGAGGCCACTCAGAGCGACACCTCCATTATTACTGTTGCTAATAAGGTGATCATTGATCAGTCCATTTTCCATGAGCTAAGCAAAGTGGAAAATAAATAACATCTTCAGACCGGCCAAAGACAAAGAAATTAAACTTCAAGAATGCACCGTAAGGATGTGACATTACTGTTTTAAAGCGTTTGTAAACTGACAGTCCATTTGTTCTTTTTTTGTCCATTAGAGCAAAATAACTGCAAAGTTGCGTGTTTTCTTTAAAATGTAAACTTTAAATTGACCTGTTTTGATTACACAGCTATCTAGATAGATTAAATCTTATGTAAGACGTGATTTACAATGTGAGGTATATTTGTAATTCAATGAAAATTTGGTTACTAAAATTTTTTTAAAGAAAAAACTCGGCCCTGAGAAATAAGATGTTCCCACAGCAATATTTATTGCTAGATGTAAAAACAACATGAAATACATTTACCGCGGTTTGGCAAATATACATCCGTCTCAAGAGCCAGTATAAAACCATAGACGCCAACTATAAATTTTGGTTACTAATTAATTAATTATTAATATTCTTGACTAGTAGTTGTCAATAGTACAGGAGGGGTGGGGTCGCGCCTATTCCCCAATGGGGCAGCTGCAACCACCAAATGGATCCAACCCAACAACATGTGTGAAACATAACAAAGAAAAAATGTCATCTGCACTTATTGCCATTATACCGTGTGAAACTAAACACAATTAGAGGTTTGGTTTCTTATTAATGGCCATTATAAGATTAAGCTCGCCCGCCAGCAACAAGGCACTTCTATAAGGGCGAGTCCTATCCAAAAATGAAACCACAGGCTGCTGTATAGCAAACCATACCTCATGCTGCTTGTCAGACATGAGGTAGACTGGTGGGCCTTTATTTATGCTCCCCCAGAAACAAAATCCACTTTGGGATCGAAAAAAAAGACACGGATCGGGATCTAGCTGCAGGGATGACCTGGCTGGAAGTACATTGAAACATACATAGCACAGGAGGGATGGAGTCGCGCCTATTCCCCGATGGGGCGGCTGCAACCACCAAATGCATCCAGCCCAATCTGGGATGAGCCAGCCATCCCAGCGCTCACTAACAGCCCAGCAAGACAGACCAGTGCTGGTTTTTGTTATCGGTAGAAGTAGCGGGTGCATTTGCACAAGTACTCATGCAAATTCCCAGCATCGATACAGATATTAGTATCGTATCGGCATATCCCTAGTTGTGAATATGTGGCTTTTTTATAATTAAAACATAAAAAGGCTTTAGTAAAGCCAGCACTTTCTTCTCAGTAATGCTCAGCGAGCAATGTTATCTGAAGGGACAGCTAAATTGCAAATAATATGTGTAATAGATTCTCTGAGAACTGTTCTCTGAACAAAGATTTATGCAAATGCTCGATATTGCTTAGAGAACATTTTATAAAGAAGCTCACAAAAAGCACTGATGTAGTGCTTAGTCAGGAACACGGCTAAAGAAGGCAAATAGGGTCTTGCATTAGAATTAAATTAATGATGTTGTAAGAAGGCTGTAAACAGAACAAAATATGCTGTAACACTAGTAGAGAGTAAAGTTCACCAAACTTTCTTGTTGGAGCATACAGTGTAAACTATTGTTGACATTTGTAAACCTTTCAGAACTATTTATGTTTGATAAATAATGTAAGCTAAATTTTTAGTTTAGCACTTTCAAGATCGAAGAGGCAACAAAAACATGCCTTATCCTGTGCTTAAAGTGATTTAATAAATACTGGATATGTTTTAATACAGCACTGACGTTTTCATTTTTTTGCTTTTTTCCCCTGCATCACAGTCGAATGCATTATTGCATTTTGAGAATACATGGAGACCTTTAACAAAACCGCTTAAACCAGGGCTCTCAGACTCCGGCCCACCCAGATGTTTCTGAACTTCACCTCCTATTAGTCTCTGCTCATTTATTGCATTCAAAAGAATTCAGGACATTGTAGGCAATAAACATATGGGGGGGGGCAGAGTTTGAGATCCTGGTCTTAAACCATTCAATGTCCAGTGATTTACCATAAAACCACTGGCAGGAGCCAGTGATTTTATGGAAAATTCCTTTCTATTACCCACACAGTAAATATACAGAGGGTCACCTATGTTCACTGTTTGACAGAGGGCTCCATCTGCTGGCTAAAAAGCGATACTACGCATATTTTCTCCTTTAGCTTCCCCATGTTAGCGTTAACTATGGTATAGGGCCCTAATTGGCAATCATTGGGTAAGCAATACCAACCTACACATCTACGTAAGGACAGGCCTGAATTCAAAATGTTGCATGGTTTCAGAAACATTATAAACACAATAAAGAGAGTTCTAAATACACCAACAAAAGCAGTAATAAAAAAATTATAAACATAATAAAAATGTCAACAGTATGCACACAAATTTATAAAGAGAAAAGGAAAAAAAACCAGAAGATTATGATATCATATAATTCTAACTGTATAAAAATAGATTCCTAAGAAGTAAATAATAACAGTATAGGCTGGGTCACCGTGAGCAGAAAGGATCAAGGCTATGATTATTCGATTCATGCGTCCATAACCCTGTAGGCCAGATGCAATATATTCTGATCTATGCTCATGAGATATCTACATTAACATTCATCAGAGTTTGTTTTCAGCTTTTCTTCTAAGCACATCAACCATACAAATATTTGAATCTTGGAAATACAGAACTGGCCGATAAACAACATTACAAGCACGAAAAAAAAAAAAACGCATTTCCATTAAATAATAGGGGAGCTTGTCAGAATAATAAACAGCCCTTTTCTCTTTTTCCAGTTCAGCAGCTATGAAAAGGAAATTAGAAACAATATACAGCAGCTTCATAAAAAGGTACTGATGAATCAATGAGAGGCCACTGTAAAGCAGGAGAATATTACAAAAGAGAAATGCATTCTTGTATTGACTGTGCTACATCTATCAGCTTTGTGGTGCAGGGTGATGGAAAGACAGCTTGTTTGGAGGCTGCTGGGACAGTAAATAATGGCATGCACTTCCCAGTAGGGTATAGTGTATAGCTGTAGAGGCTCATTTAATAAATACACCAGTGTATTTATCAATCAGACATACTAATTTAACTTTAACCACTTCGATGCGGAGGACGCGCTCAGCGCGTCCTCCGCATGGCTCCTGCTGTGCTGAGGACGCGCTGAGCGCGTCCTCCCTTTGGGGTCAGAGTTCGGCCGGGTTCCGGCCGATCGCTGGCCCCCCCGGTGCGGGCTGACATCCTCGATGTCAGCCCAGCATCCGGAACCGCCGCCGGTGAAATTAGGTGTCATCGCAGCAGCGCGATGACACCTAATTCAGGCACCCCCCCCGCATGTGCGGAGGAGGCGCCTGAAAGGGAGGGGGGGGAGGTCCTTCGGACCTCTCTCCCTCCCGATCGGCGGCGTTGCGGGGGTTAACCCAGGCACCATTTGGAAGGGCACAGCCTGCCCTTCCAAATGGTACCTGGCATTAACCCCTGGGGAGCTGGATCATGAATCGGCGCTGAAAAGCGCCGGTTCGTGATCCTTTCCCGGAGCTGGCCGACATCTTTGATGTCGGCCAAGCCTCCGGGAACTCCCCCTGAGGACTGGCGTCATCGTGCATAGCACGATGACGCCAGTCCTGGAGTTAACCCCTAACTGCCACCAACGGTGGAGATAGGGAGTTCCAATGAACTCCCTATCTCCCGATCCGTGGCAGCTAGGGGTTAACGTTTAGTATTGTTGGATCGGCCAGAGCATGGCCGTTCCAACGATACCAAACTCGAATGTGAAAAAAGTTTGTAAAAAAAAAAAAATATTTAAAAAAAAAATAAAAATTTTAAAAAAAAATTATAAAAAAAATAAACACTTTTTTTTGGTTTGTTAATGCAGCAATATTGTTCCCATTTCAATTATAATGTGAACAATGATGCTGCACTAACGATTTTTGTATGCGGTGCGTTTGTTAAAAATCGTGTAATTTTCCCCCAAAAAAAATGTAACGAGACCCCATCTCTAATTTTTTTAACAAGCGCACCCCATACAAAATATAACCGCAATTGCTCGCATGTTAAAATGTGGAAAAAAAACACTTTACACGCTGTAAATTATTGAAAATTCATATTTTATTGCATTTTTTGTTATAATATACAGACAGGTCATGACGTATACATATAATAATGACATATTATTAATCTGCCGAGTCTGACGGAAAGAACGATATATAATATGTCTGGGTCATATACTAAAATAAGCCTTCAAAACGCGTTTAAACATGATGAGCAAAACCGGTAAAAATGACCTCAGCACAGAGGCGGGAAAAGCCTCAGCAGCGAAAGGGTTAAGTAAAAAATGTTAGATCCAAAAAATAAAACCTATAGGGAGATTGTGACCTTTCGTTTATCCCCCTGTAGCACACCAATGTGTCCTTAAACATTGTGCTCCTAATTCCAGCAAAGCCACCATAATTTAAAAATGAGCCGTTACCTATCATGGCTCCACTTGTGAATGTTTGATTCATTTAGCATTCTGTTTGCAGATTTATATATATAGCAGTTCTTTGAATTGCTGTGATGTGAAGATGGCTTCTGCAATAATAAACATAACCATTACAGCGTGGAGGCTTTTTATCTCACTTTTTGTCCTCCACCACAACCGTTGTAAGTACCGATTTTCCCTACGGGTCCAAGCATCCACTGGAAGTGGTCATGCCTAGCTCCTACCTGATGAGGGTCCAATAAACCCGAAACAGCGCTGTCCTAGGAGTGGCTTTGACCAGTTGCATAAACCTGATTTCTGCTAAATAAAGCCAAAGTATGACATGGCATTGATTGAAGGGTTCTGTGTAAAAACAGACCTAGGATGCAATAAAAGTGAGACAGAGGTCATTTGTATATCCTACCCAGAGCTCCTTGCTGCATATGTGGAATGCAGTACAGGGGCTCTGGGATGCAGTTCTTTGAATTGCTGTGATGTGCAGATTAGGCTTGTGCACCGATTTTTTTTTCGGTTCGATTTGTTCGGATGTTTAAAATTTTCGATTCGGCTCGTTTCGACTGATTTCTGTTTCGATTCGGTTCGGCTCGTTTTTCGTGTACATTTTTTTTTTCGGAATATCGACCATTTTTCGTGTTTTCGGGTCACTTTGCTCGTTTTTGTATCGACTTTTCGTGATTTCGGAAATTTTCGTTTTTTCGGAACGTCTGTTCTCCTCGTTTCAAAAAGTGTCTATGATAATTCTGGCGATTCTATCGTGTTTTTTTTTTATTAAATAAAGATCCTTTTTTTCTTATGAATAATTGAATATACATTTCACAACTTTATTTAATCATATTAAAATGGTATGAAAGCCAAGGAACAAAAAAAATGAACAAAACGATTTAAAAAACGCTAAACTGACCCGAATGCCACAAGAAACAAGTGATACGCATTTACAAATACAAAATTTACAGAATCAGCGATATAACCGATAATAGTTAAATATACGATTTCCAGAATTACCGAAATGGAACCGAAATCACGAATGGAACCGAAATCATGAATAGAGCAAAAATAAATTTCGATTTGACACATTTCAAGTCCATTCGAAAAATCCGTAAATTTTTCGTTTCGGCTCGGAAAACTTTTCGGATCTGTCGGTTTTCGGGTCCGACCCGATTCGGAAATTCGGCCGAATCCGAAGACACGAATCGGGAAATTTCGTGAAAATTCCGAAACCCAAAACGCACATCCCTAGTGCAGATGGCTTCTGCAATAATAAACATATACCTGTATATATTTCCTATACTTTGTATGAGATGTGCAAGTGCAATGAGAGACTGAAAAATAAGCAATGCCCAGTCCCTTGTTATTAAAGTTTGCTGATTGAAGAAAGAAAGAAAAAAGAAGCTCCAAATACCAGGTGTTAAAAGATTATCCATTTGCTACTTAAAGAAGATTGATTAAAAATAATATACATATACATATTGTGGTTGTGACAGAGTGCCTGGGTTGGGTAACATGAATGTTTGAGAGAGTAATCCAGGTGAGATGTTTAGGACCCAGAATGCTACATGGCCTCTATCCTCTCGCACACTTGTTGCTAATTAATTAATTGAGCAACAGGTAAATCCTCAGTCTGCAGACTCCTGGAGTGAAGTGTTTTATGCAGACTGCTGAGAGCAGGACAGGGAGCGGTAACCCTTCTAAAAAATGTTGTGATTTTATTTTGTTCATTAGGTTAGGTTACCTGGATAGTCAGGATCGCTGTATGTGTAGTATTGCTCTAATTGAGCTAGGATTTCGTTTGTAGTTTTTGTTTAATCACCTGCAATAGTGATTCAAAGCCAAGTGTGGCGTTTTTTCATGCTGGAATACAACAACCTCTCATTTCCACAGCTTCAAGTCTGCGGCTGTTTACACCTTAGAGGACCATATTGTTTGGCTGGAACCTAGTATCCCGAGTGGTTGCTGACAATTTATATATATTATAAATAAAACTCAACATTTGTCCCTTGGTGAAAAAGATGGTGCAGTCTTCTCTTCCTAACTGAAACTAAAGGACACAGAAAAATAATTCACCGGTGTCCTTCCCCTGTAAAGCACTATTCTTCAAGATCTATTCTTCAAGATGCCAGTATTTATTAAATATTAAATTGGCTGATTAGTAAATGAGACATTAACAAGGGAGTTGCAAAGACATAACAGCTGACATGAATTAATTTCGTTGCAGCTCTTTTCTACACACCAAGCCTGAGTGAGGGACTTAATAGCTGATCAATGTTATCTTCTCTACAATGTTTTGTTGTTTCACTCCAGTAATAACATTATTACTCCCATTGTCATTTATATAAAGTTTCTTAAGTACATTACAATAAAAGAGACGAAAGGTGTAGAGGGCAATGTACGATGGACCTTACAATGCACCTTCAAATACCATACATTTGATTTATTGAGTTTATTTAACTGGTGTATTTTGAATATCTCTGAATGTGAACACAAATAAGCACAGACAATATGGAAGATCATTTAGAGAACTTTGTAAATACAAGAAAAATCTTTTGATAGTATGGAGATATTGTATTTGGAATGAAATAGGTGACATTTCTGATTAACCCCTTTACAAAGGGTTTTTCATCACGCCCGAACTTGCCACCGAAGTGTACCGAATGGTAAATTTCACTGTACAGTGCAATTTCGGGACAGTTCACAAAGCTGTCATTTCTCCAAATACTGGCAAATTGATGGTAAAATACGGTGCAGTTCAATGATCTTCAGCAGCAGAAAAATTCTTCCACAGAGAAGTAATGGTCTGTCTATTCACAGAACACCGAACTGTCCACGAAATTACCAGAATTTCAGTTCGCCAGGTTTAAACAGGCGAATCCCATAAGTGTCACTGTAAAAAATATAATTTTTTATTCTTTTTTTAAAAAAAAATATTCTTTTAATTTTCAACAAAAAGCTTTTTTGTTTTAGAACACTTTTTTGTGTATATATATATATATATATATATATATATATATATATATATATAAAAAATTTAGGCAAACATGTTTCCCAAATTTTTTAAAAGGCTTTTTAAAATTAACTTTTTTTTGTAAAGGACCTTTTTATTATTTAGACACATTTTATTGCATTTTTATTGCTTTAAACACTTATTATGAGAACAGGAGAGTTCCATTTCTTTTTTTTGCAGTACGGTGGATTTCACCAAGGCCAGTTTGATGCTCTTCGGCGACGTTTGCCAAATTTTTCTTGAGGATTCAGCGACTCCATCTTTGGTGCACTACGGTGACCCTACGGTGAATAGCGCATTCACCGTAGTTTGAGAAATGGAATCGTCGAAATGAAAAGCACCAAAATTCCAATAAAATTTCGGTGCTTTGTGAATAACCCCTTAAGTGTTTGATGAAGGTAATCAGTGATTTGACATCTTCCCATGAGTTCCCAAATAGACAACGTACCAAGATGTGTTTATGGACCACAGACTAAAATGACAACTATAAGTATTTATAAAGCGCCAACAAATTCTGCAGTGCTGTACAATAGATAGGACAAATTAACAAATAAGATGAGCTGAATTGTGTCCAAGTTGCAAAGGTTTTCCCATTTCAACCTGTACTGAATAGACTTCCTGTGTGTCGTCCGTTTAGAGGTATATCACAGCCAAATATTTGGTCTCCAACTCCCATGATCTATAGATTTACAGTCATGTTCTAAACTGTCAGCTTACAGAATGCAACAATTAGAATGCATTACAATGCTATTTCTAGCACATTAAACCTTGCAGTGGTGACAAGTTACATTTTACCCTTACGTATCTGGTTGCGCATCGACTTTCTGTGACCGATGAGCTCATAAGTACTCATGTCTCTACAAACCCCTTTTCCACCTACCCTGCCATTACGTTTCTTAGTCATGTACTTTCTGAAATGTAGTTAGAACAGGAAAAAAGCTAATCACTTCAAATTAATAATTTGTAGGTGCTAAGTGTAGAATGAGCTCAGCTTGCTATAGAATGTGCTTTGTGTCGAGCTGAATCATGTTAAATAGAAGCACTTGTAATTTAATTGGGATTTTAGTGAGCTTTTGTTTCTACCTCAATTCAAATGATTGACAATTACTACACATAAAAAAAAAATAACGCCCTTATTGCAGATCATATTATGACTATTTTAATATTATTAAATGGCAGAGGGGAGTTAACTCTAAACTGCCCAAACGATCAACGCATGTCGTTAACCAGATAAAATGACACTGTGGAGCACTGAATGTTTTCACACACACAAATCGCTTTGTTTTCCCTTCTTAATAAGGGAACATTTAAATGGATTGTTCCTCCTTGCTGGCACTACCCTGTGTAGTAGGTGCTGTGTAATGTGTTTATGTTTTATGCTGCAGGCGCGATCACTTTAACATTAACCTCCCTGTCGGTCTATTTATTTTTAAATTCCATGTCTAAAAGTGCTCTTCCCCCCCCCCAGCGGTTATCCCGAGTGTGGCTCAGGGTTAAATTCCTATGTTGGAAGAAGTAACCCCGAGCAACACTCAGGATGCCGCTGGATACATCACCTGTCCCTGCGCTCCCTTGATGTCCCCGCAGTCTCCTCTGGCGATCGCAACTTCATACTTCCTTGTTCCCTCCTTACAAGAAGGAAACCAGGAAGCATGAGGTCGCGATCGCCGGAAGAGACTGTGGGGATCAGCGAGGGAGCGCAGGGAGAGGTAATGTATACAGCCCGAGTGTGTCTCGGGGTTACCGCTCTCAGCGGTGAAATTTATCCCGGAGTCACACTCGGGATAACCGTCGGGGGGGGGGGTAATAAAAATATACAGAGGAAACACAAGGGGCCCTATTCCCTAATGAATGCTAATTGTAGCGTTCAGATGAGTTTGTGTTAACGCCAGGATAAGTGACTTTAACACACGCCCCCCATATTACCGTCCCGACGCTAAACCCGCGAGAAATCACTTAGCACATTGGTGATTGTAAGCTTCCTGTACTTTTCGCATCCCATACTTAACATGGGGAGCGCAATCAGTAATTAGCGTTGGGATAAGGAAGGTATTACAAAGTGCTAATTACTGCAGCAATGCGGAATGCAAAATTGGTGGACACCTAGAAGTTGGCACTACATGATTCAGCTTTTGCAAAATCATTTAGCACCCCCTAACCCCCTCCGATAAATCCGATATTCACCTCTCATCCCGCAGCGAGATCGGTGGCCCAATCCGCTGCTTCCTGTCGCCGGGGGCAGAGTGATAGTTCCCAGTCTCTGTCCGCAATCACTCCATGGCGCTGCGCGATCTCACGAGAGAGAGCAATCTCCTTGTACAATGTCACGTTCTTGGCTGGGGTTCTGGGTGAGAGCTCAGAATGCAGGACAGAGATGCGCAACAAGCAGGTTAGATTGTGCAGACAGGAGTTTAATACACCCAGGATCAGGTATAGTAGTCAAAGGGAAAATAATCAGGGACACACCATATAAAACAGCACTCAGACGTTCTGGTATCACTATGTACAAGATTAGAGGTAAAAGCGGCTAGTCCTTAGTGCAGCACACTTAGGCTGCGGGCTGCGGGTGTTTTCAGAGCGGAAGGAGCGTCTGTGAGCGTGGGCATTCTTTCCACTCTGACGCCCATGTGGCCACCTCGCTGAGTGCAGTTAGCGTGCTCAGCGCTGCAAGGCTCAATCCTCCAATGGAGTATCGCGCTTTGTAGCCCTGTCAGCATCAGTTGTAGCTTTTTGACATCTGGTGGTAGCGTCTGCAATTCACGCGCACGCCACCTCGTGTGGCCTTCCCTGTCAATCCGTCAAAAAGCTGCGACGGACTCAGGGAAGTCCATTCACACGGATGCACTCAGTGCGCTTGAGTGACCTCAGTCTAAGTTAGCAGGATCTGATTACAGGGCTGGAAAAGGAACCAACCATGGCCTCTTTCAGACAGGATAGGCCAAAGTCAGAGACAGGACGTCTAGACTTGCTTTCAAGGTCAGGTGCAGGGAAGGTGCTGCCAGGCTCAGGCTACAGCTGCACCATTATGGCCATGGCTCTTTTGGCGCTTCTGTGCCAGTGGGCTAGGTGTAGTACACAACGCCAGCAACCTCTCAAAGTGGGAACCTAACAATATAATACACAGCCTCCTGGACCTTCCAGAGACAAAATATTGGGTTTGTTTATACCCAGAACCAAGCAACATCCATTATGGGGTAAATCAAAAATATGACAGGAACAACAGCAAACGTAATGTATATATGCAATGTATGATAGCTATATATACACATCAAAAAATATCTATTCCTGGTGTGAAACAAAAGTCAGTAATTGCTTTATATTTCCTAGGTACTAGTGCACTGGGGCAGAGTTATAGAGACACAAGGATGATACCATTGATAAAGGCCATTACCTGAGGTTGCATTAGTTGGTCAGGTCTAGGCTCAGCAGCATTATGGGCCCAAAAAATGAGGACATGTGACTCCGTGAATATACTCAATGAGCAGGATTTTCCATCAATTTTTTCTTGATGACAATGCCAGGATTCATCGGGCAGGAGTGGTTCAGGGAGCATGAGACATAATTTCACATATGGATTGGCCACCACACAGTCCAGACATTAATCACTTTGAGAATCTCTGGGATGTGCAGGAGAAGACTTTATGCAGCGTCCGACTCGCCCAAGATCTTGGAAAAATTAAAGCAACTCTGGATGGAAATAAATGTAGTGACATTGCATAAGATTATCAAAATGATGCCACAGCGAATGTGTGACGTAATCAAATCAAAATGTGGTCCAAGCAAATATTACAGCGTTTGACTTTCTGCCTGGCAGTTTGTGTGTGTGTATATTTGACTGAAATGCATAACTGAAGATGTAACAAGATTTAATTATGGATGTTTTCATGTGCGCGGAGATAATGTTAAATAACACAAGATAAATCTGTCACTTCTGTTACTATAAGCATTTTCGTGTAACATTCAAACACAGCAAAGAAAAAGAAAAAACACAAACATTTTCCATACATAGACACACATACAACAGCATGCAGTCTATAAATAGACATATCTTTTATGGGCACGTATAAAGAATTAATTATTATTTCCACTTGCAGAAGTACGAAGACCATTTCTCAAGGCAAAGCTCCTCTGGGATCCCAGCCACTGATTAAATTTTTTATGAACGTTTATATTGAGGAGTGTCTGTTTGTTCTTTTTCTCAAGTCATTCATTAGTACCCACAGGTTCCTCCCAACACACCACAGTGATAATGTGCTTTTACGCTGCTTTACAGTCACACTGCTGCTGTTACTGCAACACATGGACATCTGCAGTTCATTTTTGAAGATATGTTAGAAACTTAAAAATTGGAGACTTCTAAGATGTGTTTCTGGATACATGAGCGTTAGTAGAAGTCTCTAATATTTATCAACACAAAACAGGTGAAATCCACACGATGCAATAAATGAATAAAACACAAAAACAACCAATATGGAAAGCAACAGAGTGCTCTACATATATAGCCTTAGATTTCTCTGCCATGCAATTTATTAAGTTCCCCTAAGGCACAACATGACCCCTCTGTAGGTATATAAAAGTGAATGCAACATAAATAACAGGAGTCGTCAGTATCCGAGCGTGAGATCATTCAAACTCTCGCAGCCAGTGTGGGGTTATATATAAACCAGTGCCCAACATAGCTGAATATATTCTGTCATTTTACACTCATTAGCATTCCGCTCCTATTTTCGCCATATGGAATGGGTTTTGATTTTGGAGAGTCTCCCCGCAACATGACCAACTCCCATCATGATCATAACCTTAGTGAATCTCTTCTAGGCTTAGGTTCTCTAAAGATCGCTTTGGTCGCGGTGTGCTTCAACGGCAAAATGAGGGAATCAACGTCATTTGTTTAATCTCCTATCATTGCCATTTCCATGGATATTGCAAACGGGAGTAAGTAAAAATCACTCTGGGAAACGCCAACTGCAAGTATACACAGGCACAGGTTTATTGCTCAGCCGCAGCAGTGCAATGATGTCGCAATAGCACTGTGTTTTAAAGCTTACAGAGACTGTACAGAAATTGTAGCTCCTGTCAGTAAAAAGTAGAAAAATCATGCGTAAAACTTTAATTTATATCTTAATTGGCCTCTATTGATTAATGGAATTCATGCTGCAAGTCTTAATTACCTACGAGCCTCACCAGCTCGGAGTTTGCAAGGTCACTGCATTTAGAAATCTCTGCTGTTTTGATAGGTTTTTGCTCTGCCGAGTTGTTGAAATAGTGTGTGTGTGATTAAAGTCCTCATTCCCGGTGATATACAAACAGCAAAGAGCAAACCATTCAATAGAATACACCGTGAAAGAAAAATAAACTCCTGTGGAACGCACTTTTTGGAGTTCTGTGATTACAAAGGTGTGATATTTGTGTTCATCAAATGATAATATAGAAATCAAATACTTATTCGTATGATAAATTCTGTGCACAGCTTGCTTGGGTGGCTGTTATCAAGTGTTATTGTGGGGTCGCACTCACATGGTCCAGAGCCAAAAATAGTGGCTCTCTATAATGCGTCTGCAGGCACTCACATGTTGTGGCACTGTCCCTTTAGCTCCAGTAGAACTTGCAGCACCTCAAATCATAAGCAGGACAGGGAGGACTACCCAGAGTGTAATACTGATAATAGTTAATAAATAGGTTTAAGGATAATGCTCCTACTCACTGTAGATGGAGCCCCTATGTGTTTGGCTCTTAGTGATGCGCTGATGACCCCTTTTGAAGGTAGGGTCCGACCTATATGCTCCTGAATTGCTGTGGCTTGCAACCAGGGATCACAAGAAGGGACAGAACTCCAGTCAGCCAGGAAGAGGTTAACTATTAAACTTTCCTGACATAGACATAAACAGACAAAATAAAATAAAGCCTACCAAAACGTGTTTTGTGGTCACTGCGGCTTCCTCTGTTAGTCCCAAAATAAAATGTTTTTAAAGCAGAATAAAAAAAGAAAGGTTTGAGTGTGCTTTTGCTGATAATTGTATATTTGTTTAGTGCAAGTGTTTGGGGATTTGTTTGCACATCCACATTATAGCTGCATGCTTTACGCCAGTGTTTCTCAAACCTCTCCCCGTGACCCTCAACCAGGCCAGATTTTGCAGATCTCCTTGGGGAAATGCAGACTGAATCCTGCAGTCGATGAGCAGCAAATCATATCACCTGTGCTGTGCTTCAGATATCTGGAAAACCTGGCCTGGTAGATGGTCCCGAGGACAGGTTTGGGAAACACTGCTTTACGCCTTCCTTTTGTTTCAGCGCTCTCAGAGTTAGTCATATACTCAGAGGTCAAGTCCAGGGGGAACGCATAGGCACTTCCTCCACTATTTTTGCAGCGGGAACTGATTTTCCATGGGTCAAATACACTATAAAGATATAAATCATAGATTTATTGTCACTTGTATATTTTTCTGACAATCCACACATCTGTATATAAATATATACGGTTTGAGTATGTTTATGCTATGTGTCCAATGATAATTGCTAATTGGGGGTCGGAAATCTTGGACTGCTATTTTTAGGACTTGACCCCAGCATATACTGTACTCCTTGGTGAAACTATAAGGGTTATCCACTAATTACCCTTGAATAACTTGAGCACAATAACCAAATCATAAAGTAACCACAAGGATAGTCCAACGTGGTAACTCCATTACGGACATGCAATATATGATAGTAATTATCATTCTGCAAGCATTCATTGCTGCTTAACATGGAATGGCGCACACCGTGTACCAGGGATACTGATAAGCAGTTGGCTAATGATATGTGGATAATGAATGTGTAGCTATTGCAGGCATGTCTTGATTTTTCTAATTAATAGTAGTGGCGTTAAAGTGCACATTATTTATTTTACATTAATAAGAATCACTATGTAAACAGGCTCGTGTTTATCGCGCTGTTCTTCCCCCTCCAGAATTTAAATATTCTGCGCTCTTGCAAATACTTACAACTCGTTTCTGTTAACAGTCTGTTGCACTCGCAATGTCTTGTCCCCAGAATTAATGAGGCAGTCAGGGACGTCAGTTTGTTGATAAATCTGAAATGCAAACCTGCCATAAATCTTCTTCTCCCCTTTACTGGTCATCAAATCAGATTATGGAATGTGCCTTTTTACAGCACTAAAGGCTTTTGGGAGTTTAGCACAATTTAAAAATAGGCACGGTTGCACAAATCTAGAATTCTGCTTTCTTTCCATTAAAAATAAAAATTGGACGGTTTTATGTAACATGGCTATATCACTTTTTTTTTATTTTTACTACAAACTATTGCCCTGGATGACATATTGTAACTTCTATAATTTTTCCGTATATCTATCTCCGTCAAGATCTATTTATCTATTCCACCAGTACATGGGAATGCCTGCAAGTAACTCAGTAAGAGAACCTAATCACACAGCCTAAAGACAAATGCAAAGCTCTTGCCTGCCTAACATATTTCTTCAACTAACCAACGCTTCTTCTTAACGCCCAGTGGGACCCTCCGGATTGCAGTCATTCCTAAGCAATCCAAGAAGAGGCACTTGACCCAAGCGGTTTGGGTATTAATAGTATTTTGTGTTTTGTCAGGAACCAAGCATTCACAACCTTCTTCTATGAAAACAGCTGAGTCTAGTTGGAGTCCACGTTGCATGCCCTACAGCATTCCGGCGGTATATTAGCTTTATTTTGTCTGACCTTTTCCTGCGGGGGTACACTGAAGAATCATAAACAAAGTCATTAAGAGCAACATAAATTGTCTTAACTCACAGCAGCTGAATAATACAGAATAGCCGGGTCTGAGGTGGAGGATTATTACAGATTTGACACGCAATGCAAGCTATGTGAACGTTAGCAATAAGAACGAGTGTCAATCAGGGCGGACAGGCTTAAATTAGGCATTGACACGTGTGAGGTCGTCATCGTGCTGCAGCTGGCAGGTTATTTCCCTGGGGAAAATTAAGGAATACCCTCATGCTACAGGAGAATGCAAGACGGTTACACAATTAAAATATGGCGGTTTGGCTTTATGTAGACGTGTATAACCGGTCATTCCGTGGTCTATTAATGATATTCTTCATTGAAATATGTCTCAAAGACAAGTCTAACATCCTGAGTTATAGGAAGAGCATAGTTGGGCCTTGGATCCAAAAGTAATATACAGTCTGTATATATTGTGTTGGGCATCTTCATCAATGGCTTCTTTCATTCTAGCTAACATGTCCACTCAGTATTATTTAATTGATCACTCATCCCTGAGCGTCCCCACCCCTTAACCCTCTAGAGAGCGGTTCTCAGAGGGCTGATTCAGTGCACAGACTGAGCTTTGCCAATAAGCCAACGATCAGCTAGGACTCATTCCCGCTTCTGGGAAGTTCCAGGACGCAGAACCAATTTCAGATTTCGAGAAACCAGCTCATGCCAATTGCTTCAATGCACTTGCAGTGAGAATCACTGGATTGTCTGGATGCTTGGTCTAGCATAGTAATGGCGGACATGGGCACCCCAGAGGATTCGGAACTCTGAATTACACATTCGATGATGCTCACCTCTCCTTAATGCTGCAAGAGCATAATGGGGCATGCTGTTTTAAACCAATTGGGGTGTCAAGGTTCACCCGCATTGCTCTTGCATTCACTCCCGCACTTGGTCATGAGACATGTTGTGACTCAAAGCAAGCCAGCAGCATGTCACATCAGGAGAAGCTCAGAGGCAGCAGTGCATTGGTGAATTTCTAAAAATTACTAAAGGGTTACAATGTTAAAGAGGGTGCGGCGGGGGTCTGGAGGGGTTAATGTTTAAGGCATCCACTGCTCCCTTCTGTTTTAAACCTATATCCCTTAAAGAGCATGTTACTTGATTTGGGCTGCAGTTGCTGTCCACTGATTGACGTTGGGGAAACAGCCAATATAAAAAGGTGCCAAAATAAAATATACAGGGTTATTCAAAGAGAATCGAAAAGTCACCGCATGTTCCCATGCAAATCCCATTTAGGCAACCCTGCGGTGTATTCAGCACGCACCACAGGGCCGTCGAAGTGCAGGGAAAAGCTTCCGCAAATACCACGAAAAGTCACCGCAAAATCCCGTAAAAAAAATCTGGATTAACCCGCCGAAAACGCCGGAAAAACCCGGGCAGGAGCCGATCACACACAGCGAAGCCGCTGGAAAAAGCCGATACCGCAGACGAGTGAAGTGAATAAATTAGCAAAACAGTTTGCTTGAATGTGTGAAAAGTCAAATGCTGTTTGCAAAGAAACTAAGGAGCGAAAATGTCTAAAATTTACATACGAGGTCCAAGCAATGATAATAAAGAGGGCTGTTACAGAAAAAATAAGTAAACAAAAAATAAAAAAAATCTGACTTTTTTTAAAAAAAAGAAAGAAATTCAGAAAAATGCTTAAAATATCCCAAAAAATCTATAACTAAAGAGACTCTTTACTGCAGAATTTTACAATGAACGGTTTATTAGATATTGAATTAAAACAGGAATATTTTTAACATTGAAGCCTATGGGATTCTCCTGAATAAATCTGCCGCATGAAACCACCGAATGGCAGGGCATTACGGGAACCTTTCACTGCTGGATTGTGTTCTCTGAATAGCCGAAGCAGTGCTTTTTTATGGGGATTTCACTGCCCTCAAACAGGCACCGAATGTGTAGGCAATTCGCCAGGATTTGGCGTATTGCCTGCTCTCTGAATAGCCGAATGGCCAAGAAAGGTAACCGAACGCTGCTTTTCAGCATTCGGTTCCCTGTCTCCAGCCATTTGGATCTCTTTGAATAACCCTGATAGTTTCTTGCATCAAATATTTTTAGAAATTTAAATTAAGAGGTGTTGAAGGTCATCATCATCATAGCAGCAGTGTTTGGGGCATGGAAATGAAAAGCTGCAAGAACCCAGAGGTAAGAACATTGATAGTTTGCAATCAGACAGTCAGATATGATGTCAGTGCCTGGACAGCAGTGTGATGTAAATTGAGTCATTATGGTAGGTCACTGTCTGGAGTCAGTGAAAAATCACCCGTCTAGTCCAGAACATACAATGTCTGAATCACAAGACTCTATACTGCAAAGGTTTTATCAGTTCTGTTTAATAAACAAAGACACACCGACATAACCTGTGGAATTGTAGAAAAAGAATGCTTACTGCTTAGCAGAAATGATGAGATTGGAAATCAAGCAGGAACCCGCACCCCACAAAAGCTTCGGCATACCAAAGATATTTCCTGCACTTGTGAGTTGTTTCTTTTCAGTTGCTAACATTGTTTGCAATGGTTACATAAAATGTATGAAACGTTGAAGCTCTGAGGATTATTTGATACATCAAAAAAATACAGCGAACATGGTGACACTTGACATTCTATTTATGTGATCTACTTATTATAACCAGTGTCAGATACAGTAACGTGAAAAATAATTAAACCACTCATCTGAAGAAAGAAAAATTTAGAGCATTTATATTTCCCAAGCATTTTAGCCTGTGCGTCAGACTGTCATGGACGAGTGCTTTAGGTATAACGTGATCCAAAGGAGAGGTTGAAAAGAAACTATAATTAGACATGAGGTATAGGGATCTGCACAGCGCTTATCCTGATAAATGTTACCATGTGCTCCTCGACTTCATTAAGTTAGTATTTGTAGAAAGGCGCTGTGGTTCAAGAGGTTTAGGCATTTATAATGAAAATAAAACCTACAGCACAAAAAAATATAGAAATCGCACACTCAATTGCATACCTACATATATAAAAGCTCAGACAATGCTGAACAAAATACTAAAGCATCAAACTTAGAGCACCTATACCAGGCGGTCACACTTTGGTCCTCCATATGTTGCTAAACTACAATTTCCATGATTCCCTGGCCATCTATTACATTGAAAGCATTATGGGAACTGTAGGCACCAACATCTGGGGGTCCAGGAGATTGACAGCTCTGATCTATACCTTTTGTGGACAAGGCATAATACTTATTAGAATAATGACCACTAGGCCAAACACAAAAACCATGCAAGATGAGACCAGATTGTTGTAACAGGATCTACAAATAAAACGTATATCTGCAAAGCGAATGAAATCTGAGCATGATGGTAGCCCTAAACCTTATATATGAACCAACCATGAGCTTTGTGATGGTGTAGTTTGTGCAATGGAGTGCTCTCCACTTTGGTTTGTTGTGTCTATTTGTCACGAGAAGCACCTGCCTGTTATTCTTACTAAACGTTTTGAGTGCTGCCTGCCTTGGTTGTTGTGATATGTACTTACAGCTCAAATTCTGTCGAATACTCGCCTAGGATGAGTAGAAATTTAAGCAGGGCGAGTGGGAATGTGTCCCTTTAAGTATGCATCATCTTGAATTTGGCACTAGGGATGTGCACCGCTGAAAATTTTGTTTCGTATTTTTTTTCCAGGTGTTTTTTTTGTTTCAGGTCGTTTCGGACCGCTTTAGTTTTGATTCGGGGATTTGATTTTGATTCAAAATTTCGGATCGATTCGGCGATTCCTGTCATTTTGGCATTTGGATCATTTCGGTGATTCGGATCATTCGGGTGATTTGGTTCAGTTTGGTTTTTCGTTTTTTAAGGAGTTATTTGGTTTTTGTATTGCTTATTTAAGAATGGGAAGTAGATTTACTATCAATAGAATGAAAGTTCCTTTACTTATTCTTTTAATATTTTTTAAGCATTTTTTTGGGTGAAAGTTTAGGTTTCTTAACTTTTTTTTTAAAAGAAACAAGGCTTTTTAACCCATAGGTTTCAATGCAGCATATGATTCCGCACACTGCCGGGCAGCACCTCTACAGTATAATAATGCAGCATATGAATCTGCACACTGCCGGGCAGCACCTCTACAGTATAATAATGCAGCATATGAATCCGCACACTGCCGGGCAGCACCTCTACAGTATAATAATGCAGCATATGAATCCGCACACTGCCGGGCAGCACCTCTACAGTATAATTAATGCAGCATATGATTCCGCACACTGCCGGGCAGCACCTCTACAGTATAATTAATGCAGCATATGAATCTGCACACTGCCGGGCAGCACCTCTACAGTATAATAATGCAGCATATGAATCTGCACACTGCCGGCAGCACCTCTACAGTATAATAATGCAGCATATGAATCTGCACACTGCCGGGCAGCACCTCTACAGTATAATTATGCAGCATATGAATCTGCACACTGCCGGGCAGCACCTCTACAGTATAATAATGCAGCATATGAATCCGCACACTGCCGGGCAGCACCTCTACAGTATAATAATGCAGCATATGAATCTGCACACTGCCGGGCAGCACCTCTACAGTATAATAATGCAGCATATGAATCTGCACACTGCCGGGCAGCACCTCTACAGTATAATAATGCAGCATATGAATCTGCACACTGCCGGGCAGCACCTCTACAGTATAATAATGCAGCATATGAATCTGCACACTGCCGGGCAGCACCTCTACAGTATAATAATGCAGCATATGAATCTGCACACTGCCGGGCAGCACCTCTACAGTATAATAATGCAGCATATGAATCTGCACACTGCCGGGCAGCACCTTTACAGTATAATTAATGCAGCATATGAATCCACACACTGCCGGGCAGCACCTCTACAGTATAATTAATGCAGCATATGAATCCGCACACTGCCGGGCAGCACCTCTACAGTATAATAATGCAGCATATGAATCTGCACACTGCCGGGCAGCACCTCTACAGTATAATTAATGCAGCATATGATTCCGCACACTGCCGGGCAGCACCTCTACAGTATAATTAATGCAGCATATGAATCCACACACTGCCGGGCAGCACCTCTACAGTATAATTACTGCAGCATAAAACGAAAAACCAACTGAACCGAATGACCCGAATCACCGAATCCACCCGAAATTTCGCATCATCCGAATTATCGAATGACTTGAAATTTCAAATCAATCCAAAATTTCGTGTGGTCGACATTTTTGATTTGGGATGCTCTCGGAAGCACGAAAATGGTACAATTCGTCCGTAAATCGATTCAGTACGAAACGAATTGCACATCCCTATTTGGCACCTGTCCCTTTTAAATTTAGGTATATAGGCTGATATATATATATATATATATTACACACACACAGTACATAATTGTTAAACACGGTTAGCTTCCAAAAGGTACATGTTTTAAATCTTTGATAAAGCAAATTTAATCCAACTAAACGAGTAAACCACTCTTACCATATTATTTTCTAAAATTATTGGCGTGGTATTGACCCAACTGTCCAATAGAGGGGCTTCCATTTCTATATGCCATTCGATTAACCATGAAGTTTTAATCACTTTTTTTTCCCTTTGATAAGATAGTGTGTAATACCAAACATAATCTTTTACAAGTAACTTTTTCCAAAGTACAAGACTATGTTTCAATAAGTAATATTCTATCTGAAATAGACAATATCTGAAGTTATACCTTTTCCTTTAGAATAATAAAGAACATAAAAAGACTCACGAGTTCAAACAAAATCTATTACATATTTCATATTAAAGATACTCTAAGATTCCTTTGATTCCTCCATGAAGAAATACAGAAATAACCAGGTCTCTTCACGGCAACTTGTAAAAGCATCGCCATTTTATTGCCACTACTTTTTCATTATTCATTTCCCAGTGAGAGTTTTCTTTTCTAAAGGTTTTACCTTGTAGTCTACATTTCATTAAGGTACAACTTGTCAGATGTGTGCAGTGACTTTATCAGTGCGGGATAATTGCCTCTACAGGATGTGACCTACATTTTCATTAAAAAATTTTATTTTGAGTATTTTTTGTGAATTGAGAAAATGCGAACAACATTAACATGCGGGATTTAAATACAGAAAATACATTTATCTGACAATATATATTACCATCTATATAATCTATTCTGATATGCATCCCCAATCTATCCTTCTATACATTTATCCAGCTATCAATCTTTTAATTCCTATACATCTATCCATCTTCCTATTGTGTCTCCATCCATCAATCTATTCCTATATATGTATCTATCCCTCTATCCATCTGTCAATCTATCCCTTTATCCATCTGTCAATCTATCCTTCTATTCATCTGTCAATCTAGACTATCCATCAATCTATCCCTCTGTCAATCTATCACTCTATTCATCTGTCAATCTATGACTATCCATCTATCAATCTATTCCTTTTATCCATCTGTCAATCTATCCCTCTTATCCCTGTCAAACTATCCATCTCTCAACCTATCCCTGTCAACCTATCAATCTATCAACCTATCCCTCCATCCCTCTGTCAACCTATTCCTCTATCCATCTGTCAACCTATCCATCTGTCAACCTATCCCTCTGTCAATCTATCCCTCTATCCCTGTCAACCTATCCCTCTATCAACCTATCCACCTATCCCTCTGTCAACCTATCCCTCTATCCATCTGTCAACCTATCCCTCTATCCATCTGTCAACCTATCCCTCTATCCATCTGTCAACCTATCCCTCTATCCATCTGTCAACCTATCCCTCCATCCATCTGTCAACCTATCCCTCTATCCATCTGTCAACCTATCCCTCTATCCATCACTATATCTATTGCTTTAACTATAATAATTTTCTCGATGCTTTGAGATTATTTCTTCTACGGTTGAGACATATTTGTCTATATATTGTTTTTCTATTTTGTCATATGTTGTTTTGATTAAGTGGTTACTGAATAAACATTGACTGGTAAAAAAACCAAAACAAAGACAATCAGTTTATAGAAAACAATAAAAATGTGGATGCGTAGCCTAATAAGAGCAAGAATAAAAACATGCATATGTGGACGGACCAAAAGATTCACTATTAAATTACTTCTCTTCTCTTTAATGAGGTTTGTCTGGTGGTAATGGTAATCTCTTTGAGCAAAAAAAAAATATATATTACAACACCAACAACTTACTGGTCTCATTAGTGATAACTCAAATTCTGTTTTATAACTTGGTGATCATTAATGAGCTGTGGAAATAAACATTTTTTTCTTCCATCTGTTACTTTGACTCAGGTAGCAGAGCAGCGAATGATCTGATCCTTGGCCTCAAGACCATTTAGTTATTTTTACAGTTATGTTTATATCATCAATGTAGCCTCAAACTGGGTCTTTAATGACATATTGTATGCCCAATGCACTTCTACTCTTAAGTACTGCATGGTTTTCACTTTACAGAACCTTTCCAAACGATGGAGCTACGCTCCTGATGTCTTATTATTGTGGACATTACTGGTATTATTCCATCTAAAAAAAGAAACAACATCTTAGAATGACCATTAGCAGAAAAAAAAAAAACGTGCTTATGGAAAACCTGAGACTATCAACAGAATAGGTCTAGGACAAGCTTAGAAAACCATAAACACAGAAGGAAGTTATATAAATCAATAGTTTCCTAAAATAATATGAGATATAATTAGGATAAAATTGACACTTAACTGGATGTTCTGTTCTGCTACGATAATTATAAGATACATTGTTTATTTAATTGACTATACTGTTGGTGTGAGCTAAATATTAGTACCAAGTCCATAAACTAAACAGGATCTCTCATGTTCTAATTAAAAGATAGAGGGCTCTCTTACATTCTCCGCGCAAAAGCGCACGCGCAGCGCAATTTTTTTGCACGCAGCGTTAAACGTTAACGTGCATAAATTAACGCTGGTATTACGATCCGAACGCATCTTTTCATCCGTCTGAAAATATCGCGTGTAAAAAATACGCGCAGAAATCGGTGGGCAGACTTTTTTCACGCGATTCAGCCGATCATAATTAAGAACCACAATTGTCTCCCATTCAGTGTAATAGGGCCCATACTTTTTTAATAAAACGTAAATATAATTTTAAGTTTTATCAATAATTATCTAAAATATCAAAAAAAAAATTAACAAGCCTTGTTTTGCATTGTTCCTAAACTAACATGAATAGATCTGGTGGCTTTCCTGCGTTGGCAGTGATCAATACAGTGTAAAGTGATAAAAAATATTCCTAAAATGCGATAAAAAGAAACGTTCGGTTCATACGAGTTTCTCAAACTGAATAGCACAACTTCAACTCAGTTTTTCCCATGTTAAATTACTTTTAATTCACATTCACCATTCAAAATACTCATTAGGTTTTCTACTGCATTTTAATTTTATTTTATAATTCCATATATATATTGAAGTTCAATTTTATTTACAACTGGAAGAGCTTGGGAGAGAGAGTGAGAGAAAAATAAGAGGAAGAGAGAAGAGAGAGGGGAAGAGCGAGAAAAAGAAAAGGAAAGAGAAGAAGCGAAAGAGAGGAAAAGAAAGACAGTGTTATCCCAGATTAAATAATTAGTACAGGATACAAGGATACCTTTCTAGTGAACCAACTGTATGTAGTAAAATTAATTGTTTCAAGCTTCTCTTCTATAAAAAAAAATCCTTTTGTAAGGGTTAACTGCCATGGTTATTCCAATGGCTTTGTAACGTTGTCGGCTTCCAGCCTCTCCAGTGTGCTTGAAGGCAGCATGTCTGATGCTGCTCGCTGACCAACACCCGGTTTAAATAGAGACAGGCAGGGAGGTGGCTGCATGAGGCGCGGCTTGAGAGGGGGGCGCGGTCTGGTGAAGGTCTTTAAAAACCCACAGTTCCTTCTCAGCAGTGCCAGATCGTGGTTATCCATACCTGAGCTCCCTGTACCCTGTCGTAATTTAACCTGTTATTGACCTCTGCTTGTTTTCTGACCATTCTGCCTTCCGTTGCCCTAGACTATTTTCCTTGTACTACGCTACTGCACTGATATCGACCCGGCTATTCCATTTGACTATTCTATTCTCTGTATTCCTGACTCTGGCTCGTCTGACTACCCCCGTGTTGCTGACCTGGTTTTGTATTACGACATTGTCTTTGATTAACCCTTTCTGTCTAGCTAGTATACTTATACCTGGCCAATTTTTAAGGACCAGACAGTTAGGGATTGTTCTACGGCTACTCTGTTGGTAGCTTTTTGGCTCTATGGAGTATTGGGCTTTAAGGGCTGCGTGATGGGATCCGGGAACCGTGACAGGCTTCTCTCCAGACACTTAGGGCCATATTAGATAGTTGGTGCTAACTTAACCAGAGCTGTTGTAAACTTACCAGAGCCATTATAGCCTACGAAGGTTTTATGTTTACAACTGCTCTTGTTAAGTTAGCACCAACATTGTAATATAGCCCTCCGGTTTTCAACAAATAACCTTGCCCAGATCTTAGGTCCTGTGTAAACACTGCCTTTTTCTCTGAGCCCCACATGCGCAATTGAAATGTTCCTATTTTTCTGCAACAAATTGAAAAAGCTCATTACAATATTTTTGAAAGGACGTCAAAAGAGAGGCAGCATGTAAATCTGATGTTTTAGACTTCGTATTTCTCGATTCCAATTACTCTGACATCAAAAAAGGAACTAAATTAAAAATTTACTCTTCAGAACCAAGTCTCCGAATTTCCCTAACTTCCAAGGAGGAAAAGATCCACCGTCACATTAATAATTAAGAAGATGCTCAAAGAGTGAACTTCTGTGAAATTGCTTTGAAGTCTTTTCACTCCAGCCCTGTAACCAGCCATATACCTCATGACTTTATTTTTTTTGAGCACTCAACTTTTTCATCAACAAATATAAAACTTCTTGAAAAAAAAAAAAAAGTTATTTTGAAGTCTTAAGAATCATATATATATATATAAGACAATGCAAGGCTTTCAACTTGTTTGGAAGTAAATATTGTAATATGCACCTAGACAGGAGCTGTGAGGTTTAGGTAAACATCTATGAATGTGTCAGGACTCACATCTGTGTCAGGGGGGAATCTGGCATGCGGGATGTCATGTCTGTGAGGCTCCAACCTGCAGCGTCTTATAGGGTGACAGACAGGCCGGGGCTTCTCTCTTTTCCTGGGTGGGAGACCACGGCACCCAGAAAGGATACTGAACATGGTGGCAGCCGCATGGTCTTGGTGTGCGGGCGGGGCCTCCAGTGGGGAAGGAGTCTCCTGCTTTGAGGGTGCAGTTCCTATCAGGATAGGCTGGGAGGAGTTGTCATGGCAACCAGACACTCCCTTAGTCTATGGAGGCTTGGACTCCTCCACGGGGTGGTGGGGTTCTGAACTGGCTCCCTATTTAAACTTGCATCTTCTGTGGTGAGGTGCACATTTGTCTCCAGGCTATCCCTGCTGCTGGGTACCTTCTAGTGATTGACTCCAGTGTACCAGACCCTTTGGCTTTCCCTTTTTGACTCTGTTTGCTATATGACTGCCCTTGACCTTTGGCTTTCACCCTGGCTTTGCTTCTCAGTGCCCTTTCGGATAACTCTCCTCAGTTGCCCAGTGCCCCTTCCACTGCTATGTCACACCTCGCACACCGGCCTCCTATAGCGGCAGGCATGACAGACAGAATGCTAGAGAACTGTGAAGAGAATGACAAATTATATGGAAAACAACTGAAGATTCTATACAGTCCATACAGCCAGTACTCATCCCTCACAGCTTTCCAATAGTATCTTGTCCAGATGCTGACGTCCATGACATATAAATAATAGCAAAGAAGATGTTCTTTAAAATTTATTTAGTAACCTTCTCAGAATACACTTGGTCGAATTGTCTGTTTGCTCTATTTTGAGGACTGGCCACACTCTCTTGTTTTGCATCCCTCATTGCAGGACCTATTGAAATCTTGAACTGCAGAGAGTTCCAGGAGGATATGTCCCAAATAAATGGGTTAATGCCCAAGAGCAGTTATTAGGTTAGGAGGGATATGACCTGCTGCGATGGGGCACATTGGTGTTGTGGAAGAATTATGAAATATATGATCATATTTTGTGACCGACCCCCTCCCCATAGTATTTTCCACAGTTAGGGATTTTTAGTGTCTTTATACCTATATCAAAAAGAGAACAGCTCGTGATCTGTTGTGATATATTCTGAAGATGTAGACTGGGAGCAGTGGGATGGTTTGTTGCCAACATAGATTCTCACCTGGATACCTACAGGGTTCATCATCTTGGCAGTAATGAGATGCCTCTCTGCCTTTTCAGCATCTTTTCTACACCTTTCCGATTCCCCCAGGTATACATTTTTTGCAGGTATTCTGTACGCTTCAATTCTTGACATATTTTCAAACTGACCTTATATCACACTCTACTACCATAAATATCCTTTATATATACACATATAATCAATTGTTTATAACATATGCACTTTGCAGATGCATAGACAGACATGGACAGTGGAAACCATACATAGGATCTACAGCAGATTAATTTGATTCCAAGGCAAATTCATGGAGAGATAGGATACCTAAGGTGGGTTCTCCGCTTGATAGCCAACTTTGAGTCTGAACCCATTATATCTTTAGCCATTTATAGATAAAGAGAACGAGAAAAGGCTATTAAATCTAAAAAATATAAAATAAAAATCTATTTTGTTTTGAGCAAGAGAGTTTCCAAGATTTTCTTTTAATCTCAATTTGGCAGTTTCTAAGTTAAGCTTTCCATTCAGACAGAACAGAGCATTGCAGGCCAGTGTAGTTCAGCCAACTTGTCGTCTAATATCTTTTATTGGCTCATTAATGATGAATTCTTTAGAACACTTTGCCCTCAATCTTAATTCACAGTTGCCTAACATGTGCTTAATGTAGTCTGGATTTTTTCTCATAGAGCCTGAACGTTCATAAATCTTTACTGAAAGCCAGCAGCGTTTCCACTTGGTGATTACTCGAAATGGAAAAATAGCCAAAATGGGAAATATTATTTATAGCATCTGAAGATTGTGTAATAGAAAAAAGATGGAATGATGAAGAGCGGCCCAGTGAGAGAAGAATGAAAGGGATCGTTATGGTCGTAAACATTCATATTTTCTGGAAGTGCCAATGACAATAAAAAAAAGATAAAAAATATGCTTATCGCATCCTATGCATGTGAAGCTGTCAAATTAAAGTCCATCAGTTCTTACTGGACTGTAAACCCTAGGAACCTCCACCGGTCAAAAACAAACAAAACTTTTCAGCTCAGCTGACACCACCCTTTTTTTTTACCAATTTAACAGTTTATTTGCAGATTACATACCCTCCCGCATCCTCTGGTGCAGGCAATCCCCTACAGGAAGTGGCAGGTAGCCTGGTCAATGATCATCAACATGTGAGTGACTGATGTGCAGGCAGCCTGTCACATCCTCGGCACCTGTGGGCCTTCAGGGGGGGGGTCTGAGCACTCTGTGACATCGCTGGCTGGCCGGGTGCCAGAAGTTCTGGCCGTGGGTGCGCCTGGAGGGGCGGGGTGCGGCTTGATGACGTGGAGCCGCAGGCCTTAAATGCAGGGCGCGAGTCGACTCATCGCCCTGATGTGGAGTTAGTTCCCGCATCGCCTGGTGTTTTTCTGATTCACTGATTCTATCATTCTATCACTGACCCGGATTGTAGGAGAACCCTGTTTCTTGCTGACTTGGACTGCCTTTCTGACTATTCTCTTGCTGACCAAGCCTGTATGTTTGTTTTGTCTAAAGCAGTCTCAGAGTGTTTGTTGTGTTTGAACCGCGCTGACCCAGAGTGTATAACTATCTTACAGGGTTATTCAAAGAGATTCGAAAAGTCACCTCACGTTCGGTGACTTTTCGTTCTCTTCAATTCGGTTCCTTTTGCCGATCCCATTTCGGTGACCCTGCGGTGTATTCAGCAAACACCACAGGGTCCCCGAATTGCAGGGAAAAGCTGCCGAAAACCCGACGAAAACGAACCGCAAAACCCACCGAATGCACGCCGAAAACAAGCAAAAACATCTGGATTAACCTTCGAAAAACCCGAGCAGGAGCCGATCACACGCAGCGAAGCAGCCGAACAGGAGCCGAATCACACAGAGCCGAAGCAGCTGAGACGCAAAGGAGGCAGTGAATAAATTAGCAAAACCGTTTGTATGAATCTGTGAAAATGAAAAGCTGTTTGCAAAGAAACTACTGAGCGAAAATGTCTGAACTTTACACAGGAGGTCCAGGGAATGATAATAAAGAGGGCTGTTACAGGAAAAAGAAGTAAACTTAAAAAAAATCAAAAAAAAATCTGACTTTTAACCCCTTAGTGACCGGGCGGTTTTACACAAATCCGTCTTTTAGTGACCGCTGCTGTTTTTACGTTTCTGCGCTGTTAGTGTTTAGGTCAAATTTTCCTCTTACTCGTTTATTCAACCCACACATATTATACACCCTTTATCCCGCCATTAAATGGACTTTCTAGAAATACCATTATTTCCATCATATCGAATAATTTACTATAAAAAAAAATATGAAATATGAGGAAAAAAATGGTAAAAACACACTTTTTTGTAATTTAATCCCCAAAATCTACAACCACCCAAAACGACCCCGGCTAAATAGGTTCAAAATTTTGTCCCGAGACTAGAAATACCCAATTTTTACATGCGTTTGCTTTTTAACCCCTTCACTGCTGAGACAGTTCACCTATGTGCGCTGCGCTCATTCTGACCATTTTGTGCTAATTATTTTTAGATGACAGCCTAGGTCCTATTTAATTAAACCCCCTCCAGACAAAAAATTTTTTTTTAAAAAAAAACATTTTTTATTTTATTTAATTTTTTTTTTAAATTTTTTTAAAACCAAACCTGGTCATGTTTGGTATAATTTGAAAGGCCATAATCAGGCCTTTCAAATGATGGCTATATGACCATCTAGCTGCCATGGATCGGGAGATAAAGGGATCCTTAGGATCCCCTTATCTCTACATGCCAGCTAGAGGGTTAACTGGCCCACTGACATCCTCACACATGTGGTGAGGTTGTCAGTGGGTGGGGGGGACCTGGAGGCTTGGCTGACATCCAAGATGTCAGCCCCCCTCCAGGTTTGAATCGCGTTTTGGCGCCAATTGGCGCCGCAACGTGATCCGGCGGCGAAACGGTTAATGCCATACACCCCTCTCCAGCGGTGCAAACGGCATCTCCCTAGCTTCAATGGTTGGGGAGATAGAGGGCTCCGAAGAATGGCCAGGAAAGGTAACCGAACGCTGATTTTCTCAAGCAATTCGGATCTCTTTGGATAACCCTGATAGATACAGAGTATATGTCTGTCCTGCATTGCGCTAACTCAGATAATCCATCGATCTGCCCTGTTGCCAAATTGTAGTGTATGAGGACCCTGTTTGTTGCCAAATCTGCCTGTACGAAAACCCTCTCTGTTGCCAACTCGGAACGTTTGTATGACCATGCTTCTGTTAACCCCTGGTGTTTGAGCACACTGCCTGAACCTCTTCCTGACTGCTTTCCGCTTATCAGTGAAGTTAACCCTTTGTGGCTCAGCGAAAACTTGATCTTTAAACTTGCTGTGACTAAACTTTACTCATTGTTGATCTGTCTGTTCTCCCTGGCTGGGAGTGATAGGGTTAGTGGTCCCAACCATTAAAGGATTAGAGGGTCTAGAAGTCTGTCGAAAAGGATTCCCACCACGGTTGTGAGGGGTGAGCAGGACAGAGAACATGACATAGCCAATCACATGCTTCTAAAAGTAATAAGAAGCATTATGAATCGACTGGTGGAACACTTATCTTGCACCTGGATGCTCTCAAGGTTGACTAATAGCCTTGAGGGTGAAGGGAAGACCATCACCTGTAAACTATTAGTTTCACACGGTATAATGGGAATAAGCGCAGATGAAATTTTTTTCTTTGTTATGTTTCACACATGTTGGGCTGGATGCATTTGGTGGTTGCAGCCACCCCATCGGGGAATAGGCGTGACCCCACCCCTCCTGTACTGTAAACTATTAAGCTCAGATGACCACCGCCAGGGCCGGCGCTGCCGCTAGGCCAGCTAGGCAGGCGCCTAGAGCGAAGTGCCCGCCTAGGGCGCAGCCGGCCCGACCATTTAAAAAAAATAAAAAATTGGCCCTGGGGCGGCCGCGTGCTGCAGCCAGCCCCAATACGTGCCGGTGTCGCCGCCGGCATCAAGGAGACGGAGGCGTGGACTTGGTGCTTCCAGCTTCCTGCACCAAGTCCACGCCTCCGTCTCCTTGACGCCGGCGCCAGCACGCAGAGACTGGCTACGAGGAGGCGGAGCGGCAAGGCAAAGGCAAGTACCCACGTGTGAGCTGGGGAGCCTGGCGCAAATACCTACGTGTGAGCTGGGGAGCCTGGCGCAAATACACATGTGTGAGCTGGGGAGCCGGGCGCAAATACCCACGTGTGAGCTGGGGAGCCTGGCGCAAATACCCATGTGTGAGCTGGGGAGCCTGGCGCAAATACCCACGTGTGAGCTGGGGAGCCTGCGGCAGATACCCATGTGTGAGACTGGGGCAGATATCCATGTGTGTGCTGGGGCAGATATCCACGTGTGAGCTGGGGCAGATATCCACGTGTGAGCTGGGGCAGATACCCACGTGTGAGCTGGGGAGCCTGGGGCAGATACCCATGTATGAGCTGGGGAGCCTGGGGCAGATATCCATGTGTGTGCTGGCTGGGGCAGATATCCATGTGTGTGCTGGGGCAATATATACATGTGTTAGCTGGAGGCAAATATACCCATGTAAGAGCTGGAGGCAAATATACCCATGTAAGAGCTGGAGGCAAATATACCCATGTAAGAGCTGGGGGTAAATATACCCATGTGAGAACTGGGGGTAAATATACCCATGTGAGAGATGGGGGCAAATATACCCATGTGAGCTTTCTTTTTTGGGGGGGTGCAAGTAGCTGGTCTTGCCTAGGGCGCAAAACAGTCTAGCACCGGCCCTGACCACCGCCCATTTTTTTTCCCACCTTAACAATTTAATTTCAGAACAGATGTCTTCCCACATCTTCTGGTGCAGGTAATCCCCTACAGGATTTAGCATCGACGTGTGAGCAGTCAACTCATACTGCTTCTTACTATTTTGAGTAACATTTCAGGCAGCTAATCACATGCATCTCAAAGTAGTAAGAAGCAGTATTGTAACGGGTGCAGTGGCGCTCACACAAGAGTAGCGAGGTTGAGATCCTTTTGGACGGATTTATCGGTTCGATATTAGCGAAATAAACAGTACTTTCAGACTTATACTCCAGAGCCCGGAAGTATGACAAGACAAGAGAACAGCTACTAAGCTCCAAAAGGTTTCAAAACCAACGGACAACTTAGAGCACACAACAATACAGCAGATTGCAAGACAGAAACGTCAGTACTGAGATATTCAGTAGGCAGTGGCGTAGCGTGGGTTGTCAGCGCCCGGGGCCAGCCAAGAATTGTGCGCCCCCCCCCAACCTGTGGACACGTTATCGATATTGCCGCAGCTCTCACATGGATATTGCCCCAGCTCACACATGGATATTGCCCCAGCTCACACATGGATATTGCCCCAGCTCACACATGAATATTGCCCCAGCTCACACATGAATATTGCCCCAGCCAGCTCTCACATGGATATTGCCCCAGCTCTCACATGGATATTGCCCCAGCTCTCCCATGGATATGCCGCAGCTCACACATGGATTTGCCCCAGCTCACACATGAATATTGCCCCAGCTCACACATGGATTTGCCCCAGCTCACACATGGATATTGCCCCAGCTCACACATGGATATTGCCCCAGCTCTCACATGGATATTGCCCCAGCCAGCTCTCACATGGATATTGCCCCAGCCAGCTCTCACATGGATATTGCCCCAGCTCACACATGAATATTGCCCCAGCTCACACATGGATTTGCCCCAGCTCTCCCATGGATATTGCCCCAGCTCACACATGGATTTGCCCCATCTCACACATGGATTTGCCCCAGCTCACACATGGATTTGCCCCAGCTCACACATGGATATGCTCCAGCTCACACATGGATATTGCCCCAGCTCACACATGAATATTGCCCCTGCTCACACATGAATATTGCCCCAGCTCACACATGGATTTGCCCCAGCTCACACATGGATTTGCCCCAGCTCACACATGGATATTGCCCCAGCTCACACATGGATATTGCCCCAGCTCTCACATGGATATTGCCCCAGCCAGCTCTCACATGGATATTGCCCCAGCCAGCTCTCACATGGATATTGCCCCAGCCAGCTCTCACATGGATATTGCCCCAGCCAGCTCTCACATGGATATTGCCCCAGCTCACACATGAATATTGCCCCAGCTCACACATGGATTTGCCCCAGCTCTCCCATGGATATTGCCCCAGCTCACACATGGATTTGCCCCAGCTCACACATGGATTTGCCCCAGCTCACACATGGATATGCTCCAGCTCACACATGGATATTGCCCCAGCTCACACATGAATATTGCCCCAGCTCTCACATGGATATTGTCCCAGCCAGCTCTCACATGGATATTGTCCCAGCCAGCTCTCACATGGATATTGCCCCAGCCAGCTCTCACATGGATATTGCCCCAGCTCACACATGAATATTGCCCCAGCTCACACATGGATTTGCCCCAGCTCACACATGGATTTGCCCCAGCTCACACATGGATATGCCCCAGCTCACACATGGATTTGCCCCAGCTCATGGATTTGCCCCAGCTCATGGATATGCCCCAGCTCATGGATTTGCCGCAGCTCATGGATTTGCCCCAGTTCTCACATGGATATGCCCCAGCTCATGGATTTGCCCCCAGCTCATGGATTTGCCCCAGCTCATGGATTTGCCCCAGCTCTCACATGGATTTGCCCCAGCTCATGGATATGCCCCAGCTCATGGATTTGCCCCAGCTCATGGATTTGCCCCAGCTCATGGATTTGCCCCCAGCTCATGGATTTGCCCCCAGCTCTCACCTGGATATTGCCCCAGCGGCAGCCAGCTCTCACATGGATACTTGCCCCAGCTCCGGATCCAGCAGGGGTTGAGGGGGACCAGATGCCGGGCAGCGGGAGGGCCTGCCCAGTCCTGAACAGCGTGTGAGTCCATCCGTGTTGAAGGGGAGGTGGCTGCGTGCGTGTGCAGGTCACGCGGCCCGGCCAGTCAGGTGGTACAGAGACTCAGTAACACCTGATTAGCCGGACCACGTGACAGCCTGCACGCAGCCGCATCCCCTTCAACACGGATGGACTCACTGTTCAGGACCGGGCAGGCACTCCTGCTGTCCGGCATCTGGGTCCCCTCAACCCGCGGGCCCTTGGGCGGCGCCCAAGGGCCGGGCGGGTCAGTCCGGGCCTCAAGTTTTAGGGGCGAAAATTTCTTTTGAAATTATGCGCCCCTAACAAAACTGCGCCCGGGGCCACGGCCCCCCCAGCCCCCCCCACGCTACGCCACTGTCAGTAGGACAGGCAATGAATTGATCAGACTGCAGGGCAGTCAACGCACTGACAGATTTCACGTTTTCAGACCACCTTGATCGGGTATTCAGTAACTTATGATTACCAGGGTCTATTGATACACACACAGGTTTAGGGATTGTACAAACCTGGGTACTTATGGCAAATCGAGCAAGCGAAACATAAGCTGATAACCAACAGTCTTTCGTATTTGCAGATGGTACTAGCGTAACAGATCGTATCTCATAATCCTTAGACCTGGAGTAAACCCCCGATAAGGCTGCAGTAAGAAAACCAGAGGGGATTCTCCCCATGAATCGAGTAAAACCCCAAGCAGCCTGCATGGGGTTAAACCAATGGAGCACAACACTAGTCACCGTTATAGCATGAAACATAAGATTGGTCAGAGACAAGCCGGGTCAAAATCAGGAGCAGGAATCATAGACAAGCTGGGTCAGCAACAGATTAGCAATAATAAATGAGAGGAAGCGATGCGGGAACAGAACTCCACGTCAGGGCGACAAGGCAACTCCTTGCGCCCGGCTTTAAACCCGGCGGTTCCTCGTGACTATGCCAGGCCCCGCCCCCTCAGACGCTGCTCGGCCATTATAAGGTGCTGGCACTCAGCCAGCCCTTGGCACTGAACCTTGCCCAGACCCCCCAGGATGCACAGCAGGGGCTGAGGATGTAACAAGTATGAGTTGGCTGGTGGAACACTTACCTTGCACCTGGATGCTTTAAAGGTTGACTAATAGCCTTGAGGGTGAAGGGAAGACCACCACCTTGAGGTCGGGTAACAGCATGGTTTAACAGTCGGTGGTGGAGGACATAATCTCTCACTGTGATTACTTTAACCCCTTAACTGCTGAGCCATTTCACGTCTTAAAAAAAACACATTTTTCTTTTTTTTATTATTACTTTTATTATTTTTTTTCGTTACTTTAAGCAGGGTCATGTTTGGTATCATTGAAAAGGCCATACTCTGGCCTTTCTAATGATACCAAACATGACCCTGCTAGGTGCCAACAGTCAGGAGATATCGGGGTTCAAACTAACCCCCTATCTCCACCCCATCTTTCCTTAGGAGTCAATGAGGACGTTTCCCACACGTCCTCAGCAGTGAAAGGGTTAATTAGCGGTCATATTGGCATGAGTGTCTCTTTAGTTGATACCAAATGAGTTTAAACGCCAAAAAATCTGTGGCACACTAAATATGCCACACATTTTCACATGAATGGCTGTATAATTATGTTTTGCAAGCAGGATAACAGCAAATGTGACTAGTGAAAAGATTTCTTACATATTTATTTTCTGTGTTAATCTGTATATGTGTGTTGTTTTTAAGATCTTGCATTTATTACTTTGTATATCTGTGACTAACAATTCAATGTTCTTGAACCCAGGACATATTGAAAACGAGAGAAATCTCAATGTATCCTTCCTGGTAAAATACTTTATAAATAAATACTCCTCTGTTATGTGCTCAATGGGTATCGGTTTATTTTGAGATATACCCTGTATATACCTTGACAAAGCGATAAGTACTGTTCAGCAAGGGAAATTTGCTGTGGGAGAGGAAATGGCTTGTGATAATTGGAAATATTTTATATTCTTTATTTTAGGCTAGGGTCAGACGAACGCATTTTTCGCGTTGTCCGTGAACGAATGGACGTATTTTTTCACGGAATACGCGATAGCGGTCATACGATGAGCATTTTCGTCCGTGATTTTGTACGGATCATCAATAAAACCCTTTTTGCGTCTGGACGTTATGTTAGCCGGACATTAGCAGCGTCTCTGACGTCTCCTAATCACGCACACACGCCGCTAGCGGACGCAGCGCACTCTCTACGTCCGTACTAGCGGTATCACGTTCTCGAAAAATTATAGGAGTGTTTGGCGCTTGCGTTGCGCGGCCGCACTTTTGTTCGGCCGTACTTCGTATATTGCCCGTCATTTGCTGCTACTACGGCCGTGATAAAGTGCGGCTGCACGCGCGTTCGCACTGCGTTAGTCTGACCCTAGCCTCAATATACATTACAAACTGTTGAGAAAATATTTGCAAAATTGTTTTAGTAAGGAAAAGGAAGCACTGCTCAAAATAACTTTTAGTATTAACCCCATATAATAACTTGCATGTTTTATGATCGTGCTTCACTTTAGCTGACATCTTTGGGATGCCTAAAATAGGACCTTGGCATGTATAGATTTTTTTTTATTCGTTATTATCATTAGAGTGCCAACAATTTCCGCAGCGCTTTACAATAACCAAAGGGAGCGAGATTCAGATAAATGGACATAGAATGGAAACAAGAGGTTAAGAGGGCCCTGTTCATAGGAGCTAACAGTCTAGAGCAGTGGTTCCCTACCACGGTCCTCAAGAACCCCTAACAGGCCAGATTTTGAGGATTGCTTTGGGGAAATGCAGACTGCAGATTTAGCAGTGGCAAGGTCATTGGTCAGTTTCGCAAGAGCCATTTCCATCGAGTGCAGTGAGCGAAAGCCTGATTGCAGAGGGTCAAGGAGAGAGTGGGTGTTGAGGTAGTCAGACGGGCATACGCAAGCTTTAAGGAGTTTGGAGGCAAAAGGGAGCTGGGAAACGAGGCGGTAGTTAGAGGGAGCAGTAGGATCTTGAGACGGCTTTTTTAGGATCAAGACTACCATGACATGTTTGAGGGGAGCAGGAAAGACCCCAGAGGTTAAGGACAGATTATAGGAGTGGGTCAAGGACAGTACAAGAGAAACGGAAAGTGTTTAGGTAAGATGCGAGGGAACTGGGTCGAGGGGCAAGTAGTGGGATGAGAGGATCGTAATAACGTAAAAAGACCTTGTTCAGTCGCAGAAGTCACACCCTATCAGGAGTATTCAAAGAGATCCGAATGGCTGCCGAAAGGGAACTGAATGCTGAAAATCAGCGTTCGGTTACCTTTCTTGGCCATTCGGCTATCCAGAGAGCAGGCAATTCGCCAAATGTTGGCGAACTGCCTGCACATACGGTGCCTGTTCGAGGGCAGTGAAATCCCCATAGAGAAGCAACGCTTCGTCTATTCAGAGAACAAAAACCAACAGTGAAAAGTTCCCTAAATGCCCTGTCATTCGGTGGTTTAATTCGGCAAGTTTATTCAGGTGAATCCCATAGGCTTCAATGCTAAAAATATTCCCGTTTTAATTCAATATCTAATAAACCGTTCATTATAAAATTCTGCAGTAAAGAGTCTCTTTATTTATAGATTATTTAGGATATTTTAATCATTTTTCTGGATTTTCATTTTTTTTTTTAAAAAAACAGATTTTTTTTTAAATTTTCTTTTTAACTTTATATTTTCTGTAACAGCCCTTTTTATTATCATTCATTGGACCTCATATGTAAATTTCAGACATTTTTGCTCAGTAGTTTGTTTGCAAACAGCGTTTCACTTCTCAACCATTCAAGCAAACTGTTTTTCTAATTTATTCACTGCCTTCTTCTGCGGTGTCGGCTTTTTCCGGTGGCTGCGCTGCATGTGATCGGCTCCTGCTCGGGTTTTTCCGGTGTTTTCGGCGGGTTAATCCAGATGTTTTTGCGGGTTTCGGTGTGCGTTCGCCCTCGTTTTGCGGTGAGTTTTTGGCGGGTTTGCGGTGACCTTTCCCTGCAATTCTGGGACCCTGTGGTGCTTGCTGAATACACCGCAGGGTCGCCGAAATGGGATCGCCAAATCAAACCGAATTGAAGAGAACGAAAAGTCACTGAACGTGCGGTGGCTTTTCGATTCGCTTTGAATAACCCTGATAGTATAAAGGCGTGGCATGGACTTTGTGTTGGGGCTGGCTTCGAACTCTGCTCTTCAAATATTTATATTTAATATGTGTATACTGTGCATGCACCCAATACCTGGCTCACTCGTGTATGTGTGTCTTTTATTCTTGGTGTTGTCTCTTTAAGGGAAATGGGGTATTCGGTGCAGAGACTGAGCTGGGCAAATCTAACGAAACCTCAATTTTAGGTCCCCGGATGTGTATTACTGACAGGGACATGTTCCCTCTCTTAACTCCGTTAAAGTGTAGCCAGTGTCCCCTGTTCACAGAGAGCGTCTTTCAGCTGAAATATGAGAGGACAAGCTAAAAGTGGTCATGTCAACAAGACACGCTTTGTTGCTGCAAAAAGCTACATACATACACAGATGTAGAAAACGTTCATGATTCCTACCAATGTCCCACTCTAGTATGCAATAAGATAAACACTAGAACCACTAAGGCTAGGGTCAGACGAACGTGATTTCTACGGACTGTACGTCCGTGCACACGGACGTACGTCAGTACGGAAGACACAGTAGTGGCCACACAGTCCGTTTTTTTTACTGACGTTTATTTTGACGGATGTAGGAGGGAAAATAAATTAAAAAGCAAAACCATTTTGTCCGTGAAAAATGCTGGACGTATAAATGCAGTCCGTCTGACCACGTTTCATCACTCACACACAAAGCTATGCGGACGTTGCGGACGCAGCGCACTTTGTGCGGCCCTTCTAGGGGTTGTACGTTCTTGCCTGCCTTGCGTCCGTGGGCCGCGGCCGTTGTGCGTCTGCAGTTCAGTGCGGACGTACTTCATGTAACGGCTCCAATGGACTTTCTTTCATGCTATCACGGACGTACTTTTAGGCGCAATCACGGACGTGAACACTACGCTCGTCTGACCCCAGCCTTAATGAATCAAAATATTTACGAACTGATAGATGAAAATATATCCATGTGTTGCAGTTATATTGACGTATTTGATAGAAACTATCAGGGTTATTCAGAGAGCGTGAAAAGCAGGAGAATGACTGGAGAATGAAAAATTCTAGGTCAAAACAGCCGATTTGTAAAGTGAGATGAAAGGGAGAACTTTTCTGGTTTGGCTATTTTGACCTAGAATTTTTCATTCTCCAGTCATTCTCCTGCTTTTCACGCTCTCTGAATAACCCTGTATATTTTGCTTTCATTATATATTTATTTGTTTACTCTTAATGTAACCTCTCACTGACGTCAGCTATTTCTTAACCTCTTCGCTGCTGAGCCATTTCACGCCTTTGTGCTGAGCTAATTTTAACTGCTTTTGCTCATCATGTTTAAACGCGATTTGAAGCCACGTTTTATTATACCACCCAGACATATTATAGATCGTTCTTTCCGGCAGACTCAGCAGATTCATAATATATCATTATTATATGTATACGTTATGCCCTGCCTGTATATTATAACAAAAAATGCAATAAAATTTTAATTTTTAATCATCTGCAGTGTGTTAAGTTGGTTTTTTTCACATTTTATCATCCGAGGTTTTGCGTTTATATTTTCTATGGGGTGCGCTTGTTCAAAAAGTTTGAAAAGGGGACAGTTACATTTTTGGGGGGGGAATTTCGCGATTTTTAGCAAACGCACCCCATTGAAAAAAATCATTAGTGCAGCATCATTGTTCACATTAAAATTGAAATGGGAACAATATTGCTGCATTAATAAAAATAACACAAATAAAAAAAACGTGTTTTTATTTATTTTTTAAATTATTTTTATTATCTTTTTTTTACTTCAAACATGGTCATGTTTAGTATCAGGTGGCCAGGGGGGACCCAGAGGTGGAGCCGCCATCCAAGATGGCAGCCCCCACCGGAGCTAGGCCACGATCCAGTGCTGGATGGCATCGGATCGCAGCCTGGTGCCTAAGGGGTTAAAACCAGGCCTGGTTTGTACGGCTGGGATCCTCTCATTCCCTTTCAGGTGATCTCCCGGCTTTGCGGGGGGGTGTCACCCAAAAATGACATCATCGCGCATGGCGCGATGATGTCATTTACGGGGGGAGGCGCGATGACGTCATTTACGGGGGGAGGCCCTTAAAAGACGCATCTGACTTCCAAGGAGTCAGAACACCACGGGACCACAGAGAGAGAGAGAGGTGAGTATCTTTCCCAGGGTTCCCGCTTGCAGGTGATGTGTGGGGAACGTCCTCCGCATATAGTGGGAGTCAATGAGGACGTTCCCCACACGTCACACACAGTGAAAGGGTTAATACACTTTTAGGAAATAAAAATGTTTCTCATTGTTGGAAACAAAGGTAATTCTATTAAGCAAATCTTTATCTGGATAGTATACAAATAAGACGGGCAGTATTGGGAGTGAATAAAATCAGCAGAAGGAAAAACAAATACATTTTTCACTTTGTTCCAAGGAGCGCTGCTTGCCTGATATATCATTGATACAAGACATGGACAAACTGTTCTCACAGGTGAAACTAAAAATCAATGCTATGCCTACAGTGTATCGGCAGTTCTGCAAGATTAAAAATAATACATTATCGTATTGTTCCACATTCTCTAGAGATTAACCAGGGCCACTGGATGTCCGATGCATGTCAAATGTGCTTCCTAACAGGTCCAGGTAATATTTGGGCTCACTTAGACACCCAGTCATTACAATATTTACCTATGCGTTTAGAAATAAACATTTTATACATTCTACTTTTACATTGGAGATAAAGAGTATGGTGCATGGTTTTGTAGCAAGAGCTTTGAAAGTCAAAGTGAAGAAGGAATCCATGTGAACAACAGGTCAACGTGGGTCAGTCGTAAAAAAGACAGGCAAGCACTGTTGGGAATAGACCGGCCACGTTCTTCATTGCCCTGGCTAATCGCAATGTAGTCAGATACAGATCCTTGGATGGGAGTCCAGTGCTGCGACTCGAATGATCCCAAAGTATCGAAGATTGATTAAAAAGAAATTCGAAAAGTTGAGGCGAAATTCTGAGTCAGGTGTAAACTTAAACAGAGCTCCGGTAAAATTATCAACTCAATAGGCTTTATTGGCTCTGGGAAGTTTCCAGCTCTCTGTTTAAGTTTGCAACTTACTCAGAAACCAAGATAGAAACAGAAACATAGAAAAGTGTCGGCAGATAAGAACCTTTCAGCCCATCTAGTCTGCCCAATTACATGGATACTTAACCTGGATTTATCTTTTGTTTAGGATAGCCTTATGCCTATCCCATGCCTGCTTAAATTCAATTACTGTTTTGGCCTCTACCACTTCAACTGGAAGGCTGTTCCATGTATCCACCACCCTCTCAGTAAAATAATGCTTCCTGATGTTACTTTTAAACCTTTGCCCCTCTAATCTAAGACTATGTCCTCTTGTTTTGCTACTTTGTTTCCTTTTAAATATACTCCCTTCCTCTAGAAGATTTCCTCAATTATTTGACTCTTTTATAGGGTAAAAATTAAAATTTTATTCCCCTTGATCTATTGAAGCTTGTAACATGTGATATACTTTGCATCACACAATTAAAAGATTCTATTTATCGAGTTCTAGCAATAACAAGCTATTGTACAAAGAACGCAAAATAAATTTACAAACCTCCAGCAAAGCAAGTGAAATGTAAACTAAATATAGAGCTATCTCAATAGTTTGAATATTCAATTACTGGTTAAACAGTGTAGACAATTTTGCATTGTTATGGTTGCATTAGATTTGGGGATTCCTCTGCATACCTGCATACTCTGGACAGGGCTCTATTCGATATAATAGTTGCATGTACTATGTATTCTTTCTACACATTTATAAATATTGGCAGCTACGATCATCATTCTTGTAACACCAGTAAGGGAAAAATAATAATAATGTAATAATTCTTGTGTCTAAAATTCCTGAACAAGGGTCAGAATAAGGTTAGTCATATTTTGAAACGTATACATAGTGCACGGTGCTAAATAAACCACCAGTACACACACTTATTAACAAATATAAATTAAGTGACCCTTCACAAAAGCTTGGGCTCTGGAGTGTAAACACAATTGTTTAAAATTTTAAGCATGACATAATTTAGTCAATAACAAACCTGTAAGTACAACCTACAACCAGAAGTATCAGTTTTTACAATTAAACCACTACCATTTTGGTATTTTAAAATGTATAGCATGTAGAAGTTATATCACATACAAAAAAAAAAAGGCTGCACTCAACATGGACAATGTAATTTTCATCAGGGTATTTCTGAGACCAACACACACAGTCATAATAACTTCATCAAATATGCACTGTCTGGCCAAATAAAAGAGCCAGAACCTGTATTTAAACAAAGCAAATAGGTGTGAGTCTTCCATTAGATAATTACTGCAGTGTTGAATATGTATGTCAATGTATTTTTTCCTTCCCTGATGGCACAGCGGGCATATTCAAAGATGGCAGTGCCAGGATTCATCATCTTCAGGGAGCATGGGACATCATTTTCACACATGGATTGGCCACCGCACAGTCCAGACTTTAACCCCATTGAGAATCTTTGGGATGTGTTAGAGAAGACTTTACACAGCGCTGCGACTCTCCCATCATCAATACAAGATAAATGGCGACAAATTAATGGAACTGTGGGAGGAAATAAATGTAGTGAAATTGCATAAGCTTAATGAAATGATGCCATGGTGAATGTGTGCCATCATCAAAGCAAAAGGTGCAGCCCAACAAAATATTAGAGTGTGTGACTTATTTTTTGACAGGGAGTGTATTTTATGTCTTTAATGAAAGTCACCTGAATTAGGTTAATGTTCCATTGCTAAACCTACAAACATCAATGTTCAGCACAATGCTGAGAAGACCATTACAGTTTGTTTTGTGTTAAAAAGTCATTGGCATGAAACCAAGATCAACAATGACATTCCGTAACAGAATTAGTATGGGAGGTGGTTCGGAGGCATCTTCCAGCACCTGTAGTCATCGATATACCAGCTGAATGTGATTGGATTTGCAGTTCGGTACAGATTTAATGTAGCTGGGAGATGCAGTTGCTCGGAGCGGCCATAGACATAAGCATGACAGAACACTGGAACGTAACATGATACAATGTGTATAGTGACATTGCCACAGATGTGTTCAATGAGGGGCATGACAGGTAGAGGGGACATCAAGTGCACTGCTCAGAAATAGGCATACATGGCTGGTGCCACATGGCATTAAACGGCTGTTTTAGATTAACAGAGTTGTGTATTTTCATGTTGTATACAAACATATTTGTACATGCTGTGTCGCCTAACTGGCCCATATGTCAAGAAGCTGTGCAAGTACCAATATATGGAGGCAGGATAGAATGCCAATTAGTTAACCTTGCAGGAGCACCTGCTTCTCGGGGGAGTCTGAAACATGGCAGACAGGATTTATCACACTGGTTACCGTGATCGACAAATGGCTGCTTTTATTGAAGCCTTTATAGACATGTAGGAATAGCCGGAGCTGCCAAGTAAAACCATAAAGAGCACAATTATAAATCTAACAAAACATTAATAATCTGGTTGGTAATTTTCAGAAAAAAAACACAAAACATTTCACCCGCTTGTATTACAGGAGGATTTCATTTTAGATCATGAAGGATATTGCGAGGAACAATCTAATTTTCGACACAGGTAAAGTGTTCATACAAACAATGTGCAAATGTATTTACCAGATGCTTAGCAGCTTTATTTATTCAAAGGTTTTTATTTCCATAGCAAGGAGAACAGGCTTAAACAGGGATGTGGGATCCAGGAATAGTAAATAACATTGACCGCGTGATGGAATTCACAGGTTCTAATTGTCAGCTCTATTTTATAATGCCGTTATTCTGGACGTGAGCAGGAATAGTTGTTAAAAGTCAAGTAAGGATGCTGCAGTGATGTTTTTCAGAGCATATAGTTACAGTTACAAGTATTTATATAGTGCTAACAAGTTCCGTAGCGCAGTGCAATGGGAGAGACCGAATAACAAATATACATACCAATTAAACATAAAACTGTAGGAGAGAGGACCCTGCTCAAGAGCTTACAATCTAAGAGGAGAGGGGTGACACACTAGGTGAGGGTAAGTGGCAGAGTATGAAGTAGTGGGGTGCAAGTAGAGGCAAGAAATGTACAGGGGGGATTATGGAGCGAGCGGGTAAGGGGAGATGATAAGCTCAGATCATTGGCAGAGTGAAGTGGATGGGATGGGATATACCTGCTAAGGGAAGAAATGTAGGCACACAGCCCACCGGCACTTCACTATTTTCCATTCTCGATTAACCTTCACCTACTGTGCCACCCCTATCCTTTTAGATTGTAAGCTCTTGAGCAGGGTCCTCTCGCCTACTGTACTGTGTGTTGAACCTGTATGTATATTTGTTATTCTGCCTCCCATTGCACAGCGCTACGAAACTTGTTAGCGCTTTATAAAAACGTGCAACTGTAACTGTAGGCAGGGGTGCAGTTATGGAGAGCTTTGTACGTGAGCACCAGCATTTTGAAGTGGATTCTGAAGGAAACAGGGAGCCAGTGTAGAGATTGACAGAGGGGCAAGGTGTGAGAGGTGCAGGAGGTGAGGTGGATGAGCCTGGCACAGTTCAGGCACAGGATTTCCTCGATAGAGTCCCGTTTTAGTGCCACAAATGTAATATAAGCCTGGATAGGGAATAGCTGCAGTTTACTTATTTGAAGAATAACGGTGGTGCCATTATCCAGCGCTGTTCGCCATTGTTGAATTTTCATCTCTGTAGCCATAGTTCACTGTAGCTGCAACAACGTTGATTTTTACAGTTAATACAGTGAATTTCAATCACAACAGTAGTTAGTGAATAACCCTTTCATAGTGCTCTAAAAATGGGAGATTGTTTTGTAGAGCGGCAGCACATGAAAGTGTGGAGGCTGTAGAGGAACCCCATCCACCCCTGCAAAAAAAGAACTGTGTATATAATCTGCTTTACCCCCGGCATTTATGAACTCACAAAGGATCAGTGGGTGGAAAGGGAATTTACTTCATTTTTAATTGACAGGATTAAAAAAACCAAAAAACAAACCAATATATTAACAGTTTTTTTTATCAGCTCGAGTTTAGAAAGTGTGTAAAATGACTTTCTGCTTTAAGGCAATTTCACACTTTAACTATTAATTCAATAATTAAATTAATTAAAGTATTTCATTTTAAATCAAAATCAAAAGCAGATCGTTGATGAGATACAGTTCAACCGAGTATGTAAAATATGCATTGCTGACATTATATTGGCTTTTGTTATCAGACTATAAAATAGTTTTTTGCTTTATTTTCTAATGTCACGCCACCATGTCCTTCATTAATGAACACGGCAGTAGCCAATTCATCATTGTTGATATAGAAGGCTTGTACAACATAAGCACAGAGACATTCAATATTTATATGTGATATTTATTGAACACACACATACTAATTAATATATATACACACAAAAAAACCTATTAAAAACTGAGCTATACTGTATAAAAAACATTGCAATTTATTCTATGACAAGCAGAATATAAGGTAAAAAAAATATAAATAAAAATACTAATATAACTGAATTATTACAGCAGCTACTGTATGTATTCAATGAGAATAGGAACAGGTTTTAGCTGTGTATATACACTCATCCCTAAAAAAAATAAAGACATCTTAAAATGGGACATAGAATTCCTTTTCACACACAATTAATTGTAGCCAGATCTCCAGCAATTTCATAATTACCTTAACCCCTTAAGGCCCTAGGGTCTTTAAAGTCAATGCATTTATGATTTAACAGTTACGTCATTGGTCCTTAAAGGGTTTAAAGAAAGCACCTGGCCAGTCCTGCCGAAAATGTCATACTCATTTGTTACTTATGCATCTGGATCTCAACCATCTACTGTATCTCATTCCAGTTGCGTGTTCCATGGATACATTTGTATCCATACAGTGCACCTTGTGCTTGCGTTCAGGACTCAGTGGTTTTATGGAAAATTACTTTCCATTACTCACCTAGTAAATATTAACAGAAGAAACCTCTGGATATATGGTCACTGTATTCAAGCCTTTTTCGACAGGCTAAGGCAGGGGTCATCAACCTTGGCTCCCTGATGTTTTGGGAACTACATCTCCCACGATGCTCAGTCACCCATTAGGCTGACTGAGCCACATGGGAAATATAGTTCCCAAAACATCAGGGAGCCAAGGTTGCTGACCTTTGGGCTAAGGGATCTCTCTGCTGGCCAAAAAAACACTTCTACATTTACATTCTAGCTTGAGCGCCTTGTTTCCGTGTGGGAAAAAAACGGATCTCAAAGCTTTTCAAAGAATTTCAACACATCGACTGTCATGTGTGATGTGTTGAAATTTCAGGGGCATGTCCTGGAGCCCATTTGCAATAAACAAAATTCTTTTGTACCGCTCCAGAAATAGCCCACATCAAGTATACGCAATATCAAGGCACTGTAAGGTGCTTTCGAAGATAGCATATGCTTGATCTTGGTAGCGACGGGGTTATAAAAGGAAAAAATATATATATATATACTAAAAAAGATCCAAACTACCATTACTTTTAATAGTTTTAAAAAGAGAATCATGATACAATTGGTAGTAGATTAGGGATGTGCGTTTCGGGTTTCGGAATTTTCACGAAATTTCCCGATTCGTGCATTCGGATTCGGCCGATTTTCCGAAAATTTTCAGATCCGAAAACAAATTTTTTTTCGAATGGACTAGAAATTTGTAAAATCGAAAATCATTTTCGTTTCATTCGTAATTTCGGCTCCATTCCTGATTTCGGTTCCATTTCAGTAATTTCGGACAATGTATTTTTTAGTTATATTCTCTAATTTTGTATCATTTTTGTATCATTCCCATCTCAATGTATCCTTCTTGTAAAACCAGAGAAATCTCAATGTATCCTTCTTGTAAAACCAGAGAAATCTCAATGTATCCTTCTTGTAAAACCAGAGAAATCTCAATGTATCCTTCTTGTAAAACCAGAGAAATCTCAATGTATCCTTCTTGTAAAACCAGAGAAATCTCAATGTATCCTTCCTGGGAAACCAGAGAAATCTCAATGTATCCTTCCTGGGAAACCAGAGAAATCTCAATGTATCCTTCCCGGGAAACCAGAGAAATCTCAATGTATCCTTCCCGGGAAACCAGAGAAATCTCAATGTATCCTTCTTGTAAAACATGAGAAATCTCAATGGCAGAATTATCGTATCGACAGAATTATCGTATCGATAGAAATATCGGATCCGAAAAACTAATTAGTTTACGTCAAAACGAATAGACACTTTGAAACGAGGAGAACAGACGTTCTGAAAAACACTAAAATTTCCGAAATTACGAAAAAAAGTCGATACGAAAAACGAAACGAAAACGAAACAAACCGAAACGGAAATCGGCCAAAACGAGCCGAAACGAAAATTTACAAAATCTGAACAAACCGAACCGAATCGAACCGAATAAAAAAAATCGGTGCACAAGTCTATAGTAGATCTGTGTTTAGGGTAAGGCTGAACACTACAAAGATATCTCTATTAAGCAACAATTAAAATGCATTACAGGAAATATATTACATTTTTTATAGGATTTTAAACATAACTTTTGACTTTCTATATCAACCATTATCTTCAACCTAAAGTCATTTAGGAATCCATCAGTGGGTCTAGTACAGCTCTGGCCACATGTTGCAAATTCCTTTCATTGGATATCCTCATCTTAGAATACATACAGTATTCCCTATATGGGACACTTAACATACATTCAAGAGCGATCTAATAAACACCGGGATGAAGTCAAATGCATTCTGTGACCTTTCCAATCACTATATCTGGACATTAAAGAACCTTTATGAGAAGTCTTAGGGCTCAGAATAAGATTTCCACATCCTCCATCCCTCGGAGGATGACACACACGCGTTGATTAGAATCTCTAGCTATTTCCTGAAGCAATATAAAGGCACGCTACTTCTATTTTCTCATTTATAGTTCCAAGAATCTATTTTTCTCACACTGTTATCATATTACAGGCAATATCCACTGCTCTTCCTGTATTTAAAATTAGTAGCAACGGGAATATAAAATGATACCCAGCGGTTTTGCTACTGAAAATAGCCAGTTGGCAATAATATTTATTGTACACTTTCATTATTCATGCATTTTCTTGTGTATTGTTTTATTTAAAAAAAAAAAAAAAGCTATGTTGATAATTGATTAAACAATTTATCTTGAATAGGATTCTAGAATAGTATTTAATACAATTTCACTAAGGCAAAGAAAAAAGTTTTATTACATATTAAATTAATTATAAATTTATTTTTTAGAATTTTTTACAGTAATAATAAAAATACTCAATTTACATTACAGAAATTATTAAAATTTATAATACATTTTATCTATATAATGTTTCTATATCTATTGTATATTTAATTCAAACATTACCATATTTGTGTCTGTTTTTTGTGCAAAGAAAAATAAATCTCAACCTTAAACTCCGAATGCTTAGAGCAAGAGGCAAACATTTAATTTATCGCCTAAATTAAATTACCTTTTTCATTTTTTAAGCTTACTAAACCATACTTAGATATTGATGATCTCATTCTGCTAACTAAATCTAACTATATTATACCTTATCAAAGCACTGATCATATATCGTAACAAAATCATCGGTGCCTGGAGGAAAGATGTACTGAACAAAAAATATAAATTGGCTTTTCAATTCAGATTTATCTTGTTATTGCATTTTAAAAAACTATATAAAATTCTACAAACATATCCTAGAAATAAAATGCCCTAAATCCTACCTTTTTTGAAGGGGGGAGTCTCTTTTTTTTAATGTTTATTATTGCATTTTTGAGAGCCCTATGTATCATTTATTCAATGGGAAATCATCCTATGATGCAGCTTCACAAAGATAGCCCTTAGTGGTTAGTGATTTCTTTTAACTTTGTTTATTGAAGATATATGTACCAAAAAAACAATAAAAAAATATATAAAATGATATGTGAAAAATTATTTTATGTTAATATCCCCTCCTCCAAAATAATAATAATAAAATAAATAAATACAAAATAAATAAGTAAATAATAAAAAAAATTATAATAACCCTTACCCTCTCCCCATTCCTTCCACAACATATATCATTAAGGTCACCACAGACCCAATAATAAGCTTCAAGTGCCCTCTCCGCTTAGTGATTCCTAAATATGCACAGATCAAGTAACATTGTATTCTATACATAATAAAACAGGGATAACATCACGGGAAATAACTTTCAACGAGCCAAAACGAGGCATGCTATATTTGTAATTGTAACCTGAATGTCTAAGGCTAGGGTCAGACGAGCGTGATTTCTACGGACTGTATGTCCGTGCACACGGTCGTACATCAGTACGGAAGACACAGTAGTGGCCACACAGTCTGTTTTTTTCACTGACAAATATTTTGACGGATGTAGGAGGGAAAATAAATTAAAAAGCAAAACCATTTTGTCCGTGAAAAATGCTGGACGTATAAATGCAGTCCGTCTGACCATGTTCCATCACTCACACACAAAGCTATGCAGACGTTGCGGACGCAGCGCACTTTGTGCGGCCGTTCTAGGGGTTGTACGTTCTTGCCTGCCTTGCGTCCGTGGGCCGCGGCCGTTGTGCGTCCGCAGTTCAGTGCGGACGTACTTCGTGTAACGGGCTCCGATGGGCTTCCTGTCATGCTATCACGGACGTACTTTTAGGCGCAATCACGGATGTGAACACTACGCTCGTCTGACAGCAGCCTTACAGAATCATGTGCCCACGTCAAAAGAGATAACTTACACACTGATCAGCATATAGCAGATGAGTGTGCGAGGAATTCATATCCATATGGCATGCAGCCAACTCATGCACTAATCGGGCATATGCTGTTCAGAGTGTGAGTTTAAGTGTGCCTTAATCCCTTTTTGGGGGGAGGGGGTTAAAACATAAATATCATTTGTCAATTTAAATAGAATTACTTGTCCTGTTGAAATAGGATATGACTGTTTTTTTCTCTAGACTGACCCCCGTTCCCAAAAAAAAATAAAAATGAAAAAACAAAGTAATTAAAGCTTTGTTTGCAACATTGTAGCTCTGAATGGGTTAAGATGTTTGAAATAGATGGATAGCCTATGCCTGAGGTTGTCATCTTTTTTTTTAGTGAATCTTAATCAGAGAGCTCCACGTCCGTGTTGCCGCACATTTTAACGTCCGTCGTAGCATAAAATTATGATCAACAGAGACCCACACACGAAGTACATCCGCACAGAAGTGCAGACGCACAACCCACGTGGCACCGGACACAATTTAGGCAAGAACGTCAAACCGCTAGGACGGACGCACAGAGTGCGCCACGTCTGCGTAGCTTTGTGTGCGAGTGATGGAACGTAGTCAGATGGACTGCATTTTTGACATCCAGCATTTTTGACGGACAAAATGGTTTTTCATATCATGTATCAATTTTTTTCATTTTATATATTAATTTTATTTCCCATCTACATCAGTCAAAAAAAACGGACCGTGTGGTGTCTACAGTATCATCAGTGACACTCAGAAAGTACGTCAGTTGTGCAGGGACGCACAGTGTGCTCAGAATGCGTTCGTCTGACAGCCTTACTGAGTTAATCTCAGAAGAGTATTCATTAGATTAGGAAGGATAGGACGTGCCGAGATGGGATACACTGATGTTGTGGCAGGCTTATGCAGCGTATCATAGCTTGTAACCAAATTCCCCTTGTTTATTGCTAAATCAAGAGTTTATCTTTAACCCCTTCCTGACCACTGACGTACTATGTACGTCCTGCCCACGGGTCTCCCTTCGGGCTTCTAACCTCCCTCCCGCCGATACTCACTTTCCTTGCTCGCTCCCTTGGCAGTTATGGCAAGCTGGAAGCTTGCCTCGCCATTTCCTGGGGGCCAGCGGATCCGATGACGTCATCGGCAAGCACCGGTAGTAAAAATTCAGGAAGGGTGGCTCCTTTGGAGCCCTCTATCTCCCCAGCCATGCAACACACAGTGATGCTTTTTGCACCGCTGGAAAGGGATGAGTCTCCCCTTTTCAGTCGTATATAGCATTAACATTTTTGCAGCCGGATCGCGATTCGGCGCCAAAACACGATTCGAACCTGGAGGGGGCTGACATCTTTGATGTCAGCCAAGCCTCCAGGTTCCCCCCCACCAACTGACAACCTCCCCATATGTGTGAGGATGTCAATGGGCCAGTTATCCCTCTAGCTGCCATGTAGAGATAGGGGGATCCTTTGGATCCCCTTATCTCTCGATCCGTGGCAGCTAGATGGTCATGGCCTTTCCAATGATACCAAACATGACCAGGTTTGGTTTAAAAATAAAATAAAAAAATGAAAAATAAACAAAATAAAAAAATTAAATAAAATATATATTTTTTTTTAAAGTTTTTTTGTCGGGGGGGTTTAGTTAAATAGGACCTAGGCTGTCATCTAAAAATAATTAGCACAAAATGGTCAGAATGAGCGCAGCGCACATAGGTGAACTGGCTCAGCAGTGAAGTATTTCTAGTCTCGGGACAAAATCTCGATACTATTTAGCCGGGGTCTTTTTTAGTGGTTGTAGATTTTGGGGATTAAATTACGAAAAAGTGTGTTTTTACCATTTTTTCATCATATTTCATATTTATTTTATAGTAAATTATTCGATATGATGGAAATAATGGTATTTTTAGAAAGTCCATTTAATGGCGGGAAAAACGGTGTATAATATGTGTGGGTTGAATAAACAAGTAAGAGGAAAATTTGACCTAAACATGAACAGCGCAGAAACGTAAAAACAGCAGCGGTCACTAAAGGACGGATTTGTGTAAAACCGCCCGGTCACTAAGGGGTATATATATTTAAATTGGAGTGCTCTGAATTTGAATTTCTTTAATTTTCTGAACTTGCACAGCTCTTACAAATTATTTTGGCACATATAAGCATTGATACGGAAATAACCAGGTTCCTGTGGAACTGAGGTCAAGTAACATGGTGGATAACTAATCTGACTTTCATTGAAATTTCAGTTCATTTTGAGGCAATGCTCTGATTCAGCCAGCTATGCTCCGATTCTTGGTGTAACTGTATTACTATACTTCCAATATACATACAAAGTCCCGACTGATGGCATGGTGTCCATTTCAGCGACATTCTACATATTACCATCAAAATCTATACAAATACGCCTAAATCTGGTATTTGATAGTGATAAATTTATTCTATGCATTCTGAATGCGGTAAAATGTAGTATTTTTTACTATACGCTGGTCATCTCAAAAACTACTAAACTACAAAATACTGAATATCACTTATCCTTCTGCTCCCAAGTTTAAACATTTTCCTGTTATTTATACTAAGCACATACAGTTGTACTCCCTAAAGGTGAAAATCAGGAGAATTGGCAGGAGAAGTGAAAATTCTAGGTCAAAATAGCCAAACCAGAAAAATTCTCCCATTTATCTCACTTTCCAAATCTGCCATTTGGTCTAGATTGTTCTCTTCTACCAATTCTCCGGAGTTTCACCTTTTAGTGAATAGACCTGATAGAAATGGAACAATCCTCTATTTCGCCTTGCGTCTCAAGCATTATCATAATCGCAATAAACTAAGACTAAACTGGCAAAGGGAACGGACGAAGCTAGCATGTTTGCATATACTGTTACATTGTATATATACGAAGAATGTTTTCCAGGGGAGACACAGAATATGAAATTGAAGAAGCAACTCAATGAGGCTAAAGAGCCCTGAGATGTTGTAGCCTGATAATACAGAACTATAAGAGGTACAAATAGAATTCACAGTCATTTGAACCAAGTAAGCCATATTAAAACATAAAAATAGTAGTTGGCAAAGAGGCGGGATTGAAAACAACATGGACAGAAGCATACTAACATATAGAAAATAGTAACGTAGCGCCGGCGAACAATGGTCCACTGGAAAGCGAAGAAGTGCATACTACATGTCCAATAAATGGAATATTCCGTATCTTCAGGGATATCCCTGAAGATACAGAATATTCCATTTATTGGACATGTAGTACGCACTTCGCTTTCCAGTGGACCATTGTTCGCTGGCAATACGTTGCTATTTTCCATACATTCTTATAGGGTTATTTAGAGGAACCCCCACTTACAACGTTAAATGTGCGTCCTCGTGTGTACGTATTATATTTGGGCGCTTCACTCTCTAACATATTGAGAAACATACCAACGTTATGATCCTACTACTGTTCATGGAGCGCAAAAGGACCCCGTTCCCATAAACGGATGCTTATATCTGCAGTTTTGGAGCCATCCAAAGCCTGTGCTCAGGACCCTGAGCATAAGAAAAGAGTCCACTATCCTACTTTTTTTCCTCCCACTTGTGAATCAAGTGATCTGAGCTACGAGAGGTCAAGGAGCACATACTCTAGAAACTCAAAACCCACCAGTAAAAAAATAAATAAAAATATATACTTCTTCCAGTTAATAGAAAACCATTTGAGGGTTGGACTACAAGTCCCATAACCCCATGTTGAACAGGGCTTTAGAAGATAAGTGCCAAGTTTGAAACGAGTCTCCTGGTCTGTCATACTCCCTGGTCTGGGCAGAGCTCCACGCACAAGCTGCAAAGCCTGGGGATTTGTTGCGAATGCAGAAGCATGAAATCTGTGTGTTTATCAAGATAGTTTTTTTTCACTGTTTTCCGGGGAAAAGAAAAAAGAAGAAGAACCACTGGAGCACCTGTATAAAAAAACAGTTTAGGGAGCTTCCTGCAGCCAGTGATCATTGGGGGTTAAAATGGCTCAGCAGGGGGGGCGGAGCTGTGAGTGGATGAGTGTGGACGTGTTTCTGCGGAGCTCTCTGAAGACCTGGCCTTTCTGGCAATATTATACACGTCCACCGTCCAGGAGAGCTGTTGCCTGGGTCATTTTAATTCCTGCTGTGCTGGAGCATCATTTATGGCCCGAGGCAACCCTCAATCTACCGTTTGCGGTGGAGTTTGAGCACACTGAAGATATTTGCGGCCTAGCCGGAGGTGGCGATCTTGGAAGCCTGTGCGGGAGTCGCCGACTCTCCCCCTGGGGTAATCTTACCTGATTTGAGGAGTGACCTGATGGCGGAGTGGATTGGCAGAGGGTCCTGCTTGGTGGAGGGCCCCCACCAGCGGGATGTCGAAGCCTTAGTGGAGCCTGCTTCCTCTTCTGCAGTGACGGCTGTTATCGAGCGTCCTGATGACTTGTGCCCGCTTACGAGGGGGGAGGTCTGGCGCCTCATAGCGGAGTTCCGCACGCTGTGGAAGGCGGATTTCCAGGAGGTGAGAGCTGCGGTTGTGGAGGTGAGCTCCCGGTTGGAGGCGGCCTCATGTCGAGCTGTCGCAGACTGGCCAGAAGATACGTCGACCGTGGCCCTGGCAGCTGGCTGCTCTGCCGCAGAGGAGGATGGAGAGCGGTGCCCCGGGAGCGCCGGGACAATGCAGGACTCCAGGCTGCTGGCGGAGGATGATAAGTTGCATGCCGCAGCAGTCGGGCGGCCAGCTGAGACACTGATTGCCGAGACTGCGGTGTCTCTTGGAAATTTGGGCCTTTCTGCTGCGGAGGTCTGGCACCCTAACGTGACATCAGGGGAGATGGTGATGCAGAGGATCTTTTCCCTTACACTTGGAGCGGAGTGCTGTGGGATTTTCTTCCCCTGCGGAGCTAGTGGAGGGTGCAGGGAAATGTTGTGCCTTAGTTTCCCGATCGCTGGGCCTAAATGGTTGACTCTTTGGTCCCCCTCGAGTTTCGTGACACTGGCTAAGGCCTATATGCTGGACTTCGGATGGATCGGCTAACGCTTTTCTTTTGACGAGACCCCCCCATTTGATGCTGATGGTCTACTCCCCCTGATGACACCCCCTCACTGATGTCTGTGAATTAACACCCCCTTATTCATGTCTGCTATCTGTTCCTATCCTCTTACTTTTTGTTCCCCCCCCTTTTTATGTTCTCCTGACTGATTTTATGGTCATGCCTGCTGAATTTTTGGGTATAGTGGTGTTCGTCTGGTGTTCGTTTGGAGCACTGGGACTTAAGCCCCCTCTTCTTATTTTTTTTTTTTTGTGTAGGACATTGGGAAGCAGCCTGGGAGAGCCACTAGGGTGACTACCTAGGCTCTGTCCACCCTTTTGGCCCCAGGTCTCCCGGCCAAGTGGCCTCTTCCATGGCCCTCAGTTCCTTCAAGGTTGCCGGGGTGAGCCAGGAATACCACAATATATTTGGCAGTCCCTCACTACCCTTTCCCCCTCTCCTTTTTTTTTTTTTTCTTCTTTTTGTTTTCCTGGTGCCCCCCCCAGCGAACTCCATCGCTCTGTTTTGCTCTTGCTGGATCGACCCTCCTGACGAGTTTATACATCCCCCCTGTTATTGTATCCCCTCCCCCAATTTTTGATATTCTGCAGTTTCTTTTGAGATCCCCTTTTTATGTTTTATGTGATTTCTCTGAGCATGTCTTATCTGGCCCTGTGAGGCCACCTGGCTGGTCAGTCTGTGACCCTTCGTTTATTGCAAAATAAAATTTTGAAATACAAAAAAAAAAAAAAAAAAAAAAAAAAACAGTTTAGTGAAGAGTTCTTTTTGAAACATAAAGAGACACAGTGTGGCTTTCAGATTTTGCAAGATGTAAGTTATAGAGGGAACCATTAAATTAATTCAGGCATGTTTTAGATTTAGTATAGCCATTTAATTTAAGGAAAAATGACAGGCAAGACAAACGCTGATTACCAATTGAGTCACTTCCCTCAATTATTCCCGTTAAAGCACTTCATGCACAATGAACTCTGCAAGGCACAAAATAACTGATGCTGACAAAACCTGGCAACCTAGTAAATTGTCCTAAGTTGTTGTACGTTCATAGCTCGGAAAATGTAGCACAAGAGGCTCTGATACAATTTGTCTCCTGGGACTTAACCTACCTTAAAAAATTGGCTTCTTGTAGTTTACCTGCGCTAGTGCTGAAACGTAAACAGAATGCTGTTGGCTGGAAATCTAACAGTGTTTAGTCTGTAATTTAAGGTATGAAATTCATGTCAGAAAACGGTAATAGCCGGAGCCAGGGGCTTTCTGACGTATGATGACTCATTGATATAAATGAAAGGAGCAGGGTGTTTTTACATTTTATTTCATTATAAGATCCTGTAACATATTTACAGAAACTTGAAATGTATTGAAAGAATAAAGAGATTCGTTTCAGGGTGCCTGACTATTCATCCAATAAGACCGCAACATGGACAAAATCACAGAAAAGCTACAAAACCACAACCAGTGACTATAAGGTCGATTCACAATGCACCGAAAATTCAGCGCTTTGGCGATCCTATTTTGCCGAAATTACAGGCAATTTACTATTTAGCAAATGACCATCGTAGTGCGCCATAACTCCGTGAAAAATATTGGAGCATGTCGCCAAAGAGCACCGAAGTGGCCTTGGCAAAAAAAAAAGGAACTATTATTCTAATAGGTGTTTAAACCAATAAAAATGTATCAAAGTGTGTCTAAATAATAAAAAATAATTTAAGGATCTTTACAAAATAACTAAAAAAGCATTTTTAAAAAATAGGGGAAACAAAAAGTACCTCAAAACACAAAAAGGTGTTCTAAAAAAAATATAACATAAAAAGGCTTTTTGCTGAAAATGAAAAAAATAAACTGTCTTCAGAAAAAAAAAATGAAAATGATAAATGATATTACATTTTTACATTGAATCCTATGGGAAACGCCCGTTTAAGCCTGTTGAACTGAAACACTGAAAATCAGAGCATTTTGCCAACACGTTGGTGCAGTTCGGCGTTCTGTGAATAGATTAACCATTACTGCTCTATGGGACAATTTCGCTTCCACCGAAGACAGTCGACCACACCATATTTCACCATCAATTCGCTTGTGTTTCGCAAACTGACAGCTTAGTGAATAGATGACAAACTGTAACAAAAAAATTGTGGGGAACGGACACTAGAGCAAAAATGGAAAATATAACCCCGTTGCCCAAAGCACCAAAAGTGCGGTCCCAATCCGCACCAAATCAACAGAAAAAAGAAAAATAGGTGATCGGCGTGTCCGCGTACGCGGTCTAGGGGAATATCTAATAATACAAAGGGATATTTGATAATACAGAAATGTACCATACAATAGTGATGACTGTATAAGCTGATTGAAAGTTCATGAGAAAAGTTCCTAGAACAAAGGAAAAATATAATAGTGAAGTCCAGTCATAACAACAGATGGGAAAATGAAGGGGGGGAAATGAATCCACTCACACTCTCCAGAGCCTCATTAGGCTCGATCACTTCGCCTGTGGGTGTTTCTATGGCTCACCCAATAGCTCTCAGAGGTAGACTCGTCTTACGGCCTTGATATCCTTTCGGGATCCTGGATCGTCCGTAGGTTCTCCAATATTTGGATGCCGATAACCTTTAATAACTGGCTTCTCTCAGGTCTTGGTATTCCTTTAGGGTCCTGGGTGTTTTACAGGTCATACCCTATAATGACTTGTAGGAATCTGCAAGACTCATTGAATGAAGGAGGAATTTAATCCTGAATGGATATTTATTAAACATAAAATAAAAAACAAGAAACAAAAAATAGCATATAACAAAACGCGTTTCACCCTTTAGGGCTTCATCAGTTGTAAAAGAAAAATAAAAATAAAATAAAAACACAAATAAATGGGAAAAGCACTAATATAGGCCATCAAAGTGTGTCTAAATAATAAAAAATAATTTAAGGATCTTTACAAAATAACTAAAAAAGCATTTTTAAAAAATAGGGGAAACAAAAAGTACCTCAAAACACAAAAAGGTGTTCTAAAAAAAATATAACATAAAAAGGCTTTTTGCTGAAAATGAAAAAAATAAACTGTCTTCAGAAAAAAAAAATGAAAATGATAAATGATATTACATTTTTACATTGAATCCTATGGGAAACGCCCGTTTAAGCCTGTTGAACTGAAACACTGAAAATCAGAGCATTTTGCCAACACGTTGGTGCAGTTCGGCGTTCTGTGAATAGATTAACCATTACTGCTCTATGGGACAATTTCGCTTCCACCGAAGACAGTCGACCACACCATATTTCACCATCAATTCGCTTGTGTTTCGCAAACTGACAGCTTAGTGAATAGATGACAAACTGTAACAAAATTGCAACGAAGGGGGAAATTCACTGTTCAGTGCAATTCAGTGGCAAGTTCGGTGTTTACTAAATAGACCCTTTAGTTTCCAGATCTTCACCTTCTTAAGAATATTCTGTCAGATACAGTTTTAAATGAGAAGTTGACATTCATTAGCACAAGTTAAATGTATTTTTTAATTCTCATTTTGTAGCAGTACCAGATGTTAGAGTTTCGTAAAATATTAGATTTGTCTAAAAGCCTGAACATCAGTTTATCACGTGCTGAGAAGAGGAAGAGAAGGGAGAAACAAAACATGGATTGAAAGCCCTGAACACCAAAGCATTCACACCCTTTGACATAGACTCTCTGGACACAAACATTGTTTAACACTGCCTGGTTCACAACTGGGCGTTTTACAGCGCGTTCCTACGCGCTGTAAAACGCTCAAACACTGAAATCCCATTATTTCCTATGGGCAGGGTTCACACCTGGGCGTTTTACAGTGCGTAGAAACGTGCTGTAAAACGCCCTATACCCAAAGAAGTACAGGAGCTTCTTTGGGGCGTATTACAGTGCGTTTGCGGCCGTAGACTTCAAAAACGTGCATACGATGCTCGTTTCTAATTGTCAAACACGCTCATAAAACGCCCAACAAAAAACACGCATATGAGATACGATCAGGTGTGAACCCAGCCTAAGCTAGATAAACTTACATCAAATTTACCAAACCGAAAGAATATTGGTCGGAAACCAATGTAACACATGTACATGCTTGCAAACTAACACATACGCACACGGATCTTGCACTCGACCATCTAAGGGGGAAATTCACTATAGATGTTCAACACTGTTGCAATTATGGTGAACTTCAGCTTTCTAAAGAACCAAAATTCAACAATGGAAGGCGAAGGTACAACAAAGAATGGTGAACAACAGTATCACTGATATTCTTCAATAGAAGTAATCTGCAGTTACTCTCCTTTCAGCGTGTTCTTCCGTTGTTTGCAACATCGGTGAATATATTACAGCAATTTAAAAAAAAGTTGATCTACATTGAAATCTGATAGAAACAATAGCATATACATTACTAGACAACTTCAACTGAAACAACAGTGGCAACCTCATAGAACCCGACCTTGAGACCTGTTCTAAACAACTCTGGTAGACACTATCGTGGAAGTAATTGAAAAGTACAGGCAACAATGATGGCAGTTCTGTAAATACTGAATTCATTGTAGTTTCACCGTAGTTCTCCAAAGAAAAAACACCATTCTTTCACCATTGGGCAAAGGTTTAAAAGTAACATCAGGAAGCATTATTTTACTGAGAGGGTGGTGGATACATGGAACAGTCTTCCAGTTGAAGTGGTAGAGGCCAAAACAGTGATTGAGTTTAAGCAGGCATGGGATAGGCATAAGGCTATCCTAAACAAAGATAAATCCAGGTAAAGTATCCATGTAATTGGGCAGACTAGATGGGCCGAAAGGTTCTTATCTGCCGACATTTTTCTATGTTTCTATGTTTCATTGAATAACCCCTGCAGCGCAGAGAAGAGGACCATTCGTGAAGGCTTGTAATGAAAGAATTTCTTCTGAGAGGTGCAGAAACAGAATTTTAGTCTCATATAAAGGATTTTTCTCAGGAGAATGTGGAGAACAGCACAATATTAATTCATGTTCTCACTTTGTAGAAAACAGAAGCTCTGTATTTTGTACTTTTCCCCTCTCCTTGGCGCACGGAGATATGAACATGACTCCTACCTAGGACCTGCACCTAAAACACATCTTCCAGTAAATATGAATGCCACTGTCTATTTCCTGTCGCTTCCTATACTGCAAATTGAAATATAACAAGGCAAGACATTGCGTGATTTCAGCCAAGTACCAAGTTAGATGCAAGGCAAGGAGAGCCCAGGGCAAGGCCTTAAAGGAAGTGTCAGTGCCATAGACATAGAAATCTTACACTTGGTTTAACCTGCCAAATCAAAGCACAACCCTGGGCAACTTGAACTTGAAGGAGATTTTGGGGGTAGTTGCAGCTCATAGGAATTTAATTAGGATGTATTTAGGCTGAAAACACAATTTAATCAGCATTATAATTTATTTTTAAGAAAAGACTAAAGGAGGATTTTACTGAACCACCAAACTTTGGGTTTTCTGCTAAAAATCATCAGCTATCGTTCCCCAATTTGTTATTGGGAATAAACATTTTTTTTAAAAATTCCGAGAGAGTCTGTATTATTTAATAACATGTAGACTATGGGCCAGGTCACAACCGAGGCAGACATGGCCCCTTCCGTTTGTTTTATGGCTCCCTCCAATAAAGCTTGCAGCTCAGGTGTCTCGGCAGGTTACTGAACTGCTTCTATACTTTGTAATGGAGACACTAATTTGCACCAAGCAGGAGAACAACAAGCTATTCAAAGGGAGCACGTTCTTCGCCTTTGGAACTGGTATTAAAAAGGTAGCGAGAAATTCCCTTACTCACCGGAGATCTTCACATCCCTACTAGGCTTGTGCACCGATTTTTTTTTCGGTTCGATTCGGTTTGTATTTTGTAAATTTTCGTTTCAACTCGTTTCAGCTGATTTTCGTTTCGTTTCGTTTCTCGTATCGACTTTTTTTTCGTGATTTCGGAAATTTTCGTATTTTTCAGAACGTCTGTTCTCCTCGTTTCAAAGTGTCTATTCGTCTTGACGTAAACTAATGGTTATTCGGATACGATAATTATACGATACGATAATTCTGCCGATACGATAATTCTGCCATTGAGATTTCTCATGTTTTACAAGAAGGATACATTGAGATTTCTCATTTTTTTACAAAAAATGATTTCTCATTTTTACAAGAAGAATACATTGAGATTTCTCTGGTTTCCCAGGAAGGATAGATTGAGATTTCTCATGTTTTAGAAGAAGAATACATTGAGATTTCTCTGGTTTCCCAGGAAGGATAGATTGAGATTTCTCATGTTTTACAAGAAGGATACATTGAGATTTCTCATTTTTTACAAAAAGGATACATTGAGATTTCTCTGGTTTTCCAGGATATAAATACGATGTCCGAAATGACTGAAATGGAACTGAAATCAGGAATGGAGCCGAAATCACGAATGGAACGAAAATGAATTTCGATTTTACACATTTCTAGTCCATTCGAAAACTCCGAAACATTTTCATATCGGCACGAAAATTTGTTCGGATCTGCCGCTTTCAGAAAATCGGCCGAATCCGAATGCACGAATCGGGAAATTTCACACAAATTCCGAAACCCGAAACGCACATCCCTAATCCCTACTGACGCGAACTCATACAGGACTGTGTTGGGCTTTATGGAATCCTATGGCTCCAAAGCCTGATGCTGGTGGCAGAGCTCAGCATCGCTGCTGGCATCAGGGAACAGGAAAAACATATTTCTTCTCCTTAAATACCAAGTGGTTTTCCATAAACCAACAATCAGCACCCGATGTTTTTTGTAAATTTACTTTACGTTAATTATACTGTAACTATTAAATAAATTGAAACGATTCAGTTAACTGTAGCAGCCCTATGTGACAGGCAGATGTCAGCAACTATGGGCCATAAAGTGCTACTGCAGTTGGGGCTCCCTGCTGAATCAGCCGGGGATTCGTGCTTTGGAGTCCCAGCTGTTCAAACTGTTTTAGTACCTGCTGTGTCATTCCGAGGTTCCAAGACTTTCAAGGCAAATTCTGAAAAACATTTGCAAACAAAACTTAATTTGTAATAAGCAAAATTCCTTTGTATTGCTCCAGACGTAGACCAAATGGACTATGCTTGATATGAGAGCACCAGGAGCTGCTTTTGAAGATCGAGTATACTCAATCTTGGTAGTGAACGTGCCAAGCCATCCAAAATTGTTAGGAGAAACATGACTAACCATATCATTCAGAGACTTTGACTCACAATTCCAATGGTCAACATCAAAAGAATTTATTTCTGTTATGCCAAATGCAAAGGTCTCTTGGATCCTTGGAAATGTATATTGGCTTTAGACATAACCCACAACTCGGCACAGCGATTACGCTCCGAAAATCTTTTTTTTTTCTAATAATTTTTGCCTATGTAACTAAAAGTATAAAACTTCTAACAGCTCATAAGGTAGTCTTCTTCAGCTGAATATTTCATGAATGCTAAAAATAAATAAAAGTCAGTGTCAGAATTGACATTTTTGCCAAGAACTTCAAACACTTTAGGTCAATCATGTTTTTCCTTCGTTAAAAGCCAACTTGATCCATTGAAATAAATAAATATATGAACTCAAAGATTATCCTTAAACTTAGCTATGTATATCTTTACACTTTGAAGTAGCACCAGATTAAAATTTTGGACCGCGTCCCATTTATCGATGGCTGTAAAACCGAGTGTTAGGATATTTAATCAGCTTGGCCTGAAAAGGACATTTTCTCTCATCAACTCTTCGGGGACTTGTTCGAATATCTTGTTCCTTTTTAGCTCCTTTGCTTTGGCAATTCATTAATTAGTGTCTCTTCCAACAAATAAGCTTAAACATCTATAATCTAAGGTGTTTAAAATGCAAAACACGCTGGAGTAGCTTTACCACGAAAAGTCCACAAGATAAGTTATAGAGAGGTCCAGCTAGTATATTATATTTAACCCTTCACCATCCAAACAATATAATTTTAAACTGTAGTCTAATTGTAATTTAGTTCATGACGTGTATAATGGATGTAAACTACAGATATAACAATAGTTTTAAATGCTGTTGACCACCATCCAGGGATGTATAAAAATAAAAAAGGATAAATTATGCCATTTTATTTGTTCATGTTATCAGAGAGGAAAAAAAGTCTGTTTTGGCAATTCTATGGTATTACCTGTCCAACGACCTTTCAAAAATATCAGTATATAATTAACAATAACCCACAAAACTGGAAAGCCTAAGCTCCATCACTGTACTAGGTGTATCAAAAAATCCAAAACAAAATTAAAACCTTTGAGCATATAAGAGAATATTAAAGGACATAAAATATACAAGTGAACGTAATGATGTAAGGACAAAATGACCTCTTATAGACATATATAATTGGGAATCCTAAAATAGTTGTCCGGCACCCATAAATAATAACTGTATATTTTACTATTTATTTTATGGGTGCCGGATCACTATATTAAGATTCCTAATACAGTGGAGGGAGCTTAGGCTTTCCACGTTTGTTGGTTAGTGTTTGTTGCTAGTAGGTTGAATCCCAGTGTGGTACTGGGTGTTTTTGGACTCACTGGCTCTTAGCCAGGAGTGTCTTTATTTTTTCCTATCTAGTCATGTAATAATTAACTTACTACTTACATTAGATTTGTACATTTTTACTATACCTTCCATTTGTAAGACTAAGATTAGATTTTTTTTTGAGATACCCAATATCATGTCTTCTTAAAGTTCTTAAGATTCTTAAAAGTGCCGCTGCATCATAAAGAAGTGCACAATAATGATGAAACAGAGCAGAGGTGTAGGACAGGAGAGAGAAAGGGAGCCAGAAGTTAAGCCAAGGTCTGGTAATAACAAAGATCATACAATGTGCTGAACGGAAACTAGCACTATCAGTCCAGAGACCGGACAGGAAGCTTATCTTTATATGGACCTTGGATTCAGGGTGGGGTATGTAGGATGGGATGTGTGTCCTTCCATGTTAGCATAAAATATCCCTTATCCAAAACTGCCCTGAAATAACAAGATATGCCCGTCGAGGTGTCAGTTGTTTTCTTTAATTGCTCATTATTTTTGAAACATTGTATTCAGCATATTCTGCAGGAAATGTGTAATGTAAAACGTTTGGTTCACGACTGCCTACACCTTATGCCTGAAAAGTCATAGAACTGAAAATAAAGTAACAGCTGATTGAAGTCGTGAGTAGCCACAAACAGTGTCTGTACTTTGTGTGTCTGCTCTCCAAGTCCTGAGAGTGCAACTTAACACAGAGATGGAGCCTGTGTCTGCATGCAGCAGTATTTAAATCAACCAGCTGGAGAAAAATTCCCAACACTAAAGATTTGTATTGCTCCAATAAGAGGAAACCTAGTAAACAAGCTCATCCCAAGGTCTTTAAAAAATATCAACCATGCATCCTTTACTTGACAGTATAGTTGGAAATTCTATTATCAACACAGATATTGTAAACAACCGTCCAACAAGGTAACGCTACAGGTAAAACTCAGTTTTAGGACATAATCGTGAAAACAGTCGATTTGCAGAATAAGGCATTTTGAGTAGTATGGGAAAAGATCCATGGTATGTACATAATCTTAACGATTTTGTAATGGGGATGCAAGACATAAATAAGCAAAATGGAAAAAGGTCTGTGCACCCACTATCCAAGGATGCCTTGTGACCCTGCAATGGTCACATCAGATGGTCATGTATCATCATTTGAGCAAGACAGCATCGTTCGCTCGCTGCCATGCCTATGTGGGCGATTCATATTTCAATTTGTGATGGAGACGTCTGCATTCTCCAACTGCCATTGTGACAGCAGCAGGTCACGTTTCATGAGCAGCACTCTCAACTGCTATGTTCATCGTGAAAGAGAATTGATTCTTAGCTGTAAAAGATATTCAGGTTAATTGCTAGTATTCATAATATAACCGCGGAGCCTACATTCTCTAACAACTTTTCTCACGTAAGCACTTGCTTTTATAGTGGAAACAATATATCTCACAGATACAGGTGTTTTAGTGCCTTGAAATTAACGGTAATTGAGGTGTAGGAATGTGTAGAAAAAAGACTACACTACAGGAATATGATAACTCAACATAAAGTATCAGTGAATAGCCCCTGAAATGATTTAGCATAAGGCAAATTACACCTATTCCATTATGACCGTGCCGATGCCTGTTCATTGTTGGTCCAGGTTGTGAGCATTATCCTCTATTTGCTAGTGTGTGTGTGCGCGTGCGCGTGTGTGTGCGCGCGCGTGTGTGCCTCTCTAGGGAATTTGTTGGTTAAGGCTAGGGTCAAACGAACGCATTATTCGCAGCGACCATCAAAAAGTGCGTCCGAATGTATTGACATATTTTTTCACAGAATGAGCGAAAACGGTCATACGATGCGCATTTTCGTGCGTGATTTGCGCCTGGACGTTATGTAGGCTGTACATTAGCAGCGTCTGACATCTCCTAATCACACACACACGCCGCTATGCCACCGCAGCGCACACTGTACGTCAGTACTAGCGGTTCTGCGTTCTCGAAAAAATGTGTTAGTTTTCCACATTGCGTTGCGCGGCCGGACTTTCGTGCGGCCGTACTTCGTATATTGGCAGTTATTCCCTGTCATTTGCTGCTACTGCGGCCGTGATTAAGTGCGCCTAAACGCACGTTTAAAATGCGCTCGTCTGACCCCAGGACTAAAACTCATGACAGTCAGTTCCAGTGCATTAGGAAGAATGTTTGCCAATGAGGAACTATAACTCAGATCACCAGATCCTGCAATATCTCATAACATAATTAGAATATTATTTATGGTTCTTTAAGAGAAAACAAGTAAGTTTGATAGGAGTTTGTCCACATTACACTCTCCACGGGTGCCCTATTGGTCTTTTTTTCTGCCTACACCTGTATCTGCAAAGACAACAAAAGCCTTTTGCTTTGAAGCAACTCTTGAAGAATACCACCTGCTTCCAGCGCGAGTGATTACATAATGTATAAATAAATACCAAGAGAAAAGATAAAACACAATGAGCACTAACATGTTCGTGAACTAAAAAACAGGGAACGTAAGGGGTCACAAATTGTGCTTGCAAATTTCCCCTTAGCATTCCCGTTTTACAAACAGATTATGAGGTAGGTGTTGAATTCAGCAGCCTGCCCCATAAAGAGCGCTACCATCCAGGATACGAGGCAGAGCTAACGCGCTGCTGCGACTATCACCTCCTGGAGTCCATAGAACTCCATGGATGGTTGTGCATCTGGGCCATGTGAGTGATCACCATTTGCCCCCAGTCTCACTCTGCTCCTGGCGGACAGAAGCAGTGGATCGGGCTGCCATTCTCGCCGCAGTGGATCGGGCTGCCATTCTCGCCGCAGTGGATCGGGCTGCCATTCTCGCCGCAGTGGATCGGGCTGCCATTCGCGGTATGAGAGGCGAGTATCTGTTTATTAGGGGGAGAGGGTTCCAGCTGGTGCTGACTGATTCATTCCGCAGATGCGATATCAGTCACAGCTCTAAGCTGATGCTGACTTTTCAGTTAGCCGCAGCAGTTAGTAATTAGCGTTAGGACTTTGTGATCCTAACGCTAATTACTCTTTGGTTACGCTTTGCCCTTCCCATGTTAAGCATAGGGAGAGCAAAGAATAGTAACGTTGCGCTAATACCGATGCGCTAACAAATGTTTTAACCCAATAGCAATCGGGATCTGATCTGGACTTCCCGCCATAACCTCTTTTAACCTAGCGCTAATACTTACATATGTGAGCACTAGCATCAGGAAGCTAGCTAGCATCAGGAAGGCGATAGGGCCCAATTATTGTACGTTACTGTGCACGATGTATAGGCAGGTGCGTAAAAACATTGGAGTTGTTCTAGATACTTCTTCTGCTCATATGCTTTGCACTTTAGGGGCTTAAAATGGGTTTGGGTCGAAATCCCTACAACCAGGTTCCCTAATGCCAAAATCCCTGACGGCCAACTTCCCTAAACAGACAACTCCCTGACGGCCAACTTCACTACACAGACAACTCCCTGATGGCCATCTTCCAGACATCCAAAATCCCAGCGGCTAACACTAACCCTACTCCCTAACCCCCTAAACCTAGCCCTAACCCCCCCTAAATCTAACCCTAACCATCCTAAACTTAGCCCCAGCCCTAACCCCCCCTAAACCTAGCCCTAAACCTAACCAGGAGGTATTTTGAGATGCTTTCAGCCCACTATAAGATCCCATTCGACTGCCAACTATTATCTTGAGCAGCATAGACAGTACAGTAGACACCGTGCTGACCTATCTAAATTTTCACTCTTCCACCTCATTACAAACTTCACTACTGTTTTATGCTATACCACAGCTGTAAAGTGAGACCTGTTGTAAGATGTTGGTAAATGTTGCATCATGAGAAAAATCCACAAAATGGAAACAGGAGATAAAAGCCTAACATTATTCTTCCTTTTTATATGCAATTACTGCAAAGAAGAAAAAAAACAATAGCATGTGTTTTTTATGCACAAGTAGTCTAATTACAGCGTATGTCAGTGGTAGTGTGCCTTTAGTGCACAGCATTTGTTTACACCATAAAAAAATCTTACATCTCATATAACATACAAAAGAGAATCCTCATCATTAAGAAATTACACAAGATATACAAAAAGAATGAGATCAGCGTTTATCTAGTCACATGTACTAGTTTGTTTTCATTCTATCAATAGGGAAAAAAATAAAATCACATTTAAAGATTATCTATCAGGGTGGGGTGGACAGCCCACAATTTGTTCAGGGAGCCCCCAGACTTATGAGGGACAGGGCCCTCTCAAACAAGGAGAGTCATCCGACTGGCCAAGATCTTTTATGCTTCGGGAAGTGCTCCCAAGATTTCTGATGACAGCCCGTAGGGGAGTGTATATATTACACAAACTAAACCAAGTTTGCTACCGGGACCTGGTGTGCAGCAGCGCATCCTTGGCTGCAATGAGTGGGTGATGGTTGTCGCAGCGGAGCAGTACCCATCTGGAGGGCGCATGATAGCTTACTAGTGTGTGTTTATTTTGCTGATTTATATTGATCTTATTCATTGATTATCGCCCTTGAAAAAGTCTGGTTTATCTATTCTAGACGAAACGAGTCAGGCTAATATATCATTTTTAGGATTCATTTTTTTATAATTTATTATATTTGGCGAATAATTTTTTTTTATTAATGAACAACCTGAGGCAACCTTGTATTGAAGCACCATATCCAATGAAAAACCGATATGGGATCATCATAGATGCCAGTTCCCCTCAGGCATTTCATATATTCTCATCAAAGCGGTTTTCCTGCGACTTATTTCATGAGTAGGATACATATCTCCCTTGTATATCTTTATTTTTACTAGTATGTGGGTCTGAGTGGATTTTATTTTATTAAAACATTTATTTTGAAATTAGTTGGAAGAAATTAATTCTGTAACAATATACATGTAAGGATATAGAGTCACCCAGCAAGGCAAGGAAAGCCCTAATCTGAGAAGCTGGTCCTTGATAATGGGCAGGTACTAATCTAAAGAAGGTATACAAACAATACATAGAAGTACAGATCAGGGACAGCAGAGAGATCGTAGTAATAACAAGCCAGAGGTCGGTACATGAGATAAACATATGCCAAGGGATAAACACAGAAATCACAGTCAAATATACAAGCCATAAGTCAAACCAGATAATCAAATGCAAGAACTAGAAGACACGCGCTGAGGGGTAGAATAAACCACGTCAGGGCTCAGAGCACAGTCAGTTACAGATATTTAAAGGTCTATGTCTCTGCTCAGGTGCAGCATTCAAAGTGGCCTGATTCATGTTGGGGGACCGCACTGCAGGGGCACCAGCAGGCATGACAATACACAAGGGTGTTGCACTATGTAGGTGGGGTTTATGTGGGCGTGTCCATATGTGGGCAGGGCACAAGGGGGCCCCATGATCTTCCATTGCCTAGGGGCCCCTCTAGTTGTCGGTCCGCTTCTGTACACAGACTACCTGTATATTTTCTTTTTCTAGTACTGGATTCTTAAGAGATTTTCCATGGTAGTAGCAGGATAGCATTCATACTTAGCAAGTGCACTGATATATTGTGTTTATTTATATTTCCTTTCCAAGACCATTGTGCTACTCTGTAGCCGAAACCACTAAATAATTGATACCCTTACGATCTTTTACGAAGAGATTCAAACTGATTTAATGATGATGTATTTGTGATCATGGCCTACACAATAGCATATAACTTGGCATCCATCCAGTGAACGCAGCCTTATTCTTTTTCTGTCTAAAGTCACAATGCTCTTATTCCTCGTGCGTCATGCCCACACCGCCTTTCAATCCACTAGCTAAAACTGTTAGATGCACAGCAACCCTGGTTGTGCTTAGTGGATGCAGGACTAGGTTTGCTGTCTTGTAGGAAACATACCATATAGGTATATTTATTATGATCCATATTTAATTTTCCTATAACGGAGACAACATATTCTATAAAAAGATACACAATACAGAATAGTTTCATAAAACAAAATCGCAGCATGTTGTGACGTTGCTAAGAAGATACCTCATAAGGGGTAATTCACTAAGTTCTGAATTTGCCACCGAATTAGAAACATAGAAAATGTCGGCAGATAAGAACCTTTCGGCCCATCTAGTCTGCCCAATTACTTGGATACTTTCCCTGGATTTATCTTTTGTTTAGGATAGCCTATTGAGAAAGTATTTTTCCAGGAAGGATACATTGAGATTTCTCTCTTTTTCAAGTATGTCCTGGGTGGCGAGTATGTACCGTTAGGTGTCTTGCCCAAGGACACTTACTGGAGCGGTGCTCTTGCCGGGTTCGAACCTGTGTCTCCACAGTTATAGAGCAGTGATGTTACCTCTACTCCACCCAGTGAATTTCATCTATTCATCAAGCTGTCAGTTCGCCAAATACGGGCAAACTACTGTGCAATTCGGCGACACCAGAAATTGCCCCATAGACTATCAGGTCTTCTATTCACAGAATGCCGAACTGCATAGAAATTCCGGTGACATTACCTGCTTTTCGGTATTTCAGTTCGAAAATCCCATAGTATGCAAAGGAAAAAAACTTAGTATCTTTAATTTTTTTTAAAAGACGGTTTATTCTTTTAATTTTCAGCAAAAAAACTTTTTTATTACACCTTTTTGTATGTTTTGTAGAAAAAATGTTTGTTTCCACAATTTTCTAAAAAACTGCTTATTATTTTATTCTGTAACAGCTTTTTATTATTTTTTAAAGGACCTTTTTGATTATTTAAACACATTTTAAGACATTTATATTGGTTTAAGCACCTAGGGCTCTATCACCTCCTTAACATTAGCGCTCACATAAAGGAGTGTTCGTGATTGGGAGGGGATCTGTGCAGAGTGCGAAGGGGTTAAAAAATGTATTAGCGAATGGGTATTAGCGCTTTTTAGCGCTTGCTTACTGTACTTTGTGTTCCCTATACTTAACATGGGGAGCGCAAAGTGTAAGTAATCAGTAATTAGCGTTAGGATCATGAGGCCCTAACGCTAATTACAAAGAGCTGTCACTAACTAAAAAAAGTGAAAACCAGCTCTGAGCAGCTGCTAACTGATTCCACTGCTGCAGAATCAGCAGCAGCTGAAAACCACCCCCAAAAACCAAATACTCGCCTATCATCCCATGGCAAGAACGGTGGCCCGATCTGCTGCTTCTGGCAGCCGAGAGCAGAGTGAGACTGGGGAAAAACTTCCCCCAGTCTACCTCCGCGATCACTCTGCCGACCAGCAGATCTCGCGAGAGGCGAGATCTTGCCTGCCATGCGACCTGGCAGCACGATCCTCCATGGAAACCTATGAACTCCATGGAAGGGGTGCTCGCGACAGCGCTTTAGCGCCGTACCGAGCATCCAGGACCCTAGCGGCCGCTATGGGGCAGGCTGCTGGACTCAGTGCCTGCCCCATAATCCACTGGGAAAAAGGAGGCACTAGGGGTAGGTTAGCAAACGTTAATTTTTCCCCTTAGTGTCCCCAATTTAGCGAGACTCAAGTGATAGGGCACCTAGTATGAGAATAGGAGACTTCCGTTATTTGTTTTTTGCCGAGAGCATCAATAGCTATCGGTGGGAGCTGGTTTTCAATGGTTCTGAAGTTCCTAACCTGAACATAGTGGTGGGGGTATGGGTGGAATTAAGTCCTGCACTCTGAGGGCTGAATCACGTTTCAAGACCCCCTGGGAGAGATGGAACAGAGATGATGGCACTGAGGGCCTTGTGGACACTTAAATTACATTGAATGGTCACAATACATAGAATTTGGAGTGTATATAGATTATACTGAGAAACCACAAATGTTAAGGCATATATGACGGACCAAATGAATCTATTGTAAAGTTTCAAATTTTTCCCTTTTTAAATTTGCAAATAGAAAAAAATATAAAATACAATGAAATAGAAGTGGATTTCTTTAAAATCAGATGTTATCTTATTTTTCTAATTTGAAGGGTTGCGTTCAAAGCTATTATACTGCGGGCATTCTCTAACTGCTTTTACAGATCAAAGAAGTGGGCTGCGGCAGGTCAGTAATTGATGCAATAAATGTGAAATAGTATAGAATCACAAGAAGTGCGCACAAAGAACACAAAACAGCAGTGGCCTCACACGCGGCGCAAATAAATATATTGCTTGACGTGTTTCACGTAGCTGCTGTGGAAAACAATTCTTTACGTCCTCGAGTTGCCAAAAACCCTGCCTGGGCCGATTCCGTATAAATGGAAAATTATTTTCCATGGTAAATTCAAATAACAGAAGTTACTTATCCGTTGCAAATGTGAGGGTTGTATTACCTTGTAAGAATTCATAGAAATACCAATGATTTCATTACGCCAGTGAATATCATACATTTAGGAATGTAACTGTAATAATCTAATTATGTCCGTCTGCAGATAGAATACAGTATATTATATTTTTTGCAGTTTTTACTGTGCTAGTAGGAAGTTCCAGGGCCATATCATTCTTCTCTGAAATTAAAAATTCCCATTAGTTCATACAAAGTACTGTGATAGAAAAGTACTTATTTTTGGGTCGGTGCTCCCCTAGGAACTCCATATTCTGCCTCGCTGCCCTCGCTTCCTATAAAGTCAATATTATTATTATCCTTTAGGCTGGGGTCAGACCAGCGCACTTTTAACGTGCGTCTGGCGCACATAATTACGGCCGCACTAGCAGCAGATGATGGGCAATGACGGCCAATATACGATGTACTGCCGCACAAAAGTCCGGCCGCGCAACGCAAGTGGAATTTGAACGCATTTTTTTGAGAACGCTGAACCGCTAGTACTGACGTACTGAGTGCGCAGCTGCGGCATAGCGGCGTGTTTGCGTGATTAGGAGATGTCAGACGCTGCTAATGTCCAGCCTACATAACGTCCAGACGCAAAAAGAGTTTTATTGACGATCCGTACAAAATAACGCCCGAAAATGCGCGTCGTCTGACCGTTTTTGCGCATTCCGTGAAAAAATACGTCAATGTGTTCGGACGCACTTTTTCACGTTCGTGGGGAAAAATGCTTTCGTCTGACCCTAGCCTTATATAGTGCCACATATTCCGCAGCGCTTTACTAGATCAGTGTTGATACATTGGAATACCAAACATTGATGACCACCATGGATGATTCAGGGGGACCCTGTTCCCAAGGGAACTTACAATCTATGAGATTTTTGGGAGGTAGGTGTATCCATATCGTTAGGTGTCTTGCCCAAGGACACTCACTGGTGGTGTCTTCTGATTGGGAGCGAGTCGGCTTTCCATGATTGTAGATCAGCGACCTGGTGGATAGGCTCGGAACTTGCTTCTCCAGAGTTGTATTGGAGAGATGTACTGAACAGGATTTTGACTTGCTTCTCCATGGTCATAGGGCAGGGATGTTACCACTGGACTCCACAGCCGATACTGTGTGGTAGGCAAGTATGTACCATTAGGTGTCTCACCCATGGACACTTACTGGAGTTGTGCTCTGGCCAGTATTTGAAACTGGCTCTCCACGGTTATAGAGCAGTGAAGTTACCCCTACTCCATCCAGCCGGTATATATTAAATCTTCAGTCAATAGAGCTCATTCATGTAAATAAAATGTAATTCGAACTAATGGTATATTATTTACACAAAATGAATCGAACAACATTCGTCATAGTTTAGAGACTTATTGCAGAGGGTTTTATGGCGTTGCAGCTCTGTTAGACCATTTGAAGACTTAATAATATGAAAGAAAATGAGGGAATGAGAATTTTTTAGGTTTCTCCTTCTCACTGTCCTTTCCCTCACTCTGCAAGTATTTTAATAATTCTCCCTCGCTCCATTCTGCTGTCTTTGTGCCAGGAAAAAAAAAATCAAAAAAACCTTGTGACGTTGCCCGTACTCCAGGCCCTCACATATTTTGCTGCCTTCGTGCCAGGCCTACTTGACCTATGCAAGAATTTTTCTGAAGGAGTTCACAATCACACAAGATATTCTGAATCCTTCTGTGATATATCACTTAATTAAAGTGATAAACTGGATGTTTAAGACCACTGCTCAGATTATTAGGACAATATCCTGACATGTCCAGGTATGGTTTGCTATACAGCAGCCTGTGGCTTCATTTTTGGACAGGACTCGCCCTCATTAGAGGTGCCTTGACGCTGGCGGGCGAGCTTCGTCTTATAATGGCCATTAATAAGAAACCAAACCTCTAATTGTGTTTAGTTTCACACGGTATAATGGGAATAAGCGCAGATGACATATTTTTCTTTGTTAGGTTTCACACATGTTGTTGGGCTGGATGCATTTGGTGGTTGCAGGCGCCCCATCGGGGAATAGGCGCGACCCCATCCCTCCTGTACTATGTATGTTTTAATGTACTTCCAGCCAGGTCATCCCGGCAGCTAGATCCCGCTCCGTGTCTTTGATCCCAAAGTGGATTTTGTTTCTGGGGGAGCATAAATTAAGGCCCACCAGTCTACCTCATGTCTGACAAGCAGCATGAGCAGGTATGGTTTGCTATACAGCAGCCTGTGGCTTCATTTTTGGATAGGACTCGCCCTCATTAGAGGTGCCTTGACGCTGGCGGGCGAGCTTAGTCTTATAATGGCCATTAATAAGAAACCAAACCTCTAATTGTGTTTAGTTTCACACGGTATAATGGGAATAAGCGCAGATGACATATTTTTCTTTGTTAGGTTTCACACATGTTGGGCTGGATGCATTTGGTGGTTGCAGCCTCCCCATCGGGGAATAGGCGCGACCCCACCCCTCCTGTACAATATCCTGACATGTCCATAGCCAGTTATGACCATGTCACATGTGGAAGGGTGTTCAAGGGCAGCTATTGATTCTCCCCCCCTAATTTTCTTAGAAATACCTAGGCTCCATGTGACAAAATCCTTTGATTTCCTGAGTAAGTCAATGACCCTAAGGCTAGGGTCAGACAAACGCATTTTTCACATCTACCGTCAAAAAGTGTGTCCATGCGTCCGGACGAACTTTTTCACGGGAAAGACGCGATAGTGGTCACAATGGTGCGCAATTACGGGCGTGATTTTTTTTTCTAGCTCCGTCAAAAAAGAGAAATCTGAGTAACCAAAGTTTGCGTCTCTGGACGTTATGTAGGCCGGACATGGTGCAGCGTCTGAAGTCTCCTAATCACGTACACACGCCGCTATGCCGCCACAGTGCACTCTGTGCGTCAGTACTAGCAGTTCGACGTTCTCAAAAAAATGTGTTCGTTTGTCGCTTGCGTTGCGCGGCCGAACCTTCGTGCAGCCGTACTTCGTATATTGGACATCATTTGCTGCTACTACGTCCGTAATAAAGTGCAGCTGAACGCAAGTTCACACTGCGTTCATCTGACCCCAGCCTTAAATAGCACCCACTTCACATTTGACCAGTTTACCCAGTGGTCAGTCCGGCTCTATAAAAGGGATTAGAGCAACATTGTTTGGAGAAGTGAGCTGGTTTGTTTCTCAATGTTTTTGAGTAATATTAAGGTATACTACTATAATTATAGAGCAAAAATAAGGTAGGAGAATAGTGAGAATGGGCAGCAGCACTAGTGGTTTGCCCTGTGGTGGGTCCCTACTCAGGTCTCACAAGGTTTTAGCGTGTTGTGCCATTACAGAGAAGACAGCACCATATGCAACTCAGACTGTTATCACCCAGAAAGGGTGGCCAGTACTAAAAAGCAAATGACATAGTTTTGGCCTTGTTTGGCCTCGTCGGGAGGGTATTTTTTTATTTATTTATAAAAGGATTTTACCAGGAAGGATACATTGAGATTTCTCTCGTTTTTAAGTATGTCCTGGGTTCAAGAACGTTGAATTGTTACTGAAATACAAAGTAGTAAAATGCAAGTTATTAACACAAATCAAATATACAGATTATTTCCTACATATTTATTTTTCTGTTAAAGTTTTTTTTATTATGTTACATGTTTACAGGTGCATTCCGTATTGAGGTATGTTAATAGGGTATAGCTGACACCCTTTGGCACCTTAAGAAAGGGATCCAAGTCTGGATTACCCTGTACACCAGTTTTTCCAAAACCTGTCCTCGGGACCATCAACCAGGCCAGATTTTGCAGACCACCATGGGGAGATGCAGACTGAATCCTACAATCACTGAGCAGCAAATCATAGCACCTGTGCTGTGCTTCAGATACCTGGAAAATGTGGCGTGTCAGAGGGTCCTGACTGAGGACAGGTTTGGGAAACACTGCTGTATACTTAGTGAGCAAATACAAGATTTGGGAGTACCGAGAATGGATTACAGTGCTAGTGGCCTGCCGTATGTCAGGTCCCCACTCAGGTCTCATAAACGCGATCAGTACCACTTCTTGTGTACATTTTCCAATACATTGTGAGCATGCCCTCTCATTTTAAAGACCTGTCAATGTGTAAACATTTAATGGGTTAACCCCGGAATGATAAATGATTCCCTGTTATACATCTGAAGACTACATCTGTGGCTTTGTAATTTAAAACGGAGGTTAACAAGGAAAGACCCAGGGGAATCTGCCGAGGAAGGATTCTTCAACTAAACGATAATGATAAAAGAGTTTCCGGTTTACATGCACAATGCTTTAAAATATCAGGGGATCAATAGCTATATTAAGGCAGTCCTCTAACGCTACCATCCTTCAAATTGTTTAATCAGCTCTTTGCTGTTAAGTCACATAAAAATAATTCCTTATTTTATAAAGTCTGCTGAATTTAATCAACATATAACAAAATCTGTGGAGTATTCAATTCTTAACACTGGCTTTTAATAATATAGGTTTTAAAATACCAAATTCTATATACTGTGGGCAATATTACAAAGCTGGTGCTAACTTAACCAGAGCTGTAAACATACCATAGCCATTAGTAGGCTCCATTACAATCCCCGTGCCAAAACTGGGACGCTAGGGAGAAAAAACTACGCCCGCAGTTTCCTCCCTAGCGCCCCCGTTTTAGCACGGGATTACAATGCAGGCGATTAAAAAGCTGCCTGCATTGTTACCGATCGCTAGGCCTCGGGATGCTCGCGGAAGCACTAAGCGCTGCCGTGTGCATCCACTCGATGGAGTCCATAGGAGTCCATCGAGTTTCCCCTCTGCCGGTCACATGACCTGCCGGATCTAGCCTCGGGAGATCCAGCAGCTCGGCATAGTGATCTGCAGGGAGAGACTGGGGGACTTTTTCCCCCAGTCTCTCCCTGCTCCTGGCGGACGGAGCCGCGTAGGTGAGTATCTGTATTTTTTTGGCGGGTTTCTGGATGGGTTTTTTAACTCGTTAGCGTTTGGACTGTAATATGCGGTTGCTACCTGGGCTAACGTTAACGCTCACTCAAGTGAGCGCTAACATTAGCACCAAGATTGTAATATAGCCCAGAGTCTATGGAGTTAAGTTTACAACAGTTCTGGTTAAGTTAGCACCAGCTTTGTAATACTGCCCTGTATATTTAACCCCTTTGTTGCAAAAGTTAATTTTGACCTCCTTTTGATGTAATGTTTTATTGTAGAACCCAAACATTGCATATAATTTTTTTAAATATCTCATTACTATATGTACAGTATATGTCAGCACCACATTAAATACTATTTTTGCTCCAGGCATGGGAGATGGGAAGGTGATTACTGGCAGTGACATTGTTCGCTTTTGAACTGGGTAAGAAAATTAATAAATGGAAAGGAAATTTTGCTTAAAATAGTAGTTAGATAAGACTTGGGATATATGGACCTTGACAATCTTTTGAGAGGCGTGGGTCTTATTGAACCTCTTATATAATATTGTTCCAAACCTCTCCTATGTCCAGGTCATTTTGTAACCCTTGTAGGAGGTATAGGGAGTCTGTTTTCTGTGTCCTATTCCCTGATTTGTTCATTGTGGAGTGTCGTAATGTGTATGTTGTACAGTTTTTCCTATTGTTTATTGTCCTAGATGTCTCCATTCCCCCCCTCCCCATCCAGTCCTGGATCCGGTGGATTCCAGTTAAGGCTGGGGACACACCAAGTGCATCCATTGTGACCCTCCCACCAACATCCATCTCAGTGTTTCAATTGATTGGCTGGGAAGACCACATGATGTAACATCAGTACTTTTAAAACACACTTTACAACAAATATGTCTTTTACCTCCGTGTCGAACTGCTACAACAGACGTCAGATGGGCGAGGCTCGCACGTTTGAGAGCTGTGCGCACAGTGAGTTGCCACATGGGACTCCGAATTGAAAGAACATGTGGCCCCAAGCTAAGCAAGTCTTACCTCTCGAACTAGAAGAAGCTCGTTCTGAAACTGTCTTGGAGGTGGATATTTTATGCTGTTAGACCAAGGAGTGTGGGAGAAGGGAGGATATTCAGTCTGTTAATAAGGGACACGTTTTACCTTTGTTGGGCTGTCGAATTGCTGTCTGCCTAGTGTATGTTAATGAGGCAGCTTCCACTGTGATAATACATTAGTTCCTGCCTTACCCACATTGTCTGCTGTATCTACACCAAGCGTCGGCAGTGACTGGATGCCTGGTTAAGGATTACTCTGGGCAATTCTAGGGAGCGCTAGTAGCTGAGGCACCCACTTGAAGTACCAGGAGTCTGTTATATTGCTTTTATTTTTACACATTACATGGTCATGTTTGGCATCACTGGAATAGACTGACCTGTCCAATGCCGCCACACTTGACTTTTGAGGGGTATATAGAATGGATACAGAGACACCTGACTCTTCTCCCAGCAGCCAATTTTGATCAGCATGTGTCACCATATACTATAAATGCGACAAGCTCAATAAACTGATGTTTTTTTTCTCAGTAAACTAATATCAGCAAATATATATTTCCCATGATTTTAATAAACCATCCAGAGAGAAAATAATTGTCAAAACAACACTCTTTACACGAATTCCCTGCCATTACTGGATTTGATCAGTGGCTCCATCTCTTTAATGTATTTTTTCCCCTTGATGTTATCCATTATATATTTTTTGCCGTAGCTTGGTCTTTCTCATATTTTAAAGAAAGAAGCTGCGGGAGCTTCAGTGAGAGTGAACCAATGACCTCACAGCACCAAGACATTTAGATGCCGTGTTGCAATTATAACAACTCCCATGTACTTGCTGTTCTTTCCTGAGAATAGCGGGTTGGTAGGCTTTGTACACACGGCACAAAATGTTCTCTGAAATATAATGAATAACACCGTAGAATGGCTGAATTTTATACAATAAACAGGTTTATGTATCAGACATTTTCATTACAATAAAACAATTTAACAAGTCAAATGCCAAGTGGTTTTTTTAACAGTATCATAACGAAGTGTTTATTTTTATTTTGAGGCAAAATAAAAATTAAGGTTAAATTGTTATGGTCTTTAACTGCAAAATAAATTATTTTGCACTTAACCCCTTCAACTGCCTACATTTTTTGTTGTTGAAAAATTATAACATTTATTTGAAACATTGGGATGAGTTGCTAACAATAAAGGATATATAAAATGGCAATATTTACAGATTGTTGTTCTGAGAGAGTTAAAATTCTAAATTAGATTTGCTCATGTGTTTATCTTCTTCAAAAATACTGCTGTGATGAAAAGTTCTAAACTCTTGATGGCGTCCCTCATTTTGCACAATTTCAAACAGTCTGCATTATCAGCATACAGGCAGAAATGGCCTTTGTGTCAAATGCAGTAACTGTGATAAAGACAGATAATAAAAAAATTGTCAGATATCCTGCTTGTTGGGATTTGCAGTAATCATAATTAAGTTATTAGCAATGAAGCTTCCAAAAATACCAACAGAATGTAAAACGATCATATGAATGCGCTATAATGGCTATACAGGGAAAGTATATTAACAAGTATCTGTAACTTACAGGGATTGTCAGTCAGTGCAGCCCCCTTGTATCTTGCCCCTGTACAGTAGAGATTGATTGCAGAACGTCCCTGTATTCTGCCCTTTTCCAGGCTGTGGAAATGTATCAGTAACTTTTGTTTTACTTTGTTACAGCGAGGTAGGCTTGTGCACCGATTTTTTTTTCGGTTCGATTCGGTTCGATTTTTCGGATGTTTAAACTTTTCGATTCGGCTCGTTTCGACCGATTTCTGTTTCGATTCGGTTCGGCTCGACTCGTTTTTCGTGTACATTTTTTTTTCGGAATATCGACCATTTTTCGTATTTTCGTGTCACTTAGCTCGTTTTTTGTATCGACTTTTCGTGATTTCGGAAATTTTTGTTTTTCGGAATTGTACATGTTTTCGGAATATCGACCATTTTTCATATTTTCGTGTCACTTTGCTCGTTTTTTGTATCGACTTTTCGTGATTTCGGAAATTTTCGTTTTTTCGGAACGTCTGTTCTCCTCGTTTCAAAGCAATAAATTTCGATTTGACACATTTCAAGTCCATTCGAAAATTCCGAAAATATTTCGTTCCGGCTCGGAAAACTTTTCGGATCTGCCATTTTCGGATCTAAAAATTTTCGGAAAGTCGGCCGCATCCGAAAACACGAATCGGGAAATTTTGTGAAAATTCCGAAATTCCGAAACCCGAAACGCACATCACTACAGCGAGGGTGGAAGCTGCACTTTGTAGCAATATAAGATGCCAGGAGTAAGATTTCACTTGGAATTTTACTTCTCCAAGGGGGGCACTCATTTTGCATTATAAAAAGTATGGAAAAGGGGTATTTTAAGCCATTATTCTGTTAATTTTATTACAATGCAGAATCAAGTATATGTGTTTGGTTGAAAAAAATGGATTAAATCACCCTGTCCTCAAAGTTTAGTAATTTGTTTTTCAAGATCAATAAATAGACAAGTAATTTAATTGTATAAGAAATGAAAGAAAATAAATTGGCTTTGTTGTGTGGGTTTTGCCAGATAAGAAATTAACAATACAGATAATCCTATGTCTACATTTAGTTATGTATGAAAACATTTATTTTTTCAGATAATTCATTAATTTCATTTTGTTTCCTCAGCAAGGGTTACTAAAGCATACAGTATGTGGTTTTTTCCTTCAGCAATGATTCCCAACCGCGGTCCTCAAGTCCCCCTTGAGGTTTTAATGATTACCTTGGGGAGATGTACACTGAATCCTGCAATCACTGACCAGCAAATCATATCACCTGTGCTGTGCTTAAGCTGTCTGGAACCCTGACTTGTTGGGGGTACCTGAGGACCGCGGTTAGGAACCACTGCTCTAAAGGGACACTACAAAAAAATGAAATGTCCTTATTGTATTTATCTTACATGTGCTTTGTTTTTTTTCTTCTATGGTTAGTAAGAAAATAATTTACTCTATATGTGTCACTGGCTGCATCCACTGTATGATCTTTTGTGTTGTAAACTGCCCCCCCGCCCCCCCCCCCCAGGATCTTTACATCACTTGCTTCTCACCGTGTGGCATTGGCCATAGAATGGAGTATATAGGTCGATCGCCAACTCACATCATTGTATTGTGAGAGATTCATTCAAAGGATATCACCGGGGGGGGGGGGGTAGATTAGAAGTCCATTTACCCTTTCAGTACCGAGATCGAGATATCTTTTATATCTCACTGCAAACTGTATGGGTTCTAAATAATTGTTAAAACGCATTATACGTTGATGTATTTTGTTAATTTCCATAAGATAATGTGTGAAATTAACCCCTTCACTACCGTTATTGAGATATCTCAGGCTTCGAAGGCACCATCTGGTGCCCCGATATAATGATTTCGATCTACTGCCCAAAGAGCTAAAACTGTAAAATCAGCTGCTGAATGCTGTGAAATATCAGCAGCCGATGGAGGAGAAAAAAAAAATTATACCTGCTGCTTAAATCTCTAACTCAATTTGGCAGTAGATGGTGTCATCTACTGGCCAAATAGATTATTTACAGTAATAGCTATTTATTACTGTAAAATTAATTAAAATAGATTTTTACAAAAAAACACTGGTTTCTGACCATGTTTTTTTGGAAAATCACTTGGTAGTGAAGGGGTTAAGCCCCCCGTCTTCTCGTTCGGGTGTCATCTCTTATCTTAGCCTGGAGAACACTAGACCCCATGCAGCCTTATCTAAACATACCCACATCCACCTCATTAACTGTTAAATACTGTAGATTAAATAAGGAGAAGTAAAGCATTTGTCCAGATTTTGGTAAATGTTGCATATGGGAAAAAGCCACAAAAAAATGGAACCTAGAGGTAAAATACCTAGGTTTATTTTTACATGCAATTACTTCAAACATACAGGGTTATTCAGAGAAAGGTGAAACTCTGGATAACTTTTGGAGAAGTGAAAATACTAGGTCAAAATAGCCGATTTGGAAAGTGAGATAAATGGGAGAATTTTTCTGGTTTGGCTATTTTGACCTAGAATTTTCACTTCTCTAAAAGTTCTCCAGAGTTTCACCTTTTCTCCGAATAACCCTGTTAGGGGAAAAAACAGCAGTATGTGTTTTATAAGGTGGTTTTGTTAGTAATGCACAAGTAATCTGACTACAGTTTTCGTACGTGGAAGGGTCCCTTTAAACTTCCTGATCTACAGTATCTATCCAGGTTTCTATCTGTCTCTAGTTACCCCATTTAAGAATGCTGGTTTAAACAGTGCTATTCATTTTCTGACTGCAGTGCACACACATTGAGTTTCATTTGCTCAATTCTTAGTCAAATAGCTAGAGGGGGATTTGATCTGCTGGAATCTAAAAGAACTTTAAGTCATATTTACAGCAGATTTGAAAAGATTAATCTGTTACGGAAAAGTAGCACAATGTATAAAACCACAAACTGATCAAGCATGACATATCCAGCCATACAATAGGACTACAAGCGGATTCTCATAGAATTAGATTCATTCCCCTCATCCACTCTACTTTGGAAGCACTTGGTGCTGAATAGGGATGGGCTGCCGGTTCAATGTTCGCATCGAACATCGGCTGTTCGAAAGTTTGCGAACTTCGAACTTTTCAGGCCGTTCGCAAAAAGTTCTAAAAAAAATAAAATTTAGAATTTTTTTTAAAAAATGCTTAAAAAAATTCCGAAAAAAAAAAATCTAAAAATAAAAGAGACTCTTTACTGCAGAATATTATAAGCAACGGTTTATCAGATATTGAATTAAAACGGGAATATTTTTAACATTGAAGCCCATGGGATAAAACAATCTTGTTGATAAAACATCAGGCAGACGAGGCCCTCTAATCAGGCACTGTAGAGGGCAGCCTGCCAGGGCCTCCCAAGGATCCCTTGAGGAGCATGCGGCCGCCGGATGACAGAGCTGCAACTGTGCGGGCTGGCCGGCCAGGTGCATGTGGCAGAGAGACGGCGCAGGGAGGGAGCCACTGCACCTGCAGCCACAGCAGACCCTCCCCCCTACAACCAGGATCCAGTGAGCCCCCACTGACTGACCACCAGGCTAAGGTAAGGCGACACATTTCTAAAAAAAATTAAATCTGAGGACATTTTTAAATGTCCCCGGGAACAAAATAAAACTTTTTTTCTTCTTTCTATTACTCACCTGATTCCTGGATCCACCAATAAGCGCAGCCTCCCGTCTCCCACGCTGTTAGAAGCTGCATACACCGGCGCGCTGTGTGCAGCTTCTGAGAAGATATGCTATTAGTGTAGAGGGAACGATGCAAATTGCGCAGCCGGCTTCCCCGCTACACTAATAGCGTACCTTCTCAGAAGCTGCACACAGCGCGCCGGTTAAAGCTAGCGTCAGACTGTAGAGGTGCTGCGCGGCAGTGTGAGGATTGATATGCTGCATTAATTATTCTTCTTACAAATTTGGATACTTAACCCGTTTGCGTTTGGATTGTAATATTGTGACATCCAGGGCCCCGGGTGGAGATCGGGGGGCCCTGGACGCATGGTGCCACCAGCTGGCCGAATGCCAGGAGCTCCGGCGGCACTCTGCGCAGCTGTGAGTGATCAGGGGCAGGGCGCGGCGTGATGATGCTGACCCGCCGGGACCTTTAAATCAGGAGTGCGCGTTGTCAGTGGCGTCACTAGGGTCGGTGTCACCCGGTGCGGTAATTTATGGTGTCACCCCCCCCCCCCGAGTTTTTCAGATTTTTTTTTTAACTACTCTTACTCCTAAATCAGTACTCCCATATAACACTGAATGCTCATACACACAGCGCACATTACTGTGAGGTTTATTGCTGTGGAGCTCTCTCATATGCTCACACAACTTTTTGCCAACTGCCAGCAAGTACGTTGCCTGTTCGAAGGCAGTGAAAGCACACATGGATATATATTGCCCCCAGCAGCTCTGGATATATATTGCCCCCAGCAGCTCACCCATGGATATATATTGCCCCAGCTCACATATGGATATATTGCGCCTCAGCTCACATATGGATATATTGCCCCAGACCAGCTCACACATGGATATATTGCCCCAGACCAGCTCACACATGGATATATTGCCCCAGACCAGCTCACACATGGATATTGCCCCAGCTCTCATGGATATTGCCCCCAGCACACATGGATATGCCCCAGCTCCTCTCATGGATATTGCCCCAGCTCCTCTCATGTATATACTGCCCCAGCTGCTCTCATTGATAATGCTCCAGCTGCTCTCATGGATTTGCCCCAGCTCATGGATATACTGCCCCAGCAGCTCATGGATATACTGCCCCAGCAGCTCATGGATATACTGCCCCAGCAGCTCATGGATATACTGCCCCAGCAGCTCATGGATATGCCCCAGCAGCTCATGGATATGCCCCAGCAGCTCATGGATATGCCCCAGCTCATTGATATGCCCCAGCTCCTCATGGATATGCCCCAGCTCCTCATGGATATGCCCCAGCTCCTCATGGATATGCCCCAGCAGCTCATGGATTTGCCCTAGCAGCTTATGGATTTGCCACAGCAGCTCATGGATTTGCCCCAGCAGCTTATGGATTTGCCCCAGCAGCTTATGGATTTGCCCCAGCTCCTCATGGATATGCCCCAGCAGCTCATGGATTTGCCCCAGCAGGTTATGGATTTGCCCCAGCTCCTCATGGATATGCCCCAGCAGGTTATGGATTTGCCCCAGGCCCCCATGGATTTGCCCCAGCAGCTTATGGATTTGCCCCAGCAGTTTATGAATTTGCCCCAGCTCCTCATGGATTTGCCCCAGCTCCTCATGGATTTGCCCCAGCAGCTTATGGATTTGCCCCAGCAGCTCATGGATTTGCCCCAGCAGCTTATGGATTTGCCCCAGCAGCTCATGGATTTGCCCCAGCAGTTTATGGATTTGCCCCAGCAGCTCATGGATTTGCCCCAGCAGCTTATGGATTTGCCCCAGCTCCTCATGGATTTGCCCCAGCAGGTTATGGATTTGCCCCAGCTCCTCATGGATATGCCCCAGCAGCTTATGGATTTGCCCCAGCTCCTCATGGATATGCCCCAGCAGCTCATGGATTTGCCCCAGCAGGTTATGGATATGCCCCAGCAGGTTATGGATTTGCCCCAGGCCCCCATGGATTTGCCCCAGCAGCTTATGGATTTGCCCCAGCAGTTTATGGATTTGCCCCAGCTCCTCATGGATATGCCCCAGCAGCTTATGGATTTGCCCCAGCTCCTCATGGATATGCCCCAGCAGCTCATGGATTTGCCCCAGCAGGTTATGGATATGCCCCAGCAGGTTATGGATTTGCCCCAGCAGTTTATGGATTTGCCCCAGCTCCTCATGGATTTGCCCCAGCTCCTCATGGATTTGCCCCAGCTCCTCATGGATATACCCCAGCTCCTCATGGATATGCCCCAGCAGCTTATGGATTTGCCCCAGCAGGTTATGGATTTGCCCCAGGCCCCCATGGATTTGCCCCAGCAGCTCATGGATTTGCCCCAGCAGCTCATGGATTTACCCCAGCTCACCTCCTGGTCCTGGTCCCAGCACATGGATAGCGGCCCAGGCAGCACCTCTCCGCCGCGTTTTTCGCTCCTTCTGAGCGTCCGGCGGCGCGCAGCTTGGGCGCTCGTCTGGGGGAGCCACGTGACCAGCCGCGATTGGCTGGTGACGTATTTCCTCCAGGCGAGCGCCGAAGCTGCATGCTTCGGACGCTCGCACGGAGCGAATACGCGGCGGTGGCGGGCGGTGGGTGAGACACCCGCCCTTAGGGTGACGGTGTCACCCTAAAGGCGGGTGTCACCTGGTGCGGGCCGCACCCACCGCCCCCACGTTACGACGCCACTGCGCGTTGTACACCTTGACTTGCCGTGGAGTTTCATTCCCGCATCGCTAATTTACTGAATCAGTTTGTATACTTGTGACGGACCCTGCTTGTTCTGAGGACCCGATCCGTTGCCAACTTTGCCTGCCATTTGACTATTCTCTCTGTGTACTCCCTGTCTGTTCTGTTTGCCTCCTGCGGCTACTGGTGTGTGCGACGATTCTAACCATATACAGTAGCGCAGTACAAGTGCCTAAATGTTGCTGACCCGGTTTTGTTATAACGACTACTCTCGCTCTGCGCCCCTGTCTGGTATATTCCGCTGCTCGTTACACTATAGCGCAGTACAAACTTATATTGATCTCAGTCTGTGGTGTATATTGCTGGTGCCGTCTCTTTGGCCTGTGTGGCTGCTAGAGGTTAGGTTTAGTGGTCCCGACCATCCTAAGGATCGGAGGGTTAGAGGTCTGTTACCAGGGATCCTACCAGGACTGTCCTGGGGAATCGTTACAAATATGCGGTGAACGCCTCAGCAAACGTTAATGCTCACGCAAGTGAACGTTAAGATCGTAATTTTTCCCACTCGTTGTTGCTCAAACATTTCCCATAGCTTCAAATTGCGTTTAAACATGAGCAAAAGTGGTAAAAATTAGCTCAGCGCACAACGGTGAAATGGCTCAGCACTCAGCAGTGAAATGGTTAAAAACTTTTTTTGGTTAAAAACACTTTTTTTTTTAAATTTGTTTTTCATTGTTTCCTGTCCCCCAGGGCAGTACCCGGACCCCCATACACCTTTTATGACCAATATCTTGCATATACGCCCTCTGGAGGGGACCTTAATTTTCGAACTTTTGAGCCCCATTGACTTGGATGGTGTTCGAATCGCATTCGAATTCGAAATTTTTCAAATGTTCGAGTTCGAATGCGAACCGAAAACGGGGGTGTTCGGCCCATCCCTAGTGCTGAATTAGTTAACTTTTTTTTTTGCTTGGTCTATTTTGAGTGTTTCCATCAGTCCTTCTCTTAATTAGGCCTTGGTAGCACCTAATAAAGAGGTTTTCTTTAAATCTACATAGACTATCAGGGTTAATCAGAGAGAGGTGAAAAGCAGGAGAAAGACTGAGAATGGAAAATTCTAGGTCAAAGTAGTCAATTTGGAAAGTGAGATGAAAGGGAGAATTTTTCTAGTTTGGCCATTTTCTCCTAGAATTTTCCATTCTCCAGTCATTCTGCTGCTTTTCAAGTGATATTGTACTGTAGTCCAAAATGGCATGCTGCTCATAACACATTGAATAAATGATGTCACAGTTATGTGTGTGTTCAGTGAAGGATAATGCCACTGCTTGAGGCTGGTGTCAGACGAGTGTTTTTAAGAGCAGAAGGAATGTTCATGAGCGTGGACGTTCCTTCCACTCTGACGGCCGTCTGGCCACCTTGCTGAGTGCAGTTAGTGCACTCAGCGTTGCAAGGCTCGATCCTCCTATGGAGGATCGCGCTTTGCAGCCCCAAACGCGCATCCTAACTGAGTTTTTTTGCTATGGACCTCTGTGATATACTCATACATACCGCACTCTGCTTCCGCCTCCGCTTCATTCCAGAGCAAGGCGCTAATAAAGCAGTTACCGTGGAATATATACAGTGAAACAGACAGTAAGGGAAAATCATCTTGCACTGTTTTTTTTCCACTGCAACCGGGCACCTGAGTTCAGGGGGGACCACACAAAGCCAGCTGCAGCCTCAACCGGGGCGGCTTGGCAGGGGCCAGGGCCTCACCTATGATTCGCTCATACACAGCACACACTACTGTACGTTTTATTGCTGTGGAACTGAGATATACATAGCGCACATTACATTAAAAATGGGATGGACTGAAGTGGTCATAGTGGACTTGCAATAAAAAATTGTGACACTGATTGCCTGGAGTCGACATCGTAGACCTGGGGGGATCCATTGCATGGGAATGACGGGGGGAATTGGTTTTTTCCAAGGGTGGGGGAAGGCCCTTTATGGATTCATGGACCTGGGCCCTGAGGTTTCTAGTTACGCCTCTGCGGGGACACTCATCCTGAGATTCTGTAAGGGGCCCCAAGATTTCTGATGGCTGCCTTGCCCACTACATTTTGTTGTTATGGAAGCAAACGTTCATATGTATAGAAACATAGAAAATGTCAGCAGATAAGAACCTTTCGGCCCATCTAGTCTGTCCAATTACATGGATACTTTACCTGGATTTATCTTTTGTTTAGGATAGCCTTATGCCTATCCCATGCTTGCTTAAATTCAATTACTCAGGGTTATTCAGAGAGCGTGAAAAGCAGGAGAATGACTGGAGAATGAAAAATTCTAGGTCAAAATAGCCAAACCAGAAGAATTCTCCCTTTCATCTCACTTTCCAAATTGGCTATTTTGACCTAGAATTTTTCATTCTCCAGTCATTCTCCTGCTTTTCACGCTCTCTGAATAACCCTGACTGTTCTGGCCTCTACCACTTCAACTGGAAGGCTGTTCCATGTATCCACCACCCTCTCAGTAAAATAATGCTTCCTGATGTTACTTTTAAACCTTTGCCCCTCTAATCTAAGACTATGTCCTCTTGTTTTGCTACTTTGTTTCCGTTTAAATATACTCCCTTCCTCTACCTTGTGGATTCCCTTTACGTATTTAAATGTTTCTATCATATCTCCTCTGATATCTTCCAACTTATTATACAGATCAGTGCTGTCAAATTCCTGCCCCCCCAGAGGTTTCTGAACTACAACTTCAATGATTCTCTGGCCATCTATTGCATTGAAAGAATTCTGGGAATTGTTGACGTCAACAGTAGGGGGGCAATTAGCTCGATAGCGCCTGGTATCGAGCTTAAATAAGGATACTGGTCTTTCCATTAGTGGAGCTTTTATGTGATAATGTCGCCAATTAATGGGCAGTATTACAAAGCTGGTGCTAACTCAACCAGAGCTTTGTAAAACTTACCAGAGCCAATTATAGTCTATGGAGTTGTGAAGTTTACAACAGCTCTGGTTAAGTTAGCACCAGCTTTGTAATACGGCCCAATGTGTGGCCTCAAGACGTAAAAAAAATTCTAGAAATGTTTCTCTCTAAACGTTACTTATTTTTTAATTTAGTTCAATCTCTAAAATTCAGTCCTTCAAGTTCTTTTTTGTTGTGGCTTACATCTTTACTAGGAGATCAATTGGTTATGCCCAATAATCCAAATAACTGGTTAATAATGAATAGGGAGATACTTAGCGCAGTGTTCGTTAAATAAAAGTGAGGAGCAAGGCAATACTGCACCACTCTGTTTAAAAGCAATACAAATAAACCTAATGTAGCTTTCCATAAGGGCCATGTTCATTTGATTAGCCTTCATTTCCAGTCCCTGCTGTATTCTTACCCAAACCTGCTAGTTAACATTAATAAGGGTCACAGCAGAAAATGTGCTTCGGAAACACTGGCGGTCACAGCAGAAGAACTCAGAGAAAAGCAGTTTTTGTTATGCCGTTAAAAAGGGAAAAATACATTATTTTGAGATTAGTCGAATAATGTTGGTGTCATAAATTGTATTCGGATCATCAGTGCCACAGTCATACCAGTGAAAAAATAAAACTTAATTAAAAAATTAGGGAAATGTGATTTTATCTGATCTATTGTGTGGTCATATATAATTACTGTGACAATTAATGAGACAGTAACCCCTTTCCCCCCCGAGGGCTACTAACTTTATTTTGCTCATCTGGCAGACTAGACATGTGCAAGGCCAAATTTTTAATTTTGTTTCGGATCTTTTCGGTCCTTTTTTTTTCGTTTCCGTTCGTTCTTTAACGTGATTTGTATTTCGACCAATTTGTTAATTCGGATGATCGGTATTTCATATTTCGGATCGATTCGTATTTCGTTTTTTATTTTATAATGGTTAAAAGCAAAAAAAGTTCAGGTTTTAGCACTATGGAGAACATGGTTTCAGCACCGTGGAGAACAGCTCCTCGGGGCTCCGAAGCCCCAAGCAGCTGCTCTCCATAGTGCTGAACAGGTTTCAGCTGCAAGGAAAGGGTCCCCCGTATTTTTATTATTTTTCATTTTACTGTGCCCTGTGAGTTGCCATTAATAACCACTGACTGGGTTACACTGCCCTGTGAGTTGCCCATTAACCCGACTGGGCTATACTGTGCCCTGTGAGTTGCCATTAATAACCACTGACTGGGTTACACTGTGCCCTGTGAGTTGCCCATTAACCCGACTGGGCTATACTGTGCCCTGTGAGTTGCCCATTAACCCGACTGGGCTATACTGTGCCCTGTGAGTTGCCATTAATAACCACTGACTGGGTTACACTGTGCCCTGTGAGTTGCCCATTAACCACTGACTGGGTTACACTGTGCCCTGTGAGTTGCCCATTAACCCGACTGGGCTATACTGTGCCCTGTGAGTTGCCCATTAACCCGACTGGGCTATACTGTGCCCTGTGAGTTGTCATTAATAACCACTGACTGGGTTACACTGTGCCCTGTGAGTTGCCCATTAACCCGACTGGGCTATACTGTGCCCTGTGAGTTGTCCATTAACCCGACTGGGATATACTGTGCCCTGTGAGTTGCCATTAACCACTGACTGGGTTACACTGTGCCCTGTGAGTTGCCCATTAACCCCTGACTGGGATATACTGTGCCCTGTGAGATGCCATTAACCCATTGCTTTGTTCTGGATTGCATTTGTTTTTTTTTGCTTTATTTAATTTCAGATCACTTTCCTTTTGTTTTTTTCATTGTTACCGCAATTCATATTTTCGGACCGTTTTGTAAATTCGGATGGAGCCGATGGCAGACCCCTTGCCCTCACCCGACCAGCAGTCCCCCATATAAGCATTCAGACTATACATGCCGAGCCATGACAAAAGAAAGCTGGTAGTGGGAGAACCCACTCCAGTCAACAGCATGGAACCGTGTACCATATTGAAAGGACTATTCCGACGCAGGTAAAAGAGGACAGCCGGCCAAGAGGGTGAGCTACCCAGGGACAATAATGGCTTAGCAGTGCTACCCTTGGAATGGCCAGGGTGCCCTGTTTTTCACCCCTGGAGAGACTTGAAAAAGGAGGGTATAGGTGCCAGATCAGACTAGGTGGCACTAAGGTGTGTTCTATGCTGTATACTATTGTCTGTTAACCCTCTGGAGAGGGAATACACAAACCGGATGGAATAAAAGTTGTGTCCATATTCCAATAAATCAGACCTGTCTTTTCCATTCAATACAAAAGAGCAAACATTTTCACAAACATGCTCACTTTCTATAAGCTACACAATCAAGAAGATGGCCGTTAGAAATATAGGCCCACCAGACACCATCAAGGCACATTAACTTGGTGGGTCCTACACTATACACACTTTGAAAAAAGAAAACCTAAAACATATGGTGTTAAAATGTGGAATGAGCAGGTAGAATTTTGTTTCCTCTTTTTTAAGCGTTGAGGCTACTTAATATATCTAGACCTTTCTGACCCCTGCTGTGAGAGAATGGAGGAACATCCACAACAATCCTTCCTTCCTTCAGGAGATCAATGAGGACAGCGATCTTGCATCCACAACAAAGGACAATACACCCAGAGCTAGACGAATCAGAGAAAACTGCTAGACACCTCCAGAATAAGCGTAAAACACTGTAAATCTCGCTTCTGCCATGCAAGTCATCAAAAGCAGGAAACTAAGAACATACAGGTGAATTTAATAGCAATAATAGTAAAGGAATAAGGATTCTCCAGCCACTCATTAGAAAGTTTGCTTGCACATTCACCATATGGAGCTGCATTGGGAATTTGGAGACTCTCCATACAACATGGGCGACTTCTATTGTGACCAGAACAATAAATAGTAAATGTATGGCCTTGACTTGTATTATCTATTTGTGTAGCAAAAATTAGATCGAGCAAGGTTAGGACCCAAGGTTAATCATTGCTTACAGTAACATCTGGAATGCTGTAGTTTAGCCACTGCTTCAGCACCTCGACTGCCAATTTCATGCAAATGTATTCAATATTCAAGTTTTAAATAATAGCAAGATGCAATAATAAGATGCAAAATTAAATACACCAGTGAAAATGAGAACCCTTAATTGATCTCCCTGTTTGGAACAGTACTGTACATATTCATGATCTGAAGAGAATATACTGTAATATATATATATATATATATACACACACACACACATATACACACACAAGAGTTGTGGTGGAGGACAAAAAGTGAGATAAAAAGCCTCTACACTATAATAAGTATGTTTATTATTGCAGAAGCCACTTGCACATCATAGCAATTTGATGAATTGCATCCCAGAGCTGCTGTGCCACATTCCCCATATGCAGCAAGGAATTCTGGGTAGGATATGCAAATGACATCTGTCTTGCTTTTATGCATCCTGGGTCTGTTATTACATATAACCCTAAAATCAATGCTATGCCACGCTGTGGCTTTCTAGCAGAGATAAGGATGATGTGCAAGTGGCTTCTGCAATAATAAACACACTATATATATATATTCACTATACTGCAGTGTACAATAAATAATTAATTATTATGTCTTTTGGTTTCAATAGCTAGAAATGACAAGCACAAAGGCTCTTAGTAATCATCAGAAATAATTTAACTGCAGGACAGAATCCGATGGTTATTTTGAGTTGAGCCATCTGTAAAGCCAATTCTATTCAGAAAGAACTTCCCCTGAACCAATGGAATATAGTAGAGGACACTATACGTGGCCCATGCCATAACCAGACATTTTATTTAAAACTGTATTTAAAAAGTGTCACCAACAAGACTATTATCCAAGAACAGGAGGTGAAGGTTCACTACCATGAGGTTCCCAAGAACAAGGGAAACCTTGCCGTAGCACTATAATGGCCAAGTAGAGCAATAAATGTAACACCACAATCACAATAGTATATGGACTACTACACCTCAAGAGAATATGTATTCAGTTTGATTGGGAAAACAAAATATTGTAGTAAAGGCACGTGGCAATAATACAAGTCAGTGTAGTCAAGGTAACCACATATGAAACACTAATAAAAAATATCTGCATTACAAAATTGGAGAGAATCTGGCTTCAGAATGTTTAATACATTAAAACCAGAGATGGTTCCACTTTGACAATAAACAAATACTCTAAATGCAGTGATCAATACAAAAAACATGAGGTTCCAAAAATGTGGGCATAAATTAGGGGAAAAGGCAAGGTTTTGGTACGTTTCCCATAAATACTCCTTATAAATTACTTATGGGACACACTCTGAATCAAGACTTGAGTGACGCCATGTCCCTGCCCAGCCTCACAGGACTCACCACAGACCATGAGCAGGTCTTCTGCCAGTCACGTGGGGTGACTGCCCTTTTAGGGCATGGTGTGTCCATCGCTCATCCTCAGCAACGGTGACCTTTCCATGGTGGATCAAGGGATTTAGTCACATTCAGGGATACAGTGATTTCAATGGGTGTGTGGTGTGCAGAGGGCAGAGCCTTGATGTCCACTATCTATATTGTGATGGCCAGAGATATTGGAGTCTATTTCTCCCCATGACTGGTGGAGAAGGAGGCTGAGGTGGTTAAACGTGGAAGTGGCTGTGGCCTTGTCCTGAGCACCCTATTTAAACCCCGCTCTCAAGGGAGAGGGTACTCAGATTAGTATTCCATTGGGGAATTAGTTTATTGAAATGGGCAATTATACTAGAACAGATTAGTACAAGATGAATTTAGGCAACAAGATGGTAATGGACTCAACAGAGCACACTGTTGAAACAATGTAACTATGACAAGGACTGCTATAGTGTCCATTGAAATCAAGAAGGCGGCTACCTAGGCTGTGCAAAATGTCCTCACACCAAAACCCAACAAGACTGGCCACCAAGCCCCAATGTTTCACATAAACCTTACTTTGGAGCACACATCACCCATACTTCTTACATTTGGAATGTCCAGCTTTTCTTTGAATCGAAGCTGAGGGTCCTATTCCAACCAAGCCATTAGGATAACCGGTGGATCCATCAAGGTTTACAGATACAAAATTAACTATTCAGACTGGGTTGCAAATGTGTTTGCAGCTTGGATGTTGCGGCTACTTACTGTACATTAACAGCTCCTTTCTATAGCAGCAGTAAATTTGTGGCTAGCTGGAGAAAAACAAGCCCTTCTCATTCTTCTTGGCTCGAGTCGGTATTCTGTAAAGCGTCCTATTGACTCCGTGAGCTGATACCAGCAGTCACGTTAGGTGTAGCTGCCAGTATTGGTCAGAGGCTCCAATCTCTTCTGAATAGAGCTGTTAATAGCGAGCCACTAATGTAGAATGTTTCGCACACAATTTTTCCATTAGCGACCTGCTATTTATGGATTCATAGGAATCCAGCCCTGATTTTGCTTCCGATGTCAAAAGTAGACATGTAGCAAATATTCATTTTGCCAAAATTGTAGCTGTATAATTTATTTTTATATTGTACTTAACTGACATCCCTTAGGCTGTAATATATACCCAAGGTGCTAGTTCACCAATGCTGTGTAGTTTTAAGTATAAAATTTAGAAAACTATTGAAAGAAGAGCTGGGGGAAAAAAAATCTATTTATACCCGATGCCAAACAGCTGCGTCACAAGGAAAATAGACAGAAAGAATCAGAATAATAAGCCTATTCCTTAAATGTGCAGCTCAGCATCAACGCGCATTGAGCCTTCTAAATTTAACTTCCTCGAGAAGAAGAAGCAGGCCTTGACAAGAAGTGTAATGCCTATTTCTGAACCCTACAGGAACCGAATCCTCACTGGAAATCTGCTGCATTTAGCCAGCAGTCTGCAGGTTATACACACAGATACAAACAGGTATAGTGAAACCCAGGCAGACGGACTCAGGTTCAACCAATGATCCTTTAACACAATCTCCATTTTATACATGTATCTACTGGTAAATCATAGAAACATAGAAAAATGTCTCTCTAAGATGTCTATATCCTTCTGGAGATACAGTCTCCAGTACTGCACACAGTACTCCAAGTGAGGTCTCACCAGTGCTCTGTACAGTGGCATGAGCACTTCCCTTTTCCTACTGCTAATACCTCTCCCTACACAACCAAGCATTCTGCCAGCATTTCCTGCTGCTCTATTACATTGACTACTTACCCTTAGATCCTCTGCAATAATAACCCCTAAATCCCTTTCCTCAGATGCATCAAATATTCTATATTCAGCCCTTGGGTTTTTACGTCCCAGGTGCATTATTTTGCACTTATCCACATTAAAACTCAATTGCCACAGCTCCGACCATTTTTTTAGTTTACCTAAATCATTTGTCATTTGGCTGATCCCTGCAGGATCGTCAACCCTGTTGCAAATCTTTGTGTCATCAGCAAAAAGACATACTTTTCCATTAATACCTTCTGCAATATCACTAATAAAAATATTAAATAGAATGGGTCCAAGTACTGACCCCTGAGGTACCCCACTGGTAACAAGACCTTGCGCCGAATAAACTCCATTTACCACAACCCTCTGTTGCCTGTCACTCAGCCACTGCCTAATCCATTCAACAATATTGGAATCCAAGCTCAAAGATTGCAATTTATTGATAAGCCTTCTATGCGGAACAGTATCAAAAGCCTTACTGAAATCTAAATAAGCAATGTCTACTGCACCACCTGTGTCTATTATTTATGTTACCCAAATGATATGCTTGCGATGGATTTATATTCAGTTTAATACAGCAAACTTAACCATTTTATTTTATTCCGGGATGGAATTCTGATTTTTAGGATTGTTTTTGGTTATATTTTTACCCACAGCCATGTCGACACAGCCATGTCGACAAAATCATGAAATTAAGACCTACTGGGATCTTTATGTCAATAAAAATGAAATTTAGAACAAATGCAAGGAATCTTAGAGAAAGGGACTTCTAACAACGTTTATTATAGTTTAGAGACTCATTGCTGGGCGTTTTATGGAAGCTCTGTTATACATCTACACATGTAAAAGAAAGGACTTTGAGAAAAATATTCTACCTTCTAATCTTTAGATCAGGTCAAGGATGCACCCCTGGAAAAAAATTCTTTGGATCACAAAAATTTGCTTAAAATGCACCTGCCATGTAAAAAAATATATACATAAGAATATGCTTCAGTTATGTAGATTGGTAATCATGAAGTTTAGCATTAAAAGTATTTATATATATTTTTTTACATTTATTCTTTTATTTCACTGTCATTTAAAATTACTGTCCCACAAAAAAAATAATATATATTATATATACTTACAAGGCTTGTGGTGGACAAAAAGTGAGATAAAGAGCTCCACGCAATAATTAAGTTTATTATTGCAGAAGCCATCTGCACATCACAGCAATTCAAAGAACTGCATCCCAGAGCTCCTGTGCTACATTCCCCATATGCAGCAAGGAACTCTGGGTAAGACATATATACATATAGAATAGGGCCCTCGTTTCCTCCTGTACTGGTTTATCAAATGTTGTCCAAAGTATTGTAACCCTGTCTACATTGTGTCCATTGTTCAGCGCTGCAGAATATACCTATATAAATAAAGAATAGTATACATATATTTTATTAGTTCCCATAGGTGAATTAAAATCTATATTCTATATGAGCAGAGTGCCCTGTATATTGAATGTTATGTTTAAAATATATAGCTTATGTATAAAAAAATAGAAAAGTAGTAGCTTAAATATAAAAATTGTAGACTTCAAGAAAAAGTCGAAGAGACGAAACGCGTCAGATAATGCTACATTCTATTGTAACATGATTTTATTTTTGATATTAAATTCTTTTATGGTTTATTAAGCTCGTTTAGAGTGTGCAGACTCGGCCGATAGATGTATACCACGGTGGTGGAATTCTAACCATTGGAATATTGCCTTGGAAAGAACGTATCAACGGAGGAGACTATACCAAAGGTCGGGCGGAGGAGCAATCAAGGGGAGCAAACTCCCTTAAAGACAAGGTATATATGCAGTGAATATATATGATTCCAAGTCCAGAGTGCACCCAAATTGTTTTCATTACTCTGATTGTGGGCGAATAGGAGAAGTCGCCTGGGGAAGCACCTTCTCTGTAAATTGCTTTAGCAATTGTTATTTGTGTTCCCTGTACAGTAGAAAATGATCCCAGAGCTCCCCATGTCAGCTGTAAATTAGGGATGTGCACGACTTTTTCTTCGTTTCACTTCGGCACGTTCGGTTTTTCAAATGTTTAGTTTCGGATCGGTTCAATTTTTGTTTAGTGAAATCGGGAAATTTCGGATCGTCTGTTCTCTTCGTTTCAAAAGGGTCCATTTCGTTTTGACTTTAGATGTATGGTATTTCGGTCGATACGGTAATCCTGTCGATTCGTTCCTTCGGACGTATCATTTTATATGAAAGATACTTTTTTTCTCATGAATATGCATTGCACAACTTTATTTAATCATATTATCTTGTACTGTTAGCTTTTCCCTAAATCCCCAGTCTAATTAAATATTTAAAATAAATATAAAATTGATGCAGAAAGAAAGCACGATACGAAAATACGTTGTCCGAAATGAACTGGAACCGAAATCGCGAATAGAACGAAAATAACTTGTGATTTTACAAATTTTATGTCCATACGAAATAACGATTTTTTTTTGTTTCGTATCGGGAAATATTTCGGATGATATTTCGTTACCGGTCCGGAACGAACGAATCCGGAGCACCGAATCGGCCCGTTTCGTGAGAAAAACGAATCGATACGAAACAAAACGCACATCCCTACTGTAAATTGAGCAGTAAAATTTGTTGAGCTTTTTGCTACAGTGCAGGTATTACAAGATGGCAGCAAGATCTCACTGAGAAGTTTACTTCTCCACAGGGATAACACTGATTTTTCATTAAAATGATGTCTGTAAATGAGGTTAATATGCTCGTTTGGATTTGTCATGGTAAACAAAGCTCTGCAGGTAGAACTTTACTTGTTACTCATACACTTACAGGGTTATTCAGAGAGCGGTGAAAACCAGGAGAATGAATGGAGAATGGAAAATTCTAGGTCAAACTAGCCAAACCAGAAAAATTCTCCCATTTATCTCACTTTCCAAATCGGCTATTCTGACATAGAATTTTCCATTCTCCAGTCATTCTCCTGCTTTTCACCTCTCTCTGAATAAACCTGTAAGTGTATGAGTAACAAGTAAAGTTCTACCTGCAGAGCTTTGTTTACCATGACTATTTGTTGATATTTACTTTTAGTTTTAAGTTTAGACAAGAACATCTCCTAAAGTAGTTTAACATATACTGCATTTGTCTGGATCCTAAGGTTATAGATTGTTTCCATTAATAAATCCAGCATGTAATTCACAGTTTGCTAGATTAGTGCACTATGTAGTAACTTGCCACCAAACCTGGTTCCCACCAGCCCTGGCACTGGGGAAAAGAAAAAAAAAACTTTTAAAAGGGCCAGAAGGTCCTGCTAATTAGTTGTGCTCATTCATCTCATTCATGCACAGAAGTAAAATAAAACCAGCTAATTATACTGTAAAAATGAAAGCTGAGCTTTTAACCAGGACCTGTTGAAGGACATTTATGATTGCAGCTTTCTGGCTGTAGGTAAATAAAGAAATACCAAGTGAAGTGACCCACTTGAAGCTCAGGTGAGTAACAAATACAGCAAGCTTTACAACCCTGGAAAAGATATTGACTGAGCCAACGTCGACAGTACAGCACTGCTATCTCAGTTGAGTTGGTCATTGCCCACTTGGCACTTAAGGGGTTATTCAGAGAACACCGAAATGACACCGACATTTCCTTGCTCTCTCGTTCGGCGCACACAATTCACCAACCCTACAGTAAATTCAGCATTCACTGCAGGGTCCCCAAATTCTGCCAAATCAACCCACCAAACGCATCCGGTAGAATGCCAAATGTAGCCGCCAAATTGACGACCAAACTTTTAAAAGGCGTTTTAAGACAAGTCAATGCATGGAAATATATAAAGGTCCTAGGAATAATAAAGAGGTCTGTTAACCCTTTCGCTGCTGAGGCTTTTCCCGCCCCTGTGCTGAGGTCATTTTTACCGGTTTTGCTCATCATGTTTAAACGTGTTTTGAAGGCTTATTTTAGTATATGACCCAGACATATTATATATCGTTCTTTCCGTCAGACTCGGTAAATTTATAATATGTCATTATTATATGTATACGTTATGTCATGTCTGTATATTATAACAAAAAATGCAATAAAATATGTATTTTCAATAATTTACAATGTGTAAAGTGTTTTTTTTCACATTTTAACATGCGAGCAATTGCGGTTATATTTTGTATGGGGTGCGCTTGTTAAAAAAATTAGAGATGGGGTCTCGTTACATTTTTTTTGGGGGAAAATTACACTATTTTTAACAAACGCACCGCATACAAAAATCGTTAGTGCAGCATCATTGTTCACATTATAATTGAAATGGGAACAATATTGCTGCATTAACAAACCAAAAAAAAGAAAAAAAAAGTGTTTATTTTTTTTTTTATAATTTCTTTTAATTTTTTTTATTTTTATTTTTCATTTTTTTTTTTTTTTTACAAAATTTTTCACTTTCATGTTTGGTATCGTTGGAACGGCCATGCTCTGGCCGATCCAACCATACCAAAATTTAACCCCTAGCTGCCACGGATCGGGAGATAGGGAGTTCCAATGAACTCCCTATCTCCACAGTTGGTGGCAGTTAAGGGTTAAGTCCAGGACTGGCGTCATCGTGCTACGCACGATGACGCCAGTCCTCAGGGGAGTTCCCGGAGGCTTGGCCGACATCCAAGATGTCGGCCAGCTCCGGGAAAGGATCGCAAACCGGCGCTTTTCAGCGCCGATTCGCGATCCAGCTCCCCAGGGGTTAATGCCAGGCATCATTTGGAAGGCAGGCTGTGCCCTTCCAAATGATGCCTGGGTTAACCCCGCAGAGCCGCCGATCGGGAGGGAGAGAGGTCCGAAGGACCTCCCCCCTCCCTTTCAGGCGCCTCCTCCGCACATGCGGGGGGGGGCGCCTGAATTTGGTGTCATCGCGCTGCCGCGCGATGACACCAAATTCCGGCGGCTGCTGTTCCGGATGCCGGGCTGACATCCAGGATGTCAGCCCGCACCGGAGGGGCCAGCGATCGGCCGGAACCCGGCCGAACGCTGACCCCAATGGGAGGACGCGCTCAGCGCGTCCTCCGCATACCAGCGGGAATGCTGAGGACGCGCTGAGCGCGTCCTCAGCATCGAAGTGGTTAAAGAATAAAATAAAAAAAAAAGTCGCCAAAATAAAAAATCCCGGAAAATGCCTAAAATAAATAAAATGAATAAAGAGCTATTTTGCTGCAAATGAATAAAAATTTAATAAAAACAGGGAATTGTTTTAACATTGAAACCTATGGGATTCACCCGATTAAATCTGTCGAACGAAACCACTGGCATTTCGCCAATTTTTCGCTTCTGTTCGGCGTTCTCTGAATAGATTAACCGTTACTTCTCTATGTTGCACCGTATTTCGCTGGCAAGTTGCCAGCTTTTTGAATAGCCGAATTGCGACGAAATGCACCGTACGGGGAAATTCCCCGTTGAGGCCAAATCAGTGGCCAATTTGGCTCTGTTTGAAGAACCCCTTTAGTAAAGGGCAGTGGGGGCGGGGGGTGCGGCCCGCACCAGGTGACACCCGCCTTTAGGGTGACACCATCACCCTAAGGGCGGGTGTCTCACCCTCCGCCGCGTATTCGCTCCCTGCGAGCATCCGAAGCATGCAGCTTCGGCGCTCGCCTGGGGGAAACACGTCACCAGCCAATCGCGGCTGGTCACGTAGCTCCCCCAGGCGAGCGCCCAAGCTGCGCGTCGCCGGACGCTCAGAGGGACCCCTTTAGTAAAGGGCAGTGGGGGCAGGGGGTGCGGCCCGCACCAGGTGACACCCGCCTTTAGGGTGACACCATCACCCTAAGGGCGGGTGTCTCACCCTCCGCCGCGTATTCGCTCCCTGCGAGCATCCGAAGCATGCAGCTTCGGCGCTCGCCTGGGGGAAACACGTCACCAGCCAATTGCGGCTGGTCACGTAGCTCCCCCAGGCGAGCGCCCAAGCTGCGCGCCGCCGGACGCTCAGAGGGAGCGAACACGCGGCGGAGGTGAGCTGGGGCCATATCCATGAGGTGCTAGGGCATATCCATGTGCTGGGGCATATCCATGAGGTGCTGGGGCATATGCATGAGCTGCTGGGGCATATGCATGAGCTGCTGGGGCATATCCATGAAGAGCTGGGGCAAATCCATGAGGTGCTGGGGCAAATCCATGAGGTGCTGGGGCATATCCATGAGCTGGGGCATATCCATGAGGAGCTGGGGCAAATCCATGAGCTGCTGGGGCATATCCATGTGCTGGGGCATATCCATGAGCTGCTGGGGCATATCCATGAGGTGCTGGGGCATATGCATGAGCTGCTGGGGCATATCCATGAGGTGCTGGGGCATATGCATGAGCTGCTGGGGCATATGCATGAGCTGCTGGGGCAAATCCATGAGGTGCTGGGGCAAATCCATGAGGTGCTGGGGCAAATCCATGAGGTGCTGGGGCAAATCCATGAGGTGCTGGGGCATATCCATGAGGTGCTGGGGCATATCCATGAGCTGCTGGGGCAAATCCATGAGCTGCTGGGGCAAATCCATGAGGTGCTGGGGCATATCCATGAGGTGCTGGGGCATTCCATGTGCTGGGGCAGTATCCATGTGCTGGGGCAGTATCCATGAGGTGCTGGGGCATTCCATGAGCTGGGGCAATATCCATGAGCTGGGGCAGTATATCCATGAGCTGCTGGGGCAGTATATCCATGAGCTGCTGGGGCAGTATATCCATGAGCTGGGGCAGTATATCCATGAGCTGGGGCAGTATCCATGAGCTGGGGCATATCCATGTGCTGGGGCAATATCCATGAGCTGGGGCAATATCCATGAGAGGAGCTGGGGCAAAATCCATGAGAGCAGCTGGGGCATTATCAATGAGAGCAGCTGGGGCAGTATATCCATGAGAGGAGCTGGGGCAGTATCCATGAGAGGAGCTGGGGCAGTATATCCATGAGAGGAGCTGGGGCAATATCCATGAGAGGAGCTGGGGCAATATCCATGTTAGGAGCTGGGGCATATCCATGTGTGCTGGGGGCAGTATCCATGAGAGCTGGGGCAATATCCATGTGTGAGCTGGTCTGGGGCAATATATCCATGTGTGAGCTGGTCTGGGGCAATATATCCATGTGTGAGCTGAGGCGCAATATATCCATATGTGAGCTGAGGCGCAATATATATCCATGGGTGAGCTGCTGGGGGCAATATATATCCAGAGCTGCTGGGGGCAATATATCCAGAGCTGCTGGGGGTAATATATGTCCATGTGTGCTTTCACTGCCTTCAAACAGGCAACGTACTTGCTGGCAGTTGGCAAAAAGTTGTGTGAGCATATGAGAGAGCTCCACAGCAATAAACCTCACAGTAATGTGCGCTGTGTGTATGAGCATTCAGTGTTATTTGGGAGTACTGATTTAGGAGTAAGAGTAGTTAAAAAAAATCTGTAAAACTCGGGGGGTTACACCATAAATTACCGCACCGGGTGACACCAACCCTAGTGACGCCACTGGTAAAGGGAGCTCAGTCATACAAATTCAAGTGGGGGTCTTGGGGCCGTGTGAGGACAGAAAAAGCTGATATGCAAGGACAAAGACGTACAGTATTGTTGCTGTTCTTAGAGGTGCATTACAGGAAATGTGGCCCGAAAGCATTTCTTGGTAGCAAAGACCCACATGATAGCATATAAAAAGCTTAACCCTTTCCCACCACGCAGCTTACCATGTTGTCCGCGTGGTGGGTGGGCCTTGAAGACGCGGGGCATACTTGTACGCCCAGCTGACTTCAATGGGCCACCTCAGCCCATCCCTGCAGCCGGTGCGCGCCGCTGTCTGCAAAATGACAGCCTGAACGCAGGCCGCCCTCTGCAGCCAATGACGTGTATCAGTGGGCCGAATTGAAGGCGTACTAGTACGCCTCACTGATGCTAACCCCCGACGAGCGACACCTGCCAGTCGTTAAGGGATTAAGCGAGGACAAGGGGGTAGAAAAACCTTTGGACCAATGATTGAGGATCAACTATATGCAGAAACTAATAGAGAAAACACAGAGTCTGGAAATGATAATCTCATATTGTATCGCTTTGAAATATATTTCCATTGAGATAATCTGGCAAGGGGAGCCCGGTGTGACACAGCTGCTCTGGTTCCATTTCAAAAGAAATTGTTTCATTAAATTCCTTTGAGCACCTGCATGTAGAAGATGTGAATGAGGTGTTTGCATGTTTATTAAGAGATCTCTATCCTTGCCTTGCTAGCATTCTTATGAAAGATGAGATACTAGGACCTGTATTCTTTTAGAAGTCATTCTTGCCACACAGCGTTGCCAGATCGGCCATTATTTCTGGCAGTTTGTAGAATTCATATGCCGCAGAAGGGAAAATCAATTCACTTATTAGGACAAGATGATTTCCCTCCTGCTAGGGTTGCCAGTTCAGTCACATATTAAAATATTATGTAGGAGAAGGCAGGCAATACACTTCCCTAAAACATGTATAATTCATAGGTTTCATGAAAGAATATATAGGATTATTCATAAAGATTTGTGTGTGCCAGATTTTATTTTTGTACATTGCAACACTTTGTGCCACAAAATAATACTACCTTTTGGTGAGGAAATAAAGGGAAAGGAAATCATGAACTACTCTGGGTTTATTTTAAACCAGGTCTCATACTAATTGAATAAAGGGGTTTAATGCTGTGCCTTAAAGTGAACCTGCACTGGTTAGATTCCCTTTCCCAGTGATAATCCACCAGGAGCTTGATAGAGGATTAGTCTGGTCTCAGATCAGTGCAATAAGTCATACATTGAGAAGAGTTCGCAGACTGTACTCATCCAAACCCAACACTGGGCATTGCCATATGTCTCCTCGTGAGCAAAGCTGTAAGTAGACCTTTGCACTTTGATTGGCCCTCAGCCACTAGTGTGTGGAGCCCATTACGTTAAGGTGTGCACCCATGGAATGTTTTTAGTTGAAAACATGTTTAGGAGATTTTACACAAAATGCACATTTTCTTATGTTATCCATCATGAACTAGATATGGGACATTGAAAATGTCAATGTAGGAGGAGAAAGCGGTGCATGCCTATTCCCTCAGCAGTGACACTGGCATGCTGTCTGAGACTGGCCTGCAATCCGGCTGGAGGTATGAGTGAAGGGCTGTCCTAGAAGATGGCTCTACTACTCACAGCTGTCACTCAAGCCAGCGGCATGCCACCGGAAGTGAGAAATGGCATAGCTTTGAAACGGAATTACTAAAAAAGTGTCCCATTATGCGTTAGCAAATAAAAAACACTAACGCAAACATAGGGAGCGATTTTCTTTCTAAACACATGTTTTCCGCACAACAGGTGCACATTGTTAAAAGGCACTGGATGGGCCAGAGAGAAACTGTGCATGCAGGTGTTTGAAGTATAACAGAAGGTCATGACACATGTTATAAAAGAATAGCAACACTCTTGACAGTCACATAATGAAAATTAATCCAACAGTTTTGATACGAGTAATGACTTAAAAACTGAACTCAAAGCTTTTCAAACAATTTCCACTTGTCTGCTGCCATGTGATGAAACTTTCGAGGCACATTCTCACTTACAATTCTTATGCAAAGCCTCAGCTGTACACATGTACACAGATTACACTGTAATCTACACCAGCAAACCAAATCTCCTGCAGCTGGAGGCCGTGCTGCAAGAGCAATTCACAGAGGTAGAAAAGTGGATCAAAGATAAACTTTCCAAATACTGACAAAACTGTCACAATGCTATTTGGAACAGCACCTAAACTACAACCTTCCCATCTATGCATCAGGACTAAATCAAGTGGTACGCTGACCACAGTCAGTTCCCTCAAATATGTAGGTATGTGGTTAGAACCAAATCTATCCTTTGGCACCCACATCAAAAAACTCATCTAAACTTTACCCCAAACTAGGTGCCCTGTAAAGAAACAAATCCTGCCTGAGCCCCGCAGTAAGAAAGCAGATTGTACAACAAATGCTTATGCCGACTATTGAATACGGAGATGTGTATGCAGCTGCCCCGCAAAAGCACCTTCATAAACTTACTACATTGTATAACTCATTCTGCTGCTTTGTGCTACAATGGAACTACATGACCCACCATTGTGACTTGTTAAAAGAACTAAACTGGCAGTCGCTGGAATCCAGACGCACCCTTCACCTTTCCAACCTGGTGCTTAAGAGCTTTTCTGGAAAGCTGTCACCCTACCTGAATAGGCTGCTTCCCTCAGCAGCTCCCTCATCCTATAACCTCCGATCCAGGACCTGCACCTTACTTGCAATACCCTAATACAAAAAGTGTCTCGATCCTCATTTTCCTACAGAGCACCACAATTATGGAATAACCTCCCAGACGCCATCAAATCTTCCTCCAGTCTAAAGTCCCTTAAGAGGTCTCTATTAACATACCTCGATACAGAATGCACCTGTAAACATGTAACATAATGACAATATTTCCTACATATGTATTTTCTGTCTTTGTGTTTTGTTAATATTTTGCATTTATTTGTATTTCTGTACCTACTGTAAACATACAATGTTCTTGTACCCAGGACATACTTGAAAAGGAGAGAAATCTCAATGTATCCTTCCTGGAGATATATATAAATATACTGTATAAGCACCTGCAGTTGCTTTTAAAAATCCAGTATACTAGATCTGTGTTTCTCATTTCTGGTCCTCCTCAGGTCCCCCATAACAGGCCAGGATTGCCAGATACCTGAAGCACAGCACAGGTGATAGGATTTGCTGCTCAGTGATTGCTGAAATAAGTCTGTATTTCCCCATAGGAATCCTTAAAATCTGGCCTGTTACTTGAGGACCGGAGTTGAGAAACACTGCAATAAATCATGGTAGTGAAGGGATTTTATTAAAAAAAAATATTAAAAAGAGCATCTGCAGAGTCACTTATCACTATCTAAATGCATGTGTTTTACTTTGTGTGAGATCACAAAATTGATTTGAAAAAGCCTCACAATTAGAGTCACACAATATTGCACAGCAGAATCAGGCATCTACAGGGTTTTGGGCTAGGGTCAGACGAGCGTGATTTCTACGGACTGTACGTCCTTGCACACGGACGTACGTCAGTACGGAAGACACAGTAGTGGTCACACAGTCCGTTTTTTTCACTGACGTTAATTTTTTGACGGATGTAGGAGGGAAAATAAATTAAAAAGCAAAACCATTTTGTCCGTGAAAAATGCTGGACGTATAAATGCAGTCCGTCTGACCACGTTCCATCACTCACACACAAAGCTATGCGGACGTTGCGGACGCAGCGCACTTTGTGCGGCCGTTCTAGCGGTTGTACGTTCTTGCCTGCCTTGCGTCCGTGGGCCGCGTCCGTGGGCCGCGGCCGTTGTGCGTCCGCAGTTCAGTGCGGACGTACTTCGTGTAACGGGCTCCGATGGGCTTTCTGTCATGCTATCACGGACGTACTTTTAGGCGCAATCACGGACGTGAACACTACGCTCGTCTGACACCAGCCTTAGCCGGTATGTAAGGACACATTTTAGGTCAGAGGGGAAGGTCTGTAAAACATTCTTTTAACTTGCTAACGATCAGAAGTAAAGAATATACAATTAATGCTTGTTTAACAGGTTTCAATGATTTAGATAATGTTTGTAAAACAATTAATGTCCCTTTACAGCTTGTCACATGTGATCCTAACAGCTAGTGATGACTGAAATCTAACAATTTTCATGGAGGTTTGTAAAAATGTTTTTTTTGAAAGTATATAAAAAAGCACCTCTATCGAATGAGAGTTTCAAGTATCAAGTTTGTGTACATCTTTCTATGCTGTCATTTTGTTTTTCAGGACACTTAGAAACTCCATTCTGTTTATCAGAGCCTAGAAATTCTTCCAAGCACAATATAAACGTCATCTGCTGAAATTAAAATTACCAATACGGGCAATAAACCCATTTTCTTATTTTTTCCCCAAATTCCTCAAAGAAACCCTAAAAACAGGGGTGTGGATGACAGCAAGAATATGTCAAATATGAATAAACGCTAATGTGTTGTGTCTTACTAGTATCAGCGTTTTTACGGTTTTCCGCATATACTGTTTGCAGCTATTCTACATAATGAGAACTACAGTATAAGGTCTATTCACTAAAAGGTGAAACGCAGGAGAACTGGCAGGAGAAGAGAACAATCTAGACAAAAAAGCCGATCTGGAAAGGGAGATAAATGGGAGAATTTTTCTGGTTTGGCTATTTTGACCTGGATTTTTCACTTCTCCAGTCATTTTCCTGAGTTTCACCTTTAGTTTATAGACCTGTATTTTTAACCCCTTCAGGACACAGTATCAGACAGACAATTCGGAAACCATTCTGGGCAGTCACCTGCCATGAAGGAGTTACTGTACAAATATACATAAGTGAGTTTAGGGTGATTGTAGGTAGGAAGACTAAGAACGGACTACTGCTATACTACTGAATGCAGCAGGCTACATGGAATTTAAAACCCATTTATAGCAATGGCAGGGTGTTGACAAAGCTTGAGTATAGAGTTTTGCTGTCCTAGTGGAAAGGATAGCTATGTGACTGGGCATCACAGCCGCTGGAACTAATGTGTGTTCTGACTCCTGAGAAACAGCAATAATATTGTTAGAAGAGAAAAACATGTACAATTCTTCTGTATTCTTATTAAGACACTTTAAATACATAAGAGTTTTGTGTAACTATATACAATATATAGTATACATACCCACAGACACGTAATATAAATCCGCTTTATCTTCCTTTAGATACTGCTTGTTGCCATGTCTGGGTCACAGCAATATATAGATGTCTGCATAACAGACGAAGATCATGGTGGGTAAGTATTTGCATAGAATTATGTTCTTCTCAGCATGCATCATGGTTCGACATGTTGAATGCCTCACGACCAATACCTTATGCATTCTAATTAGACATTCTGTGTAAGTTGCAGATAATGGGAAACAATGTTTGAGTTTATTGAGTGAGCATTTACCCAAAAGTGTACCGTGTATTTTATTCACACTTATTTAAGTGAAAGCATCAGATTCCATTGACCAACACAATGAATGTTGAAAGGCAAGGGCATAAGTAAAGTCGGAGAAATGAAATAGGTCTCAGTGATATTGATTAGGGAAAAAATAAAAGACACCTAATGCAACAAGGGGGTAACCTGTAAATGCAAATGGAGAGCTATAGATCAATGCCTAGGTGAACAAGCAGAACAAGAATAAAACTTAATTAGATAAATAAAAATCCCTCACTACGTAAGCCGAGATATCAGCCAGGTGGCTCAAAGTAAGAGCAACAGTACAACAACAAATGAGAATAAGCCAGTGAATCAAAAAAAAGCACATACAAGTGTAACAAAGAAACAATATTAAAAGTCAGTTCCCTGAGTACACTGGATTTGTCAAGGACAAAATGTATATGAGAGTCTGTATAACTTGTAGCAGTGCCCAAATGTAATCAAAGCGCCTCAGTAAGCAAGAAAACAATCCTTCGTGGGATTGTATTTATAGCAACAACAAAAAAAAGGAAAATAACTGAGGTACAATGCAAAGCAGACTTCATAAATGGATTGAACCCAGGAAAGGAGTGGGGGTTGCGCAAGCCACCACACTCCATAGAGCAGGGACGAGACAAATTAAACCATTGCCAGAGTAGAAATTATTTTAGAAGGCATAAAGAATGTTGACAGGGCAGAACATCAACAGGTTTTGCCGGTATACTGTGCCGGCTTCATCAGGACAGTCCCCTGTAAAGGTGGGCACTAAGGTAGAGCAGCTAACCTGAGCTGCTGCTGGTCCTGGTTTAAATAGATCTACTGAAATCAGCACGTGGGTAAGAGGTGTGTAGGGGCGTGTCTGACTACATCGTTAGGCTGAGAGAACCTAATGGACGGGCATCTCAAACGTATTCCTCGATGTATAGGTGCAATTAGTAGGGGGGAACACAAGCAGTCATGAATGAGAAAAACATGCTGCAGGGTTATGGAGTCTAATGAGTGACAAGTCTGGCATGTATTCGGACTAAAGGTAGAACATTATGATAATTACAACAAGCGACTATGATGATTGTCCAGTACACAGAAAATTGCCATAATTGACCTATGCAATAAAAAAAGGTATTCCCTTAGCAATTTTTTTGTCTATACTAAATTGTATGTTATGAGTGACTTTTCCGCGTGCATGATGTTTTAATAAAAGGACACTCATCCTTGGTGGTCTACCTGGGAGCCAGTAATTATATGCTAGCAGAGACCACCCAATCAAAGCTTCTTCTCTGCTACTGTGTTTAAACCATGAAAATATCTCTGAAAGAAAATGATTTTCTTATTCCTACTATCAGTGTAAAAGGATTATTATAGCACTGAAAGCGACCTTTTAGAATCCCGTAATGTCTTTCGGCCACATAATAATTCCCTGTTATATGTAATTCACATCATATAGCTTAAATTGCTACAGTGTTTTAAAATGTTGCTGCACATTTGTCACAACAACCAACGCAACAAGCAAATACTTAATCCATCATCTATCTAGAAATGAATAGTTATTTTGCCTTCTGCTACGTGTGCGTGAGTATTTATTTATGGCCGGGAGGATGTGACAACTCGATTGCATCAGTAAAGCGGCAACTTAAAAATAAGCAACACAAACTTGTTCTAGCAACTGAATTGCCCAAAAGATGGAGTATAAAGCAAATGAAATAAATTAATTACACAGTAAAGCATAATGAAGCCTTTATGGATTTTCCACATAAACCTTTGACTCTCAAAAAAAAGAAAAAATAATTAATTGCTTGGCTCACAAATTTCTTGTCTGCTACCTACTATGTTCGCTACAAATTTGCAACGTTAACAGGAAACAGAGATGAATATCTAATTACTGTGCACTCATATACACAGTTCCCAATGTGTTGTATATCTTGGAGACTTATTACAGCATATATTCTCTAATTGGGGGGGCTGTGACGGGAGCCCACTCCTTCCGCCTGTCCTGGCTCTCCAAACACCCCCTTACCAAAATCAGCCCGGCTGCTGAGTTGCTCGGAACTCAGTGCCTCGAGCAGCCTGATCTGTAGCTCCAGACCTGCTTGGTCTGATCCTCTGCCTTTTTGAATTTCCGGAAAGCCGCTCTGTGTCTTCTGGGGGTGATCGTGGGTATCTTGTATGAGACACCAGACAAGCTGTATGTTCAAACAGGATTCTCTGACTTTTATTGAAAAAAGCCACTATTTATGCTGAGGTCCAATATGGATCATTTGCATAAACCAAACTACTGGAAGATGAACTCTGATTACAGTAGGTCATTTCGTTTTAGATATTTACAGCAAACTTTCCTTAGCATTTAGTTATCACACATCATTTACATAATCTATTGTTCTAATAGATCAGATTACCTTTGCAGTCAAACACTGTCCCAGACTCATGACTCCTTAACCAGATAAGAGAAAGCCCTCTTGCATTTAATCACACATTACTCAAACTTGTTTACGTTCTACACAAAAGAAAGGTCTGCACCTTCAAAACACATCTCTACGTGCCCATTCACATACAGTAACAGAAGTACATTTAAACTAAAACCAAGCCATTTACAATACATTTAAAACCACACCACGCAATATAAATGAACATAAAGTCTCTTAGGGTTTAAAGCGTGGAGCACTATGTCATTTCCATGACAGGAGCACAAACAAGATCAGTAGTATTCTTTATACATTAGACTGTACGGCGTTACTTTTATCCTGAATGTCTCATTCTTTCGTGGAGTCCCAATACGGTTATATTTTCTGTATGTTCCCACTATGTATGAGCATTTTTTTCTCATTGGGAGACCAGTCCAGCTGATTGAACAGAGCTGTCCACACACAATGCATTTCAGACATGAGTTTATGTAGTCAGACATCTCCATTATTGGCCTGGTATTATTTACAGACCATATCAACTGTTGGTCCTTGTTGACTATTCTCTAATAACACCTAGTGCTAAATAAATAAATATAATATAATATATATATTCACTCTACTACATTGTAAACAAAAGCTAATTATATTGTGCTACAGTGAGTTGTGTTCCCACTATCTCTGATGAAGTTTTTGTGGCATTGAAATGCTTTGAAAAACATCTTTAAGCAAATTGTTAAACATAAACAGGGTTATTCAGAGAAAGGTGAAATTCTGGAGAGCTTTTGGAGAAGTGAAAATTCTAGGTCAAAATAGCTGATTTGGAAAGCGAGATAAATGGGAGATTTTTTCTGGTTTGGCTATTTTGATCTAGAATTTTCCCTTCTCCAAAGGTTCTCCATACTTTCACCTTTCTCTGAATAAGCCTGATACCTGGACAGGCAGGGTTATTCAGAGAGCGGTGAAAAGCAGGAGAATGACAAATCTAGGTCAAAATAGCCAAACCAGAAAAAGTCTCCCATTCATCTCACTTTCCAAATTGGCTATTTTGACCTAGAATTTTCCAGCCATTCTCCTGCTTTTCACCTCTCTCGGAAAAACCCTGAGGATTATTCAGAGAGAGGTGAAAACCAGGAGAATGACTGAAGTGAAAATAGCCAAACCAGAAAAATTCTCCCATTTATTTCACTTTCCACATCGGCTATTTGATCTAGATTGCCCTTTCTCCTGGCAATTCTCCTGGTTTTCACCTCTCTGAATAACCCTGTTAGTCAGACAAAATGATCATCTCCCACCACACGTTAAAATATATACTAAGGCTAGGGTCAGACGAGCATGTTTTCTACAGACTGTGCGTCCATGCAGTACGGACGCACGCTTTGACGGAAGACGCAATAGTGGCCACACAGTCCGTTTTTTTCACTGACGTATTTTTTGACGGATGTAGGAGGGAAAATAAATTAAAATGAAAAAACATTTTGTCCGTCACAAATGCTGGACGTATAAATACAGTCCATCTGACCACGTTCCATCACTCACACACAAAGCTATGAGGACGTTGCGGACGTGGCGCACTCCGCACGTCCGTTCTAGCGGTTTTACGTTCTTGCCTAACCTGCGTCCGTTTGCTGCGTCCGTTGTGCTTCTGCACTTCTGTGCGGACGTACTTCGTGTGTGGGTCTCTATTGATCATAATTGTATGCTATCACAGACGTTAAAATGTGCAGCAACGAGGACGTGATCAGTGCGCTCGTCTGACACGGGCCTTACTCGAACATTATCTTTATTTTGCTCATTACATCCACCTGGATCAATGTAAGCATAAGTGTGAGCATCCTGCCCGTTTCGCTTTGTTTAAAGCAGGGACCTTACACTCCGCCCCCCCCCCCTCCCAGATGCTGCTTAACTACAACTCCCATGATTCTCTGGACAGTTACTGCATTCAAAAGATTCTGGGAATTATACAGTCAGGTCCAGAAATATTGGGACATCGACACAATTCTAACATCTTTGGCTCTATACACCACCACAATGCAGTTGGATTGAAACAAACACAATGTGCGTTAACTGCAGACTGTCAGCTTTAATTTGAGGGTATGTACATCCAACTCAGGCGAACGGTGTAGGACTTACAGCAGTTTGCAGATGTGCCTCCCAAGACCTACACCGTTCGCCTGAGTTGGATATACATACCCTCAAATTAAAGCTGACAGTCTGCAGTTAAAGCACATTGTGTTTGTTTCATTCCAACTCCATTGTGGTGGTGTATAGAGCCAAAGATGTTAGAATTGTGTCGATGTCCCAATATTTCTGGACCTGACTGTATATAAACCATTTTCAAGAGCTGTTCTAAGAAGTGGGAACCGATTCAAGACTCAGCTCCCATCAAAAGCTCTCAATGCTTTGGCTAGATGCTTGTTCAAGTCCAGCGCCTCAAGTCATGTGATGTGCTGCACCTTGCAGGAAGTCTGCAGCATGTCCGGCACTGGGTATATGGTACATTTCTAAAAGATTAAAGGGTTAAAACAGGAGGGGAGGTGCAAGCAGAGAGGGTCAGGAGGAGTCACTATTTAACCCATGCTTTTTCTCTCCCCGTCCTTAGAATATCTCTTTAAAAATTAACAGTACAGCATATAAAACATAAGCATTGTGCCGTCAATACTAAAATTCTGTTTAGTGACTATATGTGCAGTAAAACAGCAGGCTCAATAAATGTGACTGACATATATAGCACAACACAGACTCTTTCATGGATAAAGCTATTCTAAAAAAAAGATACGATACATGCACACCGAGAATGTTCGCCATGAACGAGGAAGGTGATCTGAGGAGTATTGCCATGGTAATTCAAAGTATGTGTCGTCATAATCTCTTAAAGAGACAGGTTGGACAGGAAAAAGATTAAAACCTGCAAAAGCTTTAAAAAAAAAAAATGAACACAAAATTAGCTGGAAAAAATGTATTCAAAGTTCCTTTGTTTGCAGTAATTCTCTAGATCAGTGGTTCCCAACCGCGGTCCTCAAGTACCCCTAACAGGCAGGGCCGGATTAAGATCTCTTTGGGCCTGGAGCTGAATATTTTGGTGGGATTTTTTTGGAATTTAGTGAAATGAAAACATATTTTAGGTTATTTAATAGTGCAGATACGGGTATATTTAACCAGGCATGATTAATGAAAAATGTATCAATCATTTGCAGTGTGTAAAATTATTTTTTCCCATTTTATCATCAAAACCATTATGGTTTTATATTCCATTGGGAATTCTTGTTAAAAAAAATGTGAAATGGGAACCAGTTTCTACATTTTGTCTGAGAAAATATACAATTTTAACCAAAAAATGAAACAAATGAAAATTTTTGCTTCTGTTTTGGAGGAGGATGTTTTATGAATAATATGACTGTATAAAACACTGTCAAGAGATAATTTTTTGCTCCCAGCGTGGAAAATTAAAAGTTGAGTAATGGCAGTGTTATTGCTCATTTTATATGTGACAAATGGACAATGCCATCTCTTTGGAACAAAAAATAAATAAAGTTTTTTTTGTTTGTTTTGTTTTCTTTTAGATTTTACATGGTCATGTTTGGTATCAATGCAAAGGCCAGACTCTGACCTGTTCAATGACACCTCATTTGACCTCTTGAGGTGTAAAGATTACTGACGCAGTGGTCCAAAGTCCCCCCAGTGCTCTTCGCTGCAGTGCAGTTTAGGTTTTGATGTAACAATTCGTAACAATGGATTGTGCCATCACCTCCACACTTATTGATGAAATGAGAAATGTGATGGTGGGTTAGTGCAGCATCATTGTTCACTTTATAATTGAAAAGCAAAAAATATTGCTGCGCTAGAAATAAAAAAATAAAGAAATATTTATTATTATTTTTTTACTGTTACAAACAAACCTGGTCATCTTTGGTATCATTGGAAAGGCCATGTTCTGGCCTTTCCAGGGATACCTCACATGACCCTATAGCTGCTATGGCGTTGGAGATACAGAGGTCCAAATATCCATCAATGCAGATATAATTATCCTTTCTGTGGGTCTATTCTGGGACATGGGCCTGGAGTTGCTGTTCCATCCGCCCCTATGTTAATCCGGCCCTGCTAACAGGCCAGGTTTTCCAGATATCCAAAGCACAGGTGATAGGATTTACTGCTCAGTGATTGCAGGATTCAGTCTGCATTTCCCCAAGGTGATCTGCAAAACCTGGCCTGTTGGGGGGTACCTGAGGACTGGTTTGGGAAACACTGTTCTAGATTATCTAGACAGATACTAAATCAAATTAAGACCACTGGCCAAAAGTTATTCCATTGTTTCATAATGGAGAACTGAGCATGCTCTATAAACCCTTGCTTAGCAGCGACTGGACTATATTGTTGTATATGTGGTTATTAAGCCAACGGGTTTATTTTTGGTTGAAATTTCTAGACGTTAGTTTATAATTAATAATTCCATGGATGAAGACCCTGACAAATTAATCTGCCCACATCAATTGTTTTAACCTTAAGGCTAGGGTCAGACGAACGCATTTTTAACGTGCGTTTAGCCGCACGAAATCACGGCCGTGCTAGCAGCAAATGACATCCAATGCCGGGGAACATATGACGAACGGCCGCACGAAAGTTCATCCGTGCAACGCAAGTGGCAAACGAACGCATTTTTTCGAGAACGTCAAACCGCTACTACTGACGTACAGAGTGCGCTGCGGCCGCTAGCGGCGTGTTTGCGTGATTGGGAGACGTCAGACGCTGCACACGTCCGGCCAACATAACGTCCAGACGCAAAAGGGTTTTATTGATGATCCGTACAAAATCACGGACGAAAATGCGCATCGTATGACCGCTATCGCGTATTCCTTGAAAAAATACGTCCATTCGTTCGAACGCACTTTTTCACAGACAACGTGAAAAATGCGTTCGTCTGACCCTAGCCTAATTCCTTCATTGTCTGGTCTTCTTTAAAAAGCTCTTAACAGGCTGCTCAGAGAAATGTAATGTGACAACCAAGGGGTTATTTAGAGTGGATTTTCAAAGTAGAATTGGGGTGTGGGCGAGGGGGTTGTACTTTGGGATGTGTTGAGATTTTGCTTTGTGTTATTTAGGTATACAGTATGAAAAGATCACTCACCATCCCATAATTCCTCATTTAAAAAATAAATCCATTTGTGTTTATGTAAAGGACCTTTTAGGTAGACATGCCACTGAGCTAAAATTAGTTTTAAAAGGGACACTGCCGTCCACTTACATAAGCTGTAACTAGTTACTTGTGCATTACAAATAAAACCACATTATGAAACACATGCTGCAGGTTTTTTTCTTTGCTTGAAGTATTTGCATGTAAATAGGTATAATAAAATTAGGGGTTTTTTTTCTCCAAGTTCCAGTTTCTAGATTTTTTCCATAATGCAACATTTACCAAAAGCTTTGGTTTGTAGCTCTTGTTTATTTAATCTTCAATATTTACCATGTAATTAATGTTTAGTTAAAAGGCAGTAGGTGGTGTATTGTGATCGGGGCTATCCCAGATAACAGTTGGCAGCTGAAGGAGTTAAAACAGGGAGCTTAAACAAATTCTAATCTACACCTTGGTGATGTCCTTTGAATACATCCCACACATCCCTGACCATAGACTCCATTAAATGGCCAAAACCACAAAGTGAGGACCAAGTGAGGTAAAGTTACTGGGGGGTGGGGGGGCATTTTACAACACGAAAGATCACACAAAGGATGCACCCAGTGACAAATATAAAGTGAAATATTTACTTAACTAAACATACAAGAGAAAAACAAAACACATGTAAGATATCAGCGACATAAAAACAAATGAGAACATTTAATTTTTTGATGGTGGTGGCCTGTTAACGAACTCAAATGTTACTGAACATGGATTGATAAACCACTTATAAAAAGGTTGTCCAGTGACTTTTTTCTTTATCTTAAAATCTATTGCTAGCATTAATTAATCTTAGGTTCACTAAAAGGACCCTTTGTATGCACCCACCTGGGGCACTATTATTTATGAATGAGCGTTTAACGCTCCAAACGTAAATATCTGGGTTGCCTCTACAAATCTAAATGGAGCTGCAACTCCTGTTGCGGCAGGTTCCTTTAGACTGGCCGTCCACTGGAACCGTTTTCGTGCGATGGTGCGATCATCCGATATCGTCCGTCGTCGTAGGTCCGATCCTGTAACATGAATGTGAATGGAACCATCGGTCATTGCGGCAGACGTTCGACGGCCGACTTCTGGAGACCACAGCAGATGGGCGATCTCACCTTGCAGGCTGGGAGTTCAGAACGATTAGGCAAGATGGACATTGATAAACTCATTAGGGGAGTAAAAAAACAAAAAAAACGCATTCATATTGTTTTTGATGTTTTTTTAAATCCCATTGAAAATAAGTGGTGCAGACATGATGCAAGTTTACCAAAACACCTTTTGTGCATGGTGGGACTAGCTGTGTAATATGGTGGGACTAGCAGTGCTGCTGCACAAAGGGGTTTATTCACTAAGCAATGACATGCCTCCCGAAGGGAACTGAATCTTGAATTTCCCCATACGGTGCAATTTTGTTGCTGTTTGTACTGTAAAAATGATGGCGAAATATGGTGCAGTTTGCTGCAGATTGCCGCACTTCAGCAATCTGCAGCGGCAGAGAGAACGAATATCAGAGCGCAGTACTGCACTGAAGTGTTGGTGTCATGCCCAGATTTAGGGGATAGTTTGACAGAGTTACAGACAAAGCGCATAGTAAAAATAATAGTAAAAAAAAAAAAAAAAAGGACTGCACTGGTTCCAAAAGCAGACTGAACTTTTTTTTCCATGTAAAACCAGTTCATTCTGGTTTTGGCAGCTATGTACTCCACCTCTGATTTTGATCTGGATCGTCTGTGGTCGCACGACAGATCGCACGCAGTGGACGACCCCTAGTCTGACCTGGTCGGACAACTGATGGTCTGACGAAATCGTCAGTCGTTCGAAAACGGTTCCAGTGGACGGCCAGCCTTACCCTTATGCTTCCTGCATTTACTATAGGAAGCACTAATGTAGAGTGTGCCGGAGAATAACGAGCGATGCCAAAACACTCTTTGAGTTTTCAGCTGGAAAAATCACTCAGCATCATTACAAAAAAAATAAAAAAAAATTTAAATATTCTAAAAGTTACTTTTTGTCGTTTAGTGAAGAGGATATGATCTGTTGTCTCCTCATTCTGTAAATAGAAGGACACGAAGAACCAATAGTTCTCCGGTGTCCCACTGGTATAAAATTGTGATCCTAAAAGTATAATCTGGCATGTGGAGACATTGAAAGCTCCTGCTCCTTTAAATTCTAGCAATATTTTTGCTATAGTGCCCTAACATGGTTCTGTTTTATGTGTGTAGCAGTTCCATGGTATAATTTCATTGGTTTATCTGGTTTCTGATTATGGCTTGTAGGTTATTGTCATCTTCTGGAATCTTTATTTGGCTGTCTGCTTGCAGGTTCTGTCATTTCAAGCTTCGGGGTTGGTTAACGTTATGTCTGGCTACTCTAGGAACCAGGAATACATCTTCTGTCCCTTTCCTAACCTTCTGGGTATTTTATTTTAGCACATAACGTGCATGCATGGATCACCCCATTCCCAACAGAGAGATGGCTACAGACTGAGAAAATACCAGTAGCAAATTTCCGTCTTTGTGGCTCTCCAATACATACTTTCACGAAGATTCCTTTCTAAAATCTACAGTCAATGAAGCATTGGTAAATGCAGGACAAAGGCTTCTACCAATTCAAAAACCTAAAGGAAAGTGCAACCTTCCTAAAAGTATATAATGCTACCAATCAATAAAAAGTAAGGCAAAATTGCAAAAAAATGTTACTGCATTCGCGGCGTATTTGAAAATAGCAAATGCTTGCTTTATAATAAATACTAAACATTCCAGATCAGATTCTTAATACTAGGCTTTATTGACAAATAACAAAGTAATACAAAACAATCCGTTAGATGTCAATACACCAACACATCAGATGTATATAACAAGTACTCCAGAGACTAAAAAACAATTCATAACTTTCAGTGTGTTCTTTTTATCAAAGGGATGTGAGATGTAAAGAATCAAGTGAAACTACTTCAGACGTTCTCGTAATTAAAAAGCTATTAAACTAATTACTCCCCGTATTAACGAAAGCCTGTGTTAGAGAGGCAGAGATAAAAGAAATAAAAGTTCTTGTTTGTTACTTCAAAGGTTGTATTATTATTATTAATGTCACCATTTAGGTTGGTGTCAGGTGAGCCTCTTTGGGGAATGGAAGGAACGTCCGTGAGAGTGGATGTTCCTTCCACTCGATGCCCGTCTGGCCACCTCGCTGAGCGCAGTTAGTGCACTCAGCGCTGCAAAAGCGTGATCCTCCTATAGAGAATCGCGCTTTGCAGCTCAGTCAACGCGCGTCCTAGCACTTTGATGGCGAGGCTTGGCTAACGGCTGCTTGTTGCGCGCGCATTTCTTGTGCGCACAAGCGTGTGACCAGCCCCGTTGCAGCGTCAAAACGCTGTGACAGACGCCGGTAAGCACGTCAGTACTGGCGCACATAGCGCGCACGTCTGACGCCAGCCTTATATAGCGTCAACAGTTTCTGCAGCAATTTACAATAACCAAAGGGAATGAGATACAGATAAATGGACATAGGATGGAAACAAGAGGTGTAGAGAGCCTGGCTCATAGGAGCTCACAGTCTAGTGCCAAATCAAATAAAAATGTGACCTCTTTAGACAGATCATCTGCATCGGATTGGTTGGAGGAAGTGTGCTTTAACAGCCACACTTAAAAGTGACAGTCTAAATTACATTGAATGGTCATGGTGCATAAAGCGTCAAGGCACTGTCTGTGCCAACGTGCCGCTGTTACAGGGAGTAACAGCAGCTGTCAGATCTGGACCAGTGCAGAAGGTTCCCTGAGCTAAATTAAAAAAGTATTAAAAAGACACTTGAGAGGCAAAACAGGAGGGAGCAGAGGTCAAGTGGGGTTTATTTTTATACCTCCACTTTTCTCTCACCCCTCCTTCCCCCAGTTTTAACCCTAGAGTGTCGCTGTAAACTCGCACTCAAAGCCAAAGTTGGTTGTGAGCTGGAAGTGTGATAAAGTGATATACACCTCCTCAGACCATTCAGGTCAAAATAGCATGCTCTATTTATTATATGGAATTAAAATTCTGTCTGCATGTGTCTAAGACATTACACAGCAGTACAACTAACTACAACAACAAAAAGTAAACAAGGTTTAAGTCTTACACATTGCACCTTTATTAATAATGTAAAAAAGCAACTGATTTTGTATTTGTAGTCTTCTATTGTTTTGGAATATCAATATATATATATATATACATAGTTCCCTGATGGCTGAATTTAAATCTGTAATAATCTTAATAAAAGGTAAATGGAGCAGAAACATTGCCACTATTTGCAGACAATTAATGTAAATGTCGGTCAGCATCAGCAATTAGGTCCACTGAAAAGGCAGCGGATTTTAGAATATATATATATATATATATATATATATATATAATATATATTACGACCTGGGTCACACACATTCCGAAGTGAGATATCTGCACAACTTACCAAAACGTAACAGTCATACTGCGTTAAGATGATTTAGATTATGTTTTTCTTTACGCTCATATTTCCATAGAGGTTATTCAGAAAGCACCGAAATTTTGGTGCACTTCAGCGATTCCATTTTGCCGACCATGCGGTGAATTCACCATTCACTGCAGAGTCCCCAAAGTGCGCCGAACATGGAGTCGCAGAAGACCGCTGAAATAAATCACCCTATTCTTCTAACAGATGTTTAAAGCAATAAAAATGTGTGTAAATAACATAAAAGTTCCTATAATATTAAAAAAAGGTCTGTTACAGAAAAGCAAAACCTTTTTAAAAAATCTGGTATCAAAAATTTCATCGGAAAAAAATACATAAAGGGTAGTCAAAAAAAGTAAATAAAAACAACGTTTTGCTGAAAATGAAAAGAATAAACAGCTGTATAAAAAAAATAAATAAAAACAATATTTTTTTTCCATTGAATCCCATGGGATTTGCCTATTTAAACCTGTCGATCAGAACCACCAAAAATCTGGACATTTCACTGACACTTTGGCATTCCCTAAATAGATTAACTATTACTTTTCTATGGGACAATTTCGCTGTCACCGAAGATCGCCGAATTGCACGGATCTGCGGTGAACTGCACTGTATTTCGCTGTCAATTCAATAGTATTTGGTGAATTGACAGCTTTCCGAATATATGAACTGCCGCAAAATAACACCATATGGTGAAATTCATTGTCGGTGCAATTCAGGGGCAAGTTCGTCGCTTACTGAGTAACCCCCTTATGTTTGCGTCACATTTGCATTGTTTGAAAATAAGTTGATTAACTAGATTATTCAGAATTTCTGGATCGCACCACTTAGTTCAAATGCCAAAATTTAACCATGAACTGTATGAACAATACGTTGCCAGACATGAATCGCTATAGAAACCAAACCTACAATAAGACGAGTATTTTGAGATCCAATGTAACGCCATATGTCATACGGCGCAGAACCAACATCGTAATATTTAGTGAAGTCTGGTTCCAAAGCTTACTGCACAGATGCTTAAATTAGCCGCCGTGTACAAAATAGTTTCTCAGTCTCTGGTGAATTTTACATAAATGAATCATACCTTCTGGTGGTTTATACTTTGAATATTACTAGAATTCATTTAGATGATACAGTGTCTCTTAGGCAATGGATGCAACATCATTTGTATTATTTTATGTAAAATGTTATGTGATTAAACAAAATATATAATAATAATAATCTGATTGTAAAGAGAAAAAGAAACGTATCAGCAAATATGAAAGGAGCACAGTTATGATGACCTGGTGTTTTTTCCTGAAAATTAAAATAGAGATCTGATCTTTACACGAACGTGATCTTTTAACTAATAGGAGTATGTGACAAATGTTTTATTCACGGTTATAGGTCTGCACATGTAATGTGTGTGTGTATTGCAGTATCAATGCATCAAATGCATTTTTTAAGAAGGCTGTGGTGTAGTGAATGGCGCAGACAGCCTGACATTTGAAGCTATATAAAAGAATATATCATAAAATAAAATCATATTAAAGGCTAATAGGCATTTTTAACCAATGATACCAACATAACATCAGCCAGGGATCAGCACCTGTCAGATGCAGTGCAGATCATCCTCCAGGGAGTCCAGTACCTATGCTGACACAGCTCACAATTGCTGTGTCAGGGCACCTGGTTCAACAAGCTGTTCTGCAAAATATCAACAGTAACTTATATAGTCCCACAAAGTACACGCTGCACAACAGAATCTGCAGTGCATGTATTGTCTCCTATAGTGGCGATGCAAAAGTTCACCTGCATTGGGAAGGGATTACAAAAAAAAAATGGAAGGGGGAGGGGACCACTGCATATTGGAATGATGTACTGAAAGAGTACATACCTTTTTTTCTATCAATTAAAATGCTGCTTAACTTCTTCCATGCTCTAACATAGAGATTATTATGTATATCACCATGAAGCAACACTTAGATGTTGCACTATACAGTAATAATATAGTCTATTCATGGCTAAAATATAAAAAAACAAATATATATATTTTTAGAAAATAATTTTGTTAAATATAGCAATGTAATAAAAAAAAATATATATTTTTTAACATTTTTTTTTTTTTTACTAGATGAATATATTCTCATGTATTACTCTCTTTGATATTAATTGATTTAGGCTAAACATTGGCCACGTCTCCTATCACTGTCCTCAAGTGATGGTCACCATATAGTCATATGGCAAACTTCTGTATACTGTAGTGGACATGTCAGTGCTGCACCACTGCTGCTGGTGCTGAGGATGCAAATGAAAAGCAAAGGCAGTGGATGTTTAACACACCTCTCCTCCTCCCCCATCCCTCCTGCCCTCCTTGTCTCCATGGCAATTGTCACCCAGTTTACATCCAGCAGCAAAGCCAGCAGATTGCATGGCAATAGAAGGAAACACATCACAGCACATCCAATTCTTACAGGAATCATGGCTTGGGAGGAAATGACTTCTCCATGTGACATTCGAAGATTAGCATTATTGAAGTACTGCAAGGCCAGCTGATTGTTTTATGCCACCCTGCTCTGCATCCAAACCAAAAAAAGACAAAGCACAAATGACACTGATAACCCTTTCATTGCTGCAGACACAATGAGATATCTTGTGTGTATGTGTTCAATCACATTCAAATTCAATGAGCCCCTAAAACACCAGGATGACGTTTAAAGACTGGTTGTGTCCTGCAAAGGCAGTGAATGTGTTAAAGACCAATTAACCCTGCAAGCTGGTATGGTGGGGGGGGGGGGGATAGTGTGTTCATGTGTTCTTGCTCTGTGACACAATATGCAACAAATGTTTCTTTTGTTTGGACATTCTGCATTGCATCACTTGTTGTTACAAAGCGGTTACATTGTTATCCATGACAAACGTAGAAGAATTCACTCCTTGAGTACCAGAGGAGGTGTGCAGCCCTCTCCATCCCTGGCACCCAACATGTTAATTCAAACAATAAAAAAAAAATGTTAGAGTGTCACCATCTGCCTCAGTGACTGTCATTAAGTTCATGGTGAGCTCTCATTGCTTACCCTTAGAAGCATCTTTTTCTTCTTTAGCTTTGATCACCTTTCCACTCATAGATCCCAGTTTGCTTGTAAAAATTCCCAAATGTGACTGAAGTCTTCTTGGATTTTGGATTCAGATGAATGTTATCAGGAAATCCTCCTCGATTCCCCCCCCAAAAAAACCGTCTATGTTTGGGGGTTCTTTATTTTTTCCACTCTCTCTCTCTCCCCGATGGCTACAGGAGAAAAATAAACAAACAAAAAGAAAAAACAAATAAAAAAGGTGATACAATAGGCAGCTCAGACTGCAAGTCTACCTCTTGTTTCCTCCGCTATAGAGTCCACAGGATCCATGGAGAGAGACAAAGAAACGATTGCTACCTTTCACAGCCAGCATCACTCTCCCACCCCCCCCCCCCCACTGAATGTCATCACCACTTAAAGTCACCACCAAGAATAGACATGCATGCAAAAAAAAGTAAATAAAAATAATCAATTTGCTACATTCGGAAGAACATTAACCCTTCCCCGATGTTGCATGTTTTTTTTTTTGTCTCACCAGATACAAGGCATGGAAACTTAAATGCATTCCATTGTTTGACTGGCATAAAAAGGGTTAATGGTATGTTTGCTGAAGCCTGCAGGTCCCATTGATGGCTTGGCTGTGTTAATAGTGTGTTTATGAGCATGCATGTATGGAGCTATGTGGATGATCTTACCTTTATCCCCCCCTCACCCTGTATCCCTCTATCTCTCTCTAGTAAATGGGACCCAGGAAGATGCTCTTGGCACAGAAACCAGAACAAGAGAAAGAGGAACACAAAGATGCTTGTTGTAGTAAAGGCTGGTCCAACGGGAGCTTGTCGACGTCAGATCAGACAGCCAAGGCTGGAAATAACCTCCTCAGATACGCCTCCTCCTTCTAGAAATAGAGGGAAATTGGAGGTCCGCCTCCTGCTTCTCATATGGACCTCACCACCAGGACAGCTTCATAAAGACTCCCCCTGCAGAGCCTTCACCTCCTAAGGCAGATCGTTACCCCTTGTGGACCACAAGCATGGCAGCATCATCATCAGCGCCTAAAGGTCTAATATCATGAACGGTGAATGATGACGTCCCAACTTTACCCCAATACTTTCCTGAGGACCAACCCCCCCCCTCCCTCAATCCTCCTCATCATCACCATGGCGTCATGAGAGGACGTCCCTAGTGACAGCATCATTGCAAATGTTGCCAGAGATACTGGTCCTCGTGTGCTCTTTCTATGAATCCACCTAGAAGCAAAGCAACCTGCTCCTGGAAACATTGAAAGGAAGGATGGGGGAGTCTGGATCCCTAGAGATTGCATCGAGGTGTCTGTCTGCAGGGCTTTTGACCTGCTCGATCTGACAGACTTTCAAGGATGTCATTCTGCAACAAATGGCAGATACATTTTCTCTCTTTTTAAATCCCATCTCTATATTTCTGCCAGAGGTGACCAAAGAGACTGGTCAATGGATGAGGCATATTGTTTCTATTATTGGGACCTCCATAAATGGTGAAAGGCAACAAATCAGCCTAAAACTTTGCTTTACCAGGATGTAGTTAAAACTAAGCGGTGATAAGCTAAAGTCACTTGTAGAAATATGATGTAAGAGCAAGGCTCAGCTGGATGTGATCTTTGCATCCCCCTCTTCCCCATCCAGATGCTGCCCTCTGCCATGTATCTGAAGATCAACATGCAGCTGTGGACACAATAAATCTATAGGATGCCAACTGGAACTGCTGAAACATTCATGACCATTGTGTTCAGTGATTCGAAAGCAATTAACCCCTGCAGCGCAGATGTGAATTAATGAGATATATATATATATATCATTATCTATGAATCATGGAGGATAAATAGCGCACTCTTGAGATTTGATAATAAAGAGTGTGTGTATATATATATATATATATATATACACACACTTACATAAACCTGATCTCTGCTAAAAAAAACCAACTATCTAGTATGGCATGACATTGATTGAAGGGTTCTGTGTAAAAACAGACCCAGGATGCAAAAAAGTGAGACAGGTGTCATCTGCACGTCTTACCCAGAGTTCCTTGCTGCATATGGGGAGTGTAGCATAGGAGCTCTGGAATGCAGTTCTTTGAATTGCTGAGATGTGCAAATGGCTTCTGCAATAATAAACTATATATACAAATATATATATATATAGTCTATTGGCATTGCAGCATTTATTTGGAGATCTATGTATTAGGTGGTACTAAAAAATAACTCTTGTAAAATAAACACTGCAACAATAGCAAAAAATAAATAATATTATTTTCCGTCACAAGCATTATGTGATACAAGCACTGTCAGTTTTTCCCTCATCCATTAAATATAGATACTGCAGCACTGTGTTGTTTTTTTTACTTTATACCAAGCTGCCTTTGGGCTAATCTCATCACATCATGTGCCTGACTGCAAACATTCATCTTATCTATGAGAGATAACACTTCACTGTGGAAGCAGGGGGTATGCATGCATATGCTAAAACACCCATTCATAACACAGTGACGAAGGATATAAATTATGTGCAGTATCTCAGCATTTTCTGGTAAGGATTCTACAATCAGGCAGCCTCAGATGGCTTTGCCCAGCTAAGAGAAAGGTTCTCATCTACATAAACATGTTCTACAATAGTGATAGTATAGTATCCAGGGTTATCAATGCACAACATCTGCACAATAGTATTTCACTGCTTAGTTCCCAACCACGGTCCTCAGGTACCCCTAACGGGCCAGGTTTTAAGGATTTCCTTGGGGAAATGTAGACTGAATCCTGCAATCACTGAGCAGCAAATCATAACACCTGTGCTGTGCTTCAGATATCTGCAAACCTGGCCTGCTAGGAGTACTTGAGGACCGCAGTTGGGAACCACTGGTCTAGACCAATATGGGCAGGATAACCCTGCGTTTACTTAAGGTTGGGAATATATACTCCAGCCTTTTTCCCTAGATCACCTTTCATATTCATCGCCATCACAGCTTAATTATTGTATTCCTGCTATTACAGTTCTTTTATCCACATTGGAATTCGAAATGTATCTTCTAGGTATTATTCTCATAGAGGTGTCATACTCTGCAGAGGAACACGAATTCCACTAAGGGAATATCCTCTAAGTGCTGGTGTTTGCTGGAGTTGCAATAACAGGATAAGGCTGGCATCAAACGAGAGCACTATGTGTGCCCGTACTGCCGTGCCTTCTGGCGTCCATCGCAGCATTGAGACACTGCCACGGGGCCAGCCACACGCTGTTCCGTGCGCATGACTTTCGCGCACAACAGCGTTTGTGCAGCAGCCCTCTCCATCAAAGCGCTAGGACGCGTTTTGACGGAGCTGCAAAGAGCAATCCTCCCCTAAGTGCGCTCAGCGAGGTGGCCAGACGGGCATCGAGTGGAAGGAACGTTCACTCTCACAGACGTTCCTTCCGCGCTTCAAATACGCTCGTCTGACGCCAGCCTAAGATCGGCAGTATTGCAGTGCTGAGAAACTAAAAACCAAATAGCGACTAGGACAAGCTTTACAGTAACGCTTTTGCGTTTTAGATTTGGGATGCGCTGGCTTCTTTCTTGCCATTGCATTATTGGTGATTATCGTCCGTGTTGCAATGCCAACAAACACCGGTGCCTATGGTTGGTTTTAACTTAACCGGAGCTGTTCTAAACTTACCAGAGTCATTATTGTCTATGGAGTTAAGTTTACACCAGCCTTGGAATTAGGAAGTAGGTTTATAAAGAATAAAGTGAGCTCATCTGAGCAGGGCCCTACACATATCTGATTTCTGCATTAACGTTTTTCATTTTGGTGGCTCTTAGGCTGGGGTCAGGCTAACGCACTTTTAACATGTGTTTAGGCGCACTTAATCACGGCCGCAGTAGCAGCAAATGACGGCAATGACGGCCAATATACGAAGTACGGCCGCACGAAAGTCCGGCCGCGCAACGCAAGTGGAAAATGAACGCATTTTTTCGAGAAGGCAGAACCGCTAAGGCTAGGGTCAGACGAAAGCATTTTTCCCACGAACGTGAAAAAGTGCGTCCGAACGCATTGACGTATTTTTTCACGGAATGCGCAAAAACGGTCAGGCGACGCGCATTAAGGCTAGGGTCAGACGAACGCATTTTTCGCGTCGTCCGTGGAAAAGTGCGGTCGAACGAACGGACGTATTGTTTCACGAAATACGCGTTAGCGGTCATACTATGCGCAGTTTCGTCCGTGATTATGTACGGATCATCAATAAAACACTTTTTGTGTCTGGACGTTATGTTAGCCGGACATTAGCAGCGTCTGACGTCTCCCAATCACGCAAACACGCCGCTATGCGGATGCAGTGCACTCTGTACGTCAGTAGTAGCGGTTTGACGTTCTCGAAAAAATGCGTTCGTTTGCCACTTGCGTTGCACGGACGAGCTTTCGTGCGGCCGTTCGTCGTGTGTTCCCCGGCATTGGACGTCATTTGCTGCTAGCACGGCCGTGATTTCGTGCGGCTAAACGCACGTTAAAACTGCGTTCGTCTGACCCTAGCCTTACGGGCGTGATTTTGTACGAATCGTCAATAAAACACTTTTTGCGTCTGGACGTTATGTAGGCTGGACATTAGCAGTGTCTGACATCTCCTAATCACACAAACACGCCGCTATGCCGCAGCTGCGCACTCAGTACGTCAGTACTAGCGGTTCAGCGTTCTCAGAAAAATGCGTTCAAATTCCACTTGCGTTGCACGGCCAGACTTTTGTGCGGCCGTACATCGTATATTGGCCGTCATTGCCCGTCATCTGCTGCTAGTGCGGCTGTAATTATGTGCGCCAGAACGCACGTTAAAAGTGTATTTCCAGTGGGCATCAAAACCAATTTTTGCCACGTCTCAACAAATATGATGGAGCTCTGTAAATAGCATTTTCTATTTAATGGAACACCGTGCATGACCAGCTTGTTAGATTGGTTATACCCCAAGCTTCCTCCCTCTGCAGTCCTAATGTCCATAATTGTTTAATCCGGTTGAGATCCCAAATGAACTGGGATGATTATGTAATTGATTTCCCTCCTGCAAAATATTCATGTCACAGGAATAGGTGTGTAAAGCTCATTTGATGGTATGCAGAAGCTACATTACGTACTGTAAACCAGTGGTTCCCAACCCTGTCCTCATGTCCCCCTAACACAGGGGTCAGCAGTCCGCAACCTTGGCTCCCTGATGTTTTGGGAACTACATTTCCCATGTGGTTCAGTCAACCTAATGGGTGACTGAGCGTCATGGGAGATGTAGTTCCCAAGACATCAGGGAGCCAAGGTTGCTGACCCCTGCCCTAACAGGTCAGGTTTGCCAGATGTCTGAAGCAGAGCACAGGTGATAAGATTGCAGTGATTGCAGGATTCAGTCTGCATTTTCCTGAGGTAAACCTGGCTTGTTAGTGGTGTTTGAGGACCAGGATTGGGAACCAGTCAAACTGCTCATCGCGTGTTCTTTATCATGAACAAAATAAAATAATGTACATCATACTTGTTCTTGACCCCAGGACATAGTTGAAAACGAGAGAAATCTCAATGTATCCTTCCTGGTAAAATCCTTTATAAATAAATTTTCCTGGACACATACAATTGCTGATGGACAGTGCATGAAAAATGCCACCCTGCAGAATGTAGAATCTATATGCTGCAGGGAAGAACTCAAAAGACTCCCAGATGACCCACCTTGATTTTCTTCTATGATGATTTATACATGTTACAGGGCATCACTTTTTCTTGCGCTCCTTTCTGCATGAACTAGTAATATGAGTCCAGGAAAACATGGCCGATGTGGCAACCCTAGCTGGAGAATTGGAGATCATATTCTTAGGAAACACAACACATAACAAACACACGTCACTCAGTGTGCAATATCGAAATCAAAGAATATTTTAAAAACGCTCATGAACACAAAACGTTTGGAATAAAAATTACCCTCACCTAGTGTGTTGCCCCTCTCCTCTTTAGGCTGGGGTCAGACCAGCGCACTTTTAACATGCGTTCTGGCGCACATAATTATGGCCGCACTAGCAGCAGATGACGGGCAATGACGGCCAATATACGATGTACGGCCGCACAAAAGTCCGGCCGTGCAACGCAAGTGGAATGTGAACGCATTTTTCTGAGAACGCTGAACCGCTAGTACTGACGTACTGAGTGCGCTGCGGCGGCATAGCGGCGTGTGTGCGTGATTAGGAGACGTCAGACGCTGCTAATGTCCAGCCTACATAACGACCAGGCGCAAAAAGAGTTTTATTGACGATCCGTACAAAATCACGCCCGAAAATGCACGTCGTCTGACCGTTTTTGCGCATTCCGTGAAAAAATACATCAATGCGTTCGGACGCACTTTTTCACGTTCGCGGGGGAAATGCTTTCGTCTGACCCTTGTTATAGCTGACTATACTAAACCTGTGCTATCACTTTAACTAGTGGCTCCGCCCAGGATGACACAGGTCAGAGGGCACGGCAGCCATCTTCAGGGTCAGTTAGTGTGATGCAGTTATGAAGGCAGATGCATGATCCTGTGTTCCTGTAGTTATCCAAGCCTGTATATAACAGTAAGTGTCCTGCAATAAAGCAATGGTGAACCTGACAGCCCAGCCTCATATCTGAACAAGCAGAGAGCATAACAACCCTAGCCTTAGATTGTAAGCTCTTGGGCAGGGTCCTCTCTCCTACTGTACTGTGTATTGAACCTGTATCTATATTTGCTATTCTGCCTCCCATTGTACAGCGCTATGGAACTTGTTAGCACTTTATAAAAACTTGTACCTGTAACCTATTTGAACAGCAAAATGAAGGGACTCAGTGCGGACAGTGCGGACTCTGTTTTACTGACTCATTACCATAAAATCAGGGATGTCCAAACTCCGGCACCTGAACTACAACTCCCATGCTTCTCCATCCATCTAGAGATTTCTGGGAGTTGTAGTTCAGGAACATCGGGGGGCGGAGTTTGGACATCATGAACATTTAGCATTAAGTCTTTTATATGTAGCTTTTTCCCATTATATAACGTCTGCTTTAGGGATCTCCTCTGGTGTATATTGGCGTGTTAATCTCTATTGTTTGAATTTATGATTTCTCCCCTGGTTTCTTATCCTGGTTGTCCTCTACCAGCATTCATTTTCATGATGGAACATATTCCTTATGTATGGCTCCCTATTATTTCCCTCCTCCTCTCACACCACTATTTCTGCCACTCTGCTGTGTTTTAGACCTGATGGAGAGATTAACTCCTGAAAGCTTGTCCCTTTAAATATGACATTAGTCTAAGGCCGGGTGCACAATACATGCGTTAAAGAAAACCGTCGTCCCACTTGACGCCTGCCCCCCCCCCTCAGCACTGCAAAGCGCGATCCTCTATAGGCGGATTGCGCAGCCCCGTTGACGCGCATCCTAGCGTATCCTCACTGTCGATGCGCTAAGATGCTCGTTGACGGGGCTGCGCAATCCTCCTATGGAGGATCGCGCTTTGCAGCGCTGAGGGGGGGGGGGGCGAGCGGGCGTCAAGTGGGACGCCGGTTTTCTTTAATACGTACTGTGCGTTAAAGAAAACGTCCCGTGTGCACCCGGCTTAAATCAGTGTCCCCAGGACAGGTTTGCAGGTATCTGAAGCACAGCACAGGTGATAGGATTTGCTGCTCAGTGATTGCAGGATTCAGTCTGCATTTCCCCAAGGTAATCCTTAAAATCTGGGCTGGCTGAGGGTCCGAGGACAGGTTTGTTATTAAATAATAAAGTATCTATACATCCTGGAATAATCTGGTGATTTTTGGCATGTTGCCGAATATGGCTAATACAAACTACTTGCACGCTTTCCAGTGTGACGGAATGTTCGGGAACGTGATTAAAGTCACTAATTTAACCCCTTACGCTAGAATAAAGTTTTTGGGGGGGGTGTTCTTGTGTACTTTGGGTCTCTGGGTTGGACTGTCTGGAAGAGCTGGGTGGAAGATTCCTCCACCTTTCTGTTGTAGTGGCCACACAAGAGTCCAGCACAGGTTTCAGCGGGTCTTTTGCCTGTAGCTTAGGCTAGGGTCAGACGAACGCATTTTTATGTTGTCTGTGAAAAAGTGCGTTCGAACGAATGGACGTATTTTTTCACAGAATACGCGATAGCGGTCATACGATGCGCATTTTCGTCCGTGATTTTGTACGGATCATCAATAAAACTCTTTTTGTGTCTGGACGTTATGTTGGCCGGACATTAGCAGCGTAATCACGCACACACGCCTCTAGCGGACACAGCGCACTCTGTACGTCAGTACCTGCGGTTTCACGTTCTCGAAAAAATGCGTTCATTTTCCACTTGCGTTGCGCAGCCGGACTTTTGTGCGACCGTACTTCGTATATTGGCCGTCATTGCCCGGCATCTGCTGCTAGTGCGGCCGTGATTAAGTGCGGCTGCACGCGCGTTCGCACTGCCTCAGTCTGACCCTAGCCTAACTGGGAGTTAATAACGCACCTGAAGAAGATCCTTTCAGGGCTTTATAAGTTCTGCTGGCACAGGGTGTGACAGAAAGCTGCTATGTGGAACAAACTGAGCAAGCTGTGTAAATGTGCTGGACAACTGCTGTTCCTCTCAACAAGTGTTGATGTACTTGACTGCTGAAATTAAAAGGCTAGGGCTGATTAAATCGGACTGGGGAATAAAGTGCCCCCCCCTCACCCTAGAGGGCTGTGCAGGTGCTTAACCTATTGTGGACAAATGCTGTCTAGTGAGATTTTATACACTATACAATTTATATATTTTTTTTAAATTTAACATTTATTTATTTACAAAGTATTTTTATCGGGACACAGTAAAATTTCTCATTTTCAAGTATGTTCTGGGTTCAAGAAACATTGTATTTCTGTAATGAGTGACTGTTAGGCTAGGGTCAGACTAACGCAGTATTAACGTGCGTTTAGCAGCATTAAGGCTGGGGTCAGACGAGCGCATTTTTAACGTGCGTTCTGGCGCACATAATCACGGCCGCACTACCAGCAAATGACGGGCAATGACGGCCAATATACGAAGTATGGTCGCACGAATGTCCGGCCGCGCAACGCAAGTGGAAAATGAAAGCATTTTTTCGAGAACGCAGAACCCCTAGTACGGACGTACAGAGTGCGCTGCGCCCGCTAGCGGTGTGTGTGCGTGATTTGGAGACGTCAGACCCTGCTCGTGTCCGGCCAACATAACGTCCAGACGCAAAAAGTTTCCTGGTTTGGATTCGTAAAACATACGCACGAAAATGCGCATCGTATGACCGTTTTCGTATATTCCGTGAAAAAATACATCAATGCGTTCAGACGCACTTTTTTACGTTAGCGTGTAAAAATGCTTTCGTTTGACCCTAACCTTAATCACGGCCGTGCTAGCAACAAATGACGTCCAATGCCGGGCAGCATACGAAGAACGGCCGCACAAAAGTGCGGCAGCGCAACGCAAGTGGCAAACGAACGCATTTTTGCAAGAACGTAGAACCGCTAGTACGGACGTATAGAGTGCGCTGCGTCCGCTAGCGGCATGTGTGCGTGATTAGGAGACGTCAGACGCTGCTAATGTCCGGCCAACATAACGTCCAGACGCAAAAAGAGTTTTATTGATGATCCGTACAAAATCACGGCCGAAATGCGCATCGTATGACCGCTATCGTGTATTCCGTGAAAAAATGCGTCCATTCGTTCGAACGCACTTTTTCACGGACAACGCGAAAAATGCGTTAGTCTGACCCTAGCCTAAAAGTTCAAAGTAATAAATGCAAGATATTAAAAACAAAACAAATATACAGATTAACACACAAAATACATGTAAGTTCCAGGGAACCGTTTTGAATGTTCCAGGTCATTATTCTGAAGATTCGGTTTCCATGACCTGCAGGTTAAGGCCCGTGTCAGACGAATGCAGTGATCACGTCCATGTTGCCACACATTTTAACGTCCGTTGTAGCATAGAATCATGATCAATAGAGACCCACACACGAAGTACGTGCACACCGAACTGCGGACGCACAATGCACGTGGCTAACGGACGCAAGTTGGGCAAGAAAGTAAAACTGCTACCACGGTCGCGCAGAGTGTGCCACGTCCGCGTAGCGTTCTGTGTGAGTGATATGTCAGACGCAGCGCATTTGCGACGTACAAACAGCTTTTCATATCCTTTTCAAATTTTTATAATTTTTCATATTATATTTCCCATAATTCACTTTTTCTACATCCATCAACAAAAATGGGCCGTGTGGTGTCTATAGTATCTTCCGTCAGTACGGTCGTCCGTTGTGCACGCAGAGTGCGCTCTGACTGCGTTCGTCTGACATTAGCCTAATAGAACCATAAGACGGGAGGCCAGAATCTCTGGTTCGTCTGTAAATATAACTCACTGATCAACTTTTATCAAAACTAGACAAAAAATGACTGTCTAGATCAGTAACTTTGCAGCCTTTCTATCCAGTTCAAACGTTCTGTGTTTTGAATAAATAACTATACAATGCTATAACATTCGAAAGCTGGGATGCATAGTTAGCAATTAAATATAGGGTAACCTGCCTTTAAATCCACAGATTTTTTTTATATACTGTTTATGTATCTAATTTTCTGTTTCAGAAAAATACAATCCGTTACAGAAGAGAATAACATGTGAAAATGCTACATGATTGTATATAGTGTTGATACAATATAGTCCATGGAGACCCTGTGCTGACAGGAAACACCTTAAGGGTCCATTTAAAATCTCTAGCTCTGTGAAGCTTTATAAACGTTCTTTAAAAAGCAGATATTGACAAAATTTCTCATTCGCTTGGGTTTAAGGGTCTCTAAGCGTTTCCTTGCTGGAGCTATTATCATTTTGGACAGTGGCAACTCTAGAGGAAAATTAGTTCTTCTTAACCCCTTCACTATCAAGTAGGCTTGTTTAAAAAAAAAACACATTTATTTGAAAGCTGGGATGCATATTTAGTTTTTTCTTTTTCTTTTCTTTTTTTTCTACTTTATTGACTGAAATGCAATAAACATACACAGAAAAAAATGACATATAATAGATAACATTATCTAAACAAAGCATCTTAAGCTCTACAAAAGCTGAGAAAAAAAAGGAATTTACGGTCACCTAATTTTTAAACCGTTCAGTCAAGATGTATATATTTAAAAACAAACCACACATTAAGAAAACATTGAAACACAAAAGACCAAACAGACAGAAAAAAAAAAGAGGAACACAAGAAACATATCCTATAACACATCATAATTTGTCCAGTTCGCCCACAAGTTATCGTGGGCAGCTGTAGTGTGATACATTTTGGCAGTTAGTGCATCCATCAATTTAAAATCCCTAATCTTAGACCTAACTCTCTCCAAATCTGGAGATTCCCCTGTTCGCCATTTTTCAGCCACAGCTCTTCGAGCTGCGGAGAGAAGCTTATTAAGTAACTTATCATGCCCTTGAGACAAGTCCGCTAAGGGTTTAGACAAAAGATACAACTGAGGTGAAAAGGGAAATGTATATTGAAAAATTTCACAAAGCATTTTCTGAATCTGGGTCCAACACTGCACTATAAGACTGGGGTCAGACCAGCGCACTTTTAACGTGCGTTCTGGCGCACATAATTACGGCCGCACTAGCAGCAGATGATGGGCAATGACGGCCAATATACGATGTACGGCCGCACAAAAGTCCGGCCGTGAAACGCAAGTGGAATTTGAACGCATTTTTTTGAGAACGCTGAACCGCTAGTACTGACGTACTGAGTGCGCAGCTGCGGCATAGCGGCGTGTGTGCGTGATTAGGAGATGTCAGACGCTGCTAATGTCCAGCCTACATAACATCCAGACGCGAAAAGAGTTTTATTGACGATCCGTACAAAATCACGACCGACAATGCGCGTCGTCTGACTGTTTTTGCGCATTCTGTGAAAAAATACGTCAATGCGTTCGGACGCACTTTTTCACGTTCGCGGGGAAAAATGCTTTCGTCTGACCCTAGCCTAACAGGACAAGTCCACCACATGTGGAAATATGTGCCCTTTTCGCCACACAAGCGCCAACCTAAGTCTGATGTCGAGACTCCCATCTTATTCAATTGAACTGGGGTTGTGTACCAACGAAAAATTCATTTCAGTGATTGCTCTTGAAATTGAGTGCAAATAGGGACATTATTAGCTTTTCCCCAGATTTCATTCCAGTCATCTACAGGGTTATCCAAAGAGATTCGAAAAGTCACCGCACGTTCGGTGACTTTTCGTTCTCTTCAATTCGGTTCCTTTTGCCGATACCATTTCGGTGACCCTGCGGTGTATTCAGCAAACACCACAGGGTCCCCGAATTGCAGGGAAAGGCTACCGAAAACCTGACGAACACTAACCGAATGCACGCTGAAAACAAGCAAAAACATCTGGATTAACCTTCGAAGAAGCCGAACAGGAGCCGAACAGGAGCCGAATCACACAGAGCCGAAGCAGCTGTGACGTAGAGGAGGCAGTGAATAAATTAGAAAAACAATTTGTATGAATCTGGGAAAATGAAACGCTGTTTGCAAAGAAACTACTGAGCGAAAATGTCTGAAATTTTCACAGGAGGTCCAGGGAATGATAATAAAGAGGGCTGTTACAAAATAAATAAGTAAACTGAAAAAAAAATCAAAAAAAAATCGGAAAAATGCTTAAAGTATCCTAAAAAATCTATAAATAAAGAGACTTTTTGCTGCAGAATTTTATAATGAACGGTTTATTAGATATTGAATTAAAACGGGAATATTTTTAACATTGAAGCCTATGGGATTCTCCTGAATTAATTTGCCGAATTAAACCACTGAATGGCAGGGCATTTCGGGAACCTTTCACTGCTGGTTTGTGTTCTCTGAATAGTCGAAGCAGTGCTTCTCTATGGGGATTTCACTGCCCTCGAACAGGGACCGAACAGGCACCGTATGTGCAGGCAATTCGCCAGGATTTGGTGAATTGCCTGCTCTCTGAATAGCCGAATGGCCAGGAAAGGTAACCGAACGCTGATTTTCAGCATTCGGTTACCTTTCTCCAGCAATTCGGATCTCTTTGGATAACCCTGCTAGAGTCATTATTAACCCCAGGTCTCGTGCCCAAGCCTTAACATATGATAATTCTTGCCAATCTAAAATATGTGCAATCCCGTCATAAATCTGTGATATTAACCCTGAAGATGCTAATTTTGGGTAGCACAATTGTTCAAACCGAGTCTGTTTAGACCCAGCCGCACACTTAATATGTGGCTTGGACGCAAAGCTCCGAACCTGAATATAACGAAAAAAATCCTTCGTACATAAGGTAGAGCGAGAGCTTAAAGATTCAAAAGAGACACATGATGGTCCATGGACTGTGATGCATATTTAACAGCATAAAATATAAATATTGTATAGCTTGTTCGTTAACAGAATGAGCACATTTAGATCTTTTAATGTATTCATTTAGTCTTTGCAGAATAATGCTGGGATGAAAGGTTTTAGACTGTAGAAGGTGTCCCCCATATCTTGCACAAATTCAAACAGTGTCTGCTTTATTAGAATATTAGGCAGAAATAGTCAATACAGTAAATATGATAAAGAGAATAAAAATGGTCAGATATCCCGGGATTTGTCGTGACCGTGAGATTATTAGCAATGCAGCTGCAAAAAATACCAATAGAATATAAAAATGCCTGAATGTGAAAGCTATAGAAACACCTTGTATCTGCACTTTATAGGGATTTACAGCATTTATAACTTGATTCTTATCCCTTTACAGTAGTGAGTGGCCCCAGATCTCTCCATGTGTTGTGGCCTCCCGGTGGCTGCTGTTATGCCTCAGTGAAGTTTGTACTTTTTGTTACAGTGAGATGGGGCTGCTCCATGGAGCTCCTTTACAGTAAGGCTGGGGTCAGACCAGCGCACTTTTAATGTGCGTTCTAGCGCACTTAATCACGGCCACACTAGCAGCAAATGACACGCACTGACAGCCAATATACGAAGTACGGTCGCACGAAAGTCCGGCCGCGCAACGCAAGTGGAAAATGAACGGATTTTTTCGAGAACGCAGAACCGCTAGTACGGACGTACAGAGTGCGCTGCAGCGGCATAGCGGTGTGTGTGTGTGATTTGGAGACGTCAGACCCTGCTCGTGTCCGGCCAACATAACGTCCAGACACCCAAAGTTTCTTGGTTTGGATCTGTAAAAATCACGCACAAAAATGCGCATCGTATAACCGTTTTCGCGTATTCCATGAAAAAATACGTCAATGCGTTCGGACGCACTTCTTTACGTTCGCGTGTAAAAATGCTTTAGTTTGACCCTAGTCTAATACAGGGTGGCAGGCGTCAGAGCTCATTGGGAATTTCAGTTTGCCTTCCGGAGCAAATTATGTTTGCAATCAAAATGTATGCAAATGGGGATTGTATACCTCTTGTTTTTGGATATTATTTTATTACAATGCAAAATCTAATTTGCACATTTTGGTAGTGACAGGGTTAATAACACATCAAAACTTGCACATCACCTCTTCCCACCCCAGCGTCAGATGTTTAACCTCATAGTTCTTCCATTCTCGCGTTTTGTTTTTTCTTGAATATTTCATATTAATATCTCTCCCATTTTTTTTATTTTTCTTCTGAAAAATCTTTTTCGCGCTCCAGTCCCCAAAAATAAATAAATTCCATGACATAAGTCCCTTTTAGACCAGTGTTTCTAATCTGCCACCGGTAATAACACTAAAATAATGCTCAATTCAATTCCCCACTGTGTAGCTTTTCTGCTATCCCTATTGATCTGTTTTATAGCTCTGTTCCTTTTCATTGTTATATTATAAACCGTTGAATTATGTCTAAAATGATGTCCGGCTTACAGTGCGGGTCTTCTTTGGTATTCGTTGTGGCTTGTTATAGCCAGCCAGTCCTGTTCTCTTTGATATTTCTCTTTGTGTGGATACTCTCCTAGGAATGACATCAAGACAGAGGGAATCTAAGGTACCATTCCTTTTCTTGGGGCCTGTGGCATGGCGGACAATAAAAGGTGTTTGCATGCGTCTAATGTTTTATACTATATCATTTTTAAGTTTATATGTATACGGAACCTGACATTTTTATTTTTAAACTTTAAATCAGGGCTGTCAAGTCATGACACTACAGGGGTTAATTTCTACAATGCTTTCAATGCAATAGATGGCTAGGGAATCATGGGAGTTGTAGTTGAGAAACATCTGGAGGCCGGAGTTTCACAGCCCTGCTTGAAATGATATGTTAGTCAAATTAAAGGGTTTCCCATAAGACGTCACACTGCTGTGAGCTCCCTGGTCCCTTTCCACCCTCTGAATGGGGGCTCGGTGGGCTAAATCAGCCATCCAAATGCAGGAGCTTTGTCCTGTCCAGAATCTCAGCTCAGGTTTAGGGGCTTGGAGACTTTTGGGAACTAGCCTTATCCAATACGCAAAGCTTTCCTGCACTGAGAGCCGCTGGAGTACATAGCTCCCTTTCAGTCATGTGACATGCTGAGCTGTAAGCAAGTCATATCCTGCAGAAGAGGTCATAATGAGAGAAGTGCTTGATTTAACCTTTTTTTTTTTTTTTTAGGACACTAATGGGCTAAAGCAGCAAGAGGTAGTGCAAAGGTGGTAACAAGTGGTTAATGTTTAACTCCTCCATACGTACAAGAGAAAAACAAAGTATATGTACGCTATCAGCAATATAAATATGAACATTTAATTTTTTGGTGGTAGTGGCCCTTTAACTACCTAGTATTTGTTTCATAAATTCATTGTCAGGAAACCAGTGTTTTTGGAAAATCACTTTTCATTATAAAGTAAAACATCATGGTGAATAGTTATATTTATTTTTACATATTTATTTTTTACTGTACTAATCTTGTTTGACAGGCAAACATCACCATCTGCTGGCCAAAAATCGCTACTCCAGCTGGGGATCCTGCTCTAGACAGTCCCAGCTGTTAAAACAGTCGCGCATGAGATCCTAAAACTTTTGAGGCAAATTTTTTGGTATTTATTTTTTTGAGAATGGATTTTACCAGGAAGGATACATTGAGATTTCTCTCGTTTTCAAGTATGTCCTGGGTGGCGAGTATGTACCGTTAGGTGTCTTGCCCAAGGACACTTACTGGAGAGGTGCTCTTGCTGGGATCGGACCCATGTCTCCACAAGCTCTCTCCACGCAGAGCAGTGATGTTACCTCTACTCCACCCAGCCTATTTGCAAACAAATGTTGTCTACTATAGAGAAAATTCCTATAAATTGTTCCATAATTAAACAAGATTGAATATACTTGATATTGTGGCAAGATAAGAGTGTATTTCAATTTTTTTAGTTAAAGGATTGACGTAAAACAATTTTTCCTGCAGATACCTCTCCACATTTCCAATCCAATCAAATGCTTTTCATAGAGAAACACTGAGGACACGAACATTCTATTGCTGTAACATACAATTCTTATTCACGCACATCTATTATACGGACACACTGCACCATGTAAATGTCTGCTTGTCAGACTGGCATTGTTTTTCTGAACTCATTTTTCATGCAGAGGGTGCAACATTTGCGCATGATGACCATAGGCACGCATAGAAGGGTGCTCCTGCTTTTTAACTGTTAAGTATTTATTTATAAAGGATTTTACCAGGAAGGATACATTGAGATTTCTCTCGTTTTCAACTATGTCCTGGGGTCAAGAACAAGTATGATGTACATTATTTTATTTTGTTCATGATAAAGAACACGCGATGAGCAGTTTGACTGGTTCCCAATCCTGGTCCTCAAACACCACTAACAAGCCAGGTTTACCTCGGGAAAATGCAGACTGAATCCTGCAATCACTGCAATCTTATCACCTGTGCTCTGCTTCAGATATCTGGCAAACCTGACCTGTTAGGGCAGGGGTCAGCAACCTTGGCTCCCTGATGTCTTGGGAACTACATCTCCCATGACGCTCAGTCACCCATTAGGTTGACTGAACCACATGGGAAATGTAGTTCCCAAAACATCAGGGAGCCAAGGTTGCGGAGTGCTGACCCCTGTGTTAGGGGGACATGAGGACAGGGTTGGGAACCACTGGTTTACAGTACGTAATGTAGCTTGTGCATACCATCAAATGAGCTTTACACACCTATTCCTGTGACATGAATATTTTGCAGGAGGGAAATCAATTACATAATCATCCCAGTTCATTTGGGATCTCAACCGGATTAAACAATTATGGACATTAGGACTGCAGAGGGAGGAAGCTTGGGGTATAACCAATCTAACAAGCTGGTCATGCACGGTGTTCCATTAAATAGAAAATGCTATTTACAGAGCTCCATCATATTTGTTGAGACGTGGCAAAAATTGGTTTTGATGCCCACTGGAAATACATAATGCGACAGGAACAGCAATCAAATCATCTGTGGCCTTCTGGAAGTCAGCGAGCACTTAATTAGGACATCAACACATACATTTCCCAAGGAACTTTTTCACAGAAAACATGAAATCTTTTCGCTAAGGCTAGGGTCAAACGATCGCATTTTATTCGCAGCGACCGTCAAAAAGTATGTCCGAACGCATTGACGTATTTTTTCACGGAATGCGCGAAAACGGTCATACGATGCGCATTTTCGTGCGTGATTTGTTACGGATCCAAACCAGGAAACTTTGGGTGTCTGGACGTTATGTTGACCGGACATGAGCAGCGTCTGACGTCTCCTAATCACGCACACACGTCGTCATGGGATGCAGCGCACTCTGTACGTCAGTACTTGCGGTTTTGCGTTCTCGAAAAAATGTGTTCATTTGCCGCTTGCATTGCGCGTCCGAACTTTCGTGCGGCCGTACTTCGTATATTGGCCGTCATTGCCCGTCATTTGCTGCTACTGTGGCCGTGATTAAGTGCGCCTAAAAGCACGTTAAAAATGCGTTAGTCTGACCCCAGCCGACTATGTGGACACACTGTTCTGAGCATACAAATTAAAAAATAATCTTGCATACATTTCACAATGTAAATTGCTTGTTGAACTGTTTATGATGATTTACAATGACAAATATGACATTTTCCTGGGCTGGGTTACCACCAGGGGTTTAGTCCTAAAAAAATAAGGGCAGGAAGTCTCCGTGGTTTCTGCTCCTCAACTGGCCATTGACTTGTCACACCTAACCCACCACAACACATGCAAATTTGATATCCATGTTTAAACATAAAGATAAGCTGGGTTTTAGGAACCCTTATGATAGTTGTCATATATATATATTTCTGGAGATAAAAGGAAACGCGTGAGTGTAATCAATTAAAACATCTTCGTGAGTGGGCTACAAAGGAACTCTGTTCCTACTAAGAAAACAGCAGAGGAACGGAGATCCCAAGCGTTCCTGCGCGACTTGACCCCAGGTTACCATACAGAGAAAGTGCATACATGGAGGTCACTATCATGAAGAATAAAATGATAGTGGTGACATTAAGATGCACTGCAATACCCAACCCTGTAAAATATTCCAATCTTGCCGTTACCGGCTGGAGTCATTATGCATAACAGCTCCAGCCCTTAACAGCTGTTCGGCGGTTGCTTGCTATATTTTATAGCTACTACAATTTGTTTAGGGGTCAATTAATAACACCTTAAAATGAGAACAGCTCACTGCTCTCAGCTTGAAGAATACAAGCTCTTAGACCCTGGTGTTAAGTGATTTTGTAAAAGCAAGATCACTTAACAATGAAAAACATAACTGAAAATTCTTTACCTACCACTAATCCAATGGTGCAGAGTGGCTCAATCCACCGCTTCCTCTTGCCTTACACAGTAGAGGACTTTGAGCGAACAGTTTCTCTTGTTCTTCTGTCATCCCTGTGTGACCCCACTCTTGAGCTTGTTGCAGGATAGCGCTTGGTTCATTGGAGTATTATAAATTCCAGGAGCCAATACCCGGAACTGCTATGCATGGTACTGCTATCTGCAAGTCCCAATTACACAAACTTGAGATGCTAACACAGCGACTGGGACAGAAAAGACCCATTAACAGGAAGTTGGTAAGGGATATAGTCTTGCGCAAACTCTTTTCCAGCTCCCTATTAATGGGACCAGTGGAATAGGGCCCCTGTCATATAAACGTGCATAGTCTCCTGTCCCTATGAGCAATCAATGAGCATCTCAGTGCATTATGTTGACATACAATGTTACAGAAATGATGGCTTGATTGGGAGGGTAACATGCATCATAGTATCGCACATTACACGGGACGTGCTGAAACCCTCCCAACAAAGAGCAGTGATCCCGTTAGTGATAAACATCCTGCACAATCACAATCTCTCTCATTTTATTTTTACTTTATACTGTTCAGTATTTTGTTTTACTGTAATCATTTTCATATGAATAATTTTTTGTGAAACGAATCGGAGTTTCCATTATTTCTTACGAGGACATTTGCTTTGATATAAGAGTATTTTGGATTACAAGCACGTCTCCGGAACAAATTATGCTCCCAATTCAGGGTAACACTGTATCTTAATCACTGCAGAGATGAAGATTTTTTTTTCACTTATTTCGGGAAGAATAAAGTTTGTCACCATTTAAAGAAACATTCATTTTTGGTAGGAAAATATAGTAAAAGAACATGAACTTAGTACTGTGACACAACAAAGAAATTTCCGTATATTCCTCATAATACCCCAATAAAGCATTTTATCATTTTACAGAGACGCAATGTTAAAGCGCCATACTACAGAATATATCTAAATTTATTCTTGGATATTTTTATAGCATAAATAGTTTTAACAGGGAGGAAAATAAAATGGGACAAGAAAAGAAAAACAATTTTCCGTCGCGATTTTCAAAATTACTGACAATATCTATATGTGAAGGTTCTTGTTCCTTTTTATCTGCGTGAGGCATATGAAATGTAGATTTGATACATCGGGCATTTAATTCTAAAACTAAAATACAGTAGTTATAAAATTTTATATAATATTTCGGGCCCTATTACATTCTTCACGCAAAAACGCACGCGCAACGCGTGAATTTTTGCGCAAAGCGTTAAACGTTAACACGCGTAAATCAACGCTAGTATTACAATCCTCACTCTTGTTTTCATCCGTCAAAAAATAACGTGCGGAAAACGGACGCGCAAAAACGTTGCGTGCAGAAATCAGTGTGCAATCAGAATTAAGAACCACAATTGTCTCACGTTAAGTTTTTGCGCCTGTCAAAGTCAATCTGCGCATATATGCTGCATCAATAAAAAACACACACAACTTATCAAATTTATTGGATTGGTATGTGTAGAATGTGTAACTATAATTTGCTGCGTATTTTTTTTTGGGCTGGTGTATTTGGTTTCGGCCAGGTTGATAGAATTTGCCATTAACACCAGCTTTTAGGAGTTGCTAGAATTATGCGCGCAAAGGCTGTGCGTTACATACTGTGCATAGATTGTAATACCATCCGCATACCAGCGCACAAACGCATTTGCGCTCACAATGTTAAGTATAGGACGCGCAAAGTACAGTAAGCTCGCGCAGCGTTCACCCATGGTAGACGTATACGCGCATTTGTTGCGCAAAAGGTTTTGCCCCTCGCGTTAATGTTTTTGCGCGGGCGCAAACGTATGCGCGAAGATTGTAATAGGGCCCTTCATGTTTTGGAAAGTATAGAAATACACTAACTTCATTCTCTTTGAATGTACAGGGTAATCCAGACGATGACCCCTTGCATGAGGTGTCTAGAGGCCTAACAGGGACAAAACTTGAATTGGAGATCGCTGTAACTCCCGTGCAGGAGTCCTCCTTGCCATTTCTGTTCTGACCACCCTTCTCAGGTGATAGTGGTCTGATTTGTAGATGGTAACATCTTCTCTGTACTCGAAATAAATAAAAAATATATAGGGTAATATCCCACAAACTGGGTGTACGCAGAATACACTTGGCAACTCACAAAGTTAGATGTAAATCAGCCCATCATCCTCCAAGGATTGCCATGCAGTAGATGCCCAAACGAAGTTGAATTGGTTTCACATCCATCCGATGGTACACAATCTCGAAATAAATAATAAACAAGGATGGCACCAAGCATCAAATTGTATATAATAAAAATTTATTTGACTTACTCTTCAGAGTAGTTAAAACAGCATAGCAATACTGGAGGCAACAGGATAAAAACAAGCAGCTCAACGCGTTTCTATCACACAAGGCCTTCCTCAGGAGAAGATGAATGTTATGACCATCTGCTCCTGAGGAAGACCTTGTGTGGTAGAAACGCGTTGAGCTGCTTGTTTTTATCCTGTTGCCTCCAGTACTGCTATGCTGTTTTAACCACTCTGAAGAGTAAGTCAAATAAATTTTTATTATATACAATTTGATGCTTGGTGCCATCCTTGTTTATTATTTATTTCGAGATCGTGTACCATCGGATGGATGTGATACCAATTCAACTTCGTTTGGGCATCTACTGCATGGCAATCCTTGGCGATGATGGGCTGATTTACATCTAACTTTGTGAGTTGCCAAGTGTATTCTGCGTACACCCAGTTTGTGGGATATTACTCTATATATTTTTTCTTTTATTTCTAGATTTATATCCCTTTTTTTGAAGTCTCTGTACTGGAACCCTGGAGCTAAGTACTTGAGTCCAGACCGGGACACTCCATAGGACAGGCTGCCGGTACCGCTGCCCGTTCTCAATACTGTCATTAACTTTGGTTTTTATCTCTTAAGTTATAAAATGGCTTATTACGCTTACATCAGCAATTCTATAAAAAAATTAAACCTCTGTTTTAAACTTGTTCTAGTTATCACATTTATTGTATGACTTAAAAAAAGTTCACTGATTCCGACTTCTACTTAAAGATTGCATTGTGCGTGTACCAAGTACTACAAGGGGTTACACATTATCTAAAATACTTTTGCACGAGCTAAACTCAGCTTTAGTATTTCTATATATTTAGAAATGAAGAGGAATCAGAAAACAATTCACACGTGGGTTGCCTCGCTGTAAATGGGAAGGAACCACTTATTTTAATAAGCGCGTACATACGTCTGGAATGAGATGTATGCCACTGAAAATATTTCACACTTTAGATTGATGAGAGGTTTGAATACCACATGTAAACAAAGGCATGGCATTTAGCAGCTCTGTTCATGCATAGAGAATGAAAGATAAGCCGTTGAGCATGTCTTTCTTTACATGTCAGAGAGGCTTGTTTAAGTATTTTTTTTTTTTCCAATAACGTAATGTCTACTGCCTGAAATGATATATATATATATATTGTGTCTAATCACGCAAGGCTCCTTTGTATTTCAAGGGAAATAATCTGTGTCCTAATATTCTAAAACAACATTCGCGCAAGTGTCACTGAGTTAGCAATAACAATGTAACAAAGCAATTCAGTCCATCAACTCTTTATTTTTTTATAGGACTAGCTCAGCGAAGGAATAAAATAACAAAAGTAATGTGGTAAAATAGTTGTATTAAAGTGCTATATTAAGAAGTTCAAAACCACCGGAATGTCCCTGTTAATGTGTTTTTGCACATATTTCCCTGGAATAATTGTTTTTGAATAATGTAATTAAAAACCTGACCCCATAAGGCTGGGGTCAGACGAGCGCACGATGTGCGCCCATACTTACATGCCTCCCGGCATCCGTCGCAACTTTGTGAAGCTTCGATGGGGCCAATCACACTCTGTATTTTTAAACTTTTCGATTCGGCTCGTTTCGACCGATTTCTGTTTTGGTTCAGCTCGACTCGTTTTTCGTGTACATTTTTCTTGGAATTTCGACCATTTTTCGTATTTTCGTGTCACTTAGCTCGATTTTTGTATCGACTTTTCGTATTTTCGGAAATTTTCGTTTTTCAGAATTGTAAATGGTTTCGGAATATCGACCATTTTTCGTATTTTCGTGTCACTTAGCTCGATTTTTGTATCGACTTTTCGTATTTTCGGAGATTTTCGTTTTTCGGAACGTCTGTTCTCCTCGTTTCAAAGCAATAAATTTTGATTTGACACATTTCAAGTACATTCGAAAATTCCGAAAACATTTCGTTTCGGATCTGCCATTTTCAGATCTAAAAATTTTCGGAAAATCGGCCGGATCCGAAAACACGAATCGGGAAATTTCGTGAAAATTCCGAAATTCCGAAACCCGAAACGCACATCCCTAGTTGTTAGATAATAAAAGGATTGAATTTACATTTCGTAGAGCCCGATAGCAGATACAGCACGGCCTTGATATACAGCAAACAGGAAGCAGACGATTCTGGAGAGGCTGGAATAAGCTTGGTACAGTTCAAGGAGTAGGCGAGGAAGCAAGGTCAGGAGGCAAGCCGGGTCAGCGTTGGTAGAAGTCAAGGGATAAGCCAGGTCAGCATTGCTAATCTTGGGGTTCGCAGTACAGATGAGGGAGCAGGCAAAAGATGCAGGATTTCAGCGTTGTAATCTTAGGGTTCGCGGTACAGATGAGGGAGCAGGCAAAGATGCAGGAGTCAAGAAGTGGTCCGGGCCTTAGCGGTTTAATGATCATAGGGGAATATAGTTTGGTCCTAACGATATCAGAGCACTGTCACATATGAAGTTTTGAGGTTTATAGTTTGGTGCTTTCGGGTGCACTGACGTCAGACGCCAAGGAACGGCTCCTGGAGGCAGGTGTGCATGCGCATAGGTTCTTGCGGCTGAGCTCCGTGCAGGGTCTGGGCGCGAATGCGCAGAGGACTCTGCACGCAGAGTTATGCTGGCGATGGGTTTTGCTCTAGAACCCTGACGTAGGCGGTCTGAGCGGCAGATTCCAGAGGAGCTCGGCAATTCAGGAGCAGGGCTATGACAGTAGTGCGTGCATGAATTGCATGCGCTACAGCGGCCGTGCTGAAAGCCTCCCCCATCGCAACGCTACGACGCGCAATCGACAGGGCTGCAAAGCGCGACCCTCCATAGGAGGATCGAGCCTTGCAGCGGTGAGTTTGCTAACTGCGCTCAGCGAGGTGGCCAGATGGGCGCCAGAGTGGAAGGAACGTCCACTCTCATGGATGTTCCTTCCGCTCTTAAAATCGCTTGTCTGACCCTCGGCCTAAGTTGGTCAGTGATCAATGTACAATGACTGCTTGTTCCAGGTATCATTGATGTCTGAGTTCACGTTCACTGAGTGAAAGGCCAATATTATATTCTGCCCTGTGTATTGGGTGTGTTAGAATCATAGAAACATAGAAAAATGTTGGCAGATAAGAACCTTTCGGCCCATCTAGTCTGCCCAATTACATGGATACTTTACCTGGATTTATCTTTTGTTTAGGATAGCCTTATGCCTATCCCATGCTTGCTTAAATTCAATTACTGTTTTGGCCTCTACCACTTCTACTGGAAGGCTGTTCCATGTATCCACCACCCTCTCAGTAAAAAAATGTTTCACGATGTTACTTTTAAACCTTTGCCCCTCTAATCTAAGACCATGTCCTCTTGTTTTGCTACTTTGTTTCCTTTTAAATATACTCCCTTCCTCTACCTTGTGGATTCCCTTTACGTATTTAAATGTTTCTATCATATCTCCTCTGTCTCGTCTGTACATGTTAAGATCATTAAGCCTTTCCTGGTAACTTTTCTCCTTCAAGCCGTACACCATTTTAGTAGCCCTTCTCTGAACTCTCTCTAAGATGTCTATATCCTTCTGGAGATACGGTCTCCAGTACTGCACACAGTACTCCAAGTGAGGTCTCACCAGTGCTCTGTACAGTGGCATGAGCACTTCCCTTTTCCTACTGCTAATACCTCTCCCTACACAACCAAGCATTCTGCTAGCATTTCCTGCTGCTCTATTACATTGACTACTTACCCTTAGATCCTCTGCAATAATAACCCCTAAATCCCTTTCCTCAGATGTTGAGGTTAGGACTGTATCAAATATTCTACATTCAGCCTTTGGGTTTTTACGTCCCAGGTGCATTATCTTGTACTTATCCACATTAAAACTCAATTGCCACAGCTCCGACCATTTTTTTAGTTTACCTAAATCATTTGTCATTTGGCTGATCCTTCCCGGAACGTCAACCCTGTTGCAAATTTTTGTGTCATCAGCAAAAAGACATACTTTTCCATTAATACCTTCTGCAATATCACTAATAAAAATATTAAATAGAATGGGTCCAAGTACTGACCCCTGAGGTACCCTACTGGTAACAAGACCTTGCGCCGAATAAACTCCATTTACCACAACCCTCTGTTGCCTGTCACTCAGCCACTGCCTAATCCATTCAACAATATTGGAATCCAAGCTCAAAGATTGCAATTTATTGATAAGCCTTCTATGCGGAACAGTATCAAAAGCCTTACTGAAATCTAAATAAGCAATGTCTACTGCACCACCTGTGTCTATTATTTTTGTTACCCAATCAAAAAAATCAATAAGATTAGTTTGGCATGATCTCCCTGAGGTAAACCCATGTTGTTTCTGATCCTGTAATCTATGTGTTTTTAGATGTTCAACAATCCTTTCCTTTATCATGGTTTCCATTAATTTCCCCACTACTGACGTAAGACTAACTGGCCTATAGTTCCCCGATTCCTCCCTACTACCCTTCTTGTAAATGGGCACAACATTTGCTAATTTCCAGTCTTCTGGGACGACTCCCATTAACAAGGATTGTTTAAATAAATCTGTTATTACACAACTGAGCTCTTTTAATAATTTAGGGTGCATCCCATCAGGCCCCATTGACTTATTTGTCTTTACTTTAGACAGCTGCTGTAGAACCTCCTCCTCTGTAAACTGATATGTAAATGTCTCGTTAGTGTTTCCTCCTAACTGAGGTCCCTTTCCTTCCTTTTCTTCTGCGAAGACTGAAAAAAAATATTCATTGAGGCAGTCAGCGAGACTTTTATCCTCTTCTACATACCTTCCTTCCTTTGTTTTTAATCTAACTAATCCTTGTTTTACTTTTCTTTTCTCGTTTAGGTATCTAAAACATGTTTTGTCCCCCTTTTTTACTGACTGAGCTATTTTCTCTTCTGCGTGTGCTTTGGAAGCTCTTATAAATTGCTTCGCCTCTTTCTGCCTAATTTTATAGGTTTGCCTGAGTTTTTTTATAATTATTGAATGCGATCTTTTTGTTCTTCACTATTTTGGCCACTTCTGCAGAGTACCACAGTGGTTTCTTCCCTTTTTTGTTTTTGCTAACAAGCCGAATGCAATTGCCTGTGGCCTTCAATAATGCTTCCTTTAAATAATCCCATTTCTCCTGGACTCCCTTTAAACTCCTCCAGTCTGATAATGACTCATTCACACAAAATCTCATTGGGTGTGTTGACATCACTTCTTACGTAAAACATGGCCACAATTTTTTAATTGGTCCAATCATCAGAGTTTTGTGGGAGTTTTCAGCTGCAATTTGGCAATTCTCTTTAAAAATTCAACTTAATTATTGGCACTTGCGGCCATACTATTTACTGGAAATTTCAGTTCAAATTTATCTGTAAACCCAATTCGGAGAAAGTATCAAGTGCTAAAAGAAGGTTACAAATGTCATTCTGGGCAGGGAATCTGTGAATATCTCACAGACACATGATTTTATTATTAATGTTGGTTCAACACTAAAACATAACCCTAACCCTTACAATAATTCTAAATCAAAGTCCCGGACACCCGAGGTTACTTTTAGGATTGCTAACAGGGGTTAATTAGACACAATTTCAGACAGAAAATAGTTTCTCTATGGGGTCATTTTTCTGACTTCATTGTAGAATCCATTTGAATCGGCTGATATGTCACAAAGAAAAATCAGTGGAAACTAGACGATATTTTTTTCAATTGGAGAATTAAATATACTGTATGATAGAAATGGCTGTTCATATTTTAATACATCCTACATTTTACCAATATGATACTTTCAGGCATCGCAAAAGTGTTTTAATTAAATTATATTACAGGAAAAAAATTAAATACTGTCTACAAATTGAAACTTATCTAATTTAGATTTTTGCCAGAAAACCTAAAAACATTTGGTGCAAGTTTTCCTGAGCTTCATGAGTAATTCACTGTTCTCAAACATTCATAGGCTTTACACGATTAATCTTCAAAGACTTAATTATACACACAAAAATGCAAGTATTTACATTGTACTTGTAAGACATCTGTAGTTTCACATTACCAAATTGCAGCTTATGTATAAACATAAATTCCTTGACATTTCTCAAACCCATATATTGTTGTTTTTTATGTCCGCATTAGTGATGCAAAAAATGCTAATGTGCATTTGTCAATCTTTAATCCCGAACAGATCTTTGTGTGACATAAGTCAAATACTACACATATTCCTATATATACAACAAAAAAATGGACACACCTGAGTGACCTTACAATTGAAGTTGATGGAGTGTTAAATCAGGAATGGATTAGACCATCCATCTTGCTGCTCAGGGATGAAGCTAAAAAATGAAGCGGATTCAATTCCATAAATGTATATTTTCACACTATTAATATTGCTAGTTTCTCTTTTTAAACTGCATATTTGAGATTTCAGGGTACAGTATATATTTAATATACTGAAGATTCATTTTTAATAAATATAAAAACTGAATTTTGGAAATGTGGGTTGTAACTGTACATTGTTTACAAGCCAATATGTATAAATATAAAGTAAAAACCTCTAATGACAAAAATTAAAAATGTGAATACAATTTATACGAAACACATTTTAGAAAAAATTGTGATAAATGAGATAAGGTAAATATAGAATAACTATATCATGAGTCTTATGTCAGTCCTCAGTTTGCTCTGTGATATAACAAACACTAATAACTTAGGGAATGCTTCCTCTAGCAGTTCCCTCAACCTATAACCTCCAATCCAGGACCCTGCACCTTACTTGCAATACCACAATACAAAAAGAAAATGTCTCGATCCTCATTTTCCTACAGAGCACCAAAATTATGTAATAACCTCCCAGACGCCATCAAATCTTCCCCCAGTCTTAAGTCACTCGAGATCTGTATTAATAAACCTCGATACAGAATGCACCTGTAAACATGTAACATAATGACTATATTTATTTTCTGTGTTAATATGTATATTTGTGTGTTGTTTTTAATATCTTGCATTTATTACTTTGTATTTCTGTAACGACTGTAAACAATTCAGTGTTCTTGAACCCAGGACATACTTGAAAATTAGAGAAATCGCAATGTATTCTTCCTGGTAAAATACTTTATAAATAAATAAATCTTAGTCTCTTTGACTCTCAATAGAAAGAATGAAAGACACATGGGCCCTTCACCATGGAATTGGCATTTTAAGCAGGAATTCACTTGTTAAAAGAATTTCATATTTCTTATATCAAATAACAAATGCAAACCATCAGAAATAAAGGTTTCGTAAAACCACTTTCATCGGTAATGACTGAGACCTAGAACCTTTTATGTTGCTGAGCTCAAGTCTTTTGGACACACCTAAAGGGATATAAAACCACAATCAACCATTCAAGACCAACTCGAGCGTCACATTCCTTCAATTAAGCGCATATTTCCTTACACCGTGTAACAAGTATGCATGGAAATCTTTCTTGCTGTATTTATTATGCAGCCCTTAACCTCCCTGGCGTTGTTCCCGAGTGTGTCTCGGGGTTAAATTTCACCGCTGAGAGCGGTAACCCTGAGACACACTCGGGCTGTATACATCCCCTCTCCCTGCGCTCCCTCGCTGATCTCTGCAGTCTCCTCCGGCGATCGCAACCTCATACTTCCTGGATGATTCCTTCTCGCAAGGAGGAAACCAGAGGCCTGTTCAATACCTCAGCAGCTGCTGAATTGCTGCAGCGCAGCAATTCAGTTTGCTGCAGCAGTGTCGTTGAACCCTTTGGATGCGAATTTTGAATCCAAAATGGCCAACGATTTCTTAATGAAAAATTCAGATTGTTTTTCGGATCACTCGGACAAAATATAATAAAGAGAAGCAGTCAGCACAATTCCGTTTTGTATGCACACACCACAAATGATAGTTTTTAATGAATAAACGTTATGTTTACTTCTGAAACAATATATAAATTGAACTGTAATATAAGTCTATGTGCAGGGGGAAATAATAAATAAATATTTTGTGCTTTGGTGAACAAAAACCTCAAAATTAACATTGCTGTACGGAATTATTACTTGCTTCGAGGCGGTGGCCATCTTGCTGTACGGCATTGTTACTTGCTTCATGGCGGCGGCCATCTTTAAAACGTCACACTCAGCATCTCCTTGGGTCGCTGCAAGTGCTAGGTTAGCACTGCTGAGCGCTGAGCGGTTGAACGGCGTTCAATGCAAGTTGCTAACTTAGCACTTGCAGCGGCTGAGGTATTGAACAGGCCTCAGGAAGTTAGTGAGGTCGCGATCGCCGGAGGAGACTGCGGAGACATCGAGGGAGCGCAGGGAGAGGTGATGTATCCAGCGGCATCCCAAGTGTTGCTCGGGGTTACCGCTTCCAACATAGGAATTTAACCCCGAGACACACTCGGGATGCCGCTGGGGGGGGGGCATAAAAAAATAAAAGAATTGACCGCTTTTAGACAAGAAATTTCAGAATAAATAGACCGCCAGGGAGGTTAACTGAGGAGCTTGCTGAGGAGTGGACCTTGACTCTAGTGATTAAATTGACATCCTATGGGTTTTCCAAGCATCTGATGGATTTTTGCTATTACTATAATCTTCTCCTTTCTCATTCTTACTGCTTAATGAGTAGCTCTGAGTGAAACTATATAATTTGTAGTTGAGTGGGTATGGGAACGCCATTGCATTGTATCCAATGGTTGAACTTTCTGATAGTTCAAGGAAAATAAAGCATAGCACATGCCTCTGGTAGGGTGCCCCAAGGTCCACAGGCAGCTAACCATCCATATTACCAAAAACAAAGAAGAACCGGTCACATCACGCAGGGAAAGCGAAAGGCAGGAGCAAGATTTATTTGGGGAAAAAAAAATCAACGTTTCGGTCCTATCTAAGGACCTTTATCAAGACACCCAACCTATGAGAAATTCAGGACACGCCTTTTGAGGGGCTTTGTCTTGTGTTTATATGGATCTTGCTGACAAAGCCATATTTCGTTTTTATTCGGACACAGATTCCGATTGGCGTTAGAAACAAGTCGTTCTAAATAACAACATTTTAATAGAGATACCTATGTCCATGTCATGCTCTGTGGTATTTATAAGTTACGGTAGACAGTATGGGACATGATATGAAGCTTGTCACCAAGACCACATTACAGTAATTTAGGTCCTTAAAAATTAAATAACAGGTGGTACTTAAGTGGATAAGACAGCACGTATCCGGTCATCTAATACATGGTGTTAGCTGCCCATTCATTCGAACTACCTAAGGCCCATTAGTATTTTTCGTTTCGTTTATCACGGTAAATAATATCCCATACACACTGCATTTGGAAAGTATTCAGACACCTTTATTTTTGTCACGTTTTTATGCAGCCTTAAGGCTAATGTCAGACGAACGCAGTCTGAGCGCACTCTGCGTGCGTGCATAACAGACGTACGTACTGACGGAAGATACTGTAGACACCACACGGTCTGTTTTTTTTTTTTTGACGGACGTCGAAAAAAAAGGGTAATATGGGAATCAAAATTAATTAAAATTAAATGACAAGTACAGCCAGCCAGACCAAAAAAACGTCTGAGCATCAACGTGATGGACGTCGCAATGCGCTGTGTCTGACGTCACGTCATCACGCTTACAGCCCGCTACGCGGACGTGGCGCACTCTGGGCGTCTGCTGTAGCGCTTTTACGTTGAGGTCTAAATGGCGTCCGTTGCCAGCTGCATGGTGCGTGTGCAGTTCGGTGCGCACATTCTTCGTGCGTTGGTCTCTGTTGATCACAAATCAGTGCTACGACTGACGTTAAACTGTGCGGCGACATGGACGTGATGACTGCAATCGTCTGACGCTAGCCTAAGGGTCTTGGATACTTTGATTACACTGTATATGCCTAATCTATATTTAGTGTCATATACAATTTGTAGACAGAGAAACAAGACAACTTCCACCAGAACCACAATACTACAAAAGGCACACGACTATACAGAACTATACTTTAATAAATAAAAATGAATAGATCGGTGTGTGTGTATATATATCTATATATTTTTTTCAAGAAATGCCATTTACTGTCAGTTAATACTAAATCTAAACATGGAGACCACATTACATTATAGAAATGTGTTCATCTTTTGTTATTTTGTCACTAACAGAGCAATTTCTACCTAAATGTCAAGTGTCACTCAGACTGTATCACTCTGACTGTATCACTTAGACACTGTATCACTCAGATTGTGTGTCACTCAGACTCATTTTACTGCATAACTGTAATGTATTTTGGAAGTCGGTTCAGTGTTGTTGTCTGCTGTAACCCTCTTACACTGATAAAGTACCTTTTCCAACATGTAAAGATGTTAAAATGATTGTCAGAGCTGGATTAAGAAAAACATGAGCTGGATGTAATATCATACACACTGTTATTCAAACCATGCAGTGCAGAGGATGAGCAGAAATGTGGCTTATATTTTCTTTTTAAAGGTTCCAAGAGGAACTCCTACATTGCAAAAAGTCTGAAGCATCATACTGGGCGGACATAGGGGCGATACTCCCTAGGGGCATTCTTCATGGATGTGGGCGAGTAAAATATAAACAAAGTTAAATGAGAAGGTGCGTGAGACAGCTCTATAAATAAATTCATGACATAGAAGCTATATATAACTGAAACGCATCCTATTTCACATATTAAGTATCACTGATAAGTTAGTTATTTAAAAATTGTCCCTAATGTGCAAAAAATAGTTAATAAGGGAGTCCACCCCTCTTTGCTTAGAGTTTAAGCTCTTCAACAGGATCCTCTTTCCTATCGTTCTGTGTGGCTAACTTGTTCGATAATTGAATTTTTGTCCTAGCCGTTGTACTGCACTGCAAAATATGTTGGCGCTTCCTAAATACTTGCAATCGTAATTGCATTTCATGCTGAGAAGCAGCACAGCAGACGACAAGACAAAATAAGGATAAAGGGGATTGTACATGCCTTTGCACTGACAGAGACATAATTGTATGTTATTAAATATTTGAATAGGAATGGCAGGTGATCTTCATGGGTCGTGAGATCTAGTTATTATGTTTAAAAGGAGACGTGGTCATAAAAATATGATTGAGAAATCTTCAAAACACAATCTATTTTTCAAGGTAGACAATGCAAAAATTAAAAATGCATCTTGCATCACTCCATCGCTTTCTGTTAAACTTGCACAATTTCCAGAGAACTATTTTGCATTCTCTTCTTTTTTGCACAATTGAGCATGAACACATACCTGGCTAGTGTAGCATTGTACAAGATGTTTCTGTCATTCAACTGGTGGTAGATTCAATCTAATGCTCTGCTAGATCTAGAACAGAGCCAAGCGATTACTCGGACTTTTAACCCCTTCGCTGCGGAGGACGCGCTCAGCGCGTCCACCCGCAGGTAGCGTTCCTTGCGGAGGAGGCGCTGAGTGCATCCTCCCTTTGGGGCCAGCGATCGGCCAGCTTCCGGTCGATCGCTGTGCCCCCCCGGTGCGGGCTGACATCCTCGATGTCAGCCCAGCACCCGGAACCGCCGCCGGCCTAATTAGATGTCATCTAATTCAGGTGCCCCCCGCATGTGCGGAGGAGGTGCCTGAAAGGGAGGGGAGAGGTCCTTCGGACCTCTCTCACTCCCGATCGCCGGCGTGCAGGGGGTTAATCCAGGCACCGTTTGGAAGGGCACAGCCTGCCCTTCCTAACGGTACCTGGAATTAACCCCATGGGGGCTGGATCACGAATTGGTGCCGAAAAGCGCCGGTTCGTGATCCTTTCCCGGAGCTGGCCGACATCTTGGAAAATAAAAAAATATTTTAAAAAAAATTATTAAAAAAAAAATAAACAATTTTTTTTTTCTTTTTTTTGGTTCGTTAATGCAGCAATATTGTTCCCATTTCAAGTATAATGTGAACAATGATGCTGCACTAATGACTTTTGTATGTGGTGCGTTTGTTAAAAATCGCGTCATTTTCCCCCAAAAAAAATGTAACGAGACCCCATCTCTAATTTTTTTAACAAGCGCACCCCATACAAAATATAACCGCAATTGCTCGCATGTTAAAATGTGAAAAAATAAACACTTTACACGTTGTAAATTATTGAAAATTCATATTTTATTGCATTTTGTGTTATAATATACAGACAGGTCATGATGTATACATATAATAATGACATATTATGAATCTGCCGAGTCTGACGGAAAGAACGATATATAATATGTCTGGGTCATATACTAAAATAAGCCTTCAAAACGCGTTTAAACATGATGAGCAAAATCGGTAAAAATGACCTCAGCACAGAGGCGGGAAATGCCTCAGCAGCGAAAGGGTTAAGCTAAATATGAGACCCATTAAGAAACTCTCTATTGACTTAAATCTGAGTTGTTTTCTCTGTTATAAGGAAGAGACCTCAGCTCTGTTTAAGGCATTGGGTGTGCCTGAGAAACAGGGTGAAATAGTAAAAATATAAAATGTATTTATTGAAACACATGGTTTGGAAATAAAAAACATAGTCTTAAAATAATTACGCAAACATTTTACAAACCCCCCCCCCCAATACAACGGAGCTTTCAAGATGAGAGAAGGTGAAGCAATTCTCTAATAGTGCTTGAGAGATTTGCTCAATGGCAAACAGATAAACACCCCCATTTATCCAATCACAACTTCAACTAGATCTACAAGATTAATCATTTAAAGGAGGCCTCAAAATTTCCACTCACCTACTCGCATTTGGCGAGTGGAAATTACATGAGTGCAAGTGGAAATGCAGATGCAGGGCAGGATAAGGGTTAGGTGGGGCAACTAGTGGCGAGTAACTCTTAAGGCCTGGCTAGTAGCTTAGGACTTGAAATACACACACACACACACCAGCTTTTTTGGATTAGTATGATTGTTTAAATTAATATATCATCCTCTACCCAGTCTCATCGCAGAGCTGATAAGGTGTTTATAAACTGTGATGAAATTGTGGGTCAATTAAGAAAGGTAATAACTTGCTACTCAATAAAATGTGAGCAGCTCCAACAAACAACAAAATTCTACATAAATCCCAACTAAGAGCTCATGTAGCTAAAAAGAAATGGGGGGTGGGGGTTTCATGAATTTCCCTTGACCCCACCACTCTTCTTGTCTTTCACGTATAACAATAATGCATGAGCCATTCATAAAAACGTCTCCTATAAATAATATGAAAATAGAGCTGAAAATCTATACATATCAATACCCGTGTCTGAGACTGAAAGAACGATACAGGTCCATTGAGTTCCGCTTTTCACACAAGTGCCTACTGCTGTTGATCCAAAAGAAGTAAAAAAAAAACCTAAGTGAAAGCACTTTCCAAATATGCAACATATAGGGGGAAAAAAATCCTTCTTGACCCTAGAATTGTGATCAGATTTCTCCTTGGATCACGCAGTTTTACCCACATATTAAATCTCGATATTATGTTTCTGCATGAAGCCATTCAGTTAGGTCTACACAGACTCCAACCCAACCACCTCAACAGGCAGCAAATTCCACAGCTTTGTTGAAAATAGAAAAAACTTCCCTGTGCTTTAGGCTAAAAAAAAAATTTGGCCAGTCTAAATGGGTGACCTCGTGCCCTTTGTATAGTCCTCAGGATGTTAGACCACTGGTCCCAAGCATATATCTATATATATATTAAGTAAAATTACTATAAAAATGCATGGAACACTTGATCTAAATCTTAAAAACCATTAAAAGCATCCAGTCTCATTGCAACGTTTATTGAATATATACATCAAGGAGAAATCCATGAACTACATTTGTTAGTCAGTCAGGTGCTCGTACCCATCTTTACTCCATTACGACCTGGGAAGGCTCCTTTTTCATTATATCAGTGGGCATATGAACATATCAACATAATGCCTCACTTGGAGTACTGTGTGCAGTACTGGAGACCGTATCTCCAGAAGGATATAGACATCTTAGAGAGAGTTCAGAGAAGGGCTACTAAAATGGTGTACGGCTTGAAGGAGAAAAGTTACCAGGAAAGGCTTAATGATCTTAACATGTACAGCTTGGAAAAAAGACGAGACAGAGGAGATATGATAGAAACATTTAAATACGTAAAGGGAATCCACAAGGTAGAGGAAGGGAGTATATTTAAAAGGAAACAAAATAGCAAAACAAGAGGACATAGTCTTAGATTAGAGGGGCAAAGGTTTAAAAGTAACATCAGGAAGCATTATTTTACTGAGAGGGTGGTGGATACATGGAACAGTCTTCCAGTAGAAGTGGTAGAGGCCAAAACAGTAATTGAATTTAAGCAAGCATGGGATAGGCATAAGGCTATCCTAAACAAAAGATAAATCCAGGTTAAGTATCCATGTAATTGGGCAGACTAGATGGGCCGAAAGGTTCTTATCTGCCGACATTTTTCTATGTTTCTATGTTTCTATGCCAAAGAATACACTACAGGTTTTTCTGACGATAACGTAGTTCCAACTGATGACCTGATAAAAGCAAATATAAAAACTCAAAATTGACTGTAAATGTTTTTCAGACCAAAAAAATAAGGGTGAGCACCATATTGGTTATTCATAACACTTTGAAGCACAGGTCTGTTTACTGCAGTCCATGTAAGGTTATAATGTTATGATACAGAAATGAAGATGGATATTTGCACATTAGAAGTACTTGTAAAAAAATGTGTAACTGCCTTTCCTTTCTGTGCACCAGAAGAAAAAATATAAATGCCCAAAAATGCAGTTTTCAAAAACAATCATCATGATTAAACTATTCTTCCTTACCAATGTAAGTCTTCCTTACCAATGTAAGTCTTCCTTACCAATGGAATTTTAATGTTTGCATGAATCCAAATAAATAAAATAATAAAATCTATATAAATAATAAAATATAAAATTTATTTTATTACTCAGATCTCAGATTTTCTTTATGTAAATAAGTATAAAGTATCGTGCTGGTTTATGATGTAAATATCATTGTTAATGGCGGTTGCGGTCTGATGGTTATCCTTTGAGTCAACTATCAACAAAAAAGTTCAGATCAATAAGACGTGAACCTACCTGTGCTTGGGAATTGATGATCAATCAGTATTCCTAAAAGCAGGTGGAAACCAATGGAGATATTTCCACTTCCAATTCCACTAAAGATAAACGCCTTTAATCACCCCTTGTCCCTTAGCCCAATGTAAATCTCCACAATGCTGCTCAAAATATATTAAAAAAATAAAAATTTGGTCAAATATGAAATGGATGTCAGGAGCAATTACAGGGGTCATCAGCTGAATGCAGATCATACAAGAGTAATGTGAAAAGTGGCAAGTCACACGCTGTATATTGCTTCTATTTTTAGAGAAACAGAATTCCTCTGACCGGTTCTTTTCTTTCCAAGTTGCTCTAACGAAGTGCAGAAGACAGCTGTGTCTAGATCATCTTACAGAACGACGTCTCCATCAGGTTGCGTTAACATACAGAAAACATGGCTCTCGCTGTAATGCGCAGATAGAAAAGATTTATGTTTATAACCTCAAATTATTGAGACGCGTTAAGCTTTATGCTTTCTTGTCACCTGTCAGTGAGTTCGGCCTGGACGGATATAACCGGTGAGAGTAAGCACCTTCTTAATATACAATAGAAAGAATCTGAAACGGATCCATAGGGTTTTATTTTTTTGTTTTGTTTTTGCAGACTGTGGGGTTATTCAGAGAGAACCGATGTTGCAGTGAAGCTTCTCCTGCCACTCATTGGAGTCATCTTTTGTGAAACACCAGTCTTTGTTCAAGTTGCATTATTGGCAATCATGGCACTTTATGAATAACCCCTTTTGCGTTGTATCTATGGATTTTCTATAGTTTTTTTTACTATATTTTTAAGTTTTGGGTTTTGTTTAGTACTTTTATTCTGACAAAGTATGAATGATATGTGCATATGACCTTTAGAAACAAACCAAAATAGAATAAAATATGAAATTTCAAAGTGTTATTAAAATCACAGGAAAACACCATTAACCTCCCTGGCGGTCTTTTTATTTAGAAAATTCCTTGCTGAAAACGGTCTATTTATTATTTTTTTTGCCCCCCAGCGGCATCCAGAGTGTGGGTCGGGGTTAAATTCCTATGTTGGAAGCGGTAACCTCGAGCAACACTCGGGATGCTGCTGGATACATCACCTCTCCCTGCGCTTCCTCGATGTCCCTAGCTGCCTCCTCCGGCGACCGCGACCTTATACTTCCTGGTTCCCTCCTCACGAGAAGGAATCCAGGAAGTAAAACGCTGCGATCGCTGGAGGAGACTGCAGAGATCATCGAGGGAGCACAGGGAGAGGTAAATGTATACAGCCCGAGTGTGTCTCGGGGTTACTGCTCTCAACGGTGAAATTTAACCCCGAGACATACTCGGGAACCCCGCCAGGGAGGTTAATGTTTATAGTTATCAAATTATGTTCAGAAAAACAAAATCTACAGGAAATACTTTATGAAAGGGGTTTTGATGTTTTATAGATATATTATCGAGCGCTCATTGTAGTACAGAATGTACTATGTAAAAATAGATATTTTCAATATGTTACTCCAACACTGTGCAGACTTTGTATCTCCCAGCCTTGGAGCCTAACATTCTACTTTGAGTCCAGATATGACTAATATTTACTTGAATAAAGGAAAGACTAGCCGGTCACATCATGGTTCCAATACATCAGGAGCTGATTTTACTGCGATGCAATGTTTTGGTTCTTGATAGAACCTATGTCAAGCAGGAACCGAAACATTGCACTGCATCTCAATAAAATCAACTCCTGATATATTGGAGCCATGGTGTGACCAGCTTTTCTTTCAGCGTTGCATGGGGTTGACTGCCCAAATCACCTGGAACCCATGTGTTAACTCTTCATGGGTCGGTAAAAAAGTGTTACATCAATTTCTTTAGAAGATATACCTGGAGGCTTGCAACGCTCTCCTGTTCCCCAAAGAGGAAACATGTAACTGAAGACTTTAACTCTGAGAGAATGTATCCCAATGGAAATCTTTATTGTCATTTGAGGTATGTCGCAATGCTGGCCTTCTGTCATTACTTTTAGATAAAATAAAGTCAGATCTGACCTTTGCTCAAAATAGATTTATGTGGGGGGGGTGGTCTTTAGGCGCAAGTGACTTTGAGTTATTCGCTAAGCACCATTCTTTCATTGAAAGAATGATGGTTTTATTTCGAACTACAGTGGTTCAAGTACTGTGAAACCAGTGAATTATCCAAAACTGCCACCGTAGTTGTCCAAAGTTTTCACCATTATTTACACAGCTCCACATAAACGGATTTCCAATATAGAGTTACTGAGGCGGTGCCACCAAAAACAGATTGCAGCAAAGACTGGAGAGCTTAAGTGGAGAAGGATCAGTCATACTTTACGAAAGGGGTCTAAATGAGATCTGTAGGCAGGACACAAGTGGGATCCTCACGGACAGTGCAGGAGAGGCAGACCCAGAATCTCCTGCCGATGGAGCCTTGATGCCGATATCAAGACTGTTGTTGAGAATCTGAGCAGGCTGCAGATCAGTGTTTCCCAAATCTGTCCTCCGGACTCGCTGACAGGTCAGGTTTGCAGGATATCTGAAACACAGCAGAGGTGATAGAACTTGCTTCTCAGTGATTGCAGTGTTCAGTGTGCATTTCCCCAAGGTGATCTGCAAAATATGGCCAGGATAAGGGTCCCGAGGACAGGTTTGGGAAACACTGCTGTTGGTCAAAGCAAAAGCTGGGATCCATCAACAGTGGAAGTATTTCAGTTTGGCCCAATTCACCTTGATGGGGCAAGACCTATAAGCTAAGCTTTTCACTGATGTTCCTGCGGAAGTTTTTCAGAACCTACAGTGGAAACACCACAGAAACCTAAGCTAAAGTTATATAGTTTAGATTTCACTGTAATTGCTACTGGTGTTTTGGTTGTTTAGCATTAACTTTTTCAGGATTGATTCTATCAGAGTTTGTTGAGTTCATCAAATCGCTGATTTATATTCACCATTCTTGCAAACAGTAGAATAATGCTGAATGGAGGATAACACTTCTCACTCATTTTGTACAAGAATAATGGTGGTACCATTGTTCACCATTGTTTGCATCGCCTCCGCCTGCAGTTTTTGAATTTTTTGTCTCTGTTGCAACTATGGCGAATCTAGTCTTATGTTAATTTACCAGTGTTGGCAACTATGGTGATCATGAGTGGTTAGAGAATAGACCTTTTATAGTGTTTAAGCGTCAAAAGCAATAAATTCTGAAAAACCGCTCTGAATGTAAGTACAAAATAAAGTGTCTGTAACGTTTTGGTAGTTATTTTAATATATGAAATGCGTCTTTAAGAGAAAAGTAAAAGGAAATATATTGGCAATTAAAATTCAGTCAGGGAAATTTCCCTTTTCTGACAGTTTCTTTTAATATGCAGTAAATTATTTGATGTATAAAGAATTACATGAAAATTTAAATGGGTCCTGCAATATTTCAAGATGCTAGATTTGGAATATGTTTTTTGAATTTACTGCATAATCATGTTCTGGGATTTATTCACTGGGACTGTCAGGGAGCTTAGACTTGAGAGTTGGTGGTACGCAGTTTAAGTTTGCCTCTTAGAGAGACGTCAGTGAGTCGAGTCAGTGGGTCTAAAATGAGCTAACATGATACTGTTCATGAAGCTGCTGAGAAACGCGATACTATAGTGACATGAGATTTCACTCAGGTGTTCACTTGCATCAAACACACATTTTGTGTCTGCCCTCGATAAATATCCAAGGCTGGTGAAAAATGAACCAAATATCTGGTAAACTTAGTAACTTTATACACTTTAGTAGGGCCGGATTAACATAGGGCCTATGGGAGTAGCAGCAGCTCCAGGCTCATGTCCCATAATAGGCCCAGAGAAAGGATAACTATCAGGGTTATTCAGAGAAAGGTGAAACTCTGAAGAACATTTGGAGAAATGAAAAGTCTAGGTCAAAATAGCCGATTTTGAAAGTGAGATAAATGGGAGAATTCTACTGGTTTGGCTATTTTGAACTAGAATTTTCACTTCTCCAAAAGTTCTCTAGAGTTTCACCTTTCTCTGAATAACCCTATATATGTCTGCATTGATGGGCATCTGAACACCGGTATCTCTGACTCTATAGGAACTACAAGGTCATGTGAGTTATCGCTGGAAAGGCCAGAGCTTGGCCTTTCCAATGATACCAAACATGACCAGGTTTTATGTAACAATAAAAATAAAATTCTAAATCTTTTTTTTTTTCTTTCTAACACAGCCATATTGTTCACTTTTCAATTATAAAGTGAACAATGATGCTGCACTAACTCGCCATCTCATTTCTCATGTCACCAACAAATGTAGAGGTGATGCTTATCGACAACTACGGAATATGGCCCTTTTAATGGCTCTGGTAAGTCTATGGATATGCTAAATTTACACCAGGCTTGGAATCTATCCCTAGGATTGGTATTCTTGTAAATTGTTTACTGTAAGATTGGGTGGAAAAAAGGACATAAAACACTGGATTTTGTTTCTCCAGAGGGCACACTAATCCTACCTTAAAAAGGTATGCTAATGACTTTTTGATATGGTAATCTTTCCTTTTCCATGTACTACAATGCAAAATCAAGATAACTCTATTTTGGGAATGATCGAGTTAAAAAGTTCTTTCAACCAAACTTAACACCTCTGTTGTATGATTGGAATATACAGGGTGTCCATAAAATCTCTTTACAATTTCAAAAATGTATTACAAAAGCAAATGAAAAGACAGATAAGTGAAAATTATTAAAAAATGAGACGTATATATTGTTTTTCTGCCTCATTTAATACACCTCTATACGGGTACCATTAGTTGCACGAACCACATCAAGACGGTACTCGCCTTCTTGCCATGTTGGCTGTCGCATCCCCTCTTCAATGGTGGCAATGGCATCAGCGATCCTCTGCTTTAGATTAGTGATGTCCCGTACAAATGCCACAAATCTAGTAATCTTACTGATGCTGATTTTCGCCGCTACTTTTTTAACCACTTCACTGCTAAGGACGCGCTCAGGGCGTCCACCCGCAGGTAACGTTCCTTGCGGTGGACGCGCTGAGCTCGTCCTCTCTTTGGGGCCAGCGTTTGGCCGGTTTCCGGCCGATCGCGGGCCCCCCCGGTGCGGGCTGACATCCTCGATGTCAGCCCAGCACCCGGAACCACCGCCGGCCTAATTAGGTGTCATTGCGGGGGCGCGATGACACCTAATTCAGGCGCCCCCCCCACATGTGCGGAGGAGGCGCCTGAAAGGGAGGGGGGGAGGTCCTTCGGACCTCTCTCCTTCCTGATCGGCGGCGTGCAGGGGGTTAACCCAGGCACCGTTTGGAAGGGCACAGCCTGCCCTTCCTAACGGTACCTGGAATTAACCCCATGGGGGCTGGATCACGAATCAGCGCCGGTTCATGATCCTTTCCCGGAGCTGGCCGACATCTTGGATGTCGGCCAAGCCTCCGGGAACTCCCCCTGAGGACTGGTGTCATCGTGCATAGCACGATGATGCCAGTCTTGGAGTTAACCCCTAACTGCCACCAATGGTGGAGATAGGGGGTTCATTGGAACCCCCTATCTCCCGATCCGTGGCAGTTAGGGGTTAATGTTTGATATTGTTGGATCGGCCAGAGCATGGCCGTTCCAACAATACTAAACATGAGTATGAAACAAGTTTTTTAAAAAAAAATAAAAATAAAAATAAAAAAATATATATATTATAAAAAAAATAAACAATTTTTTTTTTTTTTTGGTTCGTTAATGCAGCAATATTGTTCCCATTTCAATTATAATGTGAACAATGATGCTGCACTAACGATTTTTGTATGCGGTGCGTTTGTTAAAAATCGCGTCATTTTCCCCAAAAAAAAATGTAACGAGACCCCATCTCTAATCTTTTTAACAAGTGCACCCATACAAAATATAACCGCAATTGCTCGCATTTTAAAATGTGAAAAAAACCCACTTTACACGTTGTAAATTATTGAAAATTCATATTTTATTGCATTTTTTGTTATAATATACAGACAGGTCATGACGTATACATATAATAATGACATATTATGAATCTGCCGAGTCTGACGGAAAGAACGATATATAATATGTCTGGGTCATATACTAAAATAAGCCTTCAAAACGCGTTTAAACAAGATGAGCAAAATCGGTAAAAATGACCTCAGCACAGAGGCGGGAAATGCCTCAGCAGCGAAAGGGTTAAACCAATAAAAATTATCACCGCTATTACCGAAGAGAAACAGAAGATTCTAAATGATATTTTACATCTACGTTACGAAAAACAATCCTCTGAATCAAAAGATGCATTTTAACAGAACTGCTGGAAGTGATTAAAAATCCAGCTCGGCTGGTTCCTCTGGTGTTTTATAATGCACTGGTAGAGATCAGAAGTGCATCCACATCTGCCTGCACATCATTTCAGGTTCAGTGGAGAGAGAGAGAATGCGTCATTCCTATTATCCAGTTGAATGCTATCGTATCTCCTCCATCTGCAACGTACAATTCAGCTTTGCTTGGTACACAAATGATATCCAATGACCTGCAAACCTTACAAGATCCTTATTGCAGCCTGTTTTCATGCTGGTTGTTTGAAGTTCAGCGAATGCATCGCCTGACAGAATAAACAGGTAATAATTACACTTTTTTACATTAATACTACATGATGGAATCCGCAGTAGCATTTTCAGTAACAGTTTTTTTTTAATTCAATCTATAGAACGTTTTAATGAGTATCCACGTGTCGTCTCCGCTGAGCTGACGCTTTTCATGGTTTATTTTTAAGGAAACTGGTAAAGTTTTCTTTAACTTTTATTAAAATATGTATTCTCCGGCATATTATTTTCCAATTTGCACCTATTAAAAATACCTATTTTCAGCAAGTCTCGATCCTTTTTTTTGCATCTATATTTCACTTCTTCTGACCTGCAACTTGTGGTTAGTAGACAGCAGACCACTGGACATAGTCCAACCTTCCATCAATCTAAGAGTCCCTTGGAACTACTGTTTTTAATTATTTCCCTAGTATGGCCCAGGGCAGGGGTCAGCAACCTTGGCTCCCTGATGTTTTGGGAACTACATTTCCCATGATGCACAGTCACCTGTTAGGCTGACTGAGCCACATGGGAAATGTAGTTCCCAAAACATCAGGGAGCCAAACAGGTGACTGTGCATCATGGGAGATGTAGTTCCCAAAACATCAGGGAGCTAAGGTTGCTGACCCCTGGTCCAGGGGATTGGAGAGGGAGTGGATGCCTACTCACATCATTAACCCCTTCAATACAAATAATTTGTCAGCAACCATTGCTTTTAAAAAAAAAATCCCTTTTCACGTATTTTACAGTATAAGACAATATTGGGAGTTTTCCCAATGTGTCACTTACTGTACTAGGCCTTTTTGACAGACATCACCATCTACTGGCCAAAATGTGTTACTGCAGCTGGAGCTACATGTTGTTTTAAACATCGTCCCAGGTGTTGAAACTGTTCTTACACCTCTGGTGTCGTGCCTGAGGTGCTAAAGGTTTTGGGGGATATTCTGGAGCCTGGCTGCAAACCAATCTTGTTTGCAATAAAAAAAGCTCCTTTGTGTTGCTCCAGAATTATGCCATGTTGAGTATAGTTACAGTTACAAGTATTTCTAAAGCGCCAACAAGGTTCCGTAGCGCCGTAAAATAGGTGAGACAGAATAACAAATATACAAGTTAAAAAAAACAGAACAGTAGGAGCGAGGACCCTGCTCAAGACTTGATATCCGGGCACAAGCAGGTGCTTTGAAGATAGACTATACTATCTCAGTAGTGAAGAGGTTAACCCTGACATTTTTACCACTAGCATATTGAGACTTCCTTTTTTTAACCCCTTAAGGATGAGCAGGTGGCGCCCTTAAGGGATTGATTTCGCCGGCGAGGCGTACAGGTACAGGTACGTCTCGCCGACAGGTCCCGTCACGCGGGACTGATTTTGAGCCCTCCCCGCAGCCGGCATGCAGCGATCGTCATTGGCTGCAGGGGACAGCTTGAGTTCAGCCCTGCCGCCAGGACGTCATGGAACGTCCTGCGGCGTTAAAGGGTTAATCTTATTTTACTTTATTAAAACTTTGCCTGTTGGCCTCTGATGTACCGATGTTAGAATTGTGAATATGTACGGACTTGCATCGAAAAAGTGCAAAGACATTACGGTGAACATTGCTTTTTTTCCCCCCTGTGATCAGCCTATGACACTTGCCCTTTTGTTGCCTCTTTCTTTGTTGTTAGGTTTATAATGATGAAGAGCTATTGGCCAATACAGCCGCACCCCCCAAATATCGAAAGGTGCGAAGGAAATTCAAAAGGTAAATTTAAAAAAAATAGACACCGTGCCTTTAAGGCACAATTGAGTTACATGCCGTAAACCACCCGCCATACAGAGCAGAGACGTTATCAAGCAGTGTTTTAATAGAATGCGCAGGGAGGCATGCTCCTCACGTCAGAGCAGTTCCTTGTGGTTGAAGGACTAAATTTAATATTGGAGTAATTCAATGAGTATGTGCAGATGAGGTTTATGAAACATAATACAGAAGCAGTCTGCCCTTCTGTGTTCTAGAAGAATGTTGCTCTGACTATAGAAACCACCAAAGCTTTCACCAAAATAAGCAAATCAATCCGGTAATAAATAATCAGGGTTATCCAAAGAGATTCGAAAAGTCCCCGCACGTTCGGTGACTTTTCGTTCTCTTCAATTTGGTTCGATTTGCCGATCCCATTTCGGCGATCCTGCGGTGTATTCAGCAAACACCACAGGATCCCCGAATTGCAGGGAAAAGCTGCCGCAAACGCGACGAAAACGAACCGCAAAACGAGGGCGAACGCACACTGAAATCCGCAAACACATCTGGATTAACCCTCCGAAAAACCCGAGCAGGAGTCGATCACACGCAGCAAAGCCACCGGAAAAACCTGACCCCGCAGATGAATAGAGTGAATAAATTAAAAAAACAGTATGCTTGAATGTTTGAAAAGTGAAACGATGTTTGCAAGGAAACTACTGAGCGCAAATGTCTGAAATTTACATATGAGGTCCAATGAATGATAATAAGGGCAGTTACAGGAAAAAGAAGTAAAGTTAAAAATAAAAAAAATCTTGTAAAATGCTTAAAATATCCAAAGAAATCTATACATAATCAATGGTTTATTAGATATGGGATTAAAACTGGAATATTTTTAACGTTGAAGCCTATGGGATTCGCCTGAATAAACATGCCAAATTAAACCACTGAATGGCAGGGCATTTCGGGAACCTTTCACTGCTGGTTTGTGTTCTCTGAATAGCCGAAGCATTGCTTTTTTTTATGGGGATTTCACTGCCCTCGAACAGGCACCGTATGTGCAGGCAATTCGCCAGGATTTGTCGAATTGCCTGCTCTCTGAATAGCCGAATGGCCAGGAAAGGTAACCCTTTCGGTAGCCATTCGGATCTCTTTGAATAACCCTGAATGTATTTTGTGTCATGTAATGCCAGTACGGGAGGGGACAGCTGGGAGAACCGTGTATTATAAGGTAGAGAGTAGATAATAAATCCCCTTTTCTTTGTTGACTGTCAAGGTTCAGTGAGTAAACAGTGAGAGTAATTCTATCAAAACACAATTATGATCCTCATGATTATTATAGTAACATCGGATATTATAAGAATCTCCAGGCTGACCTCACAGCATGTTTTTTTCTGCAACTTCAGCATAATTGCTGTAATGACTTTAACTGGTTTAATTGTAAAACACGACAGGAGGATCATGCTTGATTTGTTATGATCGCAGAATAGATATGCATGCTATCATCGCAGAATACAGTGTTAGCTTCAATTCTTTATTACCCTGTTAATGCATCATAAAGGGTAAAACATGCTAGAGTTCCACAAAACGGTGAGATATGCACAATGGATACTTTTAATACCGTTGTTTACAACGTGACAATATTTCATAAGATGTTGAATATTGTTTTATGAGGGACTAGGAGGAAAGCCTGCCCAGAGGGCAGTCTATTAAGTGAAGCAGCTCAGATGGATATATATATCGCCCCCAGCTCACATGGGTGGGTATAATCGCCCCCAGCTCACATGGGTGGGTGTAATCGCCCCCCAGCTCACATGGGTGGGTATAATCGCCCCCAGCTCACATGGGTGGGTATAATTGCCCCCCCAGCTCACATGGGTGGGTGTAATCGCCCCCCAGCTCACATGGGTGGGTGTAAGTGCCCCCCAGCTCACATGGATGGGTGTAAGGCCCCCCAGCTCACATGGGTGGGTGTAAGGTCCCCCCAGCTCACATGGGTGGGTGCAAGGCCCCCCAGCTCACATGGGTGGGTGCAAGGGCCCCCCAGCTCACATGGGTGGGTGTAAGTGGCCCCCCAGCTCACATGGGTGGGTGTAAGTGGCCCCCCAACTCACATGGATGGGTGTAAGTGGCCCCCCAGCTCACACGCTGGATGCGTGCGCAGCCGCTACATGTTGGCCATGCGCGCATCCCGTAACCGCCGTGGCATGTGCCGCAGCGGTTGGATGCGTGCGCGGCAGCCGGGTAGAGGCTGCGAGCGCATCCGGCTCTACAGGATGCGCGCGCAGCCTCTACCTGGCTGCTGCGTGCGCATCTTGTAACCGCCGTGGCACACGCACAGCCGGCGTGTGCCGTGGCAGTTGCATGCGCGCGCAGCCAACCGCCGCTGGTTGCGCACATGCGCAGTACAGGCTTGGCGACGGACACGCCAAGCCTTACTGTATTATGTTATAGATGGCAGAATGCAGTGAGCTTAAAGGAATATTTTTAACCATTTCACTATGATAGTGTTTATTTTGACACTTATATACTAGACCCTATAGGGTCTCAACAGTGATTCGGCGCAGGAAAAAAAAGTTTCTTGTATCTAAACTAAAGATAAAATCCACCAGTGCAGCTCATCCACCCATATGTATCTCACATGCAATAAATATAATACCACTTAGGACAAAAAAAGTCCTCACGGGAGATCACACTGTGATCGTGATAATAATAAGACACTATAACTTAGTGTCACACGTGTCAACGAGCAACATCAGCCTCTTCTATCTTTATTTTGACACTACTGCTTCAAACCATCGCCTCTAGAGAATCCTATAAAAGGGTAACACCTTTAGGTTAATTGGTTCATTCCACACAATGGCGCCACAATTTTAAAGAGACATCAACAATTGCATCCTGTGGTGCAAGAAACCTGACATCATTAGGGTTATTCAATAAACGTGGAACTTGCCACTGAATTGCACCGAATGGTGAATTGCACTGTACGGTGCAATTTTCTTGGCAGTTCGTCTATTCCCAGAGCCGTCAATTCAGCAAATAATGGCGAACTAACAGCGAAATATGGTGCAGATCGCCGTAATTCAGAAGCAGTGAAATTGTCCCGTACAAGTAATTGTTGATCTATTCCGAGAACGACGAACTGCACCGAAATGTATGTGGAATGCCCTGATCTTCATTGTTTCAGTTCGACAGGTTTAAACAGGCGAATTCCATAGTAGTCAATGTAAAAAAAAATACTGGTTTTATTATTTTTTTTTTTATTCAGCTATTTATTCTTTTCAGTTTCCCCAAAAAGCCTATTTATTCCGGATTTATTTAGGCAAAATTTTTTGATTCCCATTTTTTTAATGCCGTTTTTCTTTTTTAATTCTGTAACACACATTTTAATTTTTATAGGACTTTTTTGTATTATTTTCATGTATTTTTATTGTTTTAAATTCATTTTAAAGAATAGTAGGTGCACCCGCCCCCTAGTTCAGTGGCATTCGGCGGATCATCGGTTTTCTTTGGCAGATCCTGTTCGGCCCGCTAAGGGGACTCTGCGGTGAATACCGAATTCACGGTAACGTTGGTGAACCTGAATCGCCGAAGTGCGCCAAACAAAAGAGCACTGAAATTTCATACCTTAGGTATGTTTCTGTGCTCTCCCTGTCCATGAAGGAGTAATATGTGGCCAGGGAAACATTGTAACTTGATACATTGTGCAATTTTTTTCTACTATGTTTGAAAGAAAACCCCAAATTACACATTTTTATGTATTTTTCAATGTATACCCTCATTGTCTCTGTATGAAATGCACTTGATTGGATAATGGTCATCAGACCACAGGAATACGTATCCGCTAGTGGATGGCTCAGCATCTTCGACAGCTTCTAATGAGGAATAAATGCCAGGGGTCAAGTTGAGCAGGAACACATGTAAACACAGTTTCTCCATTATTTTTGCAAAGGGAATAAGTTCCTATTGGTCATTGGTCTCACACACTATAAAGCTTTTATTCAGGTGTTTAGTCAAGTCACAGTAATTATCCACAGAAATATATACATTTATATCAAATTTGAGTCTGTTGGGCTAAGTGTAAATTACAGACATTACTGCCCCCACTCCCCCACCTTCAAATTAACCATACAGGACTATTCAAAAAAAGGTGAAACTCAGGAGAATGACTGGAGAAGTGAAAATTCGAGGTCATAATAGCCAAACCAGAAAAATTCTCCCATGTAACTCACTTTGCAAATCGGTTATTTGGTCTAGATTGTTCTCTTCTCCTGCCAGTTCTCCTGGTTTTCACCTTTCTCTGAATAAACCTGTTAGCGATTTCCCACACTTTATTTTTTAGGACTTGACCCCTGGTTTAAACCCCTTTTCTTAAACAACAAACATAAAATCATTTTTTTTGTTTTTTTAGAATATATTGATCCTGCAGGCCGAGAACATGTTTTGTAAACAGTGTCCTTTCATATTATATTTGTGAAAGATATTTCATAATTTGTAAGATTAACTGTAATTAAATGGGTCAAACCCCTGATTCATGAGTACAGGTGCTGTCAGCATCTGCTGGTGTATATTGAGAATGAATTGAGTTATCCTCCTCATTTTCATTACCCTATGGTACCCTGTATGACTCATACTTTTGTATCACTATATCACTGTTATGTTTAATACGGGACTATTTGAGAAATGGTAAAATACTTGCAAATTTAGAATATTTTTTTGTTTGCCAATAACCATTGCTTTCCAGAAGCAGGGGGGGGGGGCAACTAGGACAGAACCAATAAAATGTCTTAGTTATAAAAGGAGCATGCTAGATACGCTGGCACATTTCTCAATAAATCAATTATATCTGACAGATAATGCTGTAGTTGTTGTAATGAGTTACAATGTTGTCTAGAGTAGGCAGAAATGTGAATCTATTCTATTATTCAGTAGTTCCTTTCAGAAACGGGATCTTTTAGATAGTAATATACAGTGTGAATGTGGCAGGTGTAAAGGTGCATGTTGAAAGATCTATTAACCAAGCATTATAGAAGAGAAGCAAGGCATAAACTGAATATTTTTATGATTTTATCATGTGTAAATATACAGTATCTCAACTGCGTACTTGGATCTGCTGAATAAGGGAAAAATAACATATTAGGCAAAATTACCCAATTTTCTTAATGGTGTTCCTCTATAATTAACAATGCCTATAAAATTCATATTGTCACATGACTGACGTTGCACCCTCTGAGGAGAGACGTTAACTCCGTTGCTCCCCACGTTTAAATTCCCCAAGTACAGACTTTATTCCCTTTCTGTTTCCCTATTTTAGAACCCATTCCCCATTCACTTCTTTAATACAATGTTTTATTGTGCAGAATGTTTGCGTGATCTGTGATTATTCAAGAATGCTATGTCTAGCTGCTGTATGTTTGAGGATTTGAGTCAGCCTTGTCAGGCAAACACTGTCCCAATGGATTATGTAAATTATTTTGTGTGATAACTGATTGCGAATATGCGTGTTTCACCCCTGTTATCTGTTGACTGAGAGGATTAATCTGACAGCCGTTTCAAGCCTGACGAACTCACTCATCTACATGAACCTAAAGTACTCACGTAAGAGCCTGAGGGGGAACAGAGTGAAGCCTGCAGTGGTCTTGATACTAGCCAATGGGAACTGTTGGGGTGGGCGGGAAGTGTGAATGTTGTCACCATAAAAACCCGGGGAAAACATAAGCCAAGGTGCAGATTGGGAGATATCCACATCATCGAAACATCCCACAAAATAAGGGTCAGCATTTTCAAATGACCATTTAATGACATTGAGGGACTTCTGAACGAAAATATTGGTTTTGTTTCAACTAACTTTGGTAACTCCGGAGTCTAGACTGTGAATTGTCAGTCTTTTCACATCAGATTAAATGCTTTTACATGTATGAACTATATATATATAGGTTGAGACATCCAAAGATAATACGGGTGGGACACCTAACTAGCAAGTTGATCTCTCTAGATGTAGATACCTAGTATGCTCAATCCTTCCTGAAAATAATATGGTGAATCTGTTCATTAAATTGCAACAGAATGTTGCATGAATTTAAAGCAATAGGGGTACAAAGGATGGTGGAAATCTATTAAAACAGGAGAGGATAGCCTTGTGCTCCCTTTCAGAAGTCCATTATCAAGCCAGTTGATAAATGTGGTCCTTTGGTTATGACCACAGTCTGTATGACAAAAGGGTCTTGTGACAACTGACTGACAGGTCTACATATTTAAAGAACCCTTACAGATCATACTAGTAATATGAGAGACTAGGAGCCTAAACTTAGTGGAAGATGCTTTTTGGAAGGGGATCATTTAACAATAATGTTGATAATTACATTTTTGTTCAAAGTGTATCCATTTATACCATTGTTTTTGTTTTGTTGCCTAAAGATACATAAACACCTTTTGAAACAGTAGACCCATAGTTGCAAGGACAGAGTCTCTCTTAAAATTGTTATGTCAATTTAGACTTTATCTTTCAACCTTTGGTAGGGCCACAAAAAGCACAAAACTACAGGGGAGCAATACTTTTTTGCATATTGCTCCAGCACCTTTATTCCCTTTCTGGTTTAGGATCAAGAGGTCTTCAGATCAGGGTGCCTTGTTGGTGTAGTCAAATATTGCCTCAGTCTTCCATTTACTAAATAGATGTCCCCCTATGAGCTATGTCATTATTTCGAAATGTTTTAGAATTTTTAATTTTTGAAAAGGTAGTCCATATGCAGTTGGCTAGTGATGCTTTGCTTCATGATTTGGAAGACTTTTTTGAGGGTCCAAGGGATTCTTCTAATTGCAGGGACATGTTTCAGAAATTGAGACGTGATGATTGATTTTGGTCGTCTTTTGACTGTACTGTCATTTTTAGGGATTGAGATGGTTTTCAGTAGAGCTGTGCATTCGTTTCGGAATAATTCAGAATGAAATTTGATAATTTGTATTCGGAAGCACTTTCATTTCGAATTCGTATCGTATCGTATCGTAACGGTATATAATGAATTTATACTTTTACACTGTGTCATCATAAAAGAAAAATTTGAATAACTGATATCAACTATTGAATTTGAAATGAACTATCAAATTGATATCAACTATCGAATTGATCTTAACTTACAATACAAGTAACAGTAAGCAAAGGTCTTTATGAAACAAATTAATTTTGTTTCACTGTTTAATTTGACTCAAATACTAAATCTGTTACACAGCTTAAAATGTAACCATAGCTTTTCTTTTAACAGCAAAATTTGATTAATTGGGGTTTTATCTAGTGATCCAAAATTCGAATTGATATATGAAATTCGAAGCGATTCGAAATTTCAAATCGATCCGAAACAAAACGAAATATGAAACAAAATTAGTTACGAAATTCCGAAAATGAAATGATTTAAAAACGTAACAAATTTTTCAGCCTAGTTTTCAGGTTGCCTGAGATATTGGTGGTTGTAGTAACTAGAGTAAAAGGCTTCATCAAAGCGCAATGTGCCATCTTGAATTTGTCACCTCAACTTTGCATGCCTTGTACTTCCCATGGGTTGAGCTACGTCCTGGCGTTTATCGTTGTCGACAAAGTATGTGCAACATAGGAATCATCATATTCGTGTCTCTCCATGTTTGAAGGTTGATCTGAACATGTGGCTTTTCTTTTTAGGATCTTTCAGTGGTACATCTTGTTAGCAGGAGTCTGAAGTTTCAAATGTTGTTATGGAGATAACCCGGCTGTCCTGGGTGCGTGCGCAGCTGACCTGTGGGACTGCGCATGCATCCGGCTCTCCTGGATGCGTGCGCAGCCGACCGGTAGGGCTGCGAGCGCATCTGCTCCGGCTGTACTGGACATGCGTGCCTCCAGCGCGGCGACGGAGAAAACGATTTTATATATAGTGATGTGGCAGGTGGGTAGGTTTTGAGACAGAGAACAGCTCTCCGATGATATCTGTATCAGTATGGTTATTTAAGGGAAGGATTTGGACTAGGTTTATGGCATTTTGTTAATAACAGGCTTAACATATGGTACTTAGCAGTCAATCTCTGCTATTAAACAGAAAAACTGGAAAGCCTTTTCATCAATAAGAGAATCATGATGCAGCTTTGGACATAGAATATATTTTGGGTACAATTAGATTTTTACCTCTGAGTGAGGCACTTTTATTTAACTTGATACAAAATACATCTAACACTGACTTTATATAGCCACACTAACCTCTGTATTTAGTGTGGAAGAAGAGAATAGCTATATATCTAGCCTGTCAAACTAATTTCCTGCTAGATAGACATCCATAAAATGATGTCCCAGGTGTTTTATGCCTAGAAAGGTTTAACCAAGCTTAAACCTATACATATACATTTTGTATGCAAGAGAGAATGCCTTTTCTTTCCGTTGTGACAAAGTTATGTTACTACTAAACCTCATTTTCTGTCTGGAAATTAACACCTTTTCATATCATTATTGTTAATGGGATTAGCCAAAAAGGAAATAATATCAATAATTCTCAGTGTGTATAAACTGAGCACAGCTCATGAGTGCAGAGCAGGAGAGAAGTGATACAAGTTAGTTACCATGGAAACAAGACTCGCATCTAATATAACTTGTCTGGAAATTGTTCCCGGGTTGCATTTATTGTTTACTTATAATAATTAATTTGCTATTAATACATGAGGCTTGTTTTAGTCTCCTAGTTGTTCTACATTGTATCTTTAATATGTTATGATTTTTGCTGCCTGGGTGTTCACTGCTTATGTAAATGCAAGAAACAAATTTCAGAATAAATCTCTAAAATCGAACAACCCTAAAGGGAAGCTTTGTTCTCCCAGCAACTTTGGGTGTGCCTTAGGCTAGGGTCAGACGAACGCATTTTTCACGTTGTCCGTGAAAAAGTGCGTTCGAACGAATGGACGTATTTTTTCACGGAATACGCGATAGCGGTCATACGATGCGCATTTTCGCCCGTGATTTTGTACGGATCATCAATAAAACCCTTTTTGTGTCTGGACGTTATGTTGGCCGGACGTGTGCAGCGTCTGACGTCTCCCAATCACACAAACACGCCGCTATGCGGCCGCAGCGCACTCTGTACGTCAGTAGTAGCGGTTTGACGTTCTCGAAAAAATGCGTTCGTTGGCCACTTGCGTTGCACGGACGAACTTTCGTGCGGCCGTTCGTCGTATGTTCCCCGGCATTGGACGTCATTTGCTGCTAGCACGGCATTGGATTACGAAAGTTGAGTGTTTTACTGACCTAGAAGCAGAGTGCAAGATAGAACCACTGTTGTACAGGATGGCTTCAATGGCCTAGAAGGGACACGCTAACTCCTTTGACCCTAAGTTTAAGTGGTCCCTGGCTGGGTCTGCCACTGGCAATTATTCACATAAGAGGTCTTTACTCCTGCCATGATGGCTCTCAAACAGTTGGGCAGTGTTTGTTTTGTTTGGAGAAATAAGAGGTAAACTTTCAGGCACGATATTCAGCTGACAATTGCAAGACATGCACAATTTAAAAATTATTTAAATGGTCAAAGTGGCATGAGTGTCCCAAACCGGCTGTCCCAGGGCTTTGCAACAGACCTTCAAGTGGAGGTCTTCCATCAGCTGCCTCTTGACAATCTTCCAGTGGTTGGGACAGTGGAACCAAATATTACATTTACGCACAATATTAGAAGTCTAGAAACATTGATTGTTTGTGAGCATGCTAGATGCCCTTGAGATGAGTGCAAGTTTCACCAACTAGGAGTGCACTAAGGGACACCACTATAAGGGAGGGAAGGGGAGTTTTAAATCTGTAGGTAAAAAAAGGAAATGAAAAAACAGTGGTTGAGGCCAAGAAGGTTTATTAACAAACTCCATCTGGTTTTCTTTCCCCCTAGAGCAGTGTTTCCCAAACCGGTCCTCAGGACCCGCTGACATACCAGATTTGACCGATATCTGAAGCACAGCACATGTGATATAATTTGCTGCTCAGTGATTGCAGGATTCAGTCTGCATTTCCCCAAAGTGATCTGCAAAATCTGACCTGGTTGAGGGTCCCGAGGTCTGGTTTGGGAACAGTGCCTTAGAGTGTCTTTTAAAGCCTTACACATATAAGTGGCTTATGCTAATAATCGTGTGTGAGACCAACATTATGCATACCCATATTACTTACCTTTCTGCTGACATGCTGCTGTATGATTTCTGGTTTCGATTATTTTAGATTTGCTCACATGCTGTTTTAGTGTCTATTGAAGAATCTCTGCTTCAAATGTTTTCTTGTATATTGCAATTCCTTAAAAAAGAAGAACTTGGCTACTATGAATTCTCTTCAAAACAGTTTATGGGTTGGGTTCATGGTTTCCAACATTTTTCCAAACTAGTTTTCTGCCTTACTCCAATGGGTTGTCCATTATACAGGACTAGAGCCCTTTTGGCAACCCAATGGATATCCCAAACCAATAAGTAGATCATGTCCACTTCAGCTACTGTCAGGGTTCAGACTGCAATTGATGCGACAGGTGTGGTTGTGAGCCCAAGATGCAGTGAATAGGCAGGTTGCAGGGTAATTAAAGGGTTTATTTAAAGTAAACACATAACATAAGAGACATGAACTAAATAAGGAGATCAGAGTCACTGGAGGAGATTGGGCACGATGGGGAATAGATGCAGGGGAGGAGAGGAGATGCAGAAAAAGGAGGTTGAAACAATAAAAGGCATGGCTGAGAGTTGTGGGAATGGAAGTTAAGGAGAACTAAATATGGGAGCGGTTAGGAAAGCAAGAGAAATGAGAAATAACAAGATGAAAATAAGAGACTAGGAGAAGTGAGAGTAGAAATAGACACAAAGGGAACTCAACAGCACATGAGGCAAACAATAATACACTAAACAGATATATACATAAACACAGATAACAGAAGCAACGGTCTCAGGCAGGGGGCAGGCAATAGAGTGGTCAAGTCCAAGCAATGGGTCTGGTTCACAGGGATCCTAGATGGGGAAACGGGGAGCTGAATGGAGGGGCACTGGAAGCAGGATGGGCAGTACCGGTATGATGGTGAAATGTCCAGATAACAAAGGAATGAGTTTCTCAGGAGGTCTTTTGGCAATCAGTTCAGATTCAGGGAGCTTTCAGGCACATGTCTTTGCAGTCTGGGACTTCAATGTGGAAGTGGTTTGGGGAGGGCGTAGCGTCCTTATATGCAGAGCTAATCAAGGGAAGGTGAGCTCAGGTGGGGCTCCAGGGCTAGAATGTTAGATGCACACAGAAGATCCAGGAACGTGTATTGTTCATGTTGCAGGGTTTAAAGTGGGTGCCAGGGGCCAGAGCGTTGTGACCCTGACAGATACTTAGTGCCCACTAATGCAGGGGTCAAGTCCTAAAATAATTGGTGTTGGAAGAATTCCAACTACTCTCGTCCACTCCGTGGAATCGAGATGTGAAAATGATTTGAAATCTGAAGATTCTTTATGTATAAGAACTGCCGATCCTTGAGACACTATGAGCCCTGAACTGACTTAGTTGAAACCGGGAGCCGCTCTTAAATACCAGCAGTGGCACCATGTCTGGTATGGCACCTGGAATTCATAGGACAAGCAAAGCTTGTAGCTCGAGCGGTTCCACATAATGACTCTAGCCAGTTGCTTAATGGATCGATTAGACTTGGACCCTATAATTGTGCATTCCCAATGGGCTCAAGTCTAGGAAACATTCAGTAAAATGGGAACAAAGTCCCCTCTGATAAAATCACGAGCAGACTGCATTTTCAGCAATTCTCATTTAGGTTGATCCCTGATCTATTCAAAAAGGTGTCAACTCTTTTAGAGCTTCAGCTATCTTTTGAAAGAAGTGTGTGTGTGTATATATATTCAGTCCTCAGTGAGTTGATCCCATAAGAGCAGTCATTAGGTGAGAAGGATAGGACCTGCCAAAAGGTGGGATACATTGGCGTTTGTTGACAGGCTTAAGCAATTTATGGCCATATATTGTGAACCAAATCTCCATAATTTTCAACAGAGTTTAGGTTTAAAACCTTGTAAAAAGTCTTGACTGGGTTAAGAACTGTTGTAATCCTGAAGGGGGTAAGAATTGGTGGAAGCTTTGAAGGGTTAAAATCTGGTAAAATCTTTAAATGTTTAAATGTACAGTATACTACAGCTGCTGATGTCTTTTGAGTGTGTTGTGTTCAGGATTCCCCCGGTAAAACTGACATTACCGAGCCACTTTGGCAGAAATCAAACTTTGGACTTTACCCAGGTAAACCCCAAACACCACTGGGTAATGTGTTTTCTCGAACTTTAGAAGGGCTTATGGTTGATCCAAAACTTAGGATCACTCCTTAGGATATCCATGGCCAACCCTAACCCCAAACCTAAACTTAAACCCAACCCTGACCCTAACCCTATCCCTAATCTAAAAATCACTTTTACCCAAAGGGAGTTGGATAGTCTGCAGATTACCCAGGTAAAGCCAGATGTTTGATTTAATATCTGGCTTTACCCAAAGCTGCCTGGGTAATGTTAGATGAAACTGGGCAAACCTAGGTTTATCCAGACTGGACTTTATCTGTAAGTAACATATACAGCTGACCTGCTGAGAGGGAATGGCAGAGATATTTTAAGGTGAAAGTGGGGAATTGATGGCATCTACAAATTATGAATTTTGCATGGACACTGTGACTTCACCAGTTAAACACAACAGACAGTACTGCCAACGGCACAAACAACTAATAATGTTAGTTTTATTAATACGTCTGTGTGAAGGTCCTATTGACAGGCATTAAGGAAATAAATAACATAATTGGTTCTGTAGCTGAGGAACATCTGCAGGCTGTCTCCTGAGATTTCTACAAGAAAGGGATGTGGGATTTCAAAGCTACTTCTGATTAACGCAAGACAAATAATCCTTCAGCTGACATATGCATAACATTTCTAAAAGCCAAGATCTATAAGTAATAAATGCTTATCTTTTTTTGGTATGATTACGTTTAATAACATTCTACAAATTATTGCCAATGTGTTTCTCTTCCCTTCTATTTATTCAAATGTCGTTTTGCTAGATTGCCTGCTTAATTATAGAAAAATATCATTTTGATTATTCAATCTCTTATGAGCAGAAATAGCGCTTTCTCTCATTTATTGCTAATCATTCAAAGGTTAACTGTCATGACACCGTTCATACTGAAGCCCTACGGAGAAGAGATTTAATCGTCTCAAGTTATTCATTAAATATTTCTACTTGATGGGACTTGCTAAAATGGTAGATTACTGGGAAGAATTTGCATCGTGGGCATTCAAATAATAAATAATACTTCCATAGCCACCTAGTAAAAAGGTAGAGGTTTCAAATAAAAGAAATCAGAAAAGATAGAAAATAAGTGGTCACACTGTTATTAGGTGTAAATATTGGTTTGTGAACACTCTATGTCCACATTCATCGTGGGGTGCTGCTGAACAGATTCAAATATTACAATAGAATTGTCGATTTTCATTATCTGATAGTGCTTACTTGGTTTCCATAGTTTACGACCCCAAAGATAATGCAAAATATTCAATAGACACCAGGAAAACCGGGGCTATTGATGGGCTAGTATCAAGTTTATTTAGCAACAGACAAGTGTATTTCTCACAAAATCACTAGTTTACTCGCATAGTGTTTGAAAAACAAACTTTATTGATATTCAAAATGATAAAAAAGTGTTTAGTAGATCAAGGAGTGTATCCACCAAGTCTCCCAATAACAGACCACCCTCTAAAAGTGGACAGATCCCCATTAGTCGCCCATACAGATTCCCATCACCCTGCAGGAAGTAACATGTATAAAGGCACTATCGTCAGTGGAATTAACACCTTGTGTAATGCCTGCGGTAATGTATGGATTGCTCCTAGTGTAGGCAATTGAGTGGTAAGTACATTCCTCTATCCCTTATACAAGCAAGCTCAAATAGTCTTGGTCGCTCCAGTCTGTTACATCAACTGATCTAACGGCTGCAATACCCACAGTGACACATGTAACACTCCTAAATATAAACAATCATTAAGATTGTAATTACTGAACTTCAGTATAAATTGCTCCTCGATATGGGCGATCCAACAAAATATGCTGCAGTTAATAGGACATTATACAAGTACACAGTAATACACATATCCTCCTTAGAGTGGGCGATCAATTAGGTTGCATTATAACAGTGTAGCCACTCCAACTATCCACAAAGATAGAAATCGGTCCTTGGTCCATAGTATGATTGACTTATTAGATCGCCCACTCCAAGGAGCAATTTCTACAGCCATTAGATCAGTTGATGTAACAGACTGGAGCGACTAAGACCATTTGAGCTTCCCTATATAAGTGATAGAGGAATGTATACACCACCTAATTGCCAACACTAGGAGCAATCTATACATTACTGCAGGCATTACACGAGGTGTTAATTCCACTGATGATAGTACCTTTATACATGTTACTTCCTGCAGGATGATGGGAATTTGTATGGACGACTCCTGGGCATTCTTCCAATTTTAGAGGGTGGTCTGTTGGGAGGCTTGGTGGATATACTCCTTGATCTACTAAACAATTTTTAAAAAAAGTTTTTTGAAGACCATATGAGTAAACTAGTGATTACTTCTGTGAGAAATATACTTCTCTGTTGCTAAATGTATAGTGGTACCTCGGTTCACGAACTTAATTGGTTCCACGACTCTGGTCGTGAACCGAATCACATTTTCCCATAGGGTTCAATGTAAATCAGGTTAATCCGTTCTGATCCCTACAAACATGGTCGGAAACTGATTTTTGGTTGTGAACCGAATCACATTTTCCCATAGGGTTCAATGTAAATCAGGTTAATCCGTTCTGAACCATATGGGGGAAAAATGTAACCACAAAAATATGAAACAAAGTACTGTATGAAGAGAGTGAACACTAACCTTTCTTGGGGGCGACTTCTGGCACGGAGGACGGAAAGGTGGGAGGGGAGGAGGTTATTGGTTGGAGGGAGAGTCCCCCTCCATAATGACATCGGGGAGATCTCCTAAAGGGGTTTCCTCGCTTCTTTGTCGCTTAGCTGCAGGGTCAATTTTAGTGAAAAATCTGTCTCCCTTGTTTTTCACCTTCATTAACGCTCTGCACATTCTTCTCACCTTCATTAACGCTCTGCACGTTCTTGTCACCTCTCTGCGCTTTCTTTTTCCCACCACACTTGTTCTGCACTTTCTTGGGAGCCTTGCTGGATTTAATACAGTAATACTGAACAGTACTGTGCTAAAAAAGCACACAAAAAAGCTTCACAGTAGCCCTGTCTGCAACCGCGATCTCGAGTACAGGAAGCCACGACCATGTGTCTGAGTGGGGAAGATGGCCGCAGTCGTATTTGTAACCCGAGGCGGAGTTCGTGAACGGAGGTAAAATGTTGACGAACTTCCTGGTCTCTAACCAAATTGTTCGTGAACAGGGGCGTTCGTGAACTGAGGTACCACTGTACTTGGTACTAGCCCATTAATAGCCCTGGTTTTCCTGGGGTCTATTGAATATTTAGCTTTAGTTTTTACTTTGGGTTACCCTATTGCTAATACAACTAATCTACGATCCATACTTTTCACATTTAATAGACCTTGTGCTCTTTCTCTTTTAACCTCCCTGGCGGTATTCCCGAGTGTGACTCGAGGTTAAATTTCGCTACCGTGAACGGTAACCCCGAGCCACACTCGGGCTGGATGTTTACTCACCTCCTCCTGGCTCCCTCGCTGTCCCCTGCAGTGTGATCGCGGCGAGATGCTTCCTGGAAGGCTCCCTGCGAGTCACAAGATGCAGGGTGGGCGGGATCAGCAGAACACTTAGAAAATAAAGAATTTTACAGTTTACATTTTGGATTATACAGTGTAATGTTTTTGAACGGCCACTAGGTGGCATTACAGGATAAGAAATAGACCATACATCGTCTCACCCTTGTTTTCAGACAGATTTCAGTGTTTTTTGTTGTATTTTATTGAATATCATTTATTTGCATTATTTTGGATAATTATTTTTGGGATAATAAATTATTATGTCGTGTTTCAAACTTTATCGGACTCAGTGTATTTACTATTTATTTTTTATTATTTATTTATTTATAAAGGATTTTACCAGTAAGGACTCTTGATTGCACAGATTTCAGTGCGTGATTCCTAATTATTACAGGCTAACTATGTACAAAAACACATTTCCTTTAAAAAAAAAATTGAGACGCTTTTAGACACGAAATTTTGAAAACATTAGACCGCCGGGGAGGTTAAGATCCTAAAGAGCTCTCAGGTTTTGGGGGTAACTAAGCTCCTGCAGTTGGAGAGCTGAATCAGCCCTCAGACAGCCCTCCCCTCAGGGGAAGAAGGACAAAGGCATTCACGACCCAGTGACCATTCAAATTACATTTAGTGGTCACAGTGCATAGAGGTACTCTTTAAGGACTTCTCTAACAATTCAATACACTGTGACAGAAAACAGGGCATGGTCCTGAGGGAAATATATGTATATCATAACAGTGCTGCAGTGTGGGCTTTGGACTGATTGCCCCAGGGAGAATAGTTTGTATTATTCCACGAAAAAAGGAATGAAGCACTCAGTAGGGTGGGCCAGTGTTCCACACCATATTTTACACACAGCTTAGCAGGTAAGAGATCCAGTCCAGGAGTTCTGCATTGCCCAAAGCGTTCCCCACCTGCTGGGTAAAAGGATTCTCAGCAGGGAATTCAGAGAGCGAGCGAGAATGAACCCTGAGCAGAAGGGAAGCTGTAACCTCTTTCCAGGGAAAGCTGAAACCTGCGAGCTGGAAAAAGGGTCTGTGTGTATTTTTGTCTATTAGATGGCTGTGGATAAGCCACCCCCCCCCCCCCCGTAGTCAGTGGTTTTGTTAGAGCTCAGACGAGCTAGGTTTTGTTTTGGCCAGACCATAAAATAAAAGACTTTTTTTTTTTAATAAAAAGACTGTGTGTTTATCAGGTCCCAGCTCACAACACGGATTAGGTTCCAGTTCTGTTCTACCAGTACTTGATGGGTATGAATCCCAGATGAATATTAGAAATATACCATATCTTAGAAAAATATGGGGGAAAAAACATTTATGCACAACATTTAACTCGTATTCTTCTCTTGTAACCCAATTAAATTTACAGTCTTACACAAGTTTATCTTAAGCCTTTATTTCTGAATAGGTAAATATTTTTTGTTATTGCGCACACTAACAATTGCTGCCAAACACGGGTTGTACCAGACAGATTGTGACAGCAGATGAGTCATTTTAAGCATTAAACTGGCAAAGCCATTATGTCTGTGCAATCAAATACTTTAACAGTATTGCAAAGAGAGATAAAGACAAAAGTAAGAACATCCAACCTATTACATCCAGAAAAACGTGATTATAAAATGTTATTTTAAAGTCTGTTTAATATGAAGAGAACATTAATCTGAACTTGTTGTTTGTTTTGAGAACCTTGAGATACACAGGTCTTGATTCATTGGTAAAGCAAAGTTTTCCAAACGGGTGACAAAAAGAATAGAAAATAGTCTACTGGCAAATGAGAACGAACGTGCAAACACTGCCACCTCACTGTTCAACTCACTACTTTATTCACCTTTAATTCAAAGCCAAACATTGTAGTTATTGTTTTAGATGATGTCAGTTGAATAAAATGCAATTATAAAGAAAGGCTAGGTTAAACAATGCAATTTCATTAATTTCCAAAGAAATTGCATTGTTGCAACTTATCGTAAATTGGCTCCTACACTTTGTACAGTTACAAGTTTTTATAAAGCGCTAACAAGTTCCGTAGCGCTGTACAATGGTCGGCAGAAGAACAAATATAAATACAGGTTCAACACACAGTACAGTAGGTGAGAGGACCCTGCTCAAGAGCTCACAATCCAAAAAGGATAGGGGTGACACACTGGGTGAGGGTTAATAGAGATTGTGGAATAGCGGGGTGCATGTGGGCTATGTGGGAAGATGCAGTAGAAAATGAACAGGGGGATTATGGAGTGAGATGACAGGCTTCTCTAAAGTAGTGTTTTTCAGAGACTTCTTGTAGGACTGGAGAGATGGGGAGAGTCTGATGTTGCAACTAGGGGGGAGAAGAATGAGCTTTTGCATCGTGACTTGTTCTTCCTGTCTACAGATGGTATTCTGTAAAGATTACTGGCTTTCAGAGTCCGGTGTTACGCAATTTTGCAAAATCACTTAACACTTAAATATATGAAAAACATTACATAATTACCGCTGGTCCTGTGGTGCAGAGGCCAGCAGAATCCACCACTGTGACGACTTCTCATTGCACGCAGTGAAACACTAGGAACAATTAGTGCTCACTTCTCAGTTGTAACGGTGGGCTATAGCACTCACCTCAGAAAGCGTATTTGGATCCTTCAGGACAGATTTCTAAAGACAAAAGACTAAGAACGGCTGTAATCTGATCTCCCAAGCCAGGGAGTAACGGGACAGACCTGAAAGGGCAACTAAGCTCAATTGGCTTCAAGGCCAATTGACCACTCAGTGCAAACACAAATACTCCAAAGAGAACAGATACAGTGATACTTGAACAAAAACATAAACGTGATACAAAAACAGAATAGGCAAGATAGTAGAGGACAGACCTAACAAAGCAACTAAGCTCAATTGGTTTCTGGACAAAAATACTGCTTAGTGCAACACACTTCTAGATAAGGACATACAGTGAGGAATCTGTGTATACCAGCCTGCAGGGGAGGCCTTCAAGCAGAGCTTGGATACTGTTACTCCACAAAGATAGCACAGATACAGACGGACAGACAATGTATATATTATACAAGAAGCAGGGCAGGACTTCAACTGGACTCTGGAAGCACGCAGAACTGGATGCCTTGCGATTAGGACTCACAACCAGTTAAACGAACATAAGACATGAATCATAAGGCTGAACATAAACATGAACAAGAGAGACAAGAACCATAAAGGCAACACATACACAAGAACGAGAAGTACCAGGCAAAATTACACATGGGATAATCAAGAGAGTAGTCAGAAGGGATAGCCGGGTCGAAACGTGATCAGGGTCCTCGAACAAACGGGTCAGCAACAGATAAATCAGAAAATATCAGGAACAAGACTCCACCAAACTAGACACCACGACAGTCCAAGGAGCACCTTCTCTCAGCCTCTTTTAAAGGCTGATGGCTCCTTGGACTTATGCTTGGCTCCGCCCCCTCAGATACCGTTTTGCCAGCCCTTACTACTGGCAACAGTCTAGCCAGCGATGCCACCTGGTGCCCTGACCCCCCAGGGAGCGCTGCGGGGGCCATGGATGTGACATCAGTGTCCTTACGCAGCTCCTGTGCGACCGCTCGTGCGAGGTTGTGCTTAACTCCTTGGAGTGCTATGGACAGCAGGAGTCGGTACCAGCCGTGGCACTCGGGCTGCTGCCAGCATCAGTCAGCATCTCTCAAGTATTCCGAATACAGCTGCCGATACAGCGACGCAGTCAGAATAGAGTCGTTAGTAGCAAGTCACAAATGCATATCCGTTCTCGCTTAAGATTGCCATTTGAGAGCTGCTATTAAAGGCTGATAATGAATAAGGACCCAGAATAACATTTTCATTAGGGATGTGCGTTTCGGGTTTCGGAATTTCGGAATCTTCACGAAATTTCCCTATTCGTGAATTCGGATTCGGCTGATTTTCCGAAAATTTTCAGATCCGAAAACGGCAGATCCGAACAAATTTTCGTGCCGAAACGAAAACTTTTCCGAATTTTCGAATGGACTAGAAATGTGTAAAATCAAAATTCATTTTCGTTCCATTCGTGATTTCGGCTCCATTCCTCATTTCGGTTCCATTTCAGTAATTTCAGACATCGTATTTATATCACTGATTCTGTAATAAAATTTTGTATCATTCCCATCTCATTGTATCCTTAATCTCAATGTATCCTTCTTGTAAAACCAGAGAAATCTCAATGTATCCTTCTTGTAAAACCAGAGAAATCTCAATGTATCCTTCTTGTAAAACATGAGAAATCTTAATGTATCCTTCCTAGAAAACCAGAAAAATCTCAATGTATCCTTCTTGTAAAACCAGAGAAATCTCAATGTATCCTTCTTGTAAAACATGAGAAATCTCAATGTATCCTTCCTGGAAAACCAGAGAAATCTCAATGTATCCTTCTTGTAAAACATGAGAAATCTCAATGGCAGAATTATCGTATCGGCAGAATTATCGTATCGTATAATTATTGTATCCGAAAAACCATTAGTTTACATCAAAACGAATAGACACTTTGAAACGAGGAGAACAGACGTTCTGAAAAACACGAAAATTTCCGAAATCACGAAAAAAAGTCGATTCAAAAAACGAAATGTAACGAACCGAACCGAAACTCGTCCGAAACGAGTCGAAACGAAAATTTACAAAAAAAACCGAACTAACCGAACCGAACCGAAAAAAAGATCGGTGCACAAGCCTAATTTTCATGCCAATAGTTTATGCAGTGAATGATGAAATTGATTGCTAATTTGCTAATAGAAATCTCATATTGAAATTTAAACGTGATGGTTCTTCATTATTCCATGTGATGTGTAATGCTTATTCATCTGACTCTTGGCTATAATTTTACTTTGATCATCTCTAGGTCAGCGGTTTGGTTTACGGGTATAAGACAGAACAGGGCACAAGGTGACTTTTGGATCAACAGCATTAGGTGATGTGTGAAAGGCTGAACTCGACAGACGCAGGTCTTTATTTTAGCCTATTTACCTACGTAATGACTGAAACTTTGACGACAGGAATTCAGTCTAATCTAGTATCTTTGGCAATTGCTTACATTGCATTTTTTTTTCAAAAATAAAAAAATTGGCACCAATTCAGCTTGGGCCAATGATTTATGATGAACCTCTTGGTCATAGTAAACGTAAAACATTTTTATTTTGATTTAAATACTTACAATGTCACATTCTGAGACCATGCTAGTTCGGGAGCTAAGTTGTGCTGCCTACTAATGTATAGTTGGTAATATTAAGAGGTGTGCATGGCTGAAAATTTTGTTTTGTATAAAATTATTTTGTTTTGGGAATTTCATTTAGTATCGATTCGAAATTGATTTGATATCGATTCAATAGTTGATATATCAAATCGAATTTCGATCACTAAATAAAACACCAATTAATCAAAATTTTCTGTTAAAAGGCAAGCTAGGGTTAAATATTGAGCTGTCTTACAGATTTAATACCAGAGGCCAATTAACAGAGACAGGGTACTTGTGAAACAGTAAAACGAGACGGATTTGTTTCGTAAAGTCGATTGCTGACTGTAGTACTTGTATGTATTGTAAGTTAAGATCAATTCGATAGTTGATGGATCAATTTGATATTGATTTGATAGTTGATATCGATTTGAATTTTGGATCACTAAATAAAACCCCAGTTAATTAGATTTTTCTTTTATGATGAAACCGTATGAATTAAAATTCATTATGTACTGTTTTGTTCCATTTCAAATTCGGATCAGATTCTTAATTTCGGAAGTACTTCCGAAATACGAATTTAAAGAAATTCGTTACGAATTTCAATTCATTAGGAAACGAATACACACCTAGTAATATTTTGACTGTGATAGGTCAGACGCTCAGCTGTTACACAACATATGTAGTTGAAGAAGGTTTAACTGAGCAAGGCTTTTCCTCTATTATATATTATAATATGATATTTGTACTAGGCTTGCTAGGCCTGAGGAACATACGAATTAGCGGTGTTCAGATTCCTTTTTTTGTATTTAAGGTTTTTATTTTTTCAAACAAAAGGGTCACAGACCGACTGTCAAAGTTGGCCACGCAGGGCTAAATAGACATAAAAGACATATAAAACACGAGGGGAAGGGGTCTCGTAGAAAAACATCAATATATCAAAATGCGGGGGAAGGGGCAAAAAAGAACACGCCCCCAGCCGAGGAAAATCAAAAAGTCATCTGAGGCTGCCTAAAATAGCAGAAGGTCTACAGCAGAAAATTGGGGAGGGGGGCCTCCGAAAAAAGCAAACGGCAGGCTAAAAACAGCATCAAACATAAAACGAGGCTGCAGAATAAAAGTCATCTTGGTTCTTCCAAGTCAGCGAAAAGAGTCTCTGGTGGACAAACGTAGTGGAGGGAAGGGAAGGGAGAAACAAAAACAGAAAAAGCATTCAGGTAACTTGCATAAAGGGAGGTAGCATAGTTGCCTCAGCCCGTGTCTCTGAACGGAGGGGTTGCCGTGACACCCAGCATAACATGGGGGAGGCAGTGCAGATCTCTCTCAGGCCCCGCTTTCTCCTCTGGTGTGCTTGCTCTATAGGGTAAATGTAGGGGAGATAAGAGCAGGACGAGGTCCCCACCAAGTTCCGTAAAAGACTCAGTGTCCCGCGCAGAGACAGGCAGGGGGAAGCTTCTGGCTTCTTAATAGGGGGACATGCAGATCTCACCTGACAGCGGCTCGCTTCTCCTGGGGCCGCTTCTACATTCCCAGCCCGGTCTGGAAGTCGTCGGCCCCCCAGCAGTAGTAAGCCACGTGGTCCCAACCGCACCTCCATCAGCCTAGCATCAGGGATGAGCTGCTCCTCCGGGCCCTCACCCCCGTCTTCACAGTCTCCTCCACCGTCGAGGCATCAGGGTCCAGAGCCACAGCAGCCGTCGCCTCACATGCTCGCGGGGCACTCTGTATACGGCAACTGCCGAGTACAGCCATCAGTCGGCGCCACATTCTTTTAGTGAGCGGCCCATCCTCCTCCAACAGTATCTCCAGGCAGGCATCCAGGCCAGAGATCATGGCACCTTCCACTCCAGCGGGGGAAGGGAAACCGTCCTTCTGCTCTCCTGAGACCCCACCATCTAGTCTCGCCACCTCACCTGCAACAACGCCCGGGAGACGTGGGCCCTCCGTCTCCCCAGTCCTCAGAATCCCATCCGGGGTTGAAGCGTCCAGGGCAGCATGGCGTGGAGGTAACAGGCGTCGAGTGGCAGGCCGCAAAATGGCCGCCGGCATCATGGCCCCGCAGTATAAGCTTCCAAACGGCTAGTCTCTGATCCAGAGGGGGGACAGAGTGGGCTCCGGATGTGACTATCCCAATGACCGACCACTAAGGAACCTCGGTATTACAAAATCAACGCGGAAAGTCAACTAAAGTCCCTAAGGAGAAAGGTACGCACAGAGCTCCACCATAACTCGATCTCTCTCCTTCGCAGTCAGCCACGCCTCCTCAGATTCCTTTTTGGTACCTTGAATAAAAAATATATACAATAGCCATAAACTGACTATAAAAGTCCTAGAATTGCACGACTCTTATTTGTTGCTTCCGAACGCTACATTATTACCTGATAATCAGTTACTGCCATTTGTATGGTTGGATATCTACATACAATATAATGTTTCAATATTCTTTTTATTGTCTGAAACATTTAATGAAAATAAAACTATGTTCAGCTACAAGCATGAGCTTTGCAACATTCCAAAAACATTAAATGTGCAAAACCATCAGTAAAATCCAGACCTTGTATGGTAGCTTTAAGTTATGCTAGCAAGTATGACACAATCCACTTGTCTATTACTTCAAGTCAGTGTCAGTTCGTGTACTGAAGTGGAAGAGAGTCTTTAAAGCCATCTTGCAGATGCAGAGATTCTTCTGATATATAAATGGCAAGAGACAAGGGTACTGGATCATGAAATACTGAGAAAAAGGCTAAATTAAAAAACTGTATGCATAATCAACGACCTTCAACTACGGATTGCTAAAGAAAATGTGTAATTGTTTAGTAACCTTATTATATGCACAAACATATAATATACTATGTGAACGGAGCGGTTTTGGTCTCAATCACACTTTGCTGTGAAATGTATGTTAAGGTTGAGTGCTTCCTCTCCCAGTTTTGTGTATTACATATAAACAAACACACTGTATATTATATATATGAAACGTTTACCAAAGCTGCAGCTATTTTATTTTTAATGCATACACATAACCATTAATTATCAACATTTCTGTCTTTCCTGGACTTTTCTTTATAGATATATATCAATAGGATGCTATTGATGCAGCATTCCATCTGTATTACTTATATATAGTATGTAATATACACAGTACATTTGTTTATAATATATAACCATAATCAACATTTCTGTCCATCGAGGACTTTTCTTATAGAGAATGTGTGTGTGTATATATATATAAATGAATTAAATACTGCATCAATAATATATATATATATATAATTATTGATGCAGTATTTAATTTATTTGATTTACTTGCTACTGTGTTGAATATTGTAGCAGCATCAATGTTCGTGATGAGGGGTTGATGTGCAATATCTATTTGGATGTATAGAGGATGTCTCACATTGAGACATAAAAACTCCAGATTGGCAGCAGTACCCTTGTTCATCACTATTGAATGGCAAGGACTAGAAAAAGAGTATATTTTGTAAATTAATGTGTATTTAGCAAAAATCTATTTAAATATTGACATGTATGCATTGTGCTGCAATCCAAAATATCAGCTGTTTTTGTGGTGCTCAACTCTCCATGAAAAAACTCCTACCTTCATTCCTTCGAACGGAGTGTCAGGTAACAAACCCTGCAGCTTTTTCTATGCGATTTCCAAAATATGAATATATGAATTACCGGATTTTTCGCTCCATAAGATGCACTTTTCTCCCCCCAAAAAGTGGGGGGAAAAGTGGGTGCATCTTATGGAGCGAATGCCCCATGATATGCCTCAGCTCACCAGTCGCCGCCGCGTTAGGCTCCCTCTGAGCGTGCGTCCAGCGGCAGGAAGCTTGGGCACTCGCCTGGGGGAGCCACGTGACCGCGATCTCGCGAGATCGCGGTCACGTGGCTCCCCCAGGCGAGTGCCCAAGCTTCCTGCCGCCAGACGCACGCTCAGAGGGAGCCTAACACGGCGGCGACAGGTGAGCGGAGGCATATCCATGAGCTGCTGGGGCACATCCATGAGCGAGCTGGGGAACATCCATGAGCGAGCTGGGGCACATCCATGTGCTGGGGCAATATCCATGAGCTAGGGCATTATCCATGAGCTGGGGGACAGTATCCATGAGCTGGGGCATATCCATGTGCTGGGGCATATCCATAAACTGGGGGGCATATCCATGAGCTGGGGGACAGTATCCATGTGCTGGGGCATATCCATGTGCTGGGGCATATCCATAAGCTGGGGGGCATATCCATGAGCTGGGGGACAGTATCCATGTGCTGGGGCATATCCATGAGCTGGGGGACAGTATCCATGTGCTGGGGCATATCCATGAGCTGGGGGACAGTATCCATGAGCTGGGGGACAGTATCCATGAGCTGGGGGCAGTATCCATGAGCTGGGGGACAGTATCCATGAGCTGGGGCAGTATATCCATTATTACACTATTTGATTTCAGAATATTTATTTTCCTATTTTCCTCCTCTAAAAACTAGGTGCGTCTTATGGTCAGGTGCGTCTTATGGAGCGAAAAATACGGTACATTACTATGAACATTGTGTATATATGTTACGGTCAAAGTCCAAAGTGCAGTTAATTTTAGTATTTCCCGGGGTAATCCTGACATTATCCAGACATCATTAGCAAAAGTCTGAAGTGAAATGAAATTTCAGGCTCTATCTGGGTAATCTGCAAAGTATCCAGAGGCCTCTGGGTTCTCCGGTTTTCTGCTGTTTTACCCAGGTAATTAGCACATTACCCTAGTGTTGCTGGATAAAGTGCAATGAAACATCGGATTTAATCCGGGTAAACTGCAAAGTATCCAAACGCCTCTGGGTAGTCCGTTTTTCTTGGGTTTTCAGCAGATTACTGTTCACTGAATTCCGAGGATTACCCGGGTAACGCTTTAAACTGTTATCTGACTGATAACAAAATTGTGTTTTTTATTTTTAACCACATTGTATCCAGTCACATACCACACTAAATAATTGTCATGTAACGCTGTGCATTAATTGTCTGAAAATTTATGAAGATAAAAGATATTAAAGAGTAATTTATGGTTATTAGGTTTTATAAATGATATATAAGCACATAAGACACATAATAAAGATCATGTAACTCTTTCACATTAATATAAGAAACATATCCTGTTACTCTGTATATTCATTATATCTGCAATACATTTTAATGTTTGTCTTTTGCCATTTTCAATGAAATCCACAGATAATAGCAAAATTCACTGTTACCCAAGGGGGGGTGGGATGCTCTGCAGATTACCCAGGTGAAGCTGTGGATATTCCTCAGATTACCCGGGTAAAGCTTTAGACTTTTATCTGAACGATAACAAAATTTGTTTTTAACCAAACGGGGTGGGATAGTCTGCAGATCATCCGGGTAAAGAGCGAATTTTTCAGCTCTTCCAAACTGTTACCCAAGGGCAGTTGGTTAGTCCTAAAATTACACGGGTAAAGTCTGAATTGTTCATTTTTTTGCAGCTTTACCCAGCGGTTTTGGGTAATGTCAGGATTACCCGGGTAATTTTAAGATTAACCGCACTTCGGACTTTAACCGTAACATATACACAAGAAAATGCTTGAGCACCCTTTGGAAATGCATGGATGTTTGCGTTGGTTACTCACAATATACACTCACAGGCCACTTTATTAGGTACACCTTACTAGTACCGGGTTGGACCCCCTTTTGCCTTCAGAACTGCCTTAATTCTACATTGTATAGACTCAACAAGGTGTTGGAAACGTTCCTCAAAGAAGTTGGTCCATACTGACATGATGGCATCACACAGTTGCTGCATATTTGTCGGCTGCACATCCATGATGTGAATCTCATGTTCCACCCCATCCCAAAGGTGCTCTATTGGATTGAGATCTGGTGACTGTGGAGGCCATTGGAGTACAGTGAACTCCTTGTCATGTTCAAGAAACCAGTTTGAGATGATTTGAGCTTTGTGATATGGTGCATTATCCTGCTGGAAGTAACCATCAGAAGATGTGGTCATAAAGGGATGGACATGGTCAGCAACAATATACAGGAGGCTGTGGTGTTTAAACGATGCTCAATTGGTACAAAGGGGCCCAAAGTATGCCAAGAAAATGTCCCCTACACCATTACACCACCACCACCACCAGACTGAACCAATGATACATGGCAGGATGGAACCATGCATTTTCTAATTGTCTTTGTGAATAAGATTAAAAACTCACACAGATGGATGATCTTTCACATTTTTATTGCTGAAACAGAGTAATCATTCACAGTGGAGGCTGAAAAATGACTGAACCTTTGAGTTTAGTCACTTATTGATCCTCTAAGACTTGAGAAACACTTAGGATGACTATAGACATACAAGTCTGTTTCAGCTTCAATTCAAACATGATAAAGGGTTAACGAAGTTAATATTAAACATGTATACTTTTTATGCTGTATAGCATTCTGAACAGCAGTGGAAGATGATCAGCGTTTTAAACTTTTCATTGCAAAGCATATAAAAAAAAGACAATCTGATGGCACGGTTTTCAACATCGCCACCTGTGGACAAATACTAGGTAATGCATGTGACATTCTTAAACGTAAACCAGGAAGGTTATTTATTTATTTATTTATTTATAAAGTATTTTACCAGGAAGGATACATTGAGATTTCTCTCGTTTTCAAGTATGTCCTGGGTTGATGGACAACTCTCTACCAAGAATGTGGAATGAAGGAAAGTCTTAGAGATATCTCTTGAAGCTTTGCTGCGTGAGCTTTTATCTCTCACGATTTAGATTTAATTTTTGTGAAATTCCGGCGTTTTTCAGCGTTGCAACAGTATCTATATTCACCGCCGTTTGCAACTTTGGGAAATAGCATTTGCTGAACAACGCCCTAAGAATCCTTATTAAAGAGAGACCGTGTCTACATTGCATTGCATTGCACACACATTTGTTTATCTTCTTTTATTTCCATTTTTTTAACAGACAATGTCCTAATAGCATGTGTCCCACCTTAACCCTGTGAACTGTTTGGAGGTTCGCAAGCATCAGACAGGCATGCGCAGGTTTACAGAACAGCTAAGCAGTAACCCACTACAGCCAGAACAAACAGCAATTTAGACGTAATATAGGAAAATATGACGAAGGGCGCAACATGACAAAATCTCATGCCTCATATTCCCTTAATAGTATAGTATTGGTTTCATGCTGTGCAGAATATAATAAAATGCATCCAGAAACTTGAAAAAGAAAATTGAGAGCGTTAGAACAGGAGCATACCTGGGTGCTGGATGCATGAATTGTTGGTGCATGTTCAACTTTTTGGTCCCCATCTACATTATTCTAATATTGTTCATCTGGCTCACGAGTATGAAAACTGAAATTAACCCTTTCACGCCACGGGACGTGCTATGCTGGACGTGCTATGAGCTGGCATAGAATGCCCCGCAGCCTTCCCATAGACTCGTTTGACCTGCCTACGTTGCGTGCGCAGTAATCACGTTATTGGCTGCTGCAGGACTACAGTCCCATGGCAGCCAAAGACACGATTGGTGCAGGCGCAATGTAGACGGGCCGAAGGCCGGCCTCGGCGCCGACAGGGCTACCTATGCCACCCCGCTGTGTTATGCCGAGAGATCCCAGTGGCAAAAGGTTAAGGCCTGGTCAGACGTGTGTTTTGCAGAGCGGAAGGAACGTCTGTGAGAGTGGACGTTCCTTCCACTCTCACGCCCGTGTGGCCACCTCGCTGTGCAGTTAGTGCGATCAGCGCTGCAAGGCTCGATCCTCCTATGGAGGATAGCGTTTTGCAGCCTCATCGAACGCACATCATAGTGATTCGATGGGGAGGCTTTCAGCATGACCGCAACACATCCGCTGTTGCGCACGCAATTTGTTCGTGCGCTACAGTGTGTGGCTAGCCCCATTGAAGCGTCACAACGCTGCGAGGGACACCATGAGGCTCTTCAGTACAGGCGCACATAGTGTGCTCGTCTGACCCTGGCCTAAACAGATACTATAGAATTAAAACAAGAGTGGGTAAGAAATGGAGGAGTTAAACATTAACCCATCCGGACTCCCTATGTACTCCCCCACCCATTTTAATCCTTTAGTTAAAACTTTAAAACCCTTAATATATTAAAAACTCTCCTGTATCCAGCGCTGACTGATCTCTGCAGGATATGACAGCTTAGCATGTCATGTGACTGTAGGGGGACTAGGCGATCCAGCCTATCCAGGGGCTATTGATGCAGGAAGGGTTTAATACCATTGGATAATGCTAGTTCCCAAAGGTCTCTAAGCCCTGAAAACTGAGCTGTGGGCTCCCTGAGTGGAGGATGTGGGCAGTAGTAAGTCTCTGCGCTTGGATGGCTGAATCCGTTCTCCAAGCACCCACTCAAAGGAAGAAGAGAGAGGGGTCGGCGATAGCAGTGTGACCTCTCGGATAAAATTGACTGGTCACACTGTATAGTGTCTATTATTAAATAAATGTACAGTGGATGCACACCCTAAATAATGAGCTGCACACACATATGCATAGAATAAAGACAAGCTACACATTTCCAGAGTTTGCACATTGCATTTTAATATAATTATTCATCTCACACACATTTATTTCTCTTATGAAACCGTGTAGGTCGGAAAGTGACAGGTAAGAATCAGAACGTCTGGGGTGTCAACAGTTTAATGGGGTGATAGATACCATAGAACATTTATTTCACCTCATTGGTAACACTTGGATTTCTGAAATGTCGCTCGTCAAGGAAATGTCACTACGTTGTAAGCACGTCTGTGTAAATATTTGCCAATGTATGATGTTAAACGTGTTCAGCTCATTCTGAAACGCCACTAAGCTTTCAAGAATCAAGCCGTCCTGTCAAGGAAAAATTACAAAGCATGAACGTCATAAATTTGTGTGTATTTACGCTAATGCATCTGATCTGCCTTGCTTATTGGGGAATGTACAGATTCTATTTACCGAGAAAACCCATTACTGCCAGTGGGGCTAATATCTGATGGCTTCACTATGCAGAGCAGAGAGATGGATGTGGCTGTGGATCCTGCAATACCACCATTTTCTGACCAAGCCCCATAGAGTTAAAAAAAAAATATAATGCGTTCTATGATATGCATTGCCTGACCAAAAAAAGTTATCACCTTTAGTTATATAACTAGAGATGTGCATGTCATTTTTTTTTTTTTTTATTTCAGGTAATTTTGGACAGGTTTGTGCTTCGTTTCGGAATTTTAGATTGATTCGGCATTCTGTTTTAATGGGTTATTTTTTTTTTGTGAGTTATGTATTTTGGATTGATTTGTATTTCGTTTTTTTATTGGTTATTTCAAAATGGGAAACAGATTACTGCCAATAAAATGAAAGTCTCCTTACTTACTAATATTTTTTGGGATTTTCTTGGGTTAAAGTTTAGGTCTCCTAACTTATTTTAAAGAAACAGGTCTTTTTTCCAGCATAGTAGACATGTGCATTCGTTTTAGTACTAAAACGATTTAGTCCGAATTTTGGGATAATTTAGTTTTCGTATGACTCAAGAGAAACGAAACTGCTCAGTCCAAAAAACGAAAGAAACTAAAGGAAAATGCATTACGTTTTAGTTTCAGTCCTTTTTGTAATATTACATTGATTGAAGGAGACCAGCAATGAGGAGCGCAACATCGCAAAGTTACAGAAAAGTTTGTATGTGTAATCCTTCCCGACCCGAAAATCTGACAGTGACAGCTCCAGAATACACTCGCAGCGCAGACAGCCAGCACAGGAGAGGAAACCTTTACTTAACCCTTGCATGTCTATGAGATAGACGAGATGATAAAAGAAGCTGAAGAGGGAAAACATTCAAATAAATCACACTGAAAGCTAATGACAGAGGAGGGCTGGATAGTAAAAACCCCTTTATAACAAGCAGCGCTGGGAGAAGAGAGGGACTTTATAAAACGTGTGTTATCTCCCCTCCCACTCTACATAATAGGGGCTTAGGTCTGTTAAATTTTATATTATCCAAGAACACTATCCCCCTTTCCTCATCTGTAATACACATTTTATATAAAGTCCCTCTCCTCTCCCAGTGCTGCTTGTTATAAAGGGGTTTTTATGTCTGATACATTTAGGATCCAGCTCTCACAGTTACTCTGTCATTATGAGCCTTCAGTGTGATTTATTTGAATGTTTTCCCTGGATTTAAAGTGCTGTATTTTATAAAATAAAAAACAAATTGCGCCAGTCATCTCTTCTCTGAGCTTTCAGACCGATTTACGTTAATATTTTCCCACTCCCTTGCTTTTATAATCCTGTCTGTCTCCCCCACAGAGATACAAAGTTTAAGTAGAAGTTCCCTCTCCTGTGCTGGATGAGCAAAGCATTCCGAAGTTCTGCACCCTCCACATGCCAATGCAGTAGGATGTTCTATAAAGAGAGGGACATTAATTAATGCAGGAGGATGTTATATACATTATACAGAGAGAGGTATAAGCAGCCGATCTCAGCCCTCTGAGGAGCCACTGCAATAGTAATTGTATCTGCTGGTTTTCGGATGAATGAAATTAGTTTTCATACTAAAGAACTGAAAACTAATTTCTTTAGCAACTAAATAAATTGCGTTTTAGGACTAATCCATTAGTTCAAAATGAAATTTTGTGCTGTGCACATGTCTACAGCATAGTGTTCAATGTAAAAAAAAATAGCGTTTTTATTAAATATTTATTAAACTGTTTATTATTTACAATTGCAGCAATAAGCCATTTTCTTTTTAGGATTTTTCTTGAATTTTTGGATTAAACTTTAGGTTTCCTAACTTAAATGTAATAACGAGGTGTCTTATTTTCTTTGCTGAATGCATGCAGCTGTATTATTTTCTTATAGTCCGTCTGCGTTCAGCAATGAATTGGATACATTGTGGCAGAACCATGGACAGTTCCGAGCCTTAACCATGGTCCTGTAAGTGAAATATAGTATGATAATATGTTTCACTTTCAGGACTTCTGAAAGTGAAACCTATTATCTATATATATACAGTTGTGTTCAAAATTATTCAACCCCCAATGCTGTAAAGGGTTTTAGGGAATTTAGTGTACATTTGTAATTGTATTCAGAATGAAATCCTACAAGGACTTTTTAAAGAACCATATGCAACTAAAATGACATCAATTGGTTTTGTAATACAGTAGTAAAGGTTTCTTTTGTGAATTCTTCATTTACACAATTATTCAACCCCTTAAAGACTACCACTCTGAAGAACAGAGGTTCATTCAAGTGTTTTCAATCAGGTATTGAAAACGCCTGTGGATGTCACGGAGCAGCAATAAAGCATAATAAGCACCAATTAGGCAGCTTTAAAATGACTGTGATACTCAGCTCCTTCTAGACATTTACTGGTGTGGTTACAAACATGGTGAAGTCAAGAGAATGGTCCAGGAAGACAAGAGAAGAGGTGATTACTCTTCACAGGAAGGGAAATGGCTATAAGAAGATTACAAAGATGTTAAACATACCAAGAGAGACCATAGGAAGCATCATTCGCAAATTCAAGGCAAAGGGCACTGTTGAAACGCTACCTGGTCGTGGCAGAAAGAAGATGCTGACTTCGACTGCTGTGTGCTACCTGAAGCGTAGAGTGGAGAAGACTGCTGAGGAACTGAGAAAAGATTTGTCAGATGTGGGTACTGAAGTTTCAGCTCAGACAATACGGCGCACACTGCGTAATGAAGGCATCCATGCCAGAACTCCGAGGCGCACGCCCCTTGCTGTCTCTAAAGAATAAGAAGAGTCGACTGCAGTATGCCAAAAGTCATTTGGACAAACCACAGAAGTTTTGGGATAGTGTTCTGTGGACTGATGAAACAAAATTAGAACTGTTTGGGCCCATGGATCAACGCTATGTTTGGAGGAGGAAGAACAAGGCCTATGAAGAAAAGAACACCTTGCCTACTGTGAAGCATGGCGGGGGGTCAATCATGCTTTGGGGCTGTTTTGCTTCTGCAGGTACAGGGAAGCTTCAGCGTGTGCAAGGTACCATGAATTCTCTTCAGTACCAGGAGATATTGGATGACAATGTGATGCAGTCCGTCACAAACCTGAGGCTTGAGGAAACGTTGGACCTTTCAACAGGACAATGATCCCAAGCATACCTCCAAGTCCACTAGAGCATGGTTGCAGATTAAAGGCTGGAACATTTTGGAGTGGCCATCGTAGTCACCTGACTTAAATCCGATTGAGAACCTCTGGTGGGACTTAAAGAAAGCAGTTGCAGTGCGCAAGCCTAAGAATTTGACTGAACTGGAGGCTTTTGCCCGTGACGAATGGGCGAAGATACCTGTAGATCGCTGCAAGACACTTGTGTCAAGCTATGCTTCACGTTTAAAAGCTGTTATAACTGTAAAAGGATGTTGTACTAAGTACTAAGATTGAATGTCACTTGGGGGTTGAATAAAACTGATAATGATGTGAGCACAGAAAAGACATTTGTGGTTATTTCATTATAAATGTTATGTTATATTTGTCTGACCTACACGTGCCTCTTTGATTTAATTGTAAGCAAGATGACTGAATGATCAAAATCAATGTCAAACTGGCCAAAACACTCAATTTCAGTGGGGGTTGAATAATTTTGAACACAACTGTATAAACGCGAAAGTCCTGACTGACTGACTCATCAACGCCCAGCTGAAACCGTTTAACCTATGAACGTGAAATTTTGAAGATGCACTGTTTTTATGATGTAGGCACCCACTAAGGAAGGATTTTTGGAAACTCCGCCCCTAAGGGGGTGAAAAAGGGGGTTGAATATTTTAAACAGGATACCTATAGCTCAAAAACAGAAGATGCTACAGATGTGAAAATCGGTATTTAGATTCGTCTTGAAAAATAAACACGTATTTTACCGTTTTTAAAAAATTCGACTGGGGCCAAAAAAAGGGGGGTTAAATATTTTAAACGGGATACCTATATCTTAAAAACAGAAGATGGTACAGACGTGAAAAAGCGGTATTTAGATTCATCTTGACAAATAAAAAAACACGTATTTTACCATTTTCTGAAAATTCCTTGGGGGGGCAAAAAGGGGGGTTGAATACTTTTATCATAAACGCGAAAGTCCTGACTGACTCATCAACGCCCAGCTGAAACCATTTAACCTAGGAATGTGAAATTTTGAAGGTGCACTGTTTTTATGATTTAGGCACCCACTAAGGAAGTATTTTTGGAAAATCCACCCATAAGGGGGTGAAAAAGGGGGTTGAATATTTTAAACAGGATACCTATAACTCAAAAACAGAAGATGCTACAGATGTGAAAATCGGTATTTAGATTCGTCTTGAAAAGTAAAAAAAACACGTATTTTACCGTATTTCAAAAATCCAAGTGGTGGGCGAAAAAAGGGGGTTGAATATTTTAAATATTTTAAACAGGATACCTGTATCTCCAAAACAGACAATGTTACAGTCCTGAAAATTGGTATTTAGATTCATCTTGAAAAACAAAACAACACATTTTACCATGTTCTGAAAATTCCTTGGGGGGCAAAAAGGGGGGTTGAATACTTTTATCAGTATACCTATATTTCAAAAACTGAAGATGTTACGGGCGTGAAATTTGGTATTTACAATCTTCGTGAAAAAAACCAAACATGTTTTTTGACATTTTCCACAAATCCAATTGGGGGCGGTCGGGGGAAAGGGGTCTGAATATTTTTATCAATATACCTATATTTCAAAAACCAAAGATGTTGCAGACGTGAAATTTGGTATTTACAGTCTTCTTGAAAAATAAAAACAGGTGTTTTGCCATTTTCCAAAAATCCCAAGGGGGGATGAAAAAAAGGGGGGCTGAATACTTTTAAACAGGATACCTATATCTCAAAAACAGAAGATGTTACATACATGAAAATTGGTATTTAGATTCGTCTTGAGAAACAAAAAAACACCTATTTTACCATTTTCCAAAAATTCAGTGGGAGGGGGGCAAAAAGGGGGGGGTCGAATACTTTTATCAGTATACCTATATTTCAAAAAACAAAGTTGTTACAGGTGTGAAATTTGGTACTTACAATCGTCATGAAAAAAAAAACTTGTGCTTTGCCATTTTCCACAAATCCAAATAAGGGGGGGGGTCGAGGGAAAGGGGTCTGAATACTTTTATCAGTATATCTATAGTTCAAAAACCAAGATGTTACAGGTGTGAAGTTTGGTAATTACAATCTTTTGAAAATAAAGAAACACGTGTTTTACCATTTTCCAAAAATCCAAGTGGGGGGTAAAAAAAGAGGGGGTGAATACTTTTAAACAGGATACCTACATCTCAAAAACAGAAGATGTTACAGATGTGAAAATTGGTATTTAGATTTGTCTTGAGAAACAAAAAAACACCTATTTTACCATTTTCCAAAAATCCAGTGGGAGGGGGAAAAAGGGGGGTTGAATACTTTTATCAGTATACCTATATTTCCAAATACCAAAGATGTTACAGGTGTGAAATCTGGCACTTACAATCTTCTTGAAAAATAAAAAAACACATGTTTTACCATTTTCCAAGAATCCCACGTGGTGGGTGAAAAAAGGGGGGCTGAATACTTTTAAACAGGATACCTATATCTCAAAAACAGAAGATGTTACATACATGAAAATTGGTATTTAGATTCGTCTTGAGAAACAAAAAAAACACCTATTTTACCATTTTCCAAAAATTCAGTGGGAGGGGGCAAAAAGGGGGGGTCGAATACTTTTATCAGTATACCTATATTTCAAAAACCAAAGATGTTACAGGTGTGAAATTGGTACTTACAATCGTCATGAAAAAAAAAACTTGTGCTTTGCCATTTTCCACAAATCCAAATAAGGGGGGGGTCGAGGGAAAGGGGTCTGAATACTTTTATCAGTATATCTATAGTTCAAAAACCAAGATGTTACAGGTGTGAAGTTTGGTAATTACAATCTTTTGAAAATAAAGAAACACGTGTTTTACCATTTTCCAAAAATCCAAGTGGGGGGTAAAAAAAGAGGGGGTGAATACTTTTAAACAGGATACCTACATCTCAAAAACAGAAGATGTTACAGATGTGAAAATTGGTATTTAGATTTGTCTTGAGAAACAAAAAAAACACCTATTTTACCATTTTCCAAAAATCCAGTGGGAGGGGGAAAAAGGGGGGTTGAATACTTTTATCAGTATACCTATATTTCCAAATACCAAAGATGTTACAGGTGTGAAATCTGGCACTTACAATCTTCTTGAAAAATAAAAAAACACATGTTTTACCATTTTCCAAGAATCCCACGTGGTGGGTGAAAAAAGGGGGGTGAATACTTTTCAACAGGATACCTATATCTCAAAAACAGAAGATGTTACAGACGTGAAAATTGGGATTTAGATTCGTCTTGAAAATAAAAGACCTATTTTACCATTTTCCAAAAATCCAGTGGGGGGCAAAAAGGGGGATGAATACCTTTATCACTATACTTATATTTCAAAAACCAATGATATTACAGGTGTGAAATTCGATATTTACAATCTTCGTTCAAAAAACCCATGTTTTACCATTTTACGAAAATCCAGTTTTAGGGGGGTGGGGGAAAGGGATGTGAATACTTTTATCAGTATACCTATATTTCAAAAACCAAAGATGTTACAGGTGTGAAATTTGGCACTTACGTTCTTCATGAAAAATAAAAAAAACACGTGTTTTACAATTTTCCAAAAATCCCAGGTGGGGGGAAAGGGGGGGGGGTTCTACCAAAAAACCTCAAGTTTCTTTGAAAAAACTATTTTAACAAATCCTAAAATCCACGCGAGCGAAGCCGCGGCAAAAGCTAGTCATAGTATATTTCACTTTCAGAACCATGGTAGAGAGTATACGTTCTTCACATTCCTTAAAAATGTACAGGGACCAGGGATCCCTGACTTCACTAGAAGAACTGAGACGTATGCAATTTCTTCATCTAGGTAGGCTCATAATAAAGCTGTTGTTACGTTCTCCCAGCCAGGTCCCCTGGTGCTGTGAGCTCTTCTCAGCCTTCATGGTTTATAGGGTTAATCTGTCTGGCTCTCCGCCCCTGGAGTCTCAGCATCTGACCAGACCTGTGCTGCCCTATAAAATGGCAATCAGTGAAATGGTTCCCTGATCCAGTATAGATCTCCATTGCTGAGTTCCTGAATTCTGTATATTGCATTTTGACTTCCTGGTTTTTGACTTCAAGCTCTGTATTCTGACGATTCTTGTGATTACCCCTGGTACCGTGTTTTTTTATATATATTGGTTCTAGACCATTTTGTGTTGTCTGCAGTTTTTGTTTTCATGTTTATGTTTTCTTGATTTTCATGTTCTCTCATTCTGGTGTGAAACCTAATTGCTAGGTATCCTGTTGGTTTTGCTGGTCAGAGCATAACCTTGAGTTCTATTGGAGTCCTGCCCTGCTTCCTGCTGAATTCATTTCTGTCCAGTCTGTTTTTCTGGTTTGTTTGTTTATCTAGTGCAGCAGCTCATTGTTCCTGTTTATAGAGACCATCTCAAGGATCTCTTTCTTGTTCCATTGTTGATAGATATTCCTTGTCGAGTCTGGTTTAACCCTGTTATTTCTTTGTGTACGTTTTCTCGTGTTCACCCCCACCCTGTACTCTGTGTAATTAGAAGGCCATCCGAAGAACCTTTTTCCCAGTACAGCGATTTCCTCGTGTGTCTTGTCTAGTTTTGTGTAATCCTGTGTCCAGGGTTCTGCAGTATGAAGAGACACATACCCGCCTAAAGGGCTTAATACACTCAGCAGCGAGGACCCCCTTTTGGCTCCTGAAGGGGGCCACCGTAACAGCTGAATAATCATAGTAAAGTTTCCATACAGATTGCATACTATAGAACAAGCAAGCCATTAAAAACAAAGCACTTAGGGCAGTATTACAAAGTTGGTGTTAACTTAACCAGCGCTGTTGTAAACCTAACAACTTGATAATCGAATGAGTGCTTTTCAATGCATTACAATGCAAAATTGAGAACTCGACATTGGGTGTGAAGGGGTTAAAGACCGAGGGCATGACATGAACAAGGAACTATATACAAAAAGATACTTACGGAGAGACAGGATATAAACAAAAGGCAGATACACAAATAGCAGTGGGTCTTAGGTGTATATGATAACAAAGGGGTCTAGGTTCAGGGATCCGCAGGAGTCCATATGTATAATGGTGTCAGGGTTCAACGCTGGTGGGGTACCAGTCAGGGTGGTATGAGCCTAGTATGCAGTGGATTCACAGGGGCTGACTGACTGACAGAAGGGAACAGGATGTTTGGAAAACACTGGGATTGTACCTTGGGGAGGCAAACAGGACACAAGGGGGAACTCCCGGCAAGATACAGTATCGTATTCCAGCAGAGTGGTCGATTTATCAAGCAGGGGGTCTGGTACATAGGTATTCTGTAGTTAAATCAGGGAGCTTCAGGAGACACTCTGTTTCACACACGGCTAAACAAGATTAATGCAGAAGCATTGCTGAAGGTGTGGAACAGACCTTTATGAAAGGCATGGGTGTGGTGTGAGTGTGTGTCAGGTGATTAACTGTTTGTGTGCCTGGTAGAAGTGCTGAACATGAGGGCAGCACTTTTCATGGAGCTGCCTGAGCATAGATGGTGCGCACAGCAGCATAGATATTATACACAACAGCATAAATAGCGACATGGGCAGGATAGCATGGCACAGGAGCGGCGTGGGCAAGACATTATTCCCCCCCCCTTCAAGGCCAAACACCGAGTGGCCACAGCTTGCTTGAGGGACCTAGAAATTCAAAATGTAGAAACAAAGTTCACAAAAGTTCCTTGCACAATATAGGGTTCATCGTTAGAAGCGTCATTAATTTCTACAGTAGCCAGGGTACCAGCCTTCCTTTGGCGTCTCCTCGCTTTGGTCTTGGATGGCTTCACCGGAGTAGCTCCACGAGGTGGGTAGAAGGAGTCTCACAGGTAACATTCTCCTCCAGGATAGGTGTTTTTTCAGGATCTGTGGGTACAGGTAATTCATAGATTGTATTTACAGTATGAATGTTCAGGGTTGTGATTGTGCCTTCTCTTTTGCGGGAGTGAATGATGGGTGTGTCCACTTTTGTTATTCCAGCAATCCTCCTGGAATAGACAGGGTTATCTAGGGAAGTATCCAGATTGGAAGCTGGAACAGGTATGGCAGAAGAAATGGCAGTTTGGGGTGAATCCAAAATGGCAGCATACCGTAGCTGGTGAAGCTGGACAATCTTCATGGATTCGGTGAGGGCACTGACCTGCTTGGTAAGGATAGCCATAGAGAAGAGAACAATGTCAAAGTGTTCAGTGGCTACCACCCTGGTGGTCTCTGTTGGTGGTGCCCGGGGTGCAGTCTCGGCTGCAGGCACTTGGGGTGCTTTTGCCTGGACAAGGACCTCCTTATCAGCAAAGGTCTCAGGATCCCCAGGCTCGATCTCCTGGATGGTGATTGAAGGAGCTGGGCCTGGGATGCCAGTGTTGATGGCACAAGTACACACATAAGTCTGAGAGGGCTGGATAGCTAGAGTGGAAAATAAAGCTCCACAGAACACAGGAAATGCAATAGGCCTGGCAGAGCCACCTGGAGGCTGTTGGGCACGTCTCGCAGTCTGACGTCGAGGTCTATGATGGCACGGGTTCACTGGGACTGTCTCCACCTCGTCGTCTGAATTGAGGGACAACCATTCATCCTCAGGTTCAGAGTCATGCACGGATTGGCATGGTGGTGGAAGGTCTTGCAGGGCATTCGAAACACCCGTGAGGGAGCGGGTGTAGCTGATGTTTTCTGCACAGGTGGAACGCAGACCGGAGCTCCAGGAGTGATGGGAGTAGCAGTCATAATTTGCATAGACTGCACAGGTTGTCTTGCAGCTTTTCTCAAGTTCACCGCCTCCTCAAACCTTTCCAGGTCCTCTCTACGAACCTGGGTTCCGTTGGAGGCATATAAACACTCAGGTGATACAGAATCTGAAACTCTGCTGGTCGGAATAGTACACTTTTTTTCTGTATGTATGTTCCAGGGTGGAGCAGCACAAGTCATATTACACAAACTGGAGGTGGTGGGTGCCATCCGCAGGGGCACCGCAGAGGCAATGTCCATGGTGTTGTCAGGGTCACACTCTGTGGTGGTTTCCTCCTCCATGGGGGTGACAAGGTCTTCCTCTGCAGATCTGGCTGCCTGGAATTCTATACCCCCAGGTCTGGCAAGCAGAAAAGGTAGGTTCCGTCTGGGTGTGTTTCTGGATGTTGGAGTTTCTCTGGTGGCAGGCCTGGGCCGGGGTTCAGCCGTAGGAACAGGGGCCCTTCTGATTTCATGCCTGGGCTGGGGTTCCTTGGACTGTACACCAGGGTTTGCCTTCTAGTGGGTCTTTCAGGGCACTCTGAGAGCCAATGGGAAGAATCTGCACAGTACCAGCAGAGGTTATGATTAAATCTTCTGAGACGTTCCTCAGGACCTTTTGACCGCTTTCACAGGGGGCACACCGACCTTGGGAGAGGTGTCTTTTAAACAGTCTTGTAACTCCCACACATCTTCCAATAAATCCACCAACCTGTCTTCAATTGCAGACAGAATCCCTGCAGGCTCAATAGTGTCTGGCTTCTGCATTTGCTGCAAATCGGACTCCCCCGTTCTCCACACACAGCGCATCTGACAGAATGCTGAAGTCTGACCACTGTGTCACACGCTGTGCGAGCCTGCCTGTACCTGGATTCCAGACCCCCTTGCCTTCCCTACCGGACCCCTTTCCTTTCTTACTGGACTTATGTTTAGGTTTATCCCTTGGACTTTACGCCTAGGAACTCTGCTTTTGTGCACTTAATGTCAGAATACACCTGGCCTTTTACGTTATCCCTGCAAGCCACTATGAGTTAATTTCTATATCTGCCCCCTGTGTCCTGCAATCTGCCTCTGTTTGTATCCTGTTTCTGTGTATGTACCCTTTTGTATCCAGTGTCTAGTTCATGTCATGCCCCTCTGTATCCAGTCTGTGTCTAGTTCATGTCATGCCCCTCTGTATCCAGCCTGTGTCTAGTTCATGTCATGCCCCTCTGTATCCAGCCTGTGTCTAGTTCATGTCATGCCCCTCTGTATCCAGCCTGTGTCTAGTTCATGTCATGCCCCTCTGTATCCAGCCTGTGTCTAGTTCATGTCATGCCCCTCTGTATCCAGCCTGTGTCTAGTTCATGTCATGCCCCTCTGTATCCAGCCTGTGTCTAGTTCATGTCATGCCCCTCTGTATCCAGCCTGTGTCTAGTTCATGTCATGCCCCTCTGTATCCAGCCTGTGTCTAGTTCATGTCATGCCCCTCTGTATCCAGCCTGTGTCTAGTTCATGTCATGCCCCTCTGTATCCAGTCTGTGTCTAGTTGTTCAGTTTCCTCTTAGTCCTCTGTCAGCTCCTTTCTTGTATTGCTCCTTTGTCTAGTCAAACCTTCTGTATCAGTTTTGTTTCTGTATATTCCTTTGCCCTACCTGTGTATAAATAAACCAAACTGTGCCCTGCAACCTGTATGGTCTCCTGCATTTGCCGCAAACTGGACTCCCCCGCTCACCACACACAGCGCACCTGACAAATGGTGGATATTTTTGGGTGAAACAAAAGTCCTTTAGGCAAGATGGGAGGATAATCCAAATAACAATAATAAAAAAGGTATCGCTACGTACTGCTATACTCTGGTGATATATATATATATATATTTTTCCAATTAAACCACACATATGGAAGAGGAAACGTTGAGATTTCAGAGAAGCTGAAGGTTCCTCAGTTCTGATGATTAACCCCCCTGACGGTTTTCCCGAGTGTGGCTCGGGGTTAACTTTCAGTGCTGAAAGCGGTAACCTCGAGCCACAATCGGGCTGCATACATTACCTGTCCCTGCGCTCCCTCGCTGATCTCTGCAGTCTCCTCCGGTGATCGCAGCGTTTTACTTCCTGGATTCCCTTCTTGCAAGAAGGGAACCAGGAAGTATGTGGGTCGCGATCGCCGGAGGAGACTGCAGGGGACCGCAAGGGAGCACATGGATAGGTGAAGTATCCAGCGGCATCCCGACTGTTGCTTGTGGTTACCGCTTCCAGCATAGGAATTTAACCCTGAGCCACACTCGGGAATACCGCTAGGGGCAAAAGAAAAAAACGGAACGATTCTGACATCTAAAAGATGTCCGACTCGGAACGCCAGGGAGGTTAAAGATATAGGGCATGCCAGCCATCAAAGTCTGCGGTCCAGACAACAAAAACCCAAACATTTGCATTAATTACAGATAATAGAAGGCATTATTATATAATGCATAATACAAATACATAATTGTGTATTTATGTATTACAAAATAATACATTATTTACTATACTGACATTTTTTAAAAAGGAGAAATTGTCTCAGTAATGCAATGTTGGGCTTTGGAAACAATAATATAATGGTATAACCTATACATCGTCCAAGGATATGGCCCAAGAGGAATTATACAAAAAGTATTATTTAGTAGAACAAATTTTATTTCTTTAATCGGCTTTGTCGGTCACATACCAGAAAAATATCTAAATATATACACCATAGTATGTGAAATCAAAACAAACAAAATGGCAATGCTCCTGCTTTTTTTCTACTGTGTGTATGATGTAATGTTTTACTCCATTACTCAAACAAAAAGTAGCCATAATTCATGGTTAACACAGTTAACCACGAGACCAAACAGAAGGAGGCATGTAGAATTAATGAATAGCCCTGTCACTGAACCCAAGCATCATGTCCACAGAATATATATGTATCCTGACAGTTAAATTATTCAGGATGCATGTAGAAATCAAAAAGAATGGATGTGTTTTATTTAGAATGCTCAGTATCATAAACAAAATAAGTTTAATGCTCGAATTGACTCTTGTTCCAGCCGTCTTTTCACTGCCATGCTCTGTTTTCCAGCTTACAACCCAAATCTCTCTTGATTAAGATATTTATAACCAGCACATTTATCATTCTAACCTTGTTGTTTGTCGCCTTTCCTTTTTGTTTCCCTGCCTAGCGGGGCATCTGTGTACGAATGAAAATTAAATCCCATTAGACATATTGGCAGGTACTCTGGTTTTGAAGAGCATCATGGTCTGTTGATGGCAGAATCATTGTGTTAGCAAAAACACAGTTCTGATCCAAAAATGCCATTTATTTGACTATGTATATGTTAACATTATATAGTGGACCACTTATTTGTATATTTAATTGGCAGATGCTGCATATTTTAATCAGCATTTTATCTTTCTTACGCTTTGTTCTGTGCTGGTACATGATGTTATTTTTCACAAAGCGCCTAAATTTAATTTAGAACAAAGTGCTCTTATTGATTTGTGATCTAGATTTTGACATGCTTACATTGCTCTTTGATATTTTAGGAATGTCTTGATCTATTATCTATATTATGACTATAATTCAAATAAGTCTTTCTGGAAAGGGGACTTTGTAATGGTGTATCTTGGCATCGCTATTTGGCATCCCGGACTCCTCAAATGCTCTGACCAACTAGGACATGTTCCCTTCCAATGACTGCAAATCCTCCCTATGACCCAAAAAGTGGATTGTTTTGGTTGTTTCTAAAAATTGCTTTGAATTAAGTAGTCAAATTTTGACTTCTTGTGAGAGTAATTCTATCAAAACACAATAGACATATTTACCGCTGGACTCTCATACCCTGGAACCCGGAGCAGTTAGCCACCGGAATGAAGATGTCCGGGGTCCGTTCTGTCCCCCCCCCCCCGGACCAGCGAGTGATGTTCCGTGGATAGATTATGGTGCCGGCGGCCATCTTGCAGCCTATCATCAGGCAGCTACCCACACCAGAAGTTTTGGGTACTTTCTGGCCGGAGAGTCTGCCCACACACACATCGGGGTCCTGCCTTACACTGCGGCGCCTCGACTGCCCCTGCCATCCCCTGCTGAGGTGACAGTGGGCCCCTGTCCCCCGGACGCAGCGGATGGCATGGTGGGGGAGATGGATGGATCGTGTCCGCGGAGATGTGCGGATGCCACGGCACGTCCCCCTCTATTTAACCTGGAGGCGGCGCTTCTGGGTCTCGAGCGCCTTTTGATGGAAGAGAAGGGAGACGATAAACGCCTGCTGACAAGAGGCGACCTGCGGCATTTTACCGAGGTGCTAAGGAGTTCAAGGGGCGCCGGTCCCCGGAGTGGAATGGCGTTGGCAGGACTGCAGGAGGCGGTTGAGGAGCCTGGCGGTGCGTCCCAGAAGGTACCCGATGTCACATGGGACCCTGAGATGACACCTCCGTGCCCAGAGAAGACCCCCTACGTGGCAAGTGGTCACTGTGGGGCCTGCATACTCGACCCTCGCTGTGGCATCGATTGATGAGCTGAAGGCCGCGGCACCCCTCCAGGGGCCCGTGCTGGAGGCGCAGCTCTGGACACTGGGTGTAAGCTCTGTGGGGAGGCAGGGCTGGCCTAGGTCCTGGGCTGCACTTGGTGCAGGGGATGGAGAGGCCCGGTGGCCGGAAGATCGCAGTGCATGGGGCAGCCTATATGGGCCCGGGGAAGATTCCTGTCACACGTTCCTGCTGGACACGGGCTGAAGGGGCTATCTCACCAACCTGTTGATTACCTGCTGTTTCCTGACCCACTGAGTTCCCCCTCTGATTTACACTCTGACTTTTTTCAATTCCGCTGAGACCCCCCCCCCGCGAGGCTGACCCCCCATTTTACCTTAAGTTGCCTTTAACTTTTGATTTTCTCTCTCCCTGCTGAGTTTTCTTTTTTGATTTCCTGCGAGTGTCTTGTTATAACGCCCACCTCCCCGTTTTTTTTTTTTTTAAATCTCACTCCTGTATTAATCGTACCATGGGCCCCCCTTCTCCCTCCCCCTTTATTTCTGGCGTCCTGGGTTTACCTCGAGGTGTACCATTGGGGCGGCCACCATGGCTCTGGCCACCATATCTGGCCCTCGAGTGCCCTGGCCTTTTGACCTGCACTCTTCCATGGCCTCCTTTTGTCCTATGGACTCCTGGGAGTGAGCCAGGAAGGTCACCTAGTGGGCCTTTGCCACTCCACTTTCTGTTATAATTTTATTTCTGGGTCACGGTATTATTATTTTTTATTTTAATTTTTTTTTAAATGATTTTTTATTCTTAGTATTATTATTTTTTCTTTATTATCCCCCCTCGCTGTCCCTTTTTCCCCCTCGCTGTTGACTGATGATATTCCTGTACTCTATGTACCCTCTGATATCCCTATTTCCCTTCTGCTGAGTACCTCTACGTTTTAGAGTTCGCCACCACATGGTGTAATTTTTGATTTTAACCGCTGTATTTTATGTCTCTCCTTTTGCATGCTGAGACTTTTCATATTTTATTAAAAAATTTTCCGAGGAGAACCCCCTATTGGGGATGTTTTAACACCCATTCCCCCCCTGTAGACTTTATTTGCTGTCTCCCCCCCCCCTTGCTGAGACTTTCTATTTTATTTTATTTTTCTAGACGCCTTTGGCCACTTTTTTTTTTTTAGTTGTTTACTCTCGATGAGACCCCCCCCCTCTTTGGGGATGTTTAATGCTAATATGTGATTTTTCCCTTAGATGACTTCTTTGTTTTCTACTTATGTGTTTTCTCTGACGTTTCATGGCCCTGCGAGGCCATTCCATGCTTTGTATGTTAAACTGACTCTTTTTCCTAAATAAAAACTTTGAGGAAAAAAAAAAGAATCTCCAGGCTGACCTCACAGCATGTTTTTTTCTGCAACTTCAGCATAATTGTAAAATTATAATTGTAAAACACGACAGGAGGATCATGCTTGATTTGTTATGATCGCAGAATAGATATGCATGCTATCATCGCAGAATACAGTGTTAGCTTCAATTCTTTATTACCCTGTTAATGCATCATAAAGGGTAAAACATGCCAGAGTTCCACAAAACGGTGAGATATGCACAATGGATACTTTTTAATACCATTGTTTACAATGTGACAATATTTCATAGGATGTCGAATATATTGTTTTAAGAGTGATAGCAGAATGTTGGGAGCTTAAAGGAATATTTTTAACCTTTACACTATGATTGTGTTAATTTTGACGCTACTGCTTCTGCTTCAACCTGTACCGGATGGGTGGAATAGAGGTAACATCACTGCTCTATAACCGTGGAGACACAGGTTCAAATCCCAGCAAGAGCACCTCTCCAGTAAGTGTCCTTGGGCATACCACCTAATGATACATACTCGCCACCCAGGACATACTTGAAAATTAGAGAAATCTCAATGTATCCTTCCTGGTAAAATAGTTTCTCAAAAAAACAACAAAAGAAAAAAAAAACAATACAATAATATGAGTTGAATGCACAAATGATAGTATGACCGTCCCCCTTTTCTACAAACTAGGTAGAAAAAACATACAAGGGGACCGTAAAAAAAGAAATTACAGCGGCAATCAGAAATGTTAAAAATTGACAAGAGTCACTCCAAGAATCTGTAAAGGACTGCAGAGGGTCGAGCATGTGGCAACAGGGGAGGACCCAACACCGAGTGTAGCAAGTGCCAGCCTGTATGTTCAAAGGTAGTGTGAAGTTTATTAAGTACAATCTTTAGGAGATGTGACACGAATATCCCCCCAATTAGCAAAATAAATTTAACCATAGATTTCTTAAGAGTGGTCCGGTCCAATCATGTTGGAAAATTGCATACAAGCGAGAGTAACACAATGGAAATGAGGTGGGCAGGGGATATCCAGTGCCCCAAAATGGCTTTTTTCACGAGATAACGGTTTTAATCTAGCAAAGTTACCTATCTATTTTTCTAAAAGAAAGGGGGGGGGCAAGAATAACTAATGACCATAGAATTACTTGTTATTCTCTGGCTGCCTGCAAACTACCACTATATATGCAAATTATATAAAGTGTTAATTTAGTTAACTTGTGTAACAGTCGACCCAAAAAGGGAAAGTTGTGGCTCGGCTGAAATAAGAAGGGAGCCATTCTAACTGAGTGGGGTCTGGTACCCTACAATGTTGAGTGATGTCATTCTGTTACTGATTAATCAACTCATTTAATCAGGAGTCAGAAAGCATTCAAATCAAAGCATAGTAAATGTAGCACCTCTAAAATTGGCATTATTCCTTATTTGTCCCAAATGATTCTGATCACACCTTTTAAAATTCAAACTGTAATGAATGAGTTGAAGTGTACGTACGTGAATGATGCTTTACGTCTGTGTGTTCCCATTCTTTTTAGATACATACTGAAGAGGCCATCTGCTTTCAGAACGTATTTAATTTCCCTTAGGCAGCTTTTGCATAATTTACCAAGGTTTTATCTTAGTATTTCTATAAGAAATGTACCAAGAATGGAAAAAAATGTTTTTAAGGCCATGTCATTGGCAATTGGAGCAATCTGTGTGTCTCTAAAAGGATTCGGGGCACTGATATGTTAATGCTTTGTAAAACGTTCTTTTTTTTAAGAGCTCAATCTGGAACCCAGCCCTTTAGGCAGCCGTTGCAATAAAAACTAGGTACTTATTGTAGCTAGGTCTGCATTAGAACTACAACACTGCTTTTGTGTATCATTTTGATGAGTGCAATCTGGGCTTCTTTTTTTTTCCCCTTTCTTTTTGCATCGCGACTTTTATCTTGAACTCTACAAATTCGTCATATGCCTCAAGTGCTGCAGGCGTCTGACCAAATTCTGCATGTCTGTCACATCATGTGTCATTGTGCACCCAATAGTCACAGTAGAAAGTCTAGGTGTCCTTGACGTTCGTCGTGCATACAGAAAACCTCGATGTTGAGTATAATCAAATAAAAATTATAATCAGCTCCTAAATTTACGCTTCACGCACAGTCTAGACTTCTGTCTTGAGTGTCCCGGTGCATATGCTTTATAACAATTCAGCATGGCATCCCATCACTCAGCTGCCATTCTTTAACCTATTGTGGTATAGCCACCGGACACCGTGCTTCTGTATTTTCTTTATTTGGGCACCTACAGCACATGCGACATACTCATTCAACAAGAATATAACAAAACTGAAGACTTGTCTACTCCTCGTGAAGTCTGACTAAACATTTGGTATTCCTAAATATAATATTGGGCGGCTAAACCGCTTACCAAAAATGCAAAAACAAAACAGAATTTACTTCCTTTTTTTCCTTCTTCTCTACTGCGCCCAGCACAAAGACTGCTCCTCTCAGAGGGAAGCACAGCTCCTATAAGGGCAAGGCAGTCCTAATCAGGCATCAGCTAATTATTAACCCTATCTGCCTGCTAATAATACTGGTTTATCACCCTGCCCCTAATCACACACATTTTTTATTAGGAAAGCATCACTTTAACCTGCAGTGGTAAAACTCATGGTCAATGAAAGCCTAAGGAATCTGCTAATTCCTTACGTTTTACGTAAAAGTACAGGGTGGCCACCCCACATCTGAGGTCTGGAAGACGCTAAAAACCGCCATAAGACTGAAGGTGTCCCAGAATGGCAGTATTTCATTGCACTTTATATACTCTGTGCATTTTCCTACTTGGGTTTCTATTTCTGGTTCGGTTTTACACTACAATTTATCTTTTAGGACCATTGTTTCTCCCTATTGTGTGCTATTTGTTGTTTCTCCCTATTGTGTGCTGTTTGTTCTGGCAGAAATACAAAGAAATTCTTCCGGAAAAGGTCCCTGTTAACTAAGCTGAGAAAATAAGTTCCAATGTTCCCGTTCTAGGGAATTGATTCCCTGTCTATTCATATGTTACTTAAACCATTAACCTCCCTGGCGGTCCGATTCTGACATATTTTATATGTCAGAATCGGTCCTATTTATTTTGGCCCCCTAGCGGTAAAAGTGTGTCTCGGGGGTTAACTTTCAATACTGAAAGCCGTATCCCTGAGCCACACTCGGGCCGATACTTACATGTCCCTGCGCTCCCTCACTGTCCCCGCAGTCACACTGCAGCCGATCGCGATGTCACACTTCCTGGTTCACTCCTTGCGAGAAGGGAACCAGGCAGCGTGACTTTGCGAGCGGCTGGAGGAGACTGCGGGGATCAGCGATGGAGAGCAGGACATGTAAGTATCCAGCCCGAGTGTGGCTCGGGGATACCGCTTTCAGTACAAAATGTTAACCCCGAGTCACAATCGGGAAAACCGTCAGGGAGGTTAAAATGGCACTTTAAAAGCTCACTACAAGTCACTGTTTAATAAATGCCACTTAGTACATGGTTAACAGAGTATTGCATTGCTATGATTTTATAATGGCAGATTAGCCTTCAGATCTGTTGCATGTAATTTATAATATCCACCATTTACACGCCATCACCATTGTTTCGTTCTCAGTTTTTATTACAAGTCTTAGGTGGCATTTAGCCTTTGTGAATTTAAAGCTGAATGAAGGTGAAGAATCTTCACTTTTATTTTCTATTGCCGCAGAGCCAGTTTGGATTTTCTCAGTTTCAAATGAAAGTGGCTGCTTTCCAACACGGCAGCTCTTGGAGACAAGGTCTAAATTGTAAGGTTTTTGTTTGAAGGTAAAAAAAGAACAGAACATTGTACTGTAAGTACCAGCACAATCCAGAAAAATGAATTCAAAGTGATTCCCTTCTCTGTTTTCGGCAATGGATACATTTTTAAAACATTCAGAAAAACGTAAAAAGAGTTTATATGTTGGATAACGTTTCTACAATGAGCTCAGTTATTTAAAAGTATCATTACCAGTGAAGGGAATGCTGCGCATGACAGAAACGCATGTAATCCATTGTTATTTAACAAGGGTTATTCAGTATCTATGTACAGAAAAAAGCTGTTTTGCGCCTATTCCTTATCAGGGCGGCTGCGTGAACCAGACGTATTCAGCCTGTTCCATGTATAAAACATAACAAGAAAAAAAGTTGTCATTTGTGCTCCTGCGGCTCCATGCGAAACAAAACACAATAGGGGTTATTCAGAGACAGCCAATCCCCATACCGTGCCATTCGGAGAGCAGGCAGTTCGCCAAATTTTGGCGAACTGCCAGCAAGCACGGTGCCTGTTTGAAGGTAGTGAAATCCCCATAGAGTAACAATGGTTAATCTATTCCTCTAGACTGTAAGCTCCTATGAGCAGGGCCCTCTACATCTCTCTTTCCATCATATGTCCATTTATCTGCATCGCGTTCCCTTTGGGTATTGTGAAGCACTGCGGAAACTGTTGGCGCTATATAAATGATGACAATAATAATAATAATCAGAGAACACCGACCAGCAGTGAAAAGTTGCCAAAATGCCCTGCTGTTCAGTGGTTTCATTCAGCAGGTTTATTCAGGCGATTCCCATAGGTTTCACTGTTAAAAATATTCCCGTTTTTTTTATCCAATATCTAATAAACCGTTTGTTATTTTAATCTGCAGTAAAAAGTCTATTTATTGTTTTTGTTTAAAAAAAAAAAATTCTAGATCTTTTAGACATTTAGGAACTTCCCAGCAGTGTGTGGATTCATATGCTGCATTAATTCTAACTCCTAAAAAATGAAAAACTAACTGATCAAAAAATTAATCGATTCGAATTAATAAATCGATCTGCAGAGAGGTGCCGGCAGTGTGTGGATTAAAATGCTGCATTGAAACCTATGGGTTAAAAAGCCTTGTTTCTTTAAAAAAAGTTAGGAAACCCAAAAAGATGCCTAAAAAATCCTAAAAGAATAAATAAGTAAAGCAACTTTCATTAAATCGGTAGTAATATTCTTTCCATTCTTAAATAAGCAATAAAAAACGAAATAACTCATAAAAAAAGCGAAAAACTAACTGATCCGAATCACCAAAAATTATCCGAATCGATCCAAAATTTCAGATCAATCCAAAATTTTCGGATGGTCGATGCTTCGTTTTCGGAAATGCACCGAAATACGAAAATGGTGAATTTTGTCCGAATTTCGATTTGGAAAGAAACGAATTGCACATTACATAGTATTAAATAGGCTGAAAAAAGACATGCGTCCATCGGGTTCAGCCTCTCCCACATCACCTACTGCTGTTGATCCGAAAAGAAGGCAAAAAACCCAGTCTGAAATGCTTGCCAATATGCAACATACTGGGAAAAAATTCCTTCTTGACCCCAGAATGGCAGTCAGATTTCTCCTAGGATCAAGAAGCTTTTACCCACATTATTAAATATTATAACCCTTAATATTCTGTGTCTGCAGGAAGTCATCCAGTCGCTTTTTAAAAGTCTGTACAGTCTCTGACCCAACCACCTCAACAGGCAGAGAATTCCACAGCTTTATTGTTCTCACCGTAAAATAACCCTTCCTATGCTTTAGGCTGAATTTCCTTTCTTCCAGTCTAAATGGGTGACCCCGTGTCCTGTGTATAGTCCTGTTAATGAACAGGTTTCCAGACAATGGTTGATAATGGCCCCGTATATATTTATATAAGGTTATCAGATCCCCTCTAAGGTGCCATTTCTCTAAACTAAACAGGTTTAAGCTTGTTAGTCTTTCCTCATAACTTAACCCTTCCATTCCCCTTATTAATTTAGTTGCCCGTCTCTGCACTTTTTCTAGCGCTATAATATCTTTTTTTAAGACAGGTGCCCAAAATTGCACGGCATATTCAAGGTGCGGCCTGACCATTGATTTATACAGAGGCAAAATTATGTTTTCATCCCGTGAGTGAACTCCCCTTTTAATGCATGCCAATACTTTGCTGGCCTTGGCGGCTGCTGTTTGACATTGCACATTGTTACTTAGTTTGAAGTCTATGATTATTCCCAAATCCTTCTCCTGCTTGGATTTCCCTAACTCCGTACCATTTAGGGTATAAATTGCTTGTGTGTTCTTCACTCCAAAGTGCATAACTTTGCATTATCTAGATTAAATTTCATCTGCCATTTAAGTGCCCAGTCCCCCAATCTATCTAAATCCCTCTGCAGCGAAGTAACATCCGGCTCACATTGTATTACTTTTCCTAGTTTTGTGTCATCTGCAAACACTGATACATGACTTTCAATGCCTATCTCAAGGTCATTTATAAATAAATTGAATAGTATTGGTCCTATAACAGACCCCTGAGGGACACCGCTTACCACTGGTGTCCATCTTGAAAATGTACCATTTATGACCACTCTCTGTACCCTATTGTTTAGCCAGTTTTCTATCCAAGAACAAGTATTTTCATCTAGACCAATTTTTCTTAATTTAAATAGTAACCTTTTGTGTGGAACTGTGTTGAAAGCTTTGGAAAAATCTAAGTAAATCACATCCACTGCGACCCCCTGATCTATACTTCTACTTACTTCCTCATAGAACGTAATTAGGTTAGTCTGACATGATCTGTGTTTCATGAAACCATGCTGATTTTTGCCAATTACATTATACCTCCCAATAAATTCCTGAATATTATCCCTTAGTAACCCCTCAAATACTTTCCCAGCCATTTAGTCATCTCTACCATTTAGTCAGGCCTTCTGTTTGAAGTTGCTGTTTCTATGGTGAAGATAGGATACTGCATTGTATGCCCACCTTTCTATACCTCATCGAATCAGAGGAAAGGGTAACTATTTTGGTACCAAGAGGCTCGTCTGTTTCTCTCACTGGTTTGTAGCCCCAACCGTGTGCAGGGCTGGACTGGCCTACCGGGATACGGGGAGGAATCCCGACAGGCTGTTTGATTTATGGGCTGATGGTGCTGGGGAGCCGTGCAGCCCTGCCTCCTCCATTCCAACAGCAGCTTCTGGTCCTGACAGGGAGGTAAAGAGGCACACTGTGAGTAAATTAAGTTGCAGTGGGGGGATTTATGTCTAGTGAAGTTTTTCTGATATTTCTCCTTATATGATTTATTTGGTCCTATTTATATAAATAACTGTTTACTGTGTTTACTCTATCAGGGTTATTCAGAGAGCACCGAATTGTCACTGACATTTCAGTGCTCTCTGGTTCACCTCACTTCGACAAGTTAAATTTGCAGACCGTGCGGTGAATTCAGCATTCACCGCAAGGTCCCCAAAGTGCGGTGAATCGACCCGTCGAATGCTGAAAACCTGCTGAATGCCGCAGATCAACCCAAAGGCAGCCGCAAACCCACTGAGAAAACCGTCGAACACACCTGCCAAGCGCAGCCACCGAAGAGACTGCCAAACGCACCTGCAAGCCGCCCAAAGAGACTGCCGAATGCACCCATAAGCCACCAAAGAGACTGCTGAACGCACCCGCAAGCCACCGAAGAGACTGCCGAACGTATCCGACGGTCTGCCCAACGCAGCCACATAAAGAGTTTTAAAAAAAAACACCCAACTTTAATTTTAAAATAATTCACCAGAAAAATGCCTAAAAAAAAGAGACTTTTTTGCTGCAAATTAAAAGAATAAATGGTTTATTAGATATTGGATAAAATGGAAATATTTTTAACATTGAAACCTATGGGATTCGCCGGATTAAATCTGTTGAATAAAACCACTGAACTTCAGGGCGATTTCACTGTCATTTCTCTGCTGTTCAGTGTCTGTGAATAGATAAACCATTGCTTCTCTATGGGGGATTTCACTGACGCTGAACAGGCACCTTTTTCCCTGGCAATTCAACAAAGTTTGCCAAACTGCCTGCTCTTTGAATAGCCAAATGGCCCCGAAATTGCACCGTATAGGGAAATTCCCTGTTTTTTGCAATTTCTAGGCCAGTTTGGCTCTCTTTGAATAACCCTGTATATGTGGGACTTTAAAAAATGGAAAAATGGTAAGGCGCAACAATTATAATAAAGTGCAGGATAGAGCCTATAACACGATTACCACTGCACCAATGTATGTCGTCTCTAAGAGATAAAAAGAAAAGGAGGTGCAGCGCCTCCCAGTGTGTAGAAAAGAGGGTAATAAATATTATTTACCAAATACAGAATAACATGCGTCTTCAGTTGATGGAGGATCAATACCTCAAAAAGAAGACAAACATAGCATAATACTGTTTGTATACATAGAAAATTTAAGAGTTATATCAATAAGATTATTGCTGCTGAGGAAGCCGTACAGTCTATATTGACTCAGGCGAAACGCGTTTAGCAACCATTGTTCCATTAGCTATTTTGCTTTTATTGTATTAAATATACTTATTCACCACCCCAGTTCATTTTTATTTTATTTTATTTTTTATTTACCTCAATTCACCATTGTGCCTAGTAAATTGGCTTCCACTACATGCTGCTACACGGATCCACTGGGGCTTTTAGGAAGAGTTGTGCCCACTCGAAACAACCTTTGAGCCTTTCCATCTGAGCCCTGGTGGCTCTCAAACACGTGAGTGGTCTGGTTTTTTATATGTAAATTTGCATGAATATACAGAATCACCCTATGTCACCATCTTTTTTCCTATTTATATCCATTGGGAGTTATCATCTATATACATCCCTTGGAAATCACCACCTACTGAAGTGGCCAGTGGGAGGGCCCATCTAAATTCCACCCACAGGCGAATACTGCTAGAGCCGGGTGAGGCTCTATAGAGCGTGAGTGAGAGCTGATATAACTCTTAAATTTTCTATGTATACAAACAGTATTATGCTATGTTTGTCTTCTTTTTGAGGTATTGATCCTCCATCAACTGAAGACGCATGTTATTCTGTATTTGGGAAATAATATTTATTACCCTCTTTTCTACACATTGGGAAGTGCCGCACCTCCTTTTCTTTTTATATGTGGGACTTTAGCCTAACTCAGAGACTGGTCAGTAATGAGGGCTGTACTTGTTATTTTATTATTATGGAATGTCTCCTCTAGTTATATACCAGGATTTTATTTCTGCTTCTTTTATTTTTCCTGTGTTCTTTCACCATAAGAGCTTGTGGGTGCTATTCCTTGCCCTGTGTGAAAACGGGGATGCTAAGTTGAATAATGTGCGCCTGCAGGTTTCCCCTTAGTGTCCCTGTTTAAGCTCCATATTACAGGTCAGGTGCTGATTCAGAAGTCTGCCCCGTAATGCAGCACTAAGCGCCACTGCACGTACCTGCTAATGCAGTCCATAGGACTTCATGGAGGCTTTTGCTGCCCGGCCGCGTGACCTGCAGGATTTCACATCTCGTGAGATCTTGCAGGACCGCAACTTGATTTGAGGAGGGAGACTGAGAACTTTTTGTCCCCAGTCTCACTCTGCTCCCTGTGGTCAGAAGAGGCTGATCGGCCCACTATTCTCGCTACGGGATGAGAGGTAAGTCTCTGATTTTTTATTTTTTTTTTAGCTGGTGATAAATTATTCAGGAGAAATGGTATCAGTTAGCACCAGCTTCTAGTGGTGGTTAACTTTTTCGTTATCTCATCAGTGCAGTAATTTGCGTTAGGAAGCGCAAAGTACAGTAAACTCACAGAAGCGAGCACAATCACTAATGCTCTAAGGGTTGTATTTTTTAGCCCGTTAGCGTTCAGATTGTAATATGGGGCATGCGTTAAAGTCACTTAACTTAGTGCTATAGGGCTGGTCTAAAAAAAATTTCCAGGGCTGATTTTTATTCCCAGTCCGGCCCTGACCGTGTGTTGACCTATTTTGGGCCATAAACCTGGACCTGCATCTCCAATATCGACTTTGTATATCCATTCATGAGCGAAAACCCCAGAAATGTGATGAATGCTCTCATAACTATGTAAATACTATCACAGACAAAGACCATTAACCACTTCGCTGCTGAGGACGCGCTCAGCGCGTCCTCAGCAGTCCCGCTGGGGTGCTGAGGACGCGTTGAGCGCGTCCTCACATTGGGGTCAGCGTTCGGCCGGGTTCCGGCCGATCGCTGGCCCCTCCGGTGCGGGCTGACATCCTGGATGTCAGCCCGGCATCCGGACCAGCAGCCGCCAGAATTAGGTGTCATCGCGGGGGCGCGATGACACCTAATTCAGGCGCCCCCCCCGCATGTGCGGAGGAGGCGCCTGAAAGGGAGGGGGGGGAGGTCCTTCGGACCTCTCTCCCTCCCGATCGGCGGCGCACAGGGGGTTAACCCAGGCATCATTTGGAAGGGCACAGCCTGCCCTTCCAAATGATGCCTGGCATTAACCCCTGGGGAGCTGGATCGCGAATCGGCGCTGAAAAGCGCCGGTTCGCGATCCTTTCCCGGAGCTGGCCAACATCTTGGATGTCGGCCAAGCCTCCGGGAACTCCCCCAGAGGACTGGCGTCATCGTGCGTAGCACGATGACGCCAGTCCTAGCGTTAACCCCTAACTGCCACCAACTGTGGAGATAGGGAGTTCCAATGAACTCCCTATCTCCCGATCCGTGGCAGCTAGGGGTTAAATTTTGGTATGTTGGATCGGCCAGAGCATGGCCGTTCCAACGATACCAAACACTACAGTGAAAAATGTTGTAAAAATGAAAAATAAAAATTTAAAAAAAAAATTAAACACTTTTTTTTTATTTTGTTTGTTAATGCAGCAATATTGTTCCTATTTCAATTATAATGTGAACAATGATGCTGCACTAACGATTTTTGTATGCGGTGCGATTTTTAAAAATAGTGTCATTTTCCCCAAAAAAAAAATGTAATGAGACCCCATCTCTAATTTTTTTAACAAGCGCACCCCATACAAAATATAACCGCAATTGCTCGCATGTTAAAATGTGGAAAAAAATACTTTACACATTGTAAATTATTGAAAATACATATTTTATTGCATTTTTTGTTATAATATACAGACATGACATAACGTATACATATAATAATGACATATTATGAATCTACCGAGTCTGACGGAAAGAACGATATATAATATGTCGGTGTCATATACTAAAATAAGCCTTCAAAACACGTTTAAACATGATGCGCAAAACAGGTAAAAATGACCTCAGCATAGGGGCGGGAAAAGCCTCAGCAGCGAAAGGGTTAACATATATTCTGAAGGATTGATGGAAGCAGTGTGAATTTGGTTCACAGTCCCAACCATTGACCATCTAGACATAGTTTAAATCCTCATCCTTATGAATTGAAACATACATGGTTATTCAAAGAGAATCGAAGTCACCGCATGTTCAGTGACTTTTCGTTCTCTTCAATTCGGGCCGATTTGGCAATCCCATTTCGGCGACCCTGCGGTGTATTCAGCAAGCACCACAGGGCCGTCGAAGCGCAGGGAAAAGCTGCCGCAAACCCGACGAAAAGTCACCGCAAAAACCCGGTGAATGCACGCCAAAACATCTGGATTAACCCGCCGAAGACGCCGGAAAGACCCGAGTAGGAGCCGATCACACGCAGCGCAGCCTCCGGAGAAAGCCGACACCGCAGACGAGTGAAGTGAATAAATTAGCAAAACCGTTAGAAACGCTGTTTGCAAAGAAACTACTGAGCGAAAATGTCTGAAATTTACATATGAGGTCCAGGGAATGATAATAAAAAGGGCTGTTACAGAAAAAATAAGTAAATTTTAAAAAAAATCTGACTTTTTAAAAATAAAAAAAATAAAAATGCTTAAAAGATCTATAAATAAAGAGACTCTTTACTGCACAATTTTATAATGAATGGTTTATTAGATATTGAATTAAAACGGGAATATTTTTAACATTGAAGCCTATGGGATTCGCCTGAATAAACCTGTCGAATTAAACCACCGAATGGCAGGGCATTACGGGAACCTTTCACTGCTGGTTTGTGTTCTCTGAATAGCCAAAGCAGTGCTTTTTCATGGGGATTTCACTGCCCTCGAACAGGCACCGAATGTGCAGGCAATTCGCCAGGATTTGGCAAATTGCCTGCTCTCTGGATAGCCGAATGGCCAAGAAAGGGAAACCGAACGCTGATTTTCAGCGTTCGGTTACCTTTCTCCAGCCATTCGGATCTCTTTGAATAACCCTGATAATATGCAGATTTTAAAGCTAATATATCACAGATGGCACAATTTCGATTGGTAATAGATTTAATAAAACATTATTCATTATTAGGACAAACTAATATTTTTTAAATTATTACAAATGCATTAATGAAAGCCCATTTGCCATGAACTCTGAGTCGAGCAGGAAAAAGGTGCAGACGCTATGTCCTGGTGGAATTCTGAATAGATAGTCATTCTCTCTGTCCTCTATGTATAGATAAACATTGTGCATAAAGCTTCCAAGATCCTGCTAAATTAGATTTAAGTCTTTTGTTTGATTCAATTACACCTCTACAAAAGCCTTAGAAACATTGTACATTATCTCATGTCAGCAATCATTAAACTTTGTAATAATAAGTTAATAACCTGCAGCTATTCATTCAAAGCCGCATAACCTGAAATTGTATGTCTAATGTATATATATTGTTCTTCCATTAGCTCACATTAAATAAATTTTACCATTGAATTCAATAACAGTTATATGGCAATCTACAGTATTTGTTCAAAGTGAATAAGGATCTATGGGTAGATCGATAGAAAGATATGTAGATGGCAAAATGGTTGGGTAGATGGTGAGCGGCAAAGTGAGATGATTGGATAGATGGCAAGAATAGCGAGATGGTTGGATGGCTAGCATGAGGGAGGCCAGATGGATGGATGGGATAGCAAGAGGGATGGTGAAATCATGGGTTTGAGAAGAGGAATGGTGAGGTGGTTGGATGGATGGCAAGAGGGATGGTGAGATGAATGGCGAGCTGGTTAGATGGATTGATAACAAGGGTAGCTGGATGGATGGATGGCAAAAGGGATAGAGAGATGGCGAGATGGATGGCAAGAAGAGTGGGAAGATGGTTGGATAGACAGATGGTGTGTGTCATGCCCCAGCCCAGAAATCCGCTGGTAGGTCTGTTATTGCCCAGTCTGCTTCTGGCAGCCCTTTTCATGGTTTCTTCATTTCGTGATCATGACCAAGTTTTCGCCTTAGCCTTGTGCCTCATTCCAGGTCACTGAGCTCCAGCCTGGATCTGAGTCTCCACGGAGCCTCAGGTACAGCCTATCCACCTGATGAGGGCTCCATATAAGGAAGCTACACCCTCTAGTCAGGGCTTCTGCATTAGATGATTTTTTGTCATTATTCTGATACCCACTGTACTCCTGCCCTGTCTTGATTCTACTGTCTTCCGACCTTGATACCCACCTGTGTGTTATAGCCCATTCGTACATGATTTGGACTACCTGTGACGTACCTCTGGCTCCCGATAAATATCATTCTGCTGTTTCCTATTTTGGCTCAACGTGGACCAACCTCTTGCCTTAGACTACAACTTGTCAGGATCCAGCGTGCAGGGGTGAGATTGTGAGTCCAGGATGCAGCGACAAAATGGAGTCATACAGTTTGCAGGGCAACAGGGTTTATTATATAAACATAGCATAAAAAAATAGAAGCAATAGAATAAACTGAACAGCAGAATCTAGGAATGGAGCTTAGGGCAAAAGGCACAGCAGTAAACCAGAGAAAGGGCTGAACTGAGGCAATAGATAAGGAGAGCTGAGAGTAATGAGAGTGGAGGTTGGTGTCACGGTGGCAGTACCACCAGGCACGCACCACCCTATACTTGCCCTCCGATCCTTGGAAGTGGTCGGTCTGTATATATATATCCCTATGAATATAACTCGCAGGAAGGTGAGGTCAAGGTTCCTGATGAGAAGCCCTTATATGCAGAGATGCAGGGTAAACTGCAAGGACAGGTGAAAGCAACAAAGGGTTAACAAAAGACCTCTGTACGGCAATACCAAAGATATCCCTGCACTGAAAGGCCGGTCTTTAGGATAGCCGGATCTAATCTAAAGGAAAGTATTACCTTGAAGCCGTACAGAGTCTTTTGTTATATGCAGATGACAGGGTTACCTGGAAACGGTACAGGCACGGAATATAGCCTAGAATAGTCATAGAGGAAAGCCAAAGGTCATAACCAGAGAGAGTACGTCATACAGGATACAGGAATCAGAACCAGAAGGGAAGTCAGCCAAGCCAAAATCAGTAACCGGGGAATCTGAATGGAACATAAACAGCAAAACAAAATACAGCAATAGACAGAACAAAATACACAGAAGGAACTGACATAAACTGGACAGAAATAAGAGGCAATAACTGAACCAGGATTAACAAAAGGAGGCTATCAGGATCACAGCAAGGAGCTTTCAGGACACAGGATGCAAGGAGACCAGGCAAAGGAAAATGACCCAGCAATGTCTTATGGGTACATAGCTCTAATATAGGCAGGGGAATCAGGGCAAGGATCAACAGGTGAGCAGCACACAGAACACCAATTAACCCTGGGAGGCCACCCAGGAATTGGCAGCAACAGAAACACAAGGGAAAAAAACATATATACAAATACAGAGGGCAGGAAGACAGATTTTCCAGCACAGAACGTGACAGTATCCCCTCCTCCATGGGTGACCCCAGGGCACCCAAAACATAAAACATGACAGACCGTGATCTGGTTTCCTGCTTCTAACACCAGTCACCAAAATCCATTAAGGACCCACTCAGTGTCGTCTTCCTCCTCCTCAAAACACATGAGCGCATTAGGGTCTTTCCTGATCATGGCCCAGTGTGCCTCACGGAACAACATCCCGCATGGGGATCGTATATAACCCTCGGGTACAGGGCTAGAATTAGGGATGTGGGTACCAGTCAGGCCACTACCCTGCTGGATCTCCTCACGATAGGCACAGAATACGGCATCAGACCCATCCTGGAGCGTGGTATTCTTGGAACCAGATTGACTAGTGTTGGTCAGCTTCCCCCATCTCCTCCTGGATCGAGACTTGGAAGGGGTGACCACCGTACCTGACACGGCAACAGCGGGAGTAGGCTCGCCTACCTGTGCCTTACCACGAGGTTTGGAAACATCGGACTCTCTGTGGGGCATGGGCACAGTGGTGTTGCAACGCAGCTTAGGCACTGCTGACACACAGCTTGCCATGGATCTGACTGGCAGCTTACCAGAATCAGACATCACTGTCACCGCTGGCTTCGTGCCAGGATCAGGCAACATTGGTAGCGCATTGCCAGACGGAGACAGGACTGGCTGCGCATTGCCAGACGGAGACAGGACTGGCTGCGCATTGCCAGACGGAGACAGGACTGGCTGCGCATTGCCAGACGGAGACAGGACTGGCTGCGCATTGCCAGACGGAGACAGGACTGGCTGCGCATTGCCAGACGGAGACAGGACTGGCTGCGCATTGCCAGACGGAGACAGGACTGGCTGCGCATTGCCAGACGGAGACAGGACTGGCTGCGCATTGCCAGACGGAGACAGGACTGGCTGCGCATTGCCAGACGGAGACAGGACTGGCTGCGCATTGCCAGACGGAGACAGGACTGGCTGCGCATTGCCAGACGGAGACAGGACTGGCTGCGCATTGCCAGACGGAGACAGGACTGGCTGCGCATTGCCAGACGGAGACAGGACTGGCTGCGCATTGCCAGACGGAGACAGGACTGGCTGCGCATTGCCAGACGGAGACAGGACTGGCTGCGCATTGCCAGACGGAGACAGGACTGGCTGCGCATTGCCAGACGGAGACAGGACTGGCTGCGCATTGCCAGACGGAGACAGGACTGGCTGCGCATTGCCAGACGGAGACAGGACTGGCTGCGCATTGCCAGACGGAGACAGGACTGGCTGCGCATTGCCAGACGGAGACAGGACTGGCTGCGCATTGCCAGACGGAGACAGGACTGGCTGCGCATTGCCAGACGGAGACAGGACTGGCTTCTCATTGCCAGACGGAAACAGGACTGGCTTCTCATTGCCAGACGGAAACAGGACTGGCTTCTCATTGCCAGACGGAAACAGGACTGGCTTCTCATTGCCAGACGGAAACAGGACTGGCTTCTCATTGCCAGACGGAAACAGGACTGGCTTCTCATTGCCAGACGGAAACAGGACTGGCTTCTCATTGCCAGACGGAAACAGGACTGGCTTCTCATTGCCAGACGGAACAGGACTGGCTTCTCATTGCCAGACGGAAACAGGACTGGCTTCTCATTGCCAGACGGAAACAGGACTGGCTTACCGCCAATTGGCACTGGGGTTGCGGCTCTACATGTAATACAACCAGTAACCATACGTAGGGACTGTCTTTTGGCTGCCAGTCGCTGCTCAGAACCAGCCAGTTGTGTCTTTAAAACCTTACAGCCATCAGAGGTATCTACAGAAGTCTGAGGTTTATTATCGGATGCCTCTTTCTCAGACCTGGATTTCTCAGGAGGTCTGAACTCAAAGTGGGGTCTGGTGCCATCTGACTCCCCGCAGGGTCTGGCACCATCAGATCCCCTACGTGGTCTGGCACTATCCGACTCCCAGCTAGGTCTGGCGCCAGTGGATCTCATGCGTGGTCTAGCTTTAGCGATCTTACTGTGGGACATGGGCACAGTTGGCACTCGGCCAGTATCAGGACGCACAGACTCACCGCAAGTCTTGAGACGCACCGGCACTCCAGCCCCAGGACGCACCGGCACTCCAGCCCCAGGATGCACCGGTACTCCAGCCCCAGGATGCACCGGTACTCCAGCCCCAGGATGCACCGGTACTCCAGCCCCAGGACGCACCGGCTTGAGGGGACAGCCAGACAAAAAGTGCAACGAACTGGCACAATAAAAACAGAGATTGTACTCACGTCTTCTGTTCTTTTCATCAGGAGAAAGCGGACCACGAACTCTGCTTTCAAATGAAACCTGATTGCCAGAATCTAGACACAGGCTCAGTAACCCTTTGAGGTGAACCACAAATTCCTCAAACATGTGCAATAAGGTTTCCAACACGGTACACATCTCTGCGGGCTTATGTAATGGCTGGGTCATTATGTCACGGTGGCAGTACCACCAGGCACGCACCACCCTATACTTGCCCTCCGATCCTTGGAAGTGGTCGGTCTGTATATATATCCCTATGAATATAACTCGCAGGAAGGTGAGGTCAAGGTTCCTGATGAGAAGCCCTTATATGCAGAGATGCAGGGTAAACTGTAAGGACAGGTGAAAGCAACAAAGGGTTAACAAAAGACCTCTGTACGGCAATACCAATGATATCCCTGCACTGAAAGGCCGGTCTTTAGGATAGCCGGATCTAATCTAAAGGAAAGTATTACCTTGAAGCCGTACAGAGTCTTTTGTTATATGCAGATGACAGGGTTACCTGGAAACGGTACAGGCACGGAATATAGCCTAGAATAGTCATAGAGGAAAGCCAAAGGTCATAACCAGAGAGAGTACGTCATACAGGATACAGGAATCAGAACCAGAAGGGAAGTCAGCCAAGCCAAAATCAATAACCGGGGAATCTGAATGGAACATAAACAGCAAAACAAAATACAGCAATAGACAGAATAAAATACACAGAAGGAACTGACATAAACTGGAACAGAAATAAGAGGCAATAACTGAACCAGGATTAACAAAAGGAGGCTATCAGGATCACAGCAAGGAGCTTTCAGGACACAGGATGCAAGGAGACCAGGCAAAGGAAAATGACCCAGCAATGTCTTATGGGTACATAGCTCTAATATAGGCAGGGGAATCAGGGCAAGGATCAACAGGTGAGCAGCACACAGAACACCAATTAACCCCTGGGAGGCCACCCAGGAATTGGCAGCAACAGAAACACAAGGGAAAAAACATATATACAAATACAGAGGGCAGGAAGACAGATTTTCCAGCACAGAACGTGACAGTTGGGAGTACTGAATACTAGAAGCAAATAGGAGACAGAAACAAGGAACAGCAGATAAATCCGAGGCAGAGATATTGTCACGTTTACACTAGATAACCGTGGCGAGGATCACTATGGACAGACCTCTAACCCTCCGATCCTTAGCGTGGTCGGCACCACTATCCCTATCACTCCCAGCCAGGGAGAACAGGCACACCAGCAACAAAGAATATGACCCAGCGGTTTCGCAATAGAGTACGTACTGGAGCTCAAACGGTTAACCTTGTCCACAACTGGAGAGTAGCCTGAGTAGAGCTTTTTGCAGCAGGGGTCAGAATAAACTTGGTCACATATACAGTTCAGTTTCACAACAGGTAGGGTTCTCATACACTCTGGTTTGTCAACTGGGCAGATCGATTGATATTCAGAGTCAGCACTATGCAGGACAGACATATACTCTGAGACCGCGTGGTACAAGATAAACATATCACACTCTCCGTAAAACATATACTCAGCGTCTGCTTTAAGCACAAACGGGGTTAGAAAGAGAATGGTCCAGAAGGCAGTCCGGGTCAGCAACAATCAGGGTCCTCATACAAGCAAAATCGGCAACGTAATAAAGAAAGCAGTGAAACACAAGGAATACAACAGGCGATGCGGGAACTAACTCCATGTCAGGGCGACAAGCTATTTCTCGCGCGCTGCATTTACGGCCAGCGGCTCCACGTCACCACACTGTGCCCCGCCCCTCCAGACGCATGACGAGCTGGAACTCCTGGCACTCGGCCAGCCATCAATGCCGCCAGGTGTCCGGCCGCCTGCGAGGACCTGCAGGCACCGAGGACATGACAGGTATCAGGCTGGAAGCAGCCAATAAATGTAGTCAAAGTCCAAAGCAGGGGTCTTGGCAGGTGGCAGGCAATTTGAATAGTAAAGTCCAAAGAAGGGGGTATGGTACATGGGAAATCCAAAGTATTGAAGGCCACAAGGAACAGGTGAAGGTACCGGTAGGTTTCACAGAGGAATGATCAGATAGGAGGCTCAGAAGGCTAGAGATCAGGGAACTTCAGGCAAGGAACGTCTGGTCAGGAACACCTGAGCTCATGATTAAGTCCTAGGGATGAAACGCGTCGAGCTGACTTGTGTTTTATCGATCTTATCGTCCCCCCGCCAGCTTGCTGTTCGTGGATTACAGAGGAGTCTAAGCTTCCGGTCGTCTGACCTGTTGGTCCGCGAGAACCTGCTTCCACTGGATAGCTCTATTGGCTTTCTCGGAGTTTACCCTGGCCAGGATTCTCCTGTTCGAGGACCATACATCCCGGTGGCGGTGACTATATGGACGAGATTGTTTTAATATGCTTATGTGCACACTTTTTGTAACGTGTGCCACTTATCTTGTGAGTGGCTTTTATGCTGGTTTATACAATAATAAAATTTTCATACAGTGTTATGCTATGACAGTTTATTTATGCTTCTAGCCACTGGTACCCAACAACTGGCTGCCTCACAAAAGATATCGACCATTTCTAAAGGTTGTATTGTTTACTGCAGTACTTTTTGTTTTATATTTGCTGTATTAGCACGATGTGGTGGAGAGTGCTGTGAACTGTAGTAGTCTCTCTTTAGGGTTATATACTTTCACTCTTTTTTATGGTCAGGAACACAGCCAGGACTTCAATGAGGAAGCCTGGAGTAGAGGGCATAGCTTCTTCTTAAGGAGGCCTCATTAGGCAGGGTGGAGTTGAACTGAGGCTCCAGAACTGGAGATGACATCCACGCAGGAAGTTCAGGAACCTGTGTTACACAAACTGAAGTCTAACATGTGCAGGGCTTAAAGGGACTGCCAGCGGTCAGAGCATACAGATCCTCCCACGACTTTTTGTTTATGGACTGACCATTCTCTCCAGCCTGCTGCCACATCCATTACTTTCCCCTGTTGCTGTAACTCTCTGTGTTGCCTTTGTTTATTTACCCCAGTGTTCCTGTATAGTAAGTCTCCTTTATGTTTTGTATTTCCCTGTGTCCTTAGTTTCCTGAGGTTCTCCTGTTTTCTAGTTACCCCCTCTTCAAACACATCACAGTAATCCTTATATACATCTGGTAACTGAAGGATCGGTGTCGTACATATCAATCCATTATCCTGTTTAACCCCTTTGCTGTAGCTGACGTGTGAGGGTCGTCATAGAAACATAGAAAAATGTCGGCAGATAAGAACTTTTCGGCCCATCTAGTCTGCCCAATTACATGGATACTTTACCTGGATTTATCTTTTGTTTAGGATAGCCTTATGCCTATCCCATGCCTGCTTAAATTCAATCACTGTTTTGGCCTCTACCACTGGGGGGATTTCCCTGCTACATGTGGATGACATGACGTTCCCCACATGTCATGGGGTCTACGCAGTGTAGGGGAGACTCCAACCGCTTGGGTCGAAGTCTGACCTTTCCAGCACTTTTAACCCCTTTAGGTGCCAGTACCGCAATACTTTGCCGGAGTGCAGACTTATCCAGGAGGGGGCTTACATCTTGGATGTCAGCTCAGCCTCTGGGGCCTCCCATCCAGTGATATCATTGTGCATGGTCAAAATGATGTCAGGGGATTCCCCCTTAGCTGCCATGGGAATTCTCTATGGAAATCCCTATGGTAGTGGGGTTCTTTGGACCGATCCGTGCCTCTGCCCAGAAGAGAATGGGACCTCGGCAGTATTTCTCACTCTGCGGCTGCTACAGGGCAAGACCGGGAGGCCAGACAATGTGCAATGTGTGGGGTTCTCCCGAGGTGACATACAGAACATCTGGGCAATGTTCTGATCCCGGGGGAGTTATCTTACAGTTACGTGCATGGTGTCAGGTTAGAGCCCCGGATGCAGGGTACAAATGGCAAAAACAGACAGCTTACAGTAGAACATGGGAAGTTTATTCACAGGCACAATAAACAGCAGAAAGCTACAGAATACAAATCAAGGCAGAAACAGATGAAAACTCACAAGGATGATAAAAAGGTAGGGATCATAACGAGGAACAAAGGAACACTGCAGACTCAGTGCAAGACCGGAATATATACAGTGTTCATCCAGCAGGTTCAGGTTGCACCATACACACATGTATGTAAAGGCAAGTCTGAAGGGGGGTGACTCACTTAAATAGGATGTGCATGGGCAAAATCAGGCTGAATTAGGAAGTAGTGGAGACATTAATCAGGAGTAGGGATAAGCCGTACACGCCTGTGTTCAAACTCGAACAATTTCAAAAGTTCGAGTTCGGACGCGAACACGATCCGAACTCAATGCAAGTCAATGGGACTCGAACGTTCGATTTTTAGAGTGCCCTGCAAGAGGGCATATATGCAAGATATTTGCCATAAAAGGTGTATGGGGGTCTGGGTAGTGCCCGGGGGGACAGGAAACAAGAAAAAAAAGTTTAAAAAAATTTGTTTTTAAAGGAACAGTGATTTTTCCATGAAATAAAGGTTAAGAATAAAAACAAAAAAATACTTCAAATATCGTGCCTAGGAGGTCCACATAACCTGCCCGTGAAGTGGTGGATTTGTCGGATGTATAGAAACAAACAAAAAATGACATTTCAAATGACGGTAAATGTTTTTCCTTTAATCTATTCATAAACAACTGCTTGGGGCAGCAGCCTGTATGAAAAGAGGAGACGTTTTAACACAGGCAGAACAAGTTTAGTGATTTTTTTGGCTAAATTATGGTGAAACTTATGCAGGCTTTGGATGAAAGTAACAGGTGCATTAAAATTGGGCCTTTGGTGCCAGCTAGTGCCTTCCCACCGTAACCCCTCTGAGGTATCGTGGAAGAGTGCAGTGGTGAAGATTTTGGGAATGCATTAGAGATCCCCGATCTATTCAGTTACATCAGCATCAGGGGAGTGATAGCTGCTGATCCAGGACGGATTCATTTTTATAAATGTCAGCCGGTCTACAGAGTCGGTGGACAGACGAACTCTTTTGTCTGTGACAAAACCTCCAGCGGCACTGAACGTCCTTTCAGAAAGCACGCTGGATGAAGGGCAACCTAGCAGCTCCATAGCATATTGGCCAAGTTCTGGCCAGTGATCCAATCTTAACACCCAGTAAGCCAGTGGATCATCTGCTGTAAAGGTATCCAGTTCTGCCCTTGCCCCTAGATAGTCCTGCACCATATGGTGAAGACGCTGGCAATGGGTGCCTACACTTGATGTCCCTGGGCGTTGTAGACTAAAAAAATTGGAAAAGGCATCAGTCAAGCGGCCCCCTTCACTGCTCTTCCTCTGATAAACAGCAGCCTCAGAAGCACCTGTGTCATCACTTGGTAACCTACCAGTGTCTGGAAAGGTGTTACACATGTGTCGCTTTAGAGCATCCTCAAGTTGTTTCCTCCTGTGCTCCCTCTGTGAGGGCAGGATGAGCTCTGCAACCTTACCCTTGTATCGTGGATCAAGAAAGGTTGCCAACCAGTAATGATCCCTCTCCTTGATAGCACGAATCCTGGGGTCCTTTAGCAGGCTTTGCAGGATAAAGGAGCCCATGCAGCATAGGTTGGAGGTGGCATTAGCTTCAGAGTGTTCCTGGTCGCTGAGGATGACCGTATCGTGCACTACCTCCTCCCAGCCATATACTAGTCCTTGGGTTTCTGGGGACACAAACACTCCCTTGAGGAATCTCCACCTTCAATGCCCCCACAACTTAAATATTCCTCCTCCTCATCCTCCTCCTGTCTGATCTAAAAGACCCACAGGAATGCTGTCTGCGTAAAGACTGGGGCCTTGAGAGCTAGGGAAGTTCTCCTCTTCCTCCCACTGCTCTGCCTCTAGTGCCACATCTATAATTCCCAGCAGAGAGCGCTCCAGCAGGAACACTAAAGGAATTGTGTCAATGATGCATGCACTGTCCCTGTTCACCATCCTCGTTGCCTTCTCAAATGGTGACAGTACAGTGCATGCATCCTTGATCATCAGCCACTGCAGGGGGGAAACAAAGTTGTCCTGAACCTGTCCTTCTGCCATACTCACACAGGAACTCATTGATGGCCCTCTGCTGCTTGTGCAGACGCTTCAGCATTGCCAATGTCGAGTTCCACCTGGTGGGCATGTCACAGATCAGATGGTTTGTGGGAAGGTGGAATTCTCTTTGAATTTCTGCCAGGCGAACACTTGCTGGGAATGACCGTCTGAAGTGGCAGCAGACTTTTCTGGTCTGCCAGCCCTGGGTACCTGGTTAGAAAATGCTGTACCACCAGATTTAGGACGTGTGCTAGGCATGGTACATGCATCAACTTACCCAGGCGTAGGGCGGAGACAAGGTTGTTGCCATTATCACAGACGACCATTCCCAGCTCAAGCTGGCGTGGTGTTAACCATCTCTGCACCTGCCCCTGCAGAGCTGACAGAATTTCTGGTCTGGTGTGGCTACTGTCCCCTAAACAAACCAGCTCAAGCACAGTATGGCATCTTTTTGCTTGAGCCATTGCGTAGCCCCTGCCACGCGTCGGTTTAACTGCCACTTTGCCAGAGACATTGAAGGAGGAGGAAGAGCTGGTGGAGCACACAGACCTCATACAAGCAGCTTTCTGGAGGCGTGGTGGATGAGCAAGCTCCAGCACAGAGCCCCGTCCTGGATCCCTCCCAGCTGCAATCAGAGTTACCCAGTGTGCCGTGAAGGAAATGTAACGGGCCCTGTCCATGCTTGCTGGACTACGTGTCTAAAGTAATGTGCACCTTGCTGCTGACTGCCTTTCCCAATGACTCCATAACATTGTCTTCCATGTGCTGGTATAGTGCTGGAATGGCCTTCCGTGAAAAGAAATGGTGTTTTAGAACCTGCCACTGTGGTACAGCACATTTGGCAAATTCACGGAAGGAAGCAGAGTCCACCAGCTGGAAAGGCAGCAATTTTGCCAAGCTGGCATTTAGACGTTGTGCATGTGGATGGTTGGGACAATATTTTTTCTTCCGCTGCAGCAGCTGGGGCAACGAAATCTGACTGCATAAATCTGCAGCTGATAGGATGCTGGCAGATTCAGAGGAAGGACGTGGTACACCCATTACTGTAGCATCATCTCTGTCAGTGTAGGTTGTAGGCAATGACATGGCAGGACATACTGTATAGTGGGGGTAGAGACAGATGAGGAGGAGAAGGACCTATGCAAAGTGTTGTGCCAACGGGATGCGTGGCAGGTGGTCATATGTCGCCTCAAGCACGTGGTACCCAAGTGTGTGATGTCTTTCCTACGATTGATCCTCTTCCGACATAGCTTACAAATAGCAACGCTGCAGTCTGCTGCACATGTCGTGAAGAACTCCCAGACAGCAGAGATCCTGGACGTGTGCTGCGAGACAACAGCGCTCTGCACCTGAGCAGCTCTGACATCTGATGCCTTGGACTGGCTACAGTTGCGCATAGAGGACGTTCTGCCTCGTTTATGTTGTGCCTCCTCCTCCCTTGACTCCTCTGTTCGATCAGGCACCCAGGTGGAGTCAGTGACCTCATCATCGTCATCACCCCCTATCTCTTCATCACTGGAGCCAACCTCGCAATATGCTGCAGCTGCTGGGAGTACATGAGTGCCAGTTCTTTGTGTATCACTGGCACCCCCTCCCTCTAGGTTGATTATACTCCCTTCCTCAACCTCAGAATTTGAATCACAGCACTGGAGTTGCTGCGCATCCTCAAGCAGCATGTCACTGTCATTGTAGTCAAACAATTCAGCTGACTCCTCCGTGTACGGTGGTGAGGCACCCAGGTGGAGTCAGTGACCTCCTCATCATTGTCATCACACCCTATCTCCTCGTTACTGGAGCCAACTTGGCAGTATGCTGCAGCTGCTGGGGGAACATGAGTGCCAGTTATTTGTGTATCACTGCCACTCCCTCCCTCTAGGCTGATTATACTCCTTCCTCAACCTCAGAGTTTGAATCCGAGCACTGGAGTTGCTGCGCATCCTCAAGCAGCATGTCACTGTCACTGTAGTCAAACAACCCCTTGTGTCTGGCCAGTGGCGACTCTAGGAACAATATTTAGGGGGGGGCACAGAAGATACCGCAGTCAAAACTCGGGGGGCACTAATAATTTTCACCACTAAATCATATCACTGAATAAAACTAAGGGCCCTATCACCTGGTGTGAGCTAAAACACCATCACTAAAGGAAAAATTTTGTGCGAGTCGCTAAAACTTACAGGGTTATTCAGAGAGCGTGAAAAGCAGGAGAATGACTGGAGAATGGAAAATTCTTGGTCAAAATAGCTAAACCAGAAAAATTCTCTCAGTCATCTCACTTTCCAAATCGGCTATTTTGACCTAGAATTTTCCATTCTCCAGTCATTCTCCTGCTTTTCACTGCTTTCTGAATAACCCTGTTAGTGCCTGACGACCTACTAACAGATCACCTTGTCTGCAGTAGTCCATGAACAAGGTCGTTTGGTGCACGCTAGGGAAACTCTAAGACCTGGGTTGAGACCCAGCGCTAATGCAGTTGTGTACAGGATAGAACTGTTTTTCTTTTCCATACCTATCCCCCGCCCTCACAAGCTTGAATATGAACACATCCAGTGAATAACCTCACACCCCAGCATTATTAAAATCCTCCACGGTGGCCGTATCATCCATGTTTTGATGCACACATATATTAAGGCTGATGGGCATTGCATGATAAATGCCACCCAACAGCACGTAGAATTATTACACTGCATTTAATAGATCCAAAAGGAAGGCCAGGTGAGCGACAACAATTTCCCTGCTGCAGCATAGCAATAATACATGTTTCAGGGCAAGACTTATTCACGTGTCCCTTTAAACATGGTCCACACAGTCACCCTAATAATCAACTGCTTACATACTCTGAATAACCCCCAGCATAAAATGTGGCAATATATTAGAATTAGGATATACAGTCATGGCCGAAATTGTTGGCACCCCAGACATTTTTCCAGAAAATCAAGTATTTCACTCAGAAAAGTATTGCAGTAACACATGTTTTGCTATACACATGTTTATTCCCTTTGTGTGTATTGGAACAAAACAAAAAAAGGGAGGAAAAAAAGCAAATTGGACATAATGTCACACAAAACTCCAAAAATGGACTGGACAAAATTATTGGTACCCTTTCAAAATTGTGGATAAATAAGATTGTTTCAAGCATGTGATGCTCCTGTAAACTCACCTGGGGCAAGTAACAGGTGTGGGCAATATAAAAATCACACCTGAAAGCAGATAAAAAGGAGAGAAGTTCACTTAGTCTTTTCATTGTGTGTCTGTGTGTGCCACACTAAGCATGGACAACAGAAAGAGGACAAGAGAACTGTCTGAGGACTTGAGAACCAAAATTGTGGAAAAATATCAACAATCTCAAGGTTACAAGTCCATCTCCAGAGATCTAGATTTGCCTTTGTCCAGAGTGCGCAACATTATCAAGATGTTTGCAACCCATGGCACTGTAGCTAATCTCTCTGGGCGTGGACGGAAGAGAAAAATTTATGAAAGGTTGCAACGCAGGATAGTCCGGATGGTGGATAAGCAGCCCCAAACAAGTTCCAAAGAAATTCAAGCTGTCCTGCAGGCTCAGGGAGCATCAGTGTCAGTGCGAACTATCCGACATTTAAAAGAAATGAAACGCTGTGGCAGGAGACCCAGGAGGACCCCACTGCTGACACAGAGACCTAAAAAAGCAAGACTACAGTTTGCCAAAATGTACTTGAGTAAGCCAAAATCCTTCTGGGAAAACGTCTTGTGGACAGATGAGACCAAGATAGAGCTTTTTGGTAAAGCACATCATTCTACTGTTTACTGAAAACGGAATGAGGCCTACAAAGAAAAAAACATAGTACCTACAGTGAAATATGGTGGAGGTTCAATGATGTTTTGGGGTTGTTTTGCTGCCTCTCGCACTGGGTGCCTTGAATGTGTGCAAGGCATCATGAAATCTGAGGATTACCAAAGGATTTTGGTTCGCACTGTAGAGCCCAGTGTCAGAAAGCTGGGTTTGTGTCCGAGATCTTGGGTCTTCCAGCAGGACAATGACCCCAAACATACGTCAAAAAGCACCCAGAAGTGGATGGCAACAAAGTGCTGGAGAGTTCTGAAGTGGCCAGCAATGAGTCCAGATCTAAATCCCATTGAACACCTGTGGAGAGATCTTAAAATTGCTGTTGGGAAAAGGCGCCATTCCAATAAGAGAGACCTGGAGCAGTTTGCAAAGGAAGAGTGATCCAAAATTCCGGATGAGAGGTGTAAGAAGCTTATTGATGGTTAAAGGAAGCGACTGATTTCAGTTATTTTTTCCAAAGGGTGTGCAACCAAATATTAAGCTAAGGGTGCCAATAATTTTGTCCAGCCCATTTTTGGAGTTTTGTGTGACATTATGTCCAATTTGCTTTTTTTCCTCCCTTTTTTTGTTTTGTTCAATACACACAAAGGGAATAAACATGTGTATAGCAAAACATGTGTTACTGCAATACTTTTCTGTGAGAAATACTTGATTTTCTGGAAAAATTTCTGGGGTGCCAACAATTTTGGACACATGACTGTATGTGCATAAAGGATACATTATAATAGAGCTTACTGCAACAGCAACGACATTGCTGACCATATCCATTACTATGGTGTATGGGGCCAAGAGAACACCTGTGATGCATTCCTTTCAATTGCCTATTAATTTTGGACGAGGACCTAGTTTTTCTGGAGTTAGCACCAGGGTTGAGCAGTAGGTAAAATGTTGCAATTAGTGCACCTCAAAAAATTTAGCGCTGGCACCAAGTGATCTGTTAGCTGGAAAAGCGCTAGAGATCTCTAGCACTCCCTGTGTTAAGTATAGGACGCGGAAAGTACATTAAGCACGCGGTACAAATCGCTAATAGCAACGCGCTAAGTGATTTTTCCCATTTGTAGCGGGAAGCAAACGATCTGTTGGTCAGGCGCTAGACTCAATTAACCTGGCGCTAACGCAAACTCACGCCGATGCAAGGGTTAGCTCACACCAGATAATAGTGCCCTAAATAAGTATATATAAATAAGATTCCAAAACCCCAGAGTAATGTGATGCAATGAGTAATGTGATGCAATGATGCCTTTTTTTGTTGTACTAACCTGATACTTAACCACTTCAATGCTAAGGACGCGCTCAGCGCGTCCTCAGCATTGCCGCTGGTATGCGGAGGACGCGCTGAGCGCGTCCTCGCATTGGGGTCAGCGTTCGGCCGGGTTCCGGCCGATCGCTGGCCCCTCCGGTGCGGGCTGACATCCTGGATGTCAGCCCGGCATCCGGAGCAGTGGCCGCCATTATTATGTGTCATCGCGCCCCCGCGATGACACATAATTCAGGCGCCCCCCCCGCATGTGCGGAGGAGGCGCCTGAAAGGGAGGGGGGGAGGTCCTTCGGACCTCTCTCCCTCCCGATCGGCGGCTCACAGGGGCTTAACCCAGGCATCATTTGGAAGGGCACAGCCTGCCCTTCCAAATGATGCCTGGCATTAACCCCTGGGGAGCTGGATCGCAAATCGGCGCTGAAAAGCGCCGATTTGCGATCCTTCCCGGGAGCTGGCCGACATCTTGGATGTCGGCCAAGCTTCCGGGAACTCCCCCAGAGGACTGGCGTCATCGTGCGTAGCACGATGACGCCAGTCCTAGCATTAACCCCTAACTGCCACGAACTGTGGAGATAGGGAGTTCCAATGAACTCCCTATCTCCCGATCCGTGGCAGTTAGGGGTTAAATTTTGATATCGTTGGATCGGCCAGAGCATGGCCGTTCCAACGATACCAAACATGAAAGTAAAAAAAATTGTAAAAAAAAAAAAAAAAAGAAAAATAAAAATAAAAAAAAAAAAAAATAAAAAAAAAAAAAAAAAAAATAAACACTTTTTTTTTTTTTTTTTGTTTTGTTAATGCAGCAATATTGTTCCCATTTCAATTATAATGTGAACAATGATGCTGCATTAACGATTTTTGTATGCGGTGCGTTTGTTAAAAATGGTGTCATTTTCCCCAAAAAAAAATGTAACGAGACCCCATCTCTAATTTTTTTAACAAGCGCACCCCATACAAAATATAACCGCAATTGCTCGCATGTTAAAATGTGGAAAAAAACACTTTACACGCTGTAAATTATTGAAAATACATATTTTATTGCATTTTTTGTTATAATATACAAACATGACATAACGTATACATATAATAATGACATATTATGAATCTACCGAGTCTGACGGAAAGAACGATATATAATATGTCGATGTCATATACTAAAATAAGCCTTCAAAACACGTTTAAACATGATGCGCAAAACAGGTAAAAAATGACCTCAGCACAGGGGCGGGAAAAGCCTCAGCAGCGAAAGGGTTAAATTCAATATTTTATTTGCTGCAATTCGGCAGTTTTCGCTGAATGTCTGATAGCTGCTTCAGCGACTCCACTTTTAGCAAATTACAATGACCATTCGCTAAATAGGGAATTCACCTTATTTTCGGAAAAATAAATTCCCCGAAATGTGACGGAAAGCAGAGGATCTAAAGATCATTAGACCCTTTAGATTCTAACTTCCATAATAACCCCTAAAATGCCATAAACCCAGAGAAATACAATAAAAATAATAAACAATGTGGCATTTAGCTACCCCTTAACCTGTAAAATGCCATTCATCAAGGGAAAACATGAAATGAATACACTGAGGCATGTAGTTTACCCATCAACCTGTAAAATGCCATTAATCAAGGAAAAACCAAATGTATACTGTAAGGGATGAAGTCTGCCCATTAACCCCTAATATACAACTAAAACCAAGGCAAAAACTAACGTAATACACAATGTAGTGTATAGTCTGAACATTAACCATTTCACTGCTGAGCCATTTCAACCCTGTGAAAATGTTTAAGTTTAAGTACACGTTTTTATTTAATGTTTTATGACTTATACTTCACACTGAATATGGTCATGTTGGGTATCATTGGAAAGGCCATAATCTGCCCTTTCGAATGACACCTAGTTCTTCCATATACGATGCATAGCAATGGAGATATGTTGGTCCGAAGAAATGTGGGAAGCTGGATGCTGATTTTTGGTGGGGGGGCACATGGGGGGGCAAGGAATAACCTAGGGGGGTAATTGCCCCCCTGTAGAGTCGCCTATGTGTCTGGCTCATGAGCAACCCTGGTATCCGGCTCATGAGCCTCCCTGGCATTAACCCCTGGTGTCTATTGTTCTGTTCACATATACCTCTGGTTCTGTTTGTTTCTGGAAATGGGTAGTATTACCGACCATTCTAAGGATCGGTAGTGTAGGATAGCCCATCTGCATGCAGGGATCAGTCATTATATCCAGAAGTTACGTGACCGTACAGACACAGGCAACCAATTTTAAAGTACTCTCTAGATGGTATGCCACCCCAGTGGTGCACCAGAAGATCTTCCCGATGGTCCTGAAAACCTGTTGGAGATGCCACAGCATGATCAGATCGCTCAAACAATTCAGCTGACTCCTCTGAGTATGATAGTGAGGCTACGGCAGGAGTAGCTGTGGACATGGAGGATGAAAATAGATGTTTTGGCAGCTGAGGTGGACTGTAAACCACTACAAGCCTGGCTGGCAGAGGACTCGGAGGATGAGGATGGCCTGGTTAGCCAATCCTGCAAATCCTCTGTATGTTGCTGCTGCTTAAGACGGCCAGCACCAGTTAGAAACAAGGACAAGCGTGCCCCTGCAGAGGATGCACCATGTCCAGGGGCACAGCCTTCCGACACAGAGGCTGCTTGCCCTCTTATCTGTGTCTGGGAGCATCTGCCTGTCCTTTTTGGTCTTTCTGACATGGTGAGTGGTATATAGATTTTCCCGAAAAATGCTATAAATCAGTGATACAGCTGGCAACACCCAGATTCTACTCTGAATAGATAAACAGATGAACTCTGATTAAACTGTGTTATTGTATGGTATCTAGAATTAGATTAAAGATGCACAGATTTTCCAGAACAATGCTATACGTCAGTGATACACCCTGATTACCAGAGCCAACACACAGATTACAATTCCCAGATATCTGCTAGAAATCTGTGAGACCCCAATAGCTGGCAATGAGAAGACACAGATTACAATTCCCAGATATCTGCTAGAAGTATGTGGGACCCCTTGATAGCTGGCAGTGAGAAGACACAGATTACAATTCCCAGATATCTGCTAGAAGTATGTGGGACCCCTTGATAGCTGGCAGTGAGAAGACACAGATTACAATTCCAAGATATCTGCTAGAAGTATGTGGGACCCCAATAGCTAGCAGTGAGAAGACACGGATTACAATTCCCAGATATCTGCTAGAAGTCTGTGAGACCCCAATAGCTGGCAGTGAGAAGACACAGATTACAATTCACAGAAATCTGCTAGAAGTCTGTGAGACACACTGAAAGAACAATCTCCTCTCACTCCTGCAAAAAAAACACGTGCTGGGGCTACGGGGAAGCCTTATATAGTGTGCTGCGGGACTTAGCTCTGTGAGCCCATGATTGGGCAAAATTTGCCCAATCAGGACTCTGAGCCCTGATTTGGCATAGTCTTGCACATGTCTTCAACCTGACCTGTGGGTGGCACCGGGATGCAAGATTCTAAACCCAGGATGCGATGAGGCACCACTCCAGGGATATGTGGTGAGTTGCAGGAACACAAATGGTGGTTTGGAGCAGAGGGGCAGGACACGTAGAGGGATTGAAAATGGAGAAACAGAAAACAAACCAGGAAAAACGGGAACTTGGATATACTGGATACTGCGGGGAACGACTGGTAAACACGGTAAGTTTCAGGATTCAAGGTTTTCAGGCTAATACAGGAGAGCCAGCATACATGTCCTCTCTTTCTGGATATAGATTAGACAATGCTGGAACAATGTGGAGAGAGGGGGGCAGGGCCCTTTATTTTGGAAGGACAGGTGGGGTAGTGTTTCACTAGGTGTTTCACTTTTAACCATTTGTGTGCAGGAATCCCAATGCTGGTTCTGAGATGAGCAAGGATTAAAGGGGGCTGCCAACGTACAGTTCAGACACCTGACAGCATGGGTCTTCTTCAGACCCCTCTGTTCCATCACACATGGGTCGTGACAAGTCATAGAAAAACATTACTGGAACCAGAACATATTAGACCTGCACTGGTATATCGGTGTATGACAACAGGTCCAGATAGAACCCCCAATTTCTTCAGAAAATGCTTACAACCAGTTTATGCAAACCAACAAAGGGAATTTGACTCATTGTATTGTTAATTATAAATGACAAAACAAAGGGAAACAATTATGTGGAATTTCCTATTAATCTCTTCACTGTTGTGATAGTCCGTGTATATTCCTACTTTTTGAATATATCAGAGAGTTTTATTTTTAATACCTTTTCTCAATTCTACCACATTTCTAGCTTGGCTATAAGCTCCACCAAATGTGAGTTAGTACTTTGAAATTTATATTTCCACATTTTCATCAGTGGATCTGCACAATGAAGTCTGCTTGTTTTTAGGTTTTACATATATCAAAATTGGAAGAAGATCCCTCTCATCCAAAGGGTGTGGGTCACCTTTAAATACAGAAGCAAAGGACCCGAATGCACATACCCACTCAGAGCCAGTGTTGGGGCTCTTTATTTGTGGGATCAGTACGTAATTACTCATAATGTACATTGTATAATTCGCTCTGCACTATTATGTAATTTGCTTCCTTTTTATGTTACCCATATGGATGATACAAAATAAGAGAACCACCATATGATCCAAGAGCGACTACCATCGCGCCGCCAGATACGTATTTTTCATATCTTTGACACACTGGTTTGGGGGAAACCACTAATTTCTAGGGATGTGCGTTTGGGGTTTTGGAATTTCGGAATTTTCACGAAATTTCCCGATTCGTGCATTCGGATTTGGACGATTTTCCGAAAATTTTAAGATCCGAAAACGGCAGATCCGAACGAATTTTCGTGCCAAAACGAAAACTTGTCGGAATTTTCGAATGGACTAGAAATGTGTAAAATCGAAATTAATTTACGTTCCATTCGTGGTTTCGGCTCCATTCCTGATTTCAGTTCCATTTCAGTAATTTCAGACATCGTATTTATATCGCTGATTCTGTAATTAAATTTTGTATCATTCCCATCTCAAAGTATCCTTCCTGTAAAACCAGAGAAATCTCAATGTATCCTTCTTGTAAAACATGAAAAATCTCAATGTATCCTTCTTGTAAAACATGAGAAATCTCAATGGCAGAATTATCGTATCGGCAGAATTATCGTATTGGCAGAATTATTGTATCGTATAATTATCGTATCTGAAAAACCATTAGTTTACATCAAAACGAATAGACACTTTGAAACGAGGAGAACAGACGTTTCCGAAAAACACGAAAATTTCCGAAATCAGGACAAGTCGATATGAAAAACGAAACAAAACAAACCGAAATGAGTCGAAACGAAAATTTACAAAATCCGAATGAACCGAACCGAAAAAAAAATTAGTGCACAAGCCTACTAATTTCTGGTTGGCTGTGGAGAATTGGTGGCAGTACAAGCAGGGGCGTCTACCACTCTCTCTCTTGTATATATTTCATTTGATTTATTTATTTGTGTACAAAGATCTTATCTTTTAGTGCAAACTGCCTTTTATATGTGGACCTTGCACTTGCCCAGAGTGATTGCTCACTTGCACTTGTACAGGGTGATTCATATAGACTCAAACCCAAAGTTTTCATTATAGATCATGAAAAAAAGGAAATGAATGCATTTCAGTAAACAAACCTTCTCTTGTGTTAAGCACTAGGGATGAGCTGTTCGGTTCGGACGGTTCGGAGTTCAAACCGAACTTTGGTTGTTCGACAGTTCGCGAACTTCGAACTTTTTGGGTGTGTTTGGTTCGAGTTCGCAAAAAAAAGAAATTTTGAAAAAAGTATAGAAAATGCTTAAAAAAATACTAAAAAATCTAGAAATAAAGAGACTCTTTACTGCAGAATATTATAAGCAACGGTTTATTAGATATTAATTTAAAAACTAATGTGTACGTGCAAAGATTCTCAACTCTGAATGACCTGTGTTTTTCAAACGTCATAACAGGTGTTTTTAGTCTGGTCTAATCAATTTGATACATTGTAGACTATACTGAGGGGGTGGGGTGGTGTCTGCTTCTGATTGAGATTTAAGAAGTGTCAATTTCCCTCCTAAAACTTCTAATATGCTCTATTTCACCGCTGTGTGCTCAGCTCATTTTTACCGCTTTCGCTCATCATGTTTAAACGCGATTTTGAAGCCACATTTTGTTAAATGACCGACATGTTGGATATCGTCTTTTCCGGCAGACTCCGCAGATCCATAATATATCATTTTTATATGTATACGTCCTGTCCTGGCTGTATATTATGAAAAAAATGCAATAAAAATAGAATTTTTAATCATCTGCAGTGTGTAAAGTGTTGTTTTTTTTTTTACATTTTAGCACCTGAGTGTTTGCGGTTATGTTTTCTATGGGGTGCGCTTGTACAAAATTTAGAAATGGGGACTTGTTACATTTTGTGGGGGGAATTACGTGATTTATAGCAAATAAACCCCATAGAAAAAAATCATCGTTCACATTATAATTGCAATGTGAACAATATTGCTGCATTAATAAAAATATCACACCAAAAAATACATGTTTTTATTTTCTTTTTTCTTTTTTTTACTTTATACCTGGTCATGTTGGGTATCATTCGAAAGGTCATGCTCAGGCCTTTCGATTGACACCCTCCATGACCCACTAGATGCCTGGAGATATCGGGGTTCAAATGAACCCCCTATCCCCACCAGGGGATTGGCCTGGGCAATATATATACGCATGATGTGAGCTGGCCTGGGCAATATATATATAAACGCATGATGAAAATCTGCAAAGGATAAGGCACGCAAAGTGAAATTTTGATGTGTCTGAAATTGAAACTTACGTGACAACATTTATTTTTTTCATTAATTTAAGTTTGTTCAATACAGTTAATTTAAAATGGTTTAATACAGTTTATTTATATTTATTTTACCTTTACTATTGGTGCTTTTCAAACTTTATTCTTAAATAAAAAGAAATTTAGCAGTTTCATGTTGTCTCGTTTTTTTTTTTTTGGGGGTGCAAGTAGCTGGTCTTGCCTAGCGTGCAAAATAGTCTAGCACCGGCCCTGACCGCATGGTCCACCCCTGCACTCTTCCACAATACCACAGAGGGGTTACTGTATGATGGCACTTGCTGGCCTGGCACCAAAGGCACAATATTTGGCTGCACTGCCACCAGGGCCGGACTGGGAATAAAAATCAGCCCTGGAAAAAAATTTTAGACCAGCCCTATAGCACTAAGTTAAGTGACTTTAACGCATGCCCCATATTACAATCTGAACGCTAACGGGCTAAAAAATACAACCCTTAGAGCATTAGTGATTGTGCTCGCTTCTGTGAGCTTACTGTACTTTGCGCTTCCTATGTTAAGGATAGGGAGCGCAAAGTCCTAACGCAAATTACTGCACTGATGAGATAACGAAAAAGTTAACCACCACTAGAAGCTGGTGCTAACTGATACCATTTCTCCTGAATAATTTATCACCAGCTAAAAAAAAATAAAAAATCAGAGACTTACCTCTCATCCCGTAGCGAGAATAGTGGGCTGATCAGCCTCTTCTGACCACAGGGAGCAGAGTGAGACTGGGGACAAAAAGTTCTCAGTCTCCCTCCTCAAATCAAGTTGCGGTCCTGCAAGATCTCACGAGGCTCTATCCCGCACTTTATTATAATTGTTGCGCCTTACCATTTTTCCATTTTTTAAAGTCCCACATATACAGGGTTATTCAAAGAGAGCCAAACTGGCCTAGAAATTGCAAAAAACAGGGAATTTCCCTATACGGTGCAATTTCGGGGCCATTCGGCTATTCAAAGAGCAGGCAGTTTGGCAAACTTTGTTGAATTGCCAGGGAAAAAGGTGCCTGTTCAGCGTCAGTGAAATCCCCCATAGAGAAGCAATGGTTTATCTATTCACAGACACTGAACAGCAGAGAAATGACAGTGAAATCGCCCTGAAGTTCAGTGGTTTTATTCAACAGATTTAATCCGGCGAATCCCATAGGTTTCAATGTTAAAAATATTTCCATTTTATCCAATATCTAATAAACCATTTATTCTTTTAATTTGCAGCAAAAAAGTCTCTTTTTTTAGGCATTTTTCTGGTGAATTATTTTAAAATTAAAGTTGGGTGTTTTTTTTAAAACTCTTTATGTGGCTGCGTTGGGCAGACCGTCGGATACGTTCGGCAGTCTCTTCGGTGGCTTGCGGGTGCGTTCAGCAGTCTCTTTGGTGGCTTATGGGTGCATTCGGCAGTCTCTTTGGGAGGCTTGCAGGTGCGTTCGGCAGTCTCTTCGGTGGCTGCGCTTGGCAGGTGTGTTCGACGGTTTTCTCAGTGGGTTTGCGGCTGCCTTTGCGTTGATCTGCGGCATTCAGCAGGTTTGCAGCATTCGACGGGTCGATTCACCGCACTTTGGGGACCTTGCTGTGAATGCTGAATTCACCGCACGGTCTGCAAATTTAACTTGTCGAAGAGAGGTGAACCAGAGAGCACTGAAATGTCAGTGACAATTCGGTGCTCTCTGAATAACCCTGATAGAGTAAACACAGTAAACAGTTATTTATATAAATAGGACCAAATAAATCATAAGGAGAAATATCAGAAAAACTTCACTAGACATAAATCCCCCCACTGCAACTTAATTTACTCACAGTGTGCCTCTTTACCTCCCTGTCAGGACCAGAAGCTGCTGTTGGAATGGAGGAGGCAGGGCTGCACGGCTCCCCAGCACCATCAGCCCATAAATCAAGCAGCCTGTCGGGATTCCTCCCGGTATCCCGGTAGGCCAGTCCAGCCCTGACTGCCACTGACGCCTGTATCAGATTCATATCCTCAGAGGGGTTATGGTGTGAAGGCACTGTTGCCGACGCTAAAGGCCCAATTTTAGGCTAGGGTCAAACGAACGCATTTTTCGCAGAGAAAGTCAAAAAGTGCGTCCGAACGCATTGAGGTGTTTTTTCACTGAAAGAGCTTAAACGGTCATACGATGCGCATTTTTGTGCGTAATTTTTTACGGATCCAAACCAGGAAACTTTGGGTGTCTGGACGTTATGTTGGCCGGACATGAGCAGCGTCTGACGTCTCCTAATCACGTACACACGCCGCTATGCGGACGCAGCGCACTCTGTACGTCAATACTAGTGGTTCAGCGTTCTTGAAAAAATGCGTTCATTTTCCACTTGCATTGCGCGGCCGGACTTTCGTGCGGCCGTACTTCGTATATTGGCCGTCATTGCGTGTCATTTGATGCTAGTGCGGCCGTTATTAAGTGTGCCTAAACACACGTTAAAAGTGCGCTAGTCTGACCCCAGTCTTAAAGCACCTATTGTTACTTTCATTCAAAGCCTGCAAAAGTTTCACAGTTATTTAGCCAAAAAAATCACTAAACCTGTTCTGCGTGTCCGACTCCTAAAACGTCTCCTCTTTTCATACAGACTGCCGCCCCAAGCAGTTGTTTATGAATAGATTTAAGGAAAAGCATTTACCATCATTTGAAACATATTTTTTTTGTTTTTAAGTGTTTCTATACATCCTACAAATCCGCCACTTCACGGGCAGGTTATGGGGACCTCCTAGGCACGATATTTGAAGAATTTTTTATTTTTTATTTTTAACCCTTATTTCATGGAAAACTTTAAAAACTTTTTTTTAAAAACTTTTTGTCCTTGTTTCCTGTCCCCCAGGGCACTACCCGGACGCTTATACACCTTTTATGGCAAATATCTAGCATACAGTATATGCCCTCTTGGAGGGCACTCTAAAAACCGAATTTTCAGCCCCATTGACTTGTATTGAGTTCGAGTTCGGGTTCGGATTCGAACATTTGGAAAGTTCGGGTTCGGATCCGAACCGAACTCGGGAGGTGTTCGGCTCATCCCTATTAAGCACAACCAATGACAGTATGAAAGCTGCTCCTAGATGGCAGCATGACAATAACACTTTCAAAATAACAATAAGGCTTACTTCCAGGAACTGAGACCAGGTTATTTCCAGCAAGATGGTGCAACATGCCATACATTACATGAGTCAGTGGTATCAGCCCAAAATGTTTTTTGAGTGCCCTGTCATATTCAAGAATCTGTAGCCACACCAGGCTCCCTATTTTACCAGCCCATACTTGTTTTTGTGTGGCTATCTGAAAATAAAAAGCCCCGCACGATTGACACCTTAGTGCAGTGGTTCCCAACCGCAGTCCTCAAGTACCCCATACAGGCCAGGTTTTGCAGATCGCCTTGGGAAATGCAGACTGAATCCTGCAATCACTGATCAGCAAATTATATCACCTGTGCTGTGCTTCAGCTATCTGGAAAACCTGACCTGTTGGGGGTACTTGAGGACCGCGGTTGGGAACCACTGCCTTAGTGGATAACATTATGAATGAGATTCAAAACATTGGTGCATATTAACCCCTTTAGGACGGGCAGGTGGTGCCCATTGGGGGTGAGTTAACAACCGACGTGTGTCGTCCCAAGCTGCAGATTGCAGCCTGCCCTGCAGCCGACGTGTGTCACATTTCATTGGCTGCCGGATGTCCCCGTGCATCCAATGATGCGTGGCACGCAAAGGCTGCTGGGAAGGGCCGAGGCGGCCCATTGAAGACAGCGGGGTATACCTGTACGCCCTACATCTTCAAAGCACTCCCGCTGCCAGGACATCATAACATGTCCTGGGGCGGCAAGGGGTTAAGATAAGATAGCGGCAGCATGCAGCTTCGACCTGACATGTGCCTAACAGCAAATTCCAGCACGTGTTACAATGTCATGTACTCAACATTAGAGGAGGTTCATTTCTTGAAACCTTAATTTTCATTCATTCATTTAAGATCTAAAACAAAAACTTTGGGTTTTGGTCTATATGAATCGTCCAGTGGCTCCTACAACTATGTGGAACCTTGCTGCAAATCCTGGAGAATGCAATACTTTCGCAGATTCAATTTCCTTTTAATACATAAATGTCTATACATATATTTTTTTTATCCATGTATTCCTATTTTTTTTTATTTCTATGTTTAATACAAACATTTACTATTTCAAATAAAGGTAATTGTCAACTGTTCTGCATGTTTTCTTTTTTTCCTGCCCTAGAGCATAATTTTTATATTGCCATTTAAACTGTATGTTGTACGGGACAGATAGTGATTAAAAGTGCTGATCTATAAAAAAAAATTCCATAAACCTCCTTTATTAAAACAATAATCTGACATATAATGCCTACAGGCTTCACTAACTAAATACAAGATAAAAATAAATGTGCAAAGCTCTTACAATGTGATAAATGGAAAAAAAGATTCATGTGTTTAAAACGGACAGAATATGGTGCAAGTGTCTACATTCATTAATTCATCAAAGACATTACATTACTCATTAGAATATCTTAATTATATTAATGAAGATGTCCTGCAAGTAGTTTTCTCTTTTGTGGCAAATGTATTGCAAACAGAAATGAAAAATAAAAGTTTTATCCACTGCAAAGCACGTAATAATGCTTAACCCCTACACTGCCAAGTGATTGAACATAAAGGCACTAGCAGGACTCGCTAGGTTTATTGAAAATGACTTTCCATTACCCACACAGTAAATATACACAGATGTGTCCCTGTTGACAGGCTGGCCAAAAAGTGCTACGTGAGTTTGACAGCAAGTACAAAGGAATTGTTAATGAAATTAAGGCTCTTGCTGATAAACTCAAGGCAGCTGAGGGCAAACTGGAAGAATATCAACAGCAAGATCTGCTGAAAAGTGAGATGCAACACGAAATCGAGATGGAAGAAAGTGAGCACAAATCAAGCATGGACCTTACAAACCAGCATCTTCCTACAAGTTATTCAAGTTGATGATTTCATACCTAAAATCGATGGCAATGCTAACAAATACAAGCTTATAGATGACGAACAGCAAGTGGACCAGGAGGTGCTGTATCTGAAAGGCAGACGTGTAGAAGTGAAGGCCCCCAATTTATCAGACACCCTGAGCCCCAACGATGGAACTAGAGATGGCAAACGAACAACCCTAACATTAATGAAGGAGACCTTGTCTTGCTAAAAAGGACAAAATCGTTCATTTTAATTAACCCCTTAGTGACCGGGCGGTTTTACACAAATCCGTCCTTTAGTGACCGCTGCTGTTTTTACGTTTCTGCGCTGTTAGTGTTTACGTCAAATTTTCCTCTTACTCGTTTATGTAACCCACACATATTTTACACTGTTTTTCTCGTCATTAAATGGACTTTATAAAGATACCATTTTTTTCATCATTTCATATAATTTACTATAAAAAATATTGTGAAATATGACAAAAAATTGAAAAAACACCACTTTTTCGAACTTTGACCCCCAAAATTTCTTATGTATCAACAACCGTCAAAAAAAATTAATTCCTTAGTAGTTTCTAAATTTAGTACTGAGTTTAGCAATACCCAATGTTTACATATTCCTCGCTTTTTTCCTTATTTTATGCAACAATAAGTGCAAGTAGCACTTTGCCATTTCCAAAGAGTTTATTTTCAAAACTAGTGATAGTGACATTGTAACACTGATATCTGTCACTAATTCCTGAATAACCCTCCACATATACATATTTTTTTAAAGTACACAAATCAAGGTATTAAACTTGGGGTATTTTGACTCTTTCCATGCAAACCATTTTACCACAAATCTATGCCAAAGTTTGAGAAAAAAATTTTTTGGTGATTTTTTTTTTTTGAACGCAATTTAAGAATACATGTACTGTGAACTTTAAGGTTTACTGCCAAAGAGCACCCCAAAATATGTTCAGCAACATCTTCTGAGTAAATTGATACCACCCATGTATAGGTATGTTGGGTCATTTTGGGGCTAATAGGCCTTATTTGGGGGGTGCGCATTTCAGTTTTCCAACTTGGAATTTTCACATTTCGTCATCATGCACCTATGTCCTATTTGGGACATTTTTGAAGCCGGCCAAAGTAATTTACCCCCATCAAACCATATATTTTTAGAAAGGGCACACCCTAGGGTGCTTCAAAGAGTTGTATTTTAACACTTTCCATGCACTAGCTCTATGTCAAACTTTCAGGTAGTCACTTTTTGGGGGTTTTTTTTCACACACATTGTACTTTAGGCATGAATTGTCAAATCCAGTTATGGGTTACTGCCAAAAAACACCCCAAAATATGTTCAGCAACATCTTCTGAGTAAATTGATACCACCCATGTATAGGTATGTCGGGTCATTTGGGGGCTAATAGGCCTTATTTGGGGGGTGCGCATTTCAGTTTTCCAACTTGGAATTTTCACATTTCGTCATCATGCACCCATGTCCTATTTGGGACATTTTTGAAGCCGGCCAAAGTAATTTACCCCCATCAAACCATATATTTTTAGAAAGGGCACACCCTAGGGTGCTTCAAAGAGTTGTATTTTAACACTTTCCATGCACTAGCTCTATGTCAAACTTTCAGGTAGTCACTTTTTGTGTTATTTTTTCACACACATTGTACTTTAGGCATGAATTGTCAAATCCAGTTATGGGTTACTGCCAAAAAACACCCCAAAATATGTTCAGCAACATCTTCTGAGTAAATTGATACCACCCATGTATAGATTTGTTCTGTTGTTTTTGGGTGCTACGCCAATCTTTGACGTGCTTGTCAATTTTCTAATTTGACATACAGTATCTTCTTTGCTTATCTCTTTTTAGGGGCCTTTTTACATACCCCAGTTTTATGAACGTGCATATATTTGGTAAGCTAACACCCCAAAGTATTGTAAATGGAGTGTTTTTATGCTATGGATGCAACCGTTTGCTCCAAACAAATTGGATACTGTTTGGTGGTCATTTTTCATTTTCACACCCACATCAGTTTTGGACTGTGATTTAGGAGACACGGTTGTTTTGTTACTGCATGAAAACTCTCCAGGTTGTTTTCTGCAAGGTCTCCTGAGTACACCCATGCTCCCCATGCATAGGTTTGCCAGGATTTTGGGAAGGTTCAAATACAATTTTTATGACTTTGTCATTGGAGTTGAAATTGAGATTATTTCTTCAGCTAGGCCTAGCTTTGGTTTTGGGTCTACCGCATACCCCAGTTTGAATTATTGCCAGAAAATTGTTTATATTTGTTATGTTGACACCCCAAGGTATTGCATATGGAGTGCTTTGATGCCATGGATGCAACGGTTTTAGCCCAAAACATTTGAGAAGGTGTGTGGTGTAATTTTTCAATTTTCAGATTTTTACGCCCACATTAATTTGGACTGTGATTTAGGAGACACTGTTGTTTGTTACTGCATGAAAACTCTCCAGGTTGTTTTCTGCAAGGTCTCCTGAGTACACCCATGCCCCCCATGCATAGGTGTGCAAAGATTTTGGCAAAATACAGCACCAATTGTAGAACATAAAAATGTACGAATAAAATGTAAAAGTCTGGTGCCGTAAAAGAAAAAAAAAAACTAAACTGAACTAACTGGAGTGTGAGAAAAAATAGAAAGGAAAAAAAAAATCACAGATCACGCACAGTGTGATATATCTTGAAACAGTCCCCAAGACACAGACCGGGTTGTCCAGGGCATTCTGGGCAGTAAAAGATTGTGTGTCTCTCCTCTGCCCCCTCTTGAAACACACCCTGCACCTTTTTTGGGGTTTCTGTTTGCCCTCAGTAGGGGGATTTTATAAATAAAATGCGTAGCCCCAACTCTGTCCCCCATCACCGCCCGGGGAGCAGGTGCATCCTGGTACAAAAAGCCCCGAAATGACCTGGAGCTGAAACTGTAAAAAGGACAGCGTCACTCCGGGGTTTGCCTTTTTGCAGAGCAAAAAGGCATTGTGGGTTGCAATTTGCATCAGGTAAATTGCAACCTCTTTGTACCAGGCCCTTGACTTCCGCATAATCTGGTAGGGCTGGAGCAGCTGATCTGCCAGATCAACCCCACCCATATGCCGGTTATAGGCTTTGATGCACACTGGCTTCCTGATGCGCTCAGCTCTGCCACGTACAGAGACCTCCACAGACCTCTCAGTGTGGATGGTGGATAGAAGGTATACATCCTTCTTGTCTCTGTACTTGACCGCCAACAGCTCCTCTTGGCGCAGAGCTGAGGTCTCCCCCCTTTTTAACTGGGTGCGGACAAGCTGTGCTGGGAAACCTACGCGGTTCTTGCGAACAGTACCGCATGCTGCTGTATCAAAACAATACAGCAGCTTGAACAAAGGGACACTTGTATAAAAATTATCAACATACAAGTGGTACCCTTTGTTCATGAGGGGAAAAAGTAGGTCCCACACAATCTTGCCACTGGTTCCCATGTGTTCTGGGCAACCTGGAGGGTCAAGGCTACTATCCTTTCCCTCGTACACCCGGAAGGCCTGAGTATACCCACTCTCGCTGTCACAGAGCTTATACACCTTCACTCCATACCTGAAGCGTTGGAAGGAATATACTGCTTGAATCCCAGCCTTCCCTTGTATTTCATTAGGGATTCATCCACGCAGATATTCCTTCCAGGTGTATAAGCCTCTGCAAACCTGGCGGCGAAGTGGGTAATCAGGGGGCGGATTTTATACAGCCTGTCAAACTGGGGATGCTCTCTAGGAGGGCACAGGCTGTTGTCACTGAAGTGCATGAAACGCAAAATGTTTTCATACCTTCTACGTGACATTGATTGGGGGTAAATGGGGGTAGAGCAGATGGGGCTACTGCTCCAGTAGGAGCGAATTGAGGGCTTCTTTATGATGCCCATCAGCATAGTAAGTGCCCAGAATTTCAGAAATTCTGGCACATCTAGCGGGGTCCATTGCTGCCTTGCCAAGTAGGAGTCTGGCTTCGCAGCACAATGCTGATGGGCATACAGATTTGATTGGGCCACGATGTGGCCCAACAAATCATCCCCCATAAACACCTGCAAAAACTGTGTGGCGGTAAATCCTGCAACATCAATATTGATGCCAGGATTTGCCGTGAAAGGAGGGATATCTGGCCTCTGGCGATGAGGCATTACCCACTCCTCAGCTGGAGCTGTGCGTCTCCTGCTGGCAGGTGGTGACCCAGGATCTGCATCAGAAACATCACTAGATACATCAGCCAGCGTAGATGATGTATCTAGCGACGTCTCTGAGCAGTTGGCGGGGTCGAAATCAGGGTCGGAGTCTGACGCAGATGCCTCAGATTCTGACGCCAGGATGGCATATGCCTCCTCGGCGCTGTACACCCTCTCAGACATTATATATAATAGATTATAAAATTTTATAATTATTATATATAATAAGCGGATAGTTGGTTCTTAGAAGAACCGTTGGGTTTCACAAGAAAATACAAATAAACACCTAAATCTCTCTAAATCACTCTAAACCTGCCTCAATTCTTCTAAATCTCCCTAAAATCTCTCTAAATCTGCCTAAATTTTTCTAATCTCACTAAAATCTCTCTAAATCTGCCTCAATTTTTCTAATCTCACTAAAATCTCTAACCTGTCAAATCTGATCTCTCTCTCTCGCTCACCAAAACACAAGTGAGGAGAGGGAGGAGAATCACAGAGGTCAGAGCCAATATTTACAAAATATTGACCTGACCTGACAAATTAGAAATTTAATTTAGATTTTTTTTTACTTTTGATTGGATGTTGCTAGCCTGCCTCTCTGATGAGGCAGGCTAGGAACATCCCACTCAGCCCCAAGATGACCCTGCCCTTAGAAGGGCAGCTCCATCTTGGCTGTCAGTTTATTTTATTTTATACCTTTTTATTGATTTTTATTTTTATTTTTTTTACTTTTTTACACTTTTTTTTACTCTGCTGGGTGCCTTGATCCCTCGAGGCACCCAGCAGAGCACCTGATCACTCATGTGATCGTTTTGTACTGAGTGCCACGATACCTCGTGGCACTCAGTACTTCCTGCCGCTACCGGAAGTGATCGCTCGGGGGGAGCGATCACTTAGCGGACCGGCGGCAGGTAAGCATATTGCAAGGATGCCTCGATGTCGAGGCATCCCTGCAATATACACAGAGCAGCTGGAAGCGATACCGATCGCTTCCAGCGCTCTCTAGAAGTGCTGGGCACCTCTCCGGTGAAACCGGATGTTGATCGCTCCCGGGGAGCGATCACAAGGTGCCCCGGCACTTCTCACCGCCATTGCACGGATGCCTGGACTCCCAGGCATCCTGCAATGGCGTTTGAGCTGCTGGAAGCGATCCGATCGCTTCCAGCGCTCTCTAGAAGTGCCGGGCACCTCTCCGGTAAAACCGGATGTTGATCGCTCCCGGGGAGCGATCACAAGGTGCCCCGGCACTTCTCACCGCCATTGCACGGATGCCTGGACTCCCAGGCATCCTGCAATGGTGTTTGAGCTGCTGGAAGCGATCCGATCGCTTCCAGCACTCAAAAAACCGCAGGACGTACCATGTACGTCAGCGGGTCTAAAAGAGACCCGCTGCAATGACGTACATGGTACGTCCTGGGTCCTTAAGGGGTTAATGGTCAATGTACTTATTGTTAAAATTATTCCTTGCAACAATAGAAAAGTCTGAAAAAAAATTGAAGTACCCATAGATCCTTGAGTACAGCGTGATCCGAATATAACACGATGGATAGAGATTTATTATAGAAATGAGAGAATACTCAAGACTCAAATATAACGCGAGGAGCAAAATTTTACTGTACCGGTAAACAATTAAAATCCTTCCAGGTTCTCTTAACACAGTCAGGCTCCCCCTCAGGCCAGGATGTTCTGCTCTACAATGATTGCAGTTGTTACTAAGTATGAAGCCGCCGGCCACCCCCGTCTTCTTTACTAGTGATTAGATGGCAGGCGGAGGCGAGATGAAAGATTGGCTTAAAGCGAGCGTGCCCTCTGGCCGTGATGGATCCCACCTCTCCCGAATCCGGGAGTTCCTGAAGTGTTTGCGAGCGTCAGCGAGACCGCATCCACTTCAGCGAGACTACTGGAATTTCCAGGAGACTTGGGATCCAGAACTGGGCAAGTTTTTTTTAACACAATGCAGATGTCTCGAATATAACGCGACCCCTCCAATTTTAAGGTACATTTTTTACACCAAAATCTAGCGGTATACTCGAGTATCTACAGTAAATGTTTTCATCAAAACCATCACCGACCTGGTACTTCTTCTACCTTGTGACGATCACAAAGACGTTACCTCATCAAGACTTGTTTTTGTTTTTACATCCTGTTGGAATATAACATAATTACAGTTGTGTTCAAAATTATTCAACCCCCAATGCTGTAAAGGGTTTTAGGGAATTTAGTGTACATTTGTAATTGTATTCAGAATGAAATCCTACAAGGACTTTTTAAAGAACCATATGCAACTAAAATGACATCAATTGGTTTTGTAATACAGTAGTAAATGTTTCTTTTGTGAATTCTTCATTGACACAATTATTCAACCCCTTAAAGACTACCACTCTGAAGAACAGAGGTTCATTCAAGTGTTTTCAATCAGGTATTGAAAACACCTGTGGATGTCACGGGGCAGCAATAAAGCATAATAAGCACCAATTAGTCAGCTTTAAAATGACTGTGATACTCAGCTCCTTCTAGACATTTACTGGAGTGGTTACAAACATGGTGAAGTCAAGAGAATGGTCCAGGAAGACAAGAGAAGAGGTGATTACTCTTCACAGGAAGGGCAATGGCTATAAGAAGATTGCAATGATGTTAAACATACCAAGAGAGACCATAGGAAGCATCATTTGCAAATTCAAGGCAAAGGGCACTGTTAAAACGCTACCTGGTCGTGGCCGAAAGAAGATGCTGACTTCGACTGCTGTGCGCTACCTGAAGCGTAGAGTGGAGAAAAGTCCCCGTGTGACTGCTGAGGAACTGAGAAAAGATTTGTCAGATGTGGGTACTGAAGTTTCAGCTCAGACAATACGGCGCACACTGCGTAATGAAGGCCTCCATGCCAGAACTCCCAGGCGCACCCCCTTGCTGTCTCCAAAGAATGAGAAGAGTCGACTGCAGTATGCCAAAAGTCATGTGGACAAACCACAGAAGTTTTGGGATAGTGTTCTGTGGACTGATGAAACAAAATTAGTACTGTTTGGGCCCATGGATCAACGCTATGTTTGGAGGAGGAAGAACAAGGCCTATGAAGAAAAGAACACCTTGCCTACTGTGAAGCATGGCGGGGGGTCAATCATGCTTTGGGGCTGTTTTGCTTCTGCAGGTTCAGGGAAGCTTCAGCGTGTGCAAGGTACCATGAATTCTCTTCAGTACCAGGAGATATTGGATGACAATGTGATGCAGTCCGTCAAAAACCTGAGGCTTGGGAGACGTTGGACCTTTCAACAGGACAATGATCCCAAGCATACCTCCAAGTCCACTAGAGCATGGTTGCAGATTAAAGGTTGGAACATTTTGGCGCGGCCATCGCAGTCACCTGACTTAAATCCGATTGAGAACCTCTGGTGGGACTTAAAGAAAGCAGTTGCAGTGCGCAAGCCTAAGAATGTTACTGAACTGGAGGCTTTTGCCCATGACGAATGGGCGAAGATACCCGTAGATCGCTGCAAGACACTTGTGTCAAGCTATGCTTCACGTTTAAAAGCTGTTAGTACAACATCCTTTTACAGTTATAAGTACTAAGATTGAATGTCACTTGGGGGTTGAATGAAACTGATAATGATGTGAGCACAGAAAAGACATTTGTGGTTATTTCATTATAAATGTTATGTTATATTTGTCTGACCTACACGTGCCTCTTTGATTTAATTGTAAGCAAGATGACTGAATGATCAAAATCAATGTCAAACTGGCCAAAACACTCAATTTCAGTGGGGGTTGAATCATTTTGAACACAACTGTATAGTGCATGCCTCAAGCTAAAGCAAAAACCCTGTCCACAAAGATATCGTAAAAAGCATGTTTGCAATGTGTGTGTCTGGGATGAAAGATTACTGCGGCATCTTTCTCTCCCATCCCTCACAGTTCCTATGCACAAGTTCATGGTGGTCCAGTAGGTCAGTAGAAGCAAGAGATGGGAGAGTGCATTTCACTGTGTACACACTGACAGACACATCTCAAATGAGATTTTGCCCTTAAGCTGAAAAATAAATAAAGTGACATTGGCAGCTGAGCTTGAATTTTAATGGCCATTACGATACAAAAATTCTGTGCTATGAATATTTGGATTTGTAAAGCACAGGTAAGACTTTTCTGGATTGGACCAACAGGAAAAAAGGCAGCTTAGCGTCCCAAAATAAACCTTGGCCAAGAACCGCACAAGACAGTTGGTTGGCCTTGGAAAGACATGTCCATGGCCACCAGATCCTTCTAAAGATAAAAAAGAAAATCAAAGGTTTACAAGATTATTTCTCATTTTACTTCCAGGTTATTCATCAGACAGGTCACTGTGTAACAGTCTATGAACGCTGCTGCATTTTCTTGTAAGGTTGTTCTGAATTTGAAAGATTGAAACAATGCGGTTGAGATAAATAACAACAATTGGCTGAATGGAAACATATCCATGCTAGAGTGGGCAAAAACAAGGTTTGTGAGGGTCCTGAGAATGGGCATCTACACAAGTTGTGAGGGTCCTGAGAATGGGAAACCGCTTATGGCTTATGCTACGGTGGGTCCCTGCTCGGGTCTCTCACGCTTTTGGCTCCATGGTACCATTACAGAGAAGACACAAACCATATACAAATCAGACTGCTATCACCAAGAAAGATTAGCCAGTGCTGAAATGCCAAGGACATCCTCTCTGCAATAAACCTGCAGAAACCCCCGATGATCATTTTTTGACCTTGTAAAGCCTCATCAGGAGGGCATAGCCGATACCTCTAAGCACCTTGAACACAGAACAGAAAAATGAACATGGCATTATAATAGAATAAGCAAATCACAAGTGATTAGGGTATTATAAATGTTTCTTCTGTCTGATGATAAACTCCCTTTGGAAACCGAATTTCTGTGAATTCCAACATTCATCCGTGCTTTCAAAGCAAATAGAGAACATGCGGACTTTGGATAGTTGGGCTTTCTCCAGCGTTCATGTAAATTTCCTGCTACAACCTATTACCCGTATTAAGAAGATGGCAACCTTTCCCTGTATTCTTGTTATTTTTCTCCTAGGATATTCTTGCTGTGCGGACCAGAAAGGTTTGTTATTTATTTTTGTTTAATTGGTTAATTAAGACCACATTCATACTTGTGTTAATCAGATTTGGCACGTAAAGAACCCTGAATGATTACTATTCATTTCTGTCACACATCATTTTGTATATGTATGTACTAGCGATGTTTCAAATGAGGTTTTGGTTTGTGTTTGTATATATTATTGACTACTTTAAGGCTTTTAGAAATCTTTGTCTTGAAATATTTTCATTGATGTTACAAATGTTATGTATAAGCTAGTGATAAAAATAAATTTTTTTGCAAATCTGGTTTTTATGGAGACATATCAATTCTTTAATGTGATCTTCAAAAGATCCTTCAGTTACCTGAGTATATATTTTGGATAAATGCAAATAATTTTATTGCAGAATTCCAGAGTATATCCCAAATGTTACAGTACATAAGTCATATTTACCAATATACTGCAACTCGCAGAATTGCCCAAAATGAGCACTGAATGTCTCTGCAGTTTCATGCTTAGACATGATGCAGTATTGGGATTTCAGCAGCAGATAGAGCCCCCTGCTTGTCAAATGCTATATAAAGAATGCAAATCCACTGTGAAGCTGATACTTTGCATTTACACTGTGTATAGTTTTCTGTGTATATGTGTGGAGATAGGGTTAAGGGTGCTGACATTGGTATTATTAAACGACTTGGCTTTAAGATCAAAACGACAGGATGTGGGTGGAATTTTATTAAGGCTAGGGAATTATATATAACCATAATTAGTGTGCCTCACCCGAACTCCATGCAAGTCAATGGGGCTGAAAATTCGGTTTTTAGAGTGCCCTCCAAGAGGGCATATATGCTAGATATTTGCCATTAAAGGTGTATGGGGGTCCGGGTAGTGCCCTGGGGGACAGGAAACAAGGACAAAACGTTTTAAAAAAAACGTTTTTAAAGGGACAGTGATTTTTCCATGAAATAAGGGTTAAAAATAAAAATGAAAAATTCCTTCAAATATCGTGCCTAGGAGGTCCCCATAACTTGCTCGTGAAGTGGCGGATTTCTAGGATGTATAGGAACACTTAAAAACCAAAAAATGACATTTCAAATGATGGTAAACAGTTTTCCTTTAATCTATCCATAAACAACTGCTTGGGGCGGCAGTCTGTATAAAAAGAGGAGACATTTTCGGACATGCAGAAAAAGTTTACTGATTTTTTGGCGGTGAAAAGCAGGAGAATGACTGGAGAATGGAATATTCTAGACCAAATAGCCGATTTGGAAAGTGAGATAAATGGGAGAATTTTTCTGGTTCGGCTATTTTGACCTAGAATTTTCTCTTCAGTCATTCTCCTGAGTTTCACCTTTCTCTGAATAACCCTGTCAGGGTTATTCAGAGAGCAGTGAAGAGCAGGAGAATGACTGGAGAATGGAAAATTCTCCCATTTAGGCTAGGGTCAGACTAGCGAATTTTTAACGTGCGTTTAGGCGCACTTAATCACGGCCACACTAGCAGCAAATGACAGGCAATGACGGCCAATATACGAAGTATGGCCGCAAGAAAGTCCGGCTGCGCAACGCAAGTGGAAAATGAACGCATTTTTTCGAGAACGCAGAACCGCTAGTACGGACGTACAGAGTGCGCTGCGTCCACTAGCGGCGTGTGTGCGTGATTTGGAGACGTCAGACCCTGCTCATGTCCGGCCAACAAAACGTCCAAACACCCAAAGTTTCCTGGTTTGGATCCATAAAAAATCATGTACGAAAATGCGCATCGTATGACCGTTTTCGCGCATTCCGTGAAAAAATACGGCAATGCGTTCGGACGCACTTTTTGACGGTCGCTGTGAAAAATGCATTTGTCTGACCCTAGCCTTATCTCACTTTCCAAATCGGCTATTTGGTCCAGATTGTTCTCTTTTCCTGCCATTCTCCTGGTTTTCACCTTTCTCTGAACAACCCTGAGAGAGAGGTGAAAGCCAGGAGAACTGGCAGGAGAAGAGAACAATCTATGCAAAAAAATGCCTAAAAGATCCTAAAAAATCTATAAATAAAGAGACTCGTTTACTGCAGAATATTATAATAAACGGTTTATTAGATATAAAAGGAAAATATTAGATTTATTTATTAGGATTATTAGATATTGAATTAAAATGGGAATATTTTTAACATTGAAGCCTATGGATTCGCCTGAATAAATCTGCTGCATGAAGCCACCAAATGGCAGGGCAATTCGGCAACTTTTCACTGCTGGTTTTTGTTCTCTGAATAGCCAAAGCATTGCTTCTCTATGGGGGTTTCACTGCCCTCGAACAGGCACCGTATGTGCAGGCAGTTCGCCAACATTTGGCGAACTGCCTGCTCTCTGGATAGCCGAATGGCCAGGAAAGGCAGCGTTCGGTAACCTTTCGCCAGCAATTCGGATCTCTTTTAATAACCCTGTATGATTTTGCAGGAAGTCATCCAGTCATTGTTTACAAGTGTGTACAGACTCTGACCCAACCACCTCAACAGGCAGAGAATTCTGCAGCTTTAGTAGAATAACTTGATTTAGTTCTCCTGCAGCCTCTGCTATTCTCATATAATTCTCCTGCACTTTCCTAGCAGCCAGTTTCAAGTTTGTGAACTATATCTGCCGACGTTGAAACATTTTGTTCACAGGCTGACTGAGAATAGAAGAAATTTACTTCTATTGAACAATAATGGTGGTAATGTTGTTTTGTAGGTGGACAAAAACAGATTCACTTTCAAGACGGCGCCGGACCGGGCACAAGTAAGGATTGTCAGAACACGAGTCTCTTCAGGAAAGGCAAACTTTATTGTGTCGTCACACAAGTGCCCACACAGGATTGAATCGCAAAGAGTGAGCCCCCCTTTTCACCCGTGCAAGGGATCTTATACCCAAAAATACGTAATTAGGTACATCCCAGTTAGCCCACCTCCCAATGACACTTTATTCCACCCCACGTGGGTTAATACCTCCCTTTGGCTAATACAAAGACATTCCATTAATTGGCTGTACATTGGCAAACTTTGTGTTAGTTTTAGTAAATCATAATTAATTGCTCTTACTGTTCCGGGCTGCGCCCTCCTCCCTTGCGCCTACACTCACTTGTTACAGATGGCACCTGGCCTAATCTCTATACTCCTTTGTCTTTCTGCGGGCCCCAACGACCTTGAGCCGCTTTTCTCCTCCGTGCCAGGAACAGCAGAGATCTTTCATAAGGCTTTAATTGCTTTTCTGCTAATCTAAACGCATTCCTAAATTTCTACGTATACCTCATTCTAGTTTCAGCTACAAACCTGCCTAGTTATATACAAGTGAACCAATATTCTGAACAAGATGGCCGCCTGTGTACAATGGCGGCCATCTTCCAGCCTATTTCCACTTCATTCCCCCTTGGCTCAAGTGTCAGGATCTTTTCCTGGCACTTGTAGCCATTACACTCCACTATTCTGAAACTCCTTGAAAAAGGGGGGGGTTTCTTTCACTGGGAACATACCCTGTGGAATTATCAGTGGTATCTTCTGTGTTTTTGTAGGTGTCAGTGCTGTTTTGCACAGTGGCCATAAACATAGCCCTATGCGGTATATCAGTATCCCTATGATCAAGATCACCACTATCATGAGTATCATGGATCCAATCCGTGAGATAAATCTCAAGATTAACCAAACCATTCTCCCATTGCTCCAAACCCACGGAGCGGATTCCAGCCTTCGGCAGCAATCCTCCTGGCTATACCTGCAACTGTGCTACCTTCTCTTGGTGATCTTGAATTACCTGGTAATAATCTGGGACTTCATATGTAGTGTTTCTGATGAAGGTGCAACATTCATAGTGCATTGTCATTTCACACAATCCATTCAAGGCCGCACTGATCTGCTCAAGCGCTATATCATATATCATCTGCACCTTTCGTAACTCACGCATTTCCAGATTCAGCAGCTGGATATCCATACTGGTTCTATTCAGAATCTCATCCATCAAATTGACATAGCTATTCAATCTCCTCATCATCTCTCCTCCCCATCCAGTCCATGCTGGCAACCATGTCCATATTCGATCCATCTTCGCGAACAATTCTCTCTTTGGTCTTTCAAACACCAGTGGGTACCTAGGGTGTAGTTCTGTGTGTCTGTGTTTCTGTCTTCCCCTTAGTCTCTGGATTGGGACCAGCTTAGCCAAATAACACATTCCCGTTATTGTTGGTGGTACCCATGTGTAACACACCCTTTCACAGCACACCTGGTACCCTCCTTTCACTATAAATGGTGATGAATGTAGTGTTCCCTTTGATATCTCTATCGCAAGGTGTCTCAGCCGTCTCATCATATCCACTGCACCCTGCCTCCCATTGGTCACATTCCCAATCACCGCCTCTTGGTCTCTAGTGATTTGCCTGCATCGTATGTATAAATAATTCGCCTTTTGTCCTGTTTTGAATATATAAATGTATGATGTCCAGTTGAACTGACTTGAGTTACATAACCCACCCTCGTTATTTGTTTCTTTATCTGGTCCTAGTTGAAAACACCATTCTGGTGGATACACTGGTCCTATTATGGGGTACCCGGGACTGAATGATTCTGTCTTTTCCCTTGGTGCATCGACAGCATGTATTGTGACATTCCCTGATACAAACATACTCAAATTCATTGGAACAGAGGCAAATGGTATATGAATTGTCTCTGGGTGCAGTCTACTACACACCCAGCATGCGGTTTGCCCAGACTTTTTAGCATAGTCATATTTGAATTGCACAAGTAAATGTCCTCTTGGCAATATCTCGGATGAGACTTCTCGTCTTTGTCTCCACATGGTACGGTTCTCCATCACTGGGTGCGTACCATTCCAGATATGGGAAATATCCACTTTCCCCACATTGCCCGTACAATTAGAGCATGCTCCACGCGAGAGTCCATAAATCAAATTAGCAAGATATAAAATCAGCACCACAAATGCCCCGAATGTCAGAATTCCTTGGGCAATTCTTTTCACAGTCACATAAACCCAATCCCTCCCCACCGGAATTTCAAAAGTAAAAACCATTTCTGGATGATCAAGGGTGGGGGCCGGGCCCCTAAAAAGCACCCTGTGGGTATCCCCCGTTGGCGGGTGGTCAGGACCTGTGCCCATCAAAACACCCACTTGTTGATCCTCTGTTATCTGGGTTAGGATCATTTAGGTGCTCATGGCTGTGGTCTTTGTCAGCTGCAGCCTCAGCGGGTTGGTCTCGTTGGTAACGACCTTCCATGCTGGTTCAGGACTGGCTGCAGCTGCTTTTACTCTGGAGTGATATATCCACGGGACCACCTCGGCAACCTTTACTGCTGTGGGGGTTGATAACAGGACAAGATAAGGACCTCTCCATTTTGGGCCTAGTGGATCATTTTTCCACTCTTTTACCCATACTGAGTCACCCGGACAATACTTATACAGTGAAGGATACAGAAAATGCGGTATATTATTCCCCACCCAAGTATTTAATTTCTGCATTGATTTACCCAGCATTACTACCTGATCATTTAGTTTAGTTTCTCCCAATGCCCGAAGGTCCCCCCTTAGTCCATTAATTAGAGGGGTTGGCCGTCCAAACATAAGTTCGTACGGACTTAGCTTCAATTGGGGGGTTGGTCTGCACCTAATGTGCAAAAGGACTATCGGCAGCAAGTCCAACCAGCTCAATAACGTCTCTTGGCACAGTTTGGACATCAAAGTCTTTAGGGTACGGTTCATTCTTTCAACTTTTCCCGAACTTTGGGGCCTGTAGGCGGTATGTAGCTTCCAGGTGATGCCCAGTAGCCGGGCAAGTTGTTGCAAACAGTTCTGGATACTTTTGGGAAATAGTATCGCCATGCGAAAAAAACAAATCTTGTCTGTCTTGTGAATCTCTTACTGCTGGTATGAAAAAGTTCATTGCACTTTTCTTCATTCTTGGCAGTCTGTTCTTGATAAGGATCTCCTTGAGGAAGAACCTCACCAGTGGGACTTGATATTCTTCTGCTCCCAATTCTCCCAGACTGTGCAGTATTCGTGTGATTCGTAGATTATTGTGAGGATTGATTGTCAAATTTTCAAAACGTGACGCGAAATTTTCTGCTCGTTCAACTTCAGTTATTTCTTTGTCTTCCTCCTCCCCCACTATTTTTACGCCGAAGAATTTCAGCATCATCTTGTAGACTCTGCGCAGTCTTTGCTGAACTTCTGAGGTGTTAACCATTAGGCGTGTCTCTTGCGGACTTAGGGGAGTAGAGTAGAAATTTCGGCCTTGTGTCCGAGTTGGGAAAAGCCATTGGATATAATCATAATTGAGTTCTAACAGTTCATAATCATCTTGCCATTTGTGCAGAATTATGTCAATGAACTCGCCGTGGGGTTCAAACTTTTTCAAATTCATATAGAACTCGTAATTTGGCATGGAAGGTTGAGGTTCTTGCTTGCAGATCAGTACTTTAGCTTGATCTTCTGTTGGCGGTGGCGGTTTTGCAGCTGCTTTTGCGGCCTGGTCCGCGCGTCTGTTACCTTTTGGAATTTCATCATGGCCTTTTTGGTGGCCACGGCAGTGCATGATGCTGACAGCACTTGGTTTCCACACTGCTTCCAGGAGGGCCGCGATTTCAGCCGCATATTTGATTTGTTGTCCTGAAGACATAAGTAGGCCTCTCTCTTTGTAGAGTGCACCATGTGCATGGACTGTCATAAAAGCGTACTTGGAATCTGTGTAGATATTTACCCTTTTGCCTTCAGAGATTTCAAGGGCTCTGGTTAAAGCTGTTATTTCGGCCAATTGTGCAGATGTATGGCCTGGCAGTGGCTTTGCTTCGATGACTTCTTCTGTTGAGACCACTGCATAGCCGGAGACTTTCTTCCCATCATCCATGTAGCTGCTTCCATCAGTGAATAGCTGTAGATCGTATTTGTCTAGGGGTACGTCTTTCAAATCCGGCCTGCTACTGAACCAGTAACCTCCTTTCACATCCAGCAGAGCCTTGACAGCGTGGGGCACCTTGACATAAAGAACTTGTCCAAGGGTCAGCTTGTCTGCTTCTGCTATCAGCATTGCGGTGGCAGCCACTGCTTTCAGGCATGGGGGTAGGCCGCAGGCCACAGGGTCGAGTTGCTTGGAGAGGTAGGCCACAGGCCTCAGCCATGAGCCAAAGGTCTGGACCAATACTCCTGTTGCTGTTTGATTATGTTCATGCACGAACAGCTGGAAGGGCTTGCTGTGATCTGGCAGGCCCAGTGCAGGAGCTTCCATCAGCAGAGTCTTTAATTTCAGGAACGCTGCTGTTTGCTCTTCTTTCCAATGAAAGGGATCTTGTTCGCCCCCCCCCTTTGTGGCCTGATGAAGCGGCTTGGCAATATCTGCGAAGTTGGGGATCCACAGGCGGCAGAAGCCTGCAGCTCCCAGGAACTCACGGACTTGCCTCCTGGTCTTTTGGGGTATGCGGCATACTGCTTCTTTTCTTTCTGCCCCCAGTGCACGTTTGGTACCTGTTAACTGGAAGCCCAGATATTTTACACTGCGTTTACATATTTGTGCTTTCTTTTTAGAAACTCTGTAACCTGCTTGGCTTAGCAGATGTAGCAAGGCTTTTGTGCGGATAAACAGTCTTTTTCTGTGGGGGAAGCCAGTAATAAATCATTAACATATTGTAGTAACACTACTTTGTCTGGCTGAGCGTTGAAGGCGAGGAGATCTTGGCTAAGCGCGCACCCGAAAATCGTGGGCGAATTTTTTTGAAACCTTGAGGGAGGCGCGTCCACGTCATTTGATGGCGCGCCCCCATGGTAGACTCTTCCCACTGAAATGCAAAAAGGGGCTGGCTTGCTGGAGCCAGACGGATGCAAAAAAAACGTCTTTTAAATCAAACACTGTGTAATATTTTGTATCTCCGGGAATTAATGCCAGCAAATTGTATGGATTAGGAACCACAGGGTGTAGTGTTACTGTGGCCTCGTTGACAGCTCGTAAATCTTGGACAGGGCGGTACTCTTGTGTGCCTTCTTTCAGTACTGGCAATAGGGGTGTGTTCCATGGTGACACGCAGAATTTTAATATACCGTGATCTTTAAATCTCTGTAAATATATCTGTATATTCTGCTTGGCTTTCTGTGGGATATGATATTGTCTTAGAGCCACCGGTGTTGCGCCGGGCTTTAATTCAACTAATCTGGGCGGGTTTTCCTCCGCCCCCACCTCAGGAATTCCAAGGAGTAGTGCGTGCGGATCCGGCGTGGCAGACAGAGTAGGTGCCGTGCGCCATTCTTCCTCCCTTTGCATAACTACTGCGATTTTCACAGATTGGGGGTTGTGCGGGCTGGCTGGGTTATGCTGCCGAGCAAAGCTGCTATCCTCCGGCAGGTCTAATTGAGCGTGACCCCCGGGAAAAAACGTAATTTGGGCTTGCAATTTGCAAAGAATATCCCGCCCCAGGAGCTGGATGGGACATTCGGGCATATACATATACACATTGTATAAACAATATTTTCAGAGATCTTTTCCCGTAGCCCAAAACAGACTCTTAATACCACATCCGAAAAAAAAAAAATCATTCCATTGTCATAAGACCACTCCTAACATCTCATAACAATAAAATAACCATTCCATCAAAAATCAAACAAAAACATACCTTTTAGAAACAGTAAAGAAAAACTACTTTAATTATTTCTCGAATTATTTTTCTTTTAATATTAATTTTCTAACCGTTTCATATATTTCAATTTAATTTTAGCTCTGAACAAAACTAAAACTTTTGGAATAATATTAACACAAAATATAAACATATATCTTGCACTCAACAGACTTCAGACAAATATTCTATTGTAACATATATTAAAATTAGCTAAGCATAGTAATTTTTTTTCCTATTCCTCTTTACTTTGAATTCGCTGCACAGATACACAAAGGGTTATTCTTTCCAGCTATCAGAGAGCAAAGAAAAACACACTGACTCCCTCCCCCTCCCCCATTCAAACAGTCTGTCAGAAAGGAGGGGCCTATACACCAGGGAAAGAGGAAAAGAAAAAAAAAACCAAGTACGAAGCCCAATCTCACAACCTCTCAGTCATTCCTACTTTTAATTGAACAGTTTAATAGATCAATTATAAACACAATCGGACAAAATCAGTCCGAATCACACACACAAGCCATACAGCACCGCAATCATCTTACTCCGTAAAATATTAATTAATTTATATATGCTCCCATCGGGCATCTCAATCTTTTCTGGTGGAGCCTCTCTATCTCCTCCATTCGCTGCGCCCTGCTCTTCTTCCTCAGTCACACAGGACGGAGCAGAGGGAGCTGACCGAGACACAGCAGCTGCCCGCTCCCCCCTCTCCGCCCGCGCAACCGCGGCACTCAAAGCTTCCCTAGCTGCCCCATAACATGATGGATAGGACGGGGGTAAAACATCACTCTCTTCCGGTTGTTCTACTAACACCGCTCTCTCTCTCTCTCCATTATTTTGGGGGTCCTGCTTCTTATTTCTCCCTGCTATCATTATAAAATAACTCTTGTTTTTAAAACAATATCTCCATATATCTATATACGGGTATTGTTCAGGATGTCCGTACTGCTCTGTGACTTGGGAATGTACCTTCTGTACCAACTCCGGGTCCATTGACCCCTGCTCTGGCCATCCTGGGACTAATAACGGCCACACAACTGTACACATTACTTTTAACTTCTCTTTTTTTAATTCTACACCATAGTCATGAGTTTTATATAATGCTTCGAAATTCCGCACCATATATTCTAGGGGCGTCTCACCCTCCTTCACCTTCTTGGGCTTAGATGACCCGTTACCCATTATTACTCTTGAAAACAGTACTCTTTGCAATACAGATATATTATTTCAACAACAGTTAAAATCTACAGTCTGATACTTCAGTCAACAATTCATCCGTGTCTGCAGGCGCTTCCCCCTTCAGTAGCCGTCTGCAGTCGCCTGAGCCGGAAACGTACGTTCGGGGTCAAAACTCGTATTTGCTTCCTCGCGGAGCGAGTAGGCGCACGTTCACTCACAGCACTCGAGTCAATTCATTCACAACACATACCGTATCAGATGCTTTCATCACATAACAGAACAATAGAACATAGGCACTTCAACTCTTTCTACTAGCCGAGGGCTCATTCCCTCTTCTGTGGCTCCTTATACCCCGTAATTTGAACTCTAACTCTTGACTGCTTGTGACTATGTGCACCCCGTTCCTTATCTACACTTCCGTCTGCAATTCCAATCTGCCTTATGGATAATCTACCCACTCAGCACCACTATCTCTGCAGCTACCGCTGGCTCCACTATGAGCCCTTCTCACTACACGGCGTACACACTAGGCACTGACTCAGGCTCTCAGCCCAGTCACAGAAAATCCCTCCTCCTTTCCCTTTTACCCACGTGGCGAAGCTCTGTTTACAAACACTGACTACTGACTTATGCAACTCCACGTGGTTACCTTCTCCCTCACTTACAGAACTACTCTTTGATTGGCATTCAATTCCCCCGAATCCAGACACCCGCTAGCCACTCTGGCTCCTTAGCAAGGTCAGTGCTATCAGCGGCGGGCTAGATATGCCAATAGGATGGTGGCCATCGCATCCTCTTATCCGTCTATCTCAGTCGGACGTTTCCCTTAGATACCGGTATCTCCTTTAGACATACAAAACATAGAAGACACGTTACCTATCGCCGGCGCTGCTTGCTGTTTCCTCAGACTCAGTGGTGTCCCAGAGTTCCCGCGGGTCAGGGGTCCGTTTGGGACGAGACGAGGTCCACTGAACAGGAAATCCTGCTTGGCGCCTGCAGATGTCAGCTCACCTTCAACGGACGCCCAACCATCGGGATTCTCGCACCCGCTGCAGTCAAGCACTGCACTGTGTTCACAGCAGCCCGTTACTGTGTGCCCGGAAAGGGCCCGTATCCCGGCTCACGATGCCCCCAAAAATGTAGGCGGACAAAAACAGATTCACTTTCAAGACGGCGCCGGACCGGGCACAAGTAAGGATTGTCAGAACACGAGTCTCTTCAGGAAAGGCAAACTTTATTGTGTCGTCACACAAGTGCCCACACAGGATTGAATCGCAAAGAGTGAGCCCCCCTTTTCACCCGTGCAAGGGATCTTATACCCAAAAATACGTAATTAGGTACATCCCAGTTAGCCCACCTCCCAATGACACTTTATTCCACCCCACGTGGGTTAATACCTCCCTTTGGCTAATACAAAGACATTCCATTAATTGGCTGTACATTGGCAAACTTTGTGTTAGTTTCAGTAAATCATAATTAATTGCTCTTACTGTTCCGGGCTGCGCCCTCCTCCCTTGCGCCTACACTCACTTGTTACAGATGGCACCTGGCCTAATCTCTATACTCCTTTGTCTTTCTGCGGGCCCCAACGACCTTGAGTCGCTTTTCTCCTCCGTGCCAGGAACAGCAGAGATCTTTCATAAGGCTTTAATTGCTTTTCTGCTAATCTAAACGCATTCCTAAATTTCTACGTATACCTCATTCTAGTTTCAGCTACAAACCTGCCTAGTTATATACAAGTGAACCAATATTCTGAACAAGATGGCCGCCTGTGTACAATGGCGGCCATCTTCCAGCCTATTTCCACTTCAGTTTGGCTACTGTAGCCAAAGTTGTTTCAAAGTTTGCATCTCTAGACAGCTGAAACGCACCACAGTTTCAACAACAATGATATTTTACCATTGTTTACATCTTCAGTCAACTTGGAAACAGTGCTTGGTGAATGGTGAATAACCCTGTATGTCATGTGCAATAAATCTATATTATGTCCATATTATTATGCGTTTGTTAAGTTTTATTGTAATTATTTTAAATGTTTTTTTAGCTGTGTTAAATCATTCTATTTTACTTGACAGTGTTTTTGTCTGGAAAAGCTGCGAGCAGTATTTTGATGAGACACAAAAGATACAACACGGGTCGTTTAGAAGAGTTTGTTGAAGGAAATCTTGAAAGAGAATGTAACGAAGAAAAGTGTAGTTACGAAGAAGCAAGAGAAATCTATGAAAATGATGAAAAAACAGTAAGTGGGTTTCGTTGGTTCACCATAACACAACACCATGACTGTTTTCTTCTTGAAAGATCTATCTTCAAGCAGACAGACCAGGGGTATGAATCGGCCTGGGTACAGCTGTGGACCAGGCCCAGGAGGAGTCATGACCCCAGGTGCCGGCTTGAGCAGAGAGTAACTATTGTAGCTCCTGTTAGGTTGAATGGAAGATCTTTCTATGGGCTACATGAGATGTTTGCTATACCTAGGCTGGCTTGAAAAGATGATCACCCATCTGGCCTATGGCCCCTTTAGGCTAGGGTCAGACTGAGGCAGTGCGAACGCGCGTTCTGGCGCACATAATCACGGCCGCACTAGCAGCAGATGCCGGGCAATGACAGCCAATATACGAAGTACGGTCGCACAAAAGTCCGGCCGCGCAACGCAAGTGGAAAATGAACGCATTTTTTCGAGAACGTTAAACCGCTGGTACTGACGTACAGAGTGCGCTGCGGCCGCATAGCAGCGTGTGTGCGTGATTAGGAGATGTCAGACGCTGCTAGTGTGCGGCCAACATAACGTTCAAACAGCCGGATTTCCCTAGACTTCTTTTCACCCCATCGTCATGAAATACGTCCAGAATTGCGCATCGTCTGACCACTTAAGCGTATTCCGTGAAAAAATGCGTGCGCACGCATCGACGTACATTTTGACGGTGGCCGCAGAAAATGCGCTCATCTGTCCCTAGCCTTAGCTGGTGTGCTCCATGTCTCGTCCAGGCCTCCCTATAAGAAAAGTTATTGGAAGTCCTTGGAGTTCATCTCTTGTTTCCTGTTGTCCTGATGACTGGAGGGTCCTCTTTGTCCAACTTTAATAAGTACATTGATGCAAATACATATTTATGTTCTGTGTTATCCTGTATATTTGTGTTGTTTTTAATATCTTGCATTTTATTACTTTGTATTTCTGTACCTACTGTAAAAATTCAATGTTCTTGAACCCAGGACATACTTGAAAATGAGCGAAATCTCAATGTATCCTTCCTGGTAAAATACTTTATAAATAAACACATTAGGACATGTAACTTGGTTTAATCCCTGTCAGTGGCGTAGCGTGGGGGGAGGGCAGGGGGGCGGTGGCCCCTGGCACAATTTTGTTAGGGGCGCATTTTTTTTTTTTAAACAAAAAATTGCGCCCCTAATACTCTCCAGCAGCTTGTGTTTACTCAGCCAGAGGTGTCTGCTCGGTCCACCGAGTCCGGAAATGAGGAGCAGGACGTCCTTCCCTGACTCCTTCTTCCTGTTGAACGTCATTGGCTGATGTGAGTCACGTGACACGAGTGAGGCTTTGTTAGCTGCTGTGACGCGGGAAGTAGCTGCCTGCCGAGCAGGAGGCTACCCAAGGTACCTGTGTGATCACACGCAGTGTGATGCCAATAGAATAGCACTCCCTGTGTGCCTGCCAGCAGCCCGGACTCAGTGTAGCATAGAGGAGAGAGAGCAGAGACTGGCTGTGAAACAGAAGGCAGCCAATAAGGATGGAGCAGCTGCCCTCAGCCCCCCAGAAGCTGCAGGACCAAAAGGAGCCACGGGAACTGCACCAGGAGTTTCCATGTCTAATTGCCCAAAGTGCTCCTGCTGGAGAGTGAGGAGCAGAGATACCATCACACCGCGCTGCCAGGAGGTGAGTTGTTATCTGCCCTTGCTCTGCCCCTCCTCTCCTTCACTGTAAGCTTTTTTTTTCCATCTCTGTAGCTGCCAACAGACCCCCCCCCTCATCCTGCAGTGCAACAAGCTGTAATATGTGAGGGGTCTCCTGTGTCCAGGAGCAGACAGACATTGCTCCTTTATAACCCCTGGGGTGCAAAGTTCCTGGTTCCCAGTCTTTGATTAAAAAAAAAACTAAATATATATAGATATACACACACTGTATATATGTGCTGCATTTGTATATGCCAATGTGTGAGGTGATATATACAGTGTATATATAGGACTTTTATCTGTGTGCAATGTACAACTTGTATGTCTGTGCTGTGTACATTTTGTACTTGTGCTGTGTTTATATCAATGTGTACAGGTTGGGCTGCCCTAATTCTGAATTCTGTACAGCAGCAGAAATAAACTGGCTGGCGCTGCTCATTGTGTCTCTTGCATGTGCTGCACAGTGTGTCTTGTTTCTACTGTAAGCCAAAATAAACTATTTACAAGCAATAAATCTCAAATTCTGATTTACACTCACTGGCCACTTTATTAGGTACCCCTTGCTAGTGCCAGGTTCAACCCCTTTTTGCCTTAATTCTTCGTGGCATGGATTCACAAGGCGTTGGACACATTCCTCAGAGATTTTGGTCCATATTGACATGATAGCATCACGCACTTGCTGCAGATTTGTCATCTGCACATCCATGATGCGAATTTCCCGTTCCACCACATCCCAAAAGATGCTCGATTGGATTGAGATCTGGGGATTGTGGAGGCCATTGGAGCACAGGGAACTCTTTGTCATGTTCAAGGAACCAATTTTTTTATTATATTGGTATTTTGTTAATATACAATATATGTGCTTGTGGGGTAAGGGGTTCAATACTCTACTGGTGGAAGGGAATCTGGGCATGTTAACATGTCCACAGGTTGGGGGGCACACAATTCTTGCCTTGCCCCGGGCGCTGTCAACCCACTGATCCCAGTCAATATAAATATAGGAGTTTATTGAGGAATGTTCTGAAATTTTAAATAATTTATAAATACTGTACATTTATGTGCATTATACCTGATTTAGTTTGCTTTACATAGTTTGCAAAAAATATTTAGCTTATTGGAAAACCCTGAATTTCTTAGTTTATATTTGGTTTAGTGTGTGGATTAATTTTGTGCCTACAAAGTTAGTACTTCTTCGGCAGCCTTCAGGGGTCTCAATCCTCTGTTACACAAGGAGGACTGAGGCATCGTCTGCTAAGGTTTTCTGTTGTGTACATTTCTGAGATAGAGGAATTGATGAAGACTGCGGGCGCTAATCCAAGGTTGATGTTAACTTTAATGGCTCTGGCAAGATTACAACAGCTCTGGTTAACTCCATGGAGTTACGTTTACAACAAATCTGGTTAAGACCAACCTTGGAACAGGGCCCTGAAGGTTTTGATTAAAAACGCAAAAGGTATGGATTGTTATTCCGAAAATAAGGTATAAAAAAGTGTATTACTTGCCCAGCCTTTAAAGATAACCATGTTGGAGGGGGGCGTGGCCAACTACTCAAGAGAGAGGACGTGTCTCGCTGGAGCTCCGCATGTCCTCTATTATACTGGGGATCCTAGCTGTTTTTTTAAGTGGAGATTGCTCTCAATGTATGATCCCCGAGAGGCTGGCCATCAGTACCACGCAGTCCGGAGCCTGCTTGGTTCCCCCCTCCGGACCAGAGAGAACCCGCTGATGGTTGCTGCCTCGTGGCTGCGGCAGACATCTTGCGGCCTTCTACCTGACTGTTGGCATCTGACCTCCCTGGTCCTAACTCCTTGTCCCAGACTCTGAATATCCTACTGGTTGTGGAGATGGAGGGCCCACGTCTCCTGGCCGAATTTGCTGACTGCCCTGTGGGGGGCATGGACGGACCTGGGGAGCGCTGGAGTGGTAGATTGGCATCCCTAGTAGGAGGTGAGGATGCCATGACCTGCGGCCTGGACGCATGCCTGCAACTGCTGGAAGGGGAGGACGATGAGGCCCCGCTTACCAGGAGGTTTTGGCACCGGACGCTGGCGACGCTGAGAGGCTGCTGTGAGATGGAAACCCTGGGGGAGAGGGAGCTGGGGGCTACCTCAGAACCGGCTACTGCTGGAGGCATCGATGGCGGCGACTTGGGAGGGATGCCGACCCGAGTGCTACGACCATCTAAGCTCTCACTGGCTCCGAATGCTGGCGTTGTGGAGGAGACCTGCGTGCATCAGCGGGTAGCTGTGCTGGCGGTTCCCACCGTAAGGCCTGTGATGGATGATTTCCCCGGCAGGTCGTGAGGATGACTCGGATGCGGTCGAAGAGATTCCACATGGCCCTGCCGCGCACTAGTAAAGTAGGAGTTAGCAGAGCGGCGCGTGCCTTGCGAGGACCTGACGACCTTTTTTGGGGCTCTATGCTGGTGGTAACCAGATGCCTTGGCCTAGTGATAACGGTGAGGGCTGTGAGATCTGGCCTGCCTTGCAGTGCCCTGCCTGCTGTAACAGAAATCCCATTCAGGGACAACGGCTGAGGAGATCCTTTCACTGTGTTTTTTGTTTTCTTACTTTAGCTGCCTTTTCCACTGATTATTCTGCCTTCTCCCGGTGCCCCCTCCCCCCTCCCGTCTGCAGAGTGCTTTTTCGGTTCTTTTATGTGAAGTGATTTGTGAAGACACACTCCCCCCTTCAGCTGAGACCCCCTTTGCGGTGACACTTGACTTTTCATTTTTTTTTGGTTTGTTTTTTTCTCTCTTCTTAGCAGTCTTAAGACGATCTCTGTCGTTCCTCATTTTACCCTACCATCCTAAGATGACTTTCATTTTTCCTATTTTATGCTGTCTTGCCGCTGATATGTTCTTGCTCAGAGATCGAGGAAATTTTTGACTTTTCGATTTGCTGTCCTGCCTCTTGGCCTTCTTATTTTTCTTAGTTATATTTTTTACGCTGAGTTCTTATAGATGTCTGTGTGCGGCCCTGCGAGGCCCTCCTTTTTCTTTTATGCTTATTTGTATGATGACATCTTCAAAAATAAACATTTAAATGTTGCTGCTCCTCCATGGTGTTACGATTCGGACATCTTATAGACGTCAGAATCGTTCCATTTTTTGGCCCCCTAGCATTATTGCTGTGGCACAGGGTTAAATTCCTATGCTGGAAGCTGTAACCCCCGAACTACACTCGGGATGCCGCTGGATACATCACCTGTCCCTGCGCTCCCTCGCTGTCCCCCGCAGTCTCCTCCGGCGATCGCGACCCTCATACTTCCTGGTTCCCGTCTTGCAAGAAGGGAAACGGGAAGTATGAGGTCGCGATCGCCGGAGGAGACTGCGGTGGTCAGCGAGGGAGCGCAGGGACAGGAAATGTATGCAGCCTGGGTGTGGCTCGGGGTTACCAGTTTCAGCACTGAAAGTTAACCAGAGCCACACTCGGGAAAATCGTCAGGGGGGTTAATGTCAAGGCAAAAAAGTACAGTCTGCAACTGTTATGCATGCCTGCCCCAGCTACGTACAGACAAACAGATTTGCACATTATCTCTGCTTTAAAAATACACATGCACCTTATTTCGTCCGGTACCTCTACATATTGAATGTCAAGTTGAGTTTCTCTCTACCATTCATGAACAATAAATATATGGCGTCTTGTATTGATTGGCAGAACAAGTGATGTATTTGCTAATCTCCATTTTTAACCCTTTCGCTGCTGAGGCTTTTCCCGCCCCTGTGCTGAGGTCATTTTTACCGGTTTTGCTCATCATGTTTAAACGTGTTTTGAAGGCTTATTTTAGTATATGACCCAGACATATTATATATCGTTCTTTCCGTCAGACTCGGTAGATTCATAATATGTCATTATTATATGTATACGTTATGTCATGTCTATATATTATAACAAAAAATGCAATAAAATATGTATTTTCAATAATTTACAATGTGTAAAGTGTTTTTTTTCACATTTTAACATGCGAGCAATTGCGGTTATATTTTGTATGGGGTGCGCTTGTTAAAAAAATTAGAGATGGGGTCTCGTTACATTTTTTTTTGGGGAAAATTACACTATTTTTAACAAACGCACCGCATACAAAAATAGTTAGTGCAGCATCATTCACAAAAAGTTGACAGGCGCCAGCAACTAGTACCGCCACCAACAAACCAACGCCAACCAGAGTATAGTGGTTCCCCCAAACCAGTGAAATACAGAAAACAATGGTACGTATCTGGTGGCGCGATGAGGAAGTTGTTTCTGTTTTCTTTCCATGTCCATTTGTATGAGCCATTCTCCATCCAGTATAAGGCGTGGGTCACCTTAAGGAACGGAGAAGCAAAAAACACCCAAAAGCCTCGACCCACTTAGAGCCAGTGTTCGGGCTCTTTAATTTGTGAGTGGAATATACCACATTGGCACATATAATCTTTGTGTTAGTACCATCTGCACTATATATTGTATTATTATTCTTTTTCATATGCTTCATACGAACTAAGGGAACCACCACCTACCATTCAGCGACCATCGCGCCACCAGATACGTACCATTGTTTAGTGCAGCATCATTGTTCACATTATAATTGAAATGGGAACAATATTGCTGCATTAACAAACCAAAAAAAATAAAAAAAAAGTTTTTTTTTTTTTTTTTATAATTAGTTTTTTTCATTTTTTTTTATTTTTATTTTTCATTTTTACAAAGATGTATCATTTAGATATTAATTGCCATACTTTTTCTTCATTTTTATGGTGAATTAAGCCTTTAGGTCTCAACTGATTAGGGATGGGCTGCCGGTTCGAATCGGTTCGATGTTCGCATCGAACATCGGCTGTTCAAAAGTTCGCTAACTTCGAACTTTTCAGGCCATTCGCAAAAAGTTCAATTTTTTTAATTTTTTTTTTAAAAAAATCGAAAAATAAAGAGACTCTTTGCTGCAGAATATTATAAGCAACAGTTTATTAGATATTGAATTAAAACGGGAATATTTTTTTTTTTTTCTTTAAAAAGTTTATTGTGAAAACTTCATCATAGGTAACAGATGGACATAAATCTGGGTGACAGAATATGTTGCGAGAAGTACATATAAAACAATATTCATAATACGCCAAGTATTTATACATATTTGTAAAATATAATAAGTAAGATATTTTTGTTCGAAATTAAAGGATATGTATAAGAGGACATTTTCAGGTCATCTGCGGTTAGACCCTAAAACGTTATCTGGTTCAAGAAAAGAAAAAGACCAGAAGAGAGAAAGAAGGGAAGAACAGGAAGAAGAGAGAAAAGGAGAAAAGGAGAGGAGGGAAAAAAAAAAAAAGGGGGGGTTGGGTCTGGAATCAAAATGTGAGTAACGGGGATAGGAGGGGGGATAAAGAAGGTAAATAATTGGTGGGAGGTTACCAGAGGTGAGCCCGGAACAGTCCAACAGTACCACAATTTAAGAGATAGAATCAAAAGGTAGCTTGTCCAGTTTGGGATGTGAAGGAGCTCCGGGCACAGAGGGCAGTCAATCCAGTCCCAGAGAGTCCTATGTAGGGCAAGTAGTCTCTAACCAGATCTTAAACGGTGAGGAGGAGATGAAAGTACTCCAGTGGTACCATATGTTAGTCTCGGTTCCAAATCGCTGTTCCGAATACAACATCTCTGTCTCAATGGATCTAATGGTTTCAACTTTCGCGATTAAATCCCGTGCGGACGGTGTGGCCGACGAGTTCCAATGAAGCGGTACAAGCGTGCGAGCAGCCATAAGGATCCGGAGAAGCACCGACTTCTTCAGAGATTTCAATGAGAAAGTCATTTGGCCAAGAAGAAAAATCTCGGGCGTAAAATCCAACTCCACATCCGTGGTGTGTTTAATCAGTGTCCGGACCGCCTCCCAAAAAGGAACGACAAGGGGGCAACTCCACCAGATATGGAGAAAGGATCCTTGGTGTTGTTGACATCTCCAGCAGTTGGTAGAATGAGTTCGACTAAAACGTGCAATCCATAGTGAGGTAGTGTACCATAGAGCTACTATCTTAAAGGACGTTTCTTTCAATTTGGAGATGGCAGTGCCATGATGTGTGAGTTCAAAGGTTTTGCCACAGTGGTGTTCTGGAATGGAAACGCCCAGCATGGAGTCCCATCTCCCCACATATGTTGGTAATTCCGTGTCTGTGGATTGCAAAATGTGGTATAAGGTGGAAAGACTGTGCGACAACGAGATACCTAAAGCACAAAACTTCTCAAAGGGTGTCATCAGTCTGGTGAGATTAGTACCGTTGGGGAGCGACAGTAGAAAATGACGGATCTGCGTAAAGTTGAAGACATCTAGAAGGGAGGGTGGATGGCCCTCCTCGGATGTGGGGATCTGTTTAAACTGACCTTTATCTAGCACATGTGTGGCAAGTAACCCCGGATGAGAGGTGAATCGTGTCCGTAAAGTAGAACGAACTCCCACTGGGAAGCCCGGGTTGTGTGTTATCGGCAATAACGGTGCTGGGAAGGAGGACAGTGAGTAACGGATTCTAAGTGTGTGCCATACACGGACGGTATTTGCTACCGTGAGTATTGGCCGACATGAGGGTGACAATTGATCCGGAAGCAACCAGGGTAAGGCCCATAAAGGGCTGCGTGTGAGAAGAGTTTCCAGGTCTAGCCATTTGCGTGTAGGGTACGGATCCATCCAATCAAGGATTCTGGTGAGCTGAGTCGCAAAATAATATAGACGAATGTCAGGTAGGGTTAGTCCGCCCATAGAAGTAGGTTTGCACATTGTGTCAAATTTCAGGCGAGGTCTAGCGTTCGTCCAAACAAAAGTGAGGAAATAGCTACGAAGTATACGGAAGATCTCCGCAGGGATGGCTAGAGGAATTGTTTGCAGTAGATATAGAATCCGAGGGAGGATGTTCATTTTTAAGACCCCTACTCTGCCCAACCAGGATAGCTTCCTGGTGGACCATTCTATGGTGTCACGTTTGATATCCTTTAAAAGGGGGTCAAAATTCAGTGAGGGAATTCGGGAAACTTCTGCGGAGAGCCAGATTCCAAGATATTTAATTTTGTCTTTACACCACCGAAATTTAAATCGTTTTTAAGAGGAAACTTCTCGGTCTGAGACATGGAGATATTTAATATCTCTGATTTGTCCTCATTAATTGCCAGCCCTGCGATCTCCCCAAATGTCTTCAGTTCTTGAGCCACAGCAGGTAAGGAAGTGTTCGGTGTTGTCAAAAGAACATAAGGTCATCTGCGTAAGCAGATACCTTATGACGGTATTGTTTCCCTTCTAGACCAGTGATCGCAGAATTAGATCGTATAGAGATCAATAAGGGTTCCAGCGATAGGGCAAAAAGCAAGGGGGATAACAGACATCCCTGCCTAGTGCCGTTCAGTATTGGAAAACTCGGCGTCAATGCCCCGTTGACCCGTACTCTAGCCGTCGGGGAAGAGTAGAGTGAGGATATCCATGTAAGGAAATCTTGTCCTAAGCCAAACCGTTGTAAGACTCGCATGAGATAGGGCCATAAGACCCGATCAAATGCTTTCTCAGCATCTGTGGATAATAAAATAAAAGGGGTTTCATTCCGTTGGGCTAATAAAATGGCATTCAGCACTCTAGTGGTAGCGTCCTTCGCCTCCCTCCCCGGGATAAATCCCACCTGGTCAGAGTCAATCAGTGATGGTAAGTGTCGTTGTAAACGTGTGGCTAGAATTCTCGCCAGCATTTTAACGTCAGTATTGAGAAGGGATATGGGGCGATAGCTGGATGGTAGCAGAGGGTCTTTACCTGGTTTTGGAATCAGGGAGATTGTTGCCGCCAGCGACGAATTATGGAACTCCCCTCCGGAAAGCATGGAGTTGTACACAGCTAGTAAGTGAGTATTTAGTTCTGGTTGAAGTAGCTTAAAATATTCCACCGGGAGACCATCCGGCCCGGGGCATTTGTGTGGTTTAAAGTGTTTAAAGGCTGCGGTTAGCTCCTCAGGTCCTATCAGAGTTCCCAGGGCCGTTGCTGATTCAGATGTTAGCGTCTTGAGGGGTTTATCAGCTAGGTAGGCGTCAATATCTGATACAGCGAGGTTAGGAAAATGTGTACGTTGAAGCGAGTATAGAGAATGAAAATAAGAGCGGAACTCCTCAGCCACGAGCTCTGGCTTTGTTGTAATTTCTGCAGTTTTGCGGCGAATTCGGGGTATGTATGCTCTCGATCTCCTAGATTTAAGAATCTGTGCCAATAAACGGCCCGGCTTGTTTTCATTAAGAGCGAAAAAAGATTTAGCTTTAGTGGCCAAAAATTTGAGATCTGCAGAGAGATGCGACGTGAGTGAGGCTCGAGCCAGAAGTAACCGCTGAAATATTGCGGGGTCGGTTTTCTCAATATGTTGCTTTTCCAGCTGTCTCACCTCCTCAAAGAGCTCAGCCTTCTGGGCTTGACGAAGTTTCTTGGCTGTAGTGCCTTTACTTATTAGGAAGCCTCTAAGGACTGCCTTGTGTGCTTCCCATACGGTAGATATTGGGACGTCCGAAGTAAGGTTTTCTCGAAAATAATCAGAAAGTAACTGTTGGGTCTCAGCCAAGATCACAGGGTCCTCTAGAAGGGAGAGGTTAAGCCTCCAGGTACGTTCCCGTGGTACATACATTGGGGAGATCAATTGTGTCGTGATAGGTGAGTGATCCGACCATGTCCTGGTGTGGATGGTAGTGGAGCGCACCCCGTCAACCGCCTGTTGCTGCATAAAGATGTGATCTATCCTAGTGTAAACCGTGTGTACAGCGGAATAGTATGTGTAGTCGCGTTCTGTCCCATGAAACGCTCGCCAGACATCCACCAGCCGGTGGCTGTCTAGTAGACGTCCAAGACGGCTCAAAATACATCGAGGGGTGGAGGATACTCCAGCCGAGGTATCCAGTTTTGGATTCAATGCAATATTAAAGTCCCCTGCGATAATCAGTGTCCCTTCCTGGAATGTCTTAAGTGAGTGGAGTATTGAAGAGAGGCAGCTGTGTTGGGCTTTATTGGGCAAATAGACAGAGACAAAGGTGAAGAGCGAGCCCGCCAATCGACCTTTGACAAACAAAAAGTGACCCTCCGGGTCCCGTTGGACCCCCGTTTCCTCAAACATGACTTCTTTAGCCAGGAGTATAGCCACTCCGCGGGACTTACTCCCTTGAAAGTTACTGTAATATCCCGTAGGGAAATTACGATCACGCAACGTTGGAGCTGAGGCCCCGCGAAAGTGTGTTTCCTGTAAACAGACCACCGTCGCCCTCTGTGCCCAGAGCTCCCGCAAAATTTTCGTTCTCTTTTCAGGCGTATTTAAGCCTCGGACATTATATGACAGGAGGTTCAGTGTCCCTGGCTGGAAGAGGGTGGACATGTTGGCGCTCCCCTGTCAGGTATCCCACGAGGGAAGGGAGATAGTCGAGGGTGGGTGGGTGGGTGGGGAGGGGAGGAGAAAAAAAAAAAAAGGGGGAGGGTGGGGAAATAAGAAGCAAAGGGAGAAGAAAGTGAAAAAAGAAATCGGTGAGGTAACCAGTGTAGCCAGGAACTAAGAACAGAGGAAGACACAGGACGTCCCCTGAATTGTTCCCAGGGTCAATTACACCAAACCTCGCGGGGGTAGATGGCTCAGCGCCTGGCGCTGAAGTTAGAACTAGTAAAGTAATAGGCGGATATAATGAGTAAAATTCACAATTGTGATTAAAATATGGAGAAGCAACGAACAGACCCAATGAGATTATCTTAACATCTGCAGATTATCCCGATATGGGAGGAACAAATAACTAATACCACCATAACATTATGCAGTAAGTAACAGTTGACCGAAGAACAAAAAGTGCATAAAGCATCTATATATCGGCACTAAAACAATGTATATAAAACTAATATACCCTATCATCCAGCTGTGTGCAGCCGGCCCCATCGGTCCCCTCCTCTGTATAGATTCCAACAAATAACCAGAGAACATGAGACCATTCGATTTATATCCCAATGTGGCCCTTCCTCTCTAAGAAATAAAATTAGTCGTAGTTGACAAAAACCCACCCCCTCCCATCCCAACATCTTTATTGAACTAACATGTTATTTATTTAGTATTATTATAACAAAAATTATTATTATTATTTCTTAGTCTCTTTTTTTTTTTTTCCCCTCCCCTTTCCTCCCCCCTTCCTTTCTGCTTCCGTTGTTCGTTTAGGTTGTCGCCGGTTATCATGAGTCCCCTTTTGTCCCCCCCCCCATCGCTAACATATATACATATGTTCTTCATCTTTTTCTTATTTACTTTTCAGTAGTAGCTATTTTTTTTTTTTTTTTTCCTTTCCCTCCCTTTTTATTCTCTTATTCTTTTATGGTATATATATATATATATATACATACTTTTATACTCATGTATAAAAAATAAAAAAAAATTTTTCCCCTTTTCTCTTTTCTTTTCTCCCTTCCCCCTCTTTCTTCCCCTTTTTTCTCCCCCCTCCCTTTCCCCCCCTTCCCTCCACACCCTATTCCTCCTCCTCCCCCTCCCGTCCCCCTCTTCCTGCCCCTCCCCCCCTTGCGTCTGTCAATAATCCCCCCTCCCCCTTAATCACTAACTTAGTCCCACAGTATATGCAGTTTTGTTGTTTGTATACAATTGTAAATATCCCCCCACCCTCCACAACATGTAGAAGAATGTGGCCCGTGTGTAGAGAATTTACAAATTGGGGTTGAAGAAACACATACCGGAAGCCCTCTGAGTTGCGTTAGCATAGCATATACCTGAACAGCGTGTTTGACTGCTATCACCTTCTATAATCGTCTCTACTCCCTCCCCCTTTCCTTCAGCTTCTGAAAAAGGCAGTCATAACCACGGTACTGTGTCTCAAGTTTAGTAACGGAAGCAGCGGTAACGTTTCAAGCAACTATAAGTAAAAGTCAAATCCCCTTTCCCGCCCATCCCTCCCCAAGCAAAACGTCTCGTTTATAATGGCACATGGTGAGGGAAAAAAAAATAATAAAAAAATAAATCAAAAACAGAATGCGAAAGAAAAAATCACGAGGAGGTCAGTGCGGGATCTTCCAGTAAATAACGAATCTGGTAGAGTTTATGTCTCTGAAAGAATTATACGATGGTTAAGAGGGTCCTGGTGGGGACAGCTGTCCCGATCGTCTCAGCTGTAGTCAAAAAAGGTTAATAGGATCCAAAATTATGCAAGATCCCCACGAGGCCATGAAGAGTTTAACTCCCCAGATCACACAGGGGCCGTAGTAGAAAAGTGGGCCATCACTCACCGCCATCCACAGGCCCCGTTGCTACCGGCGGTGTCATCCATCTACGAGGGCATTGGCGACGTTGTGACAGAGCTCCACTAGGTCGGTAGTCAAACAGCTCCCAGGTAGGTATCGTCAACTCCGGAAGCTCTAGTTGTCGTAAAAAGTCGGGAATATCCTCCGGAGAGCGGATAGTGAGCCATGAGTTCTCAGAGCGGACTGATAGTGATAGGGGAAATCCCCAGCGATACGGGATCCCGGCCTCTTGAAGTGCTTGGGTGACCGGCCGCAGAATGCGCCTGGCCTGCAAGGTGGTGGGGGAGAGGTCATTAAAAATCTGGACCCTCGCTCCGTGAAAATCCCACAGAGGTTGTGCCCTAGCTCGGAAATAAACTCGGTCTTTGAGAGCGAAGTCTGTGAAAAAACAGATAATATCTCTAGGGGGTGCTGTAGGCGAGTCGGGCTGGGGTCGGAGGGCCCGATGTGCTCGGGCCAGATCTTCCGGCATCACGCCTTTAGCTCCCAGAATAACGTTGAAGAGGGCCGATAAATATCGACGGAGCGCTGTCTCTTGTTCGGGTACCCCGCGGATCCTCAAGTTTTGACGCCTGGACCGATTATCCAGGTCGTCAAGGCGTCTCCAGACCGCGGACATCATCGCAGGGGTATCAGGAGTAAGGGTTCCTACCTCCACCGTTCTTTCAGCTGCTTGCTCGAGTCCTCGTACTCTGGCTTCCACCTGCTCTACCTCCGTTCGAAGGCCAGCTATCTCGTGTTGCAGGGATTCACGCACCTCTGCCACCATATCCCTTATGTCTTGCCGGGTAGGTATCTCTGCTAGCGATTTTTCTATTCTTTGTGACGCCGCGCCTAGATCAGGCAGGGAGAAGGCAGTTCCGGCGGGAGAAGCCACCATGACAGGTGGATCGGCGTGTGGCGGTGTGAGGGCCCTAGACGCAAAAAATGCCTCAAGATGTTCGGGAGTCGGTCTGGTCAGTGCTCTAGGGGTTGCACCAGTGTTGGAGGGTCTTTTCCATGACGGGTCTGCAATGCATAAAGTGATCAATCTCTCGTGGTCTGTCTGGAGCTCACCTAATGTGCGGCCATCACAGTCACTCGTCAAGCCACGCCCCCAAAACGGGAATATTTTTAACATTGAAGCCTATGGGATAAAATAATCTTGTTGCTAAAACATCAGGCAGACGAGGCCCTCTAATCTGGCACTGTAGAGGAGCATGCGGCCGCCGGATGACAGAGCTGCGACTGTGCGGGCAGGCCGGCCGGGTGCATGTGGCAGAGAGGCGGCACAGGGAGGGAGCCACCGCACCTGTGGGCACGGCAGACCCCTCCACAACCAGGATCCAGGGAGCCCCCACTGACTGACCACCAGGCTAAGGTAAGGCGACACATTTCTAAAAAATATAAAATCCGAGGACATTATTAAATGTCCCCGGGAACATAAAATAAAACTTTTAATTTTTTTCTTACTAATACTCACCTGATTCCTGGATCCACCAAGAAGCACAGCCTCCTGTCTCCCACGTGCTGTTAGAAGCTGCATACACCGGCGCGCTGTGTGCAGCTTCTAAGAAAATATGCTATTAGTGTAGAGGGAGCGATGTAAAATGCGCAGCCGGCTTCCCCGCTACACTAATAGCGTATCTTCTCAGAAGCTGCATACAGCGCGCCGGTTAAAGCTAGCGTCAGACTGTAGAGGTGCTGCGCGGCAGTGTGAGGATTGATATGCTGCATTAATTATTCTTCTTACAAATTTGGTTACTTAACCTGTATGAGTTTGGACTGTAATATTGTGACATCCAGGGCCCCGGGTGGCGATCGGGGGGCCCCGGACGCATGGTGCCGTCAGCTGGCCGAATGCCAGGAGCTCCGGCAGCACCTGGCGCAGCTGTGAGTGATCAGGGGGCAGGGCGTGGCATGATGACGCAGAGCCGCCGGGACCTTTGAATCAGGAGCGCGCGCTGTACACCTTGCCTTGCCGTGGAGTTTCATTCCCGCATCGCTAGTTTACCGAATCAGTTTGTATACTTGTTACTGACCCTGCTTGCTCTGAGGACCCGATCTGTTGCCGACTTTGCCTGCCATTTGACTATTTTCTCTATATACACCCTGTCTGTTCTGTTTGCCTCCTGTTGCTACTGGTGTGTGCAGATTCTCACCATATACAGTAGCGCAGTACAAGTGCTTAAATTTTGCTGACCCGGTTTTGTTATAACAACTACTCTCGCTCTGCGCCCCTGTCTGGTATATTCCGCTGCTTGTTACTGCTGATGAGCTTCCATCCTGCCATACACGATAGCGCAGTACAAATGTATATTGATCTCAGTCTGTGGTGTATATTGTTGGTGCTGGCTCCCTGGCCAGTGTGGCTGCTAGAGGTTAGGTTTAGTGGTCCCGACTCCCGACCATCCTAAGGATCGGAGGGTTAGAGGTCTGTTACCAGGGATCCTACCAGGACTGTCCTGGGGAATCGTTACAAATATGCGGTGAACGCCGCAGCAAATGTTAATGCTCACGCAAGTGAGCGTTAACGTTTGCGTTAAGAGCGTAATTTTTCCCACTCGTTGTTGCTCAAACATTTCCCATGGCTTCAAATCCCATTTAAACATGAGCAAAAGTATTAAAAATTAGCTCAGCGCGCAGCAGTGAAATGGCTCAAAAAAAATGTTTTTGGGTTAAAAACACATTTTTTTAAATTTGTTTTTTTATTGTTTCCTGTCCCCCAGGGCAGTACCTGGACCCCCATACACCTTTTATGACCAATATCTTGCATATATGCCCTCTTGGAGGGCACCTTAATTTTCGAACGTTTGAGCCCCATTGACTTGCATTGCGTTCGAATCGTGTTCGCGTTCGAATTCAAACTTTTTCAAATGTTCGAATGCACGGGGGTGTTCGGCCCATCCCTACAAGTGATGTATCCTGTCTGATAAAGGCACTTAAATGAAATCTAATGAGGATTTATTTGATTTGGATGTGTTTTCCTGAGTCTACTTTGCTTTTGCTGTGAAATTTTGATTAAATCCAAAGATAGACTTTTATAAAAATGTTGAAAGAAAAATTATTGAAAACCCAAAAAACTATATGAACACGGGATAGTGTTGTGATACAAAAAGACACCTAGTAGGATTATACAGGAAACCGTGGTTTTTGCTGAAGTTGCACAGGTATTCTGGAACCCCAGAATCATATGCAAGAAGTGAATGTCACATGCAGGATATGATTGAAGTCAGATAGCTTAACTCATCCCGTTTTGAAAGCACACAAAGTCCTTTGTATTTTCTTCACTTTATTGGGAAAGTAACGACAAATTATTTATTTATAAAAGTAATTTACCAGGAAGGATACATTGAGTTTTCTCTCGTTTTCAAGTATGTCCAGGGTTCAAGAACATTGAATTATTACAGTTGTTACAGAAAAATAAAGTAATAAAAGATATTAAAAAACACGAATATACAGATTAACACAGAAAATAAATATATAGGAAATATACTCACAAATAAGAGGTGTCTTTATAAATAGAGAGGGCTTCTCTGGTTTACTGAGTTATGGGAGGACGGTAAAACAGGAAGCAATCACCCGGTACAGACAGATGCTCGCTGACTGTTTCTATGGTAAGACAGGGGGATAGGGTGCTTGCTGTAGCAGGAAATATGGCTGCACCAAAGTAACTAAGAGGGTTAGACAGGGAGAGGGATTAGTCCATTTTAAGTAAAAGCATAGGGGGAAAACATAGGGAATGTCATGGAACCAGATTCCTTGTCTGGTATCTGTAGATACCACTATTCTTAACTAGGGATGAGCTGTTCAGTTCGATCAGTTCGGAGTTCGATTCGAACTTTGGCTGTTCGCAAGTTCGCGAACTTCGAACTTTTTGGCGTGTTCGGTTCGAGTTCGCAAAAAAATAAAAATTTTGAAAAAAGTATAAAAAATGCTTAAAAAAATACTAAAAAATCTAGAAATAAAGAGACTCTTTACTGCAGAATATTATAAGCAACGGTTTATTAGATATTGAATTAAAAACTAATGTGTACGTGCAAAGATTCTCACCTCTAAATGACCTGTGTTTTCAAAGGGCATAAACAACAGGTGTTTTTAGTCTGGTCTAATCAATTTGATACATTGTATGTATGTAGAATATACTGAGGGTGTGGTGTCTGCTTCTGAGAAGTGTTAATTTCTCTACTTAATCTTCCTTTAATATGCTGCATTTCACTGCGGTGTGCTCAGCTCATTTTTACCGCTTTCGCTCATCAATTTTAAACACGATTTAAAGCCACATTTTATAAAATGACCCAGACATATTAGATATCATTCTTTCTGGCAGACTCCGCAGATTCATAATATATAATTTTTAGATGTATACGTCATGTCCTGCCTGTATATTATGACAAAAAATGCAATAAAAATTGAATTTTTAATCATCTGCAGTGTGTATAGTGTTTTTTTTTCACATTTTAGCACATGAGCGTTTGCGGTTATGTTTTCTATGGGGTGCACTTGTACAAAAATTAGAAATGGGGACTTGTTACATTTTGTGGGGGGAATTACGTGATTTATAGCAAACGCACCCCATAGAAAAAAATCATTAGTGCATCATCGTTCACATTATAATTGAAATGTGAACAATATTGCTGCATTAATAAAAATAACACACAAAAAAAATACGTGTTTTTATTTTCTTTTTTTTTTACTTTAGACCTGGTCATGTTGGGTATCATTCGAAAGGCCATGCTCAGGCCTTTCGATTGACACCCTCCATGACCACCTAGCTGCCTGGAGATATTGGGGTTCAAATGAACCCCCTAACTCCACCAGGGGATTGGCCTGGGCAATATATATACACATGATGTGAGCTGGCCTGGGCCTGGGCAATATATATACGCATGATGTGAGCTGGCCTGGGCAATATATATATATGCATGATGTGAGCTGGCCTGGGCAATATATATATACGCATGATGTGAGCTGGCCTGGGCAATATTTATACACATGATGTGAGCTGGCCTGGGCAATATATATATACGCATGATGTGAGCTGGCCTGGGCAATATATATATACGCATGATGTGAGCTGGCCTGGGCCTGGGCAATATATATATATGCATGATGTGAGCTGGCCTGGGCAATATATATATATGCATGATGTGAGCTGGCCTGGGCAATATATACAAATGATGTGAGCTGGCCTGGGCAATATATATATATATGCATGATGTGAGCTGGTCTGGGCCTGGGCAATATATATACGCATGATGTGAGCTGGCCTGGGCAATATATATATATGCATAATGTGAGATGGCCTGGCAATATATATATATATGCATGATGTGAGCTGGTCTGGGCCTGGGCAATATATATACGCATGATGTGAGCTGGCCTGGGCAATATATATATATGCATAATGTGAGATGGCCTGGGCAATATATATATATGCATGATGTGAGCTGGCCTGGGCAATATATATATACGCATGATGAAAATTTGCAAAGGATAAGGCACGCAAAGTGAAATTTTGATGTGTCTGAAATTGAAACTTACGTGACAACTCTTATTTTTTTTTCGTTAATTTATATTTGTTCAATACAGTTAATTTTAATTTGTTTAATAGAGTTAATTTAAAATGGTTTAATACAGTTTATTTATATTTATTTTACCTTTACTATTGGTGCTTTTCAAACTTTATTCTTAAATAAAAAGAAATTTAGCATTTTCATGTTGTGTCGTTTTTTTTTGGGAGGGGTGCAAGTAGCTGGTCTTGCCTAGGGCGCAAAATAGTCTAGCACCGGCCCTGACCACATGGTCCACCCCTGCATTCTTCCACAATACCACAGAGGGGTTACTGTATGATGGCACTTGCTGGCCTGGCACCAAAGACACAATATCTGGGTGCACTGCCACTGACGCCTGTATCAGATTCATATCCTCAGAGGGGTTATGGTGTGAAGGCACTGTTGCCGACGCTAAAAGCCCAATTTTAAAGCACCTATTGTTACTTTCATCCAAAGCCTGCATAAGTTTCACCATAATTTAGCCAAAAAATCACTAAACTTTTTCTGCGTGTCCTAAAATGTCTATTCATACAGGCTGCCGCCCCAAGCAGTTGTTTATGAATAGATTAAAGGAAAAGCATTTACCGTCATTTGAAACGTAATTTTTTTGGTTTTTACATATTTCTATACATCCTAGAAATCCGCCACTTCATGGGCAGGTTATGGGGACCTCCTAGGCACGATATTTGAAGGAATTTTTTGTTTTTATTTTTAACCCTTATTTCATGGAAAACTCACTGTCCCTTTAAAAACGTTTTTTTTTACTTTTTGGCCTTGTTTCCTGTCCCCCAGGGCACTACACGGACCCCCATACACCTTTTATGGCAAATATCTAGCATATATGCCCTCTTGGAGGGCACTCTAAAATTCGAATTTTGAGTGCCATTGAGTTCGAGTTCGAATTCGAACATTTGGAAAGTTCGAGTTCGAATTCGAACATTTGGAAAGTTCGAGTTTGAATGCGAACCGAACTCGGGGGTGTTCAGCTCATCACTATTCTTAACTATGTGGAACATCTGAGAAACAGGGTAACACATACATTGTATATACACAACAATGAGATAACAGTCTGGAACCACTTTCTCCAAGTCTTTTCCAGCAATCAGTGATCGCTGGGTGCACTGTTCAGGATGACTGAGTGCATCATCATGTATCCTAGAATAGGTGATCAGTTCTTTTCTCTGTTGTAATCCGCTGGCATTTGTACAAATCTTTTGAATTGAAGTTCAAAGTGGAGTCCTGTCTGCACCATGTCACGCCGGATCATGTAGTTGCCCATGTCGGTGAGGTTTGATGCATCGGTGTGTTGGTCTCGTGCTGCTGTGGTTCCCTGGGAGAGTCATGGGATTGTCTATTAGGTGCAGGCGTTTGATGTCTGCTGGTTAGTATGGAAGCTCTGTCTCTTCGTGTGAGCACACCTGAATTTATTGCTTGCAGTAGTGCATCTGTTGGTTATGTATGAATAAAAGGCAGTAGTGACTTGCAGAAGTGCAGGCTTTACTATGGTTTATTTAACAACTCCTCCAAATACGACGAGTTGAGTTGATGCCAAAGAGCTTGATTTTGGTCTCATCTGATCACAACACTTTTACCCAGTTCTCCTCTGAATCATTCAGATGTTCATTGTCAAACGGGCCTGTACATGTGCTTTCTTGAGCAGGGGGACTTTGCAGGCACTGCAGAATTTCAGTCCTTCGCGTCATACTGTGCTACCAATTTGTTTCTATGGTCTATGGTCCCAGCTGCCTTGAGATCATTGACCAGATCCTCCCATGTAGTTATTGTCTGATTCCTCACTTGTCTCCTGATCATTGAAACTCCACGAGGTGAGATCTTGCACGGAGCCCCAGACCGAGGGAGATTGACAGTTATTTTGGGTTTCTTCCATTTGCGAATAATCGCACCGCCTGTTGTCATCTGCTCACCAAGCTGCTTGGCGATGGTCTTGTAGCCCATTCCAGCCTTGTGTAGGTCTACAATCTTGTCCCTGACATCCTAGGACAGCTCTTTGGTCTTGGCCATGGTGGAGAATTTGGAATCTGATTGCTTCTGTGGACAGGTGTCTTTTATACAGGTAACAAACTGAGATCAGAAGCGCTCCCTTTAAGAGAGTGCTCCTAATCTCAACTCGTTACCTGTATAAAAGATACCTGGGAGCCAGAAATCTTGCTGACTGATAGGGGATCAAATACTTATTCACTCATTAAAATACAAGTCAATTTACAACTGTTTTGAAATGCCTTTTTTGGATGTTTTTGTTGTTATTCGGTCTCTCACTGTTAATCTAAACCTACCTTTAAAATTACAGACTGATCATTTCTTTGTCATTGGGCAAACGTACAAAATCAGCAGAGGATCAAATAAATGTTTCCTTTACTGTAGCAGCTCAGTCTCAGCGCATTGAGTGATCTTACAATAGGGGTCACTCTACCCTCAATAGATTCCACCAGGATTCTTCAAATTCCAATTAAGATTTATTATCAAAATTGGCAAAAATGGCCAACAGGGGAAGCCCACAGTAGAGGCAAAATGCATTTTGGTGAATATATTATGCACATATACCGTATCTATTTCTGTTAATTTTTAAAATGTGAGAATAAAGAATGAGCTCATACGAACCCCAGTGGTTTTGTAAACAGGGTGTCCAATGAGCTAATACAGTTCTAATGCTCTAGTGTCCACATATATTTGGGTATTAAGTGTGTTTTTTTGTTTTGTAGCCATTGTTAGTAGTTTTAATACACGGTGTTGTGAGCTCTGCTGAAATTCTATTATGGTTTTTCTTGTTTTTAACTAAGGTTTCTCTTGATTTTCTTTTTTAGATGGAATTTTGGAAGCTGTATATCGGTAAGTGTAATTAAAAAAAACTGTTGTATAATTTGTCTTCATGCAAGCTGTTGAAACAAAAATGTTTCATAATAGAATCCATAGCTCTTTTCACATTTTTGTTTCTTAATGCAAAGTTAAGAACATGAAAACAATGTTAGAACACTAATTACAGTGTGCTTTTCTATGAATAGCAAATCCAGCTGGTACTGGAAGATAAAATTGTTTGTATTCACCAGAAGAAGAGATAAATAATGTTCCTATAACAACATGCTAATAGCTAAGCCAACCATACTAACATGTAGAAAGCATTGTACATATAAAGAGTTTAGGTCAAAATAGTAACTCTGTGAAAATAAAATTCAGATTCGGCTTCATCAAATAACTTATTCACACCCTATATACATTTTCTTTTGGGGCATCTAGTTCGCATCTTTTATGTGTTTTTAGAAGTTTGGCATTATCCAGGTAGTCATATTGTGTGTTAATCGGACACTGTATTAGACTCTGCCCAATTATTTTTTATTTCTTATTTTGGGTGATTTTAATCTTTCTATCTCGCCGCACGCAGCTCCTCCTCTTCAGTGAACCTAGTCGTAGTAGTCCCTGAAGCTTTACTATGCAATTTGTGCTGAGTAGGAACCCGCAAACTGTGGACTATTAGGGACTTGCACCCTTTATGCACACAGTTTGCATACTGCTTGGCCAGACTTATGGATCAGAGCTGTGCGCGAATGTGCTGATCCAATCCATCAGCTGCCTCTGAGAGCGATCGATATCTTGGGCAGTGTCAGAGGGTGATGTCGGGTTACTGTCTGCGTGCTGACGTGACCAATCTGGTGACCAGCAGCCGGGAAATTCAAAATCCCACCAGCTGCTGGCGAGAGGGTTGCAGGAAACTGCAAGATCGGATGGGTTGGAGGGGAAAATAAAGTGATCAGGATAGAGTAGAGTGTTCCTTTAGGTATAAGAAATATTTGATCATGAAGCTATAGGAGACTGTTTCCTACAAAAGCAAGTAAAATACTTATGCAACCTTGGGAGCTTGAATCAAGATAATGTTGAGGATTAAAAAAATTAATTAAAAAAATACACTTTATTGGCACGTTTGTCAATAAACCAATACGGTATACAAGAAGAAAATTTGAATAAGGCCAGTGTCAGACGAACGCCGTGATCACGTCCGTGTTGACGCACAGTTTAATGTCCGTCGTAGCATATAATAATGTGCAATAGAGACCCACACACAAAGTAAGTGTGCACCGAACTGCGCATGCGACAAATGGACGCAAGTTAGGCAAGAATGTAAAACCGCTACCACGGACACGCAGAGTGCGCCACGTCCGCGTAGTATTCTGTGTGAGTGATGAGATGTCAGACGCAGCGCAATTTCGACGTCCATCACCTTGATGCACAAAATGGCTTTTCATATCCTTTTCAAATATTTTTCAGATCAATTTTGTTTCCCATAATTCCCCCTTTTTTTTTCTACGTCAACAAAAACGGACCATGTGGTGTCTACAGTATCTTCCGTCAGTACGTCTGTCCGTTATGCACGCACACACGCACACAGAGTGTGCTCAGACTGCGTTCGTCTGACATTAGCCTAAAGAACACAAAGTTCCAAAAAGGTTGAGCACACCTTAATTCACTTATTGTGATGTCACCTTTATCCGTTATGAGCTCTCTAGCGGTGCCTTTTGTGAATCAACCCTTTATTTCTCTATACATTTACTATAAACTTAGCTTTTTTGGTGACTTTATCCATTTCAAGTATAGAGTTTGATCTTTGTATCAAAATTATGCTGTTGCATATCATTCATTTATTGGGTCATGTGGAGCATGGAATTGAGTGCTAGATGAATTTGTCTGCACGGAGGAGAAATCCATTGTCTGCGGAGACATAAATTCAGCACTGCCGCTTGTGTATCCAGCAGAGACACTCGTACAAAGATCTCATTTTAGAAGAGGACAGAGCCTCTCTGCTTCTGTTCATAAAAAGAACAATTTATGTAATAAATCATTCTGATAGAAACAGGGACGATTCAGATACATGCTTTACATGCAAAAGGATTTTCTGCAATAATTGAATTGCAGAAGATAAAGGTTGTTTCGATTAAGATATCACACTGGGAAAAAAACAGTCCCGAAGCCATATAATTAACCAAAATTTGACACAGTCAGCATCTATTTTGATAAAATACAGATGTGATTAATACTAATCTACTTTAGATAGTAATACATGATGCTACCATTGTGACACTCATACGAAATTTCCAAACATATGCTTGATAGAACCATGCTCTGCTATTGGCATGTTTATGCTAGAGTTGGTTGTCCTACCCATGGCCACTGGAAGGCTGTCAGGATTTAGTTTTTATGGCTGTAGTATAAACTAGAAGCATTTTGTGTCCAGATCACACAACGAAGGACCATCACTTCCTTTATTTTTTTCTCCCTTGGCGCATGCTGCTCCTCCCCTCCAGCTCAGGGCGCTCCACTCGGAACTTTCATACTTTTGATTCATAGCAACTTCTTAGGGCGATGACTTGGAGCTGTGCACACGCGCACGGAACCAATCCATTGGCTGCTTCTCTTAGGATGCTCCTTATTGCGGGAGGTCTGAGAGACAATGATGTCAGATAGCAGAATGTGCATAATTGGTGACCAATCTGGTACTTGGCAGCCGGGAAATTCAAAATCTCAGCTGCCAGTTGATGTAAGTGTGCGCAAAGGAAATTCCTCTGTTTAACACAGCATTTTTAGCCAAATGGCAACAGGAGGGGAGGGGGGACACTCCTCACAGCTTGAACACATTAGCTTCCAAGAGTGTCCCTTTAAATGTAATGCTATTAAAACACACAAAACAGAATAATACTGTAATATAGCTTACACAAGCAAATATAACTGATCAGTGATCATAATCTTCAGTTACTCCGATGTGACCATCAGGGTACTAGTGTCTCCCAGAGACCAAATTAATATATAACTTTTATTAAACAATATAAAATCAAACATAAACATAGACATAAATAGACAGAATTCACAGGACAATGGTAAAACCAAATCTGCTGAAAGAAGTGGTATATATATACCGGCAGGAGCAATGATTGACAAACTGTGCAGCAGGTGATCCAAACAAGCTCACAAAAGTGGTTTGACAGTGAAAAAAGTAAGCTGCTTGCTTGTTGTCACTCAAAAATTCACGATTACACTGCGGATCAATAAGCAGAAGAGCAAATCTGCTATAAGAGAATGTGTATATATGCACCAACCAAAGCAATGAATGACAATGAACACTGTAAATGACCTTCAGGGATCATTTCAAAGTGTTATTATTTCACCATTTCTCACTATAATAGCGGTTTGCTTGTTGTCAATCAAAAGATCACGAGTACGTTGCAGATCAAATGAGCAGAAAAACAAATCTGCTAGAAGGTAATATATAAACGTAACAACAGAGGCAATGAATTCACAATGAACACGATAAATGACCTTCGAGGATCATTTCAAAAGTGTTGTAGTAAGGAGAATTGGTATTGACAATGTGGAGTAGCAAACCACTGCACATGGAGGGCAGAAAACACAATTCAATAGGCAGAAAGAACGGCAAGGGTCTCCAATGGGGAGTTTAACTCAAGTAACCCAATACAGTGATGCTGGGAGATTAAACTCAATAATATGTTGCCGAAGGCATCGAGAAGGGTATATACAACCAGTGGTTCGAGTCTCCAAGCATGTATTCAGAAGGTGAAATTGGAGAGTTGCTGCCGACGAAGTGCACCCGACGCGCGTTTCGCCGAGAATGGCTCGTCAGGAGTCACGAGCCATTCTCGGCGAAACGCGCGTCGGGTGCACTTCGTCGGCAGCAACTCTCCAATTTCACCTTCTGAATACATGCTTGGAGACTCGAACCACTGGTTGTATATACCCTTCTCGATGCCTTCGGCAACATATTATTGAGTTTAATCTCCCAGCATCACTGTATTGGGTTACTTGAGTTAAACTCCCCATTGGAGACCCTTGCCGTTCTTTCTGCCTATTGAATTGTGTTTTCTGCCCTCCATGTGCAGTGGTTTGCTACTCCACATTGTCAATACCAATTCTCCTTACTACAACACTTTTGAAATGATCCTCGAAGGTCATTTATCGTGTTCATTGTGAATTCATTGCCTCTGTTGTTACGTTTATATATTACCTTCTAGCAGATTTGTTTTTCTGCTCATTTGATCTGCAACGTACTCGTGATCTTTTGATTGACAACAAGCAAACCGCTATTATAGTGAGAAATGGTGAAATAATAACACTTTGAAATGATCCCTGAAGGTCATTTACAGTGTTCATTGTCATTCATTGCTTTGGTTGGTGCATATATACACATTCTCTTATAGCAGATTTGCTCTTCTGCTTATTGATCCGCAGTGTAATCGTGAATTTTTGAGTGACAACAAGCAAGCAGCTTACTTTTTTCACTGTCAAACCACTTTTGTGAGCTTGTTTGGATCACCTGCTGCACAGTTTGTCAATCATTGCTCCTGCCGGTATATATATACCACTTCTTTCAGCAGATTTGGTTTTACCATTGTCCTGTGAATTCTGTCTATTTATGTCTATGTTTATGTTTGATTTTATATTGTTTAATAAAAGTTATATATTAATTTGGTCTCTGGGAGACACTAGTACCCTGATGGTCACATCGGAGTAACTGAAGATTATTCATATCTAGGGGTAAACCCTTTGGTCTCTCATGATTGCCCTTAATTCTTTCTTTGCAATCATCTATTTCTGGTATCATTTCGTTACGCTCTACCATTCAGGTAGCGATTGATCAGTGATCATGTTTGAAAATAATAAGTGTGGGACCTCGCAAAGATTTATATCACCTTAAGTGCTGTCATACAATAGATTACGCAAAACAGTTACATCTCCAATGCTTTTTATGTATGAGAATGTCGTTCCACTGGCTTCTGCGGAAAACGTCACATTCCCATGAATTTCCAATGCACAACATCTGGAAACACCCTTAAATATATACATATCTATATAGACTTCATGTAGAAAACATAACAAGAAAATAGGTTGTAATTTGCTCTTATTCTTATGGCTCCATGTTAAACAAAACAGAGGTTTTAGTTTACTTGAATGGCCATTAAATTGTTAAGCCCACCTGCCACGTCACAGCAATCTCTTTCAAGGTGGGTCCTAACCTAATGAAACCATAAGTTGCTTTACAAGCAACCACATGTCCTCCTGCTGCTTCTCAGCTAACAGACAGGCTGGTGGGTTAATATTTATACCCTCACCAAAAACAATTGGGATTGAAAAAGAAAACACTGAAAGGGACAGCAGCTAATAAAATCACATGGCTGGGAATACAGCATCCACCATTTTGTCCCTTAGCTGAGAAGCAGCAGGAGGACATGTGGTTGCTTGTCAAGCAACTTTTGGTTTCATTAGGTTAGGACCCGCCTTGAAAGAGTTTGCCATGATGTAGCAGGTGGGCTTAACACTTTAATCGCCATTCAAGTAAACTAAAACCTCTGTTTTGTTTGGTATGGAGCCACAGTGATAAGCGCAAATGACAACGCTTTTCTTGTTATGTTTAATACATTAAGTGGGCTGGATACTCCTAGTTTACGCAGCCGTCCAGGTAGGGAATGGTGCGCAAAACCACTTTTTGTGCATATCTATAGACTTGCCCGAAGAGAAAGGTATTGCAACTTTCCATAATATCAGCCAAATGGGAACTAAGCCCCCCCCCCGCTAAAATAGTGAGAACCACATTCTTGCTCGATTTACCCCTGCTATTAACATAATCTTCATAACTCCCCTATACATTGAGCAAAATTAACCATATGGAAGCCTCTCAACCCGGTATGTTAATAGCCATGGGGTGGGAACTGCCTCCCTTGTCAGACCCCCCCTGTCCAACCACCTTTTTAATGCTCTTTTTTTCTTATTTGTCATAGATGGAGATCAGTGTATTTCAAATCCATGTTTAAATGGTGGATCATGCAAGGATGACATTGGTGCCTACGTATGCTGGTGTTCACTGGGCTATTCAGGAGCAAACTGTGAAATAGGTAAGTGGAAAACCTTTGTATTACAATGGGTTCATTGAACAGAAATTAAAAGTATTATGTTCAAGTGCAGTGAGTATCTTCTGGATGAATGATATAGGACATTCATAAGGAACTCTTTTTCTCATCATGCTAACTACAACAAAGGTGATTCCTACAAGTCTAAAGCTGAGCACATTGTTATCCATTAAATGATGGACCTAGATATGAAGCATGATGTTGAGTAACTCGATTTGTCTGTGCATGTTATGGCTATATTACAATTTTTGCTTCCTTTGGTGGTCCAGACTCAGTGCTGCTACCATTGTGACTGAGAGTCCCTAACATGCTAAAAAAACATGAGGTGTAATTAACATTATAGATGCCATTTCGGCAACAATGAATAGCTAGGACAGAGAGGAAATGTGAATAAGGAAAAGTGACTGCGATGGGGACACAGGAGTGTACGTCTAAAGGACAAGTGGTTAAATATAAAAAGGGTAATGGAGTAAGGCAGTGCTCCAAATTTCCACTCGCACACGCAGGCAGCACAATAGATTATTTTGTGCTGCGTACTCCAGCAGTGCCACCGTGCAGCCCCCCATTCCCCAGGCTGCACAGTGGCAGGGATCAGCTGCCTAACCTGACCCAGCTTGTCTCTGTCACTGGCAGGGGGGTGGAGAGGAGCTTCTTGGCCTCCTCGCTCTGCTCACACTAGGCTCTGATGACTGGGTATACATGTATCTGGGGTCTGATGTCTGAGTTTACAGTATATGTATCAGGGTCTGATGTCTGGGTATTAATGTTATTTTTGTAACTTTATTCTAAATAAAACCTTTAACAGTGTAATTTCATAATATAATTTAAGGGAGTGTGTTTAGGGGCAGAGTTAAGGGGGAGCAGCTGGTGGCGAGTAACTCTTATGGCCTGGTTAGTAGCTTGGGACTTGCAATTTTGAGCCCTGGAGTAAGGGATACAATGCATCAGAGCAGGGGTTCCCAACTCTGGTCCTCAATCCCCCCTAACAGGCGAGATATGCCAGATATCTGAAGGACATCACAGGTGATATGATTTGCTGCTCAGTGATTGCAGGATTCAGTCTACATCTCCCCAAGGTAATCATTAAAATCTGTCCTGCTAGGGGTATCTGATGACCAGGGTTGAAAACCACTGCACTAGAGGATGAAGAGAAAGCATGTTTGGACAATCAATGGAGGAAAAGAGGCTGAGGATGCTAGAATATTTAGTAGGTGTTGCTCCCGACCATTTAATTGGTCCTGAATGGTTACACTACTTGATTTTTGTCAAGTTGTAAGAAATAACATAAATGCTCTAAAAGCGTGTCACACTCTGTGAACAATACAAAGTCAATCTCTAGAGAGCAATAAAATGGAATTTGTATGTTGTAATCTGTGTATGGGGCAGATGTAAAACTAGCAGATTTTACGTCATAAATATTTTAGGACATAAAAAAGCATAAACAATAGTAATTCTGTTTTTAAAACTTAGTTTTTATGTGCTTTGAAAATTTCCAGTATTGCCTCTTAAATGTTCTGTCCACAATGGTGGGTGTCAACATTTGTGCCAAGACGATCCAATAAAAAAGGTAATTTGTTCATGTGCAAGGGGATACCAACTGGCAGAAGATGGAAGGTCATGCAAACCTACAGGTAACATCAAAATACTTTCAAGTTCTTGTGATACGATATTTGTGTTTCGCACATGTTTTTTTATTGATGAATGAACTTTCGCTGTCATGTTTGGATCCATATAGATAATAGTCTTACGAAAAGTATGATTTCTAAAGTGAAGGCATCATGACTGTAACAGATCTCTGTACCCATACAGGGTCACATCTGTCAATGCCACTTCCTTGTTGGACACACGGGTTCTCCTCGTGTCTCCCGTTTCTTTCTCCAGTCCTTAGCCACAGCTTAAAGTTGGGAACACGTAGAGAGCCTTTCCTTGACACAGCGAGCAGAATATAGCTGCTACCCAAACCATGAGTTGTGACTGTATGTAGGGTCAGAATAGACCTGTTTTAATCAGGGACACATACATACATTTATACGGTCACACATGGGTCATTTACATATACAAACTCCCCTAGAAACTGTTGAAGGACCTAATCAGATTAACACAGATAAATGGACAAATATTTACTGGGATATTTCCCCCTGGAATGTGAAACCTAATTACATTAAGTAGACAGTCAAACATTATGTAACATTTCTAATGATGCCGGAAAATGGACATCGTGACTGACCAACAGATTAGACAGTAGATTTACAAACTATTTAAATATAAACAGAAAAGCACATTCTTGAGACAAGAATGGCAGGCTGGCAGGTTAATCCTCAACAGATAGCAGATACACATGAAACATACAATAGACAGACAATAGCATTCTTGCATAATCACAGATTACACAAACATTCTGCCCAAAAGCGAGGCCTGCACCCTAAATCCAAACGCATCTCCATGTCCATGCACTCCATGTCCAAATGATGCCTGTCACATATATTTTCTAGTGAAACTAGGGAAAATAGTCACTTTCAGGGAGGAAATTGTACATTTAACCCAGCCGGGCTAATATGAAAAAGTCGCTCATAATAGATCCAGACGCGCAGCTACAAAAGCCGCGTTCACCTGGCTCAGGGGAACCGGCGACCGCGGATATACTTAGTGCTGTTTGCCATGCGTCTGATGGTTGCGGAAGACAGCCCCAAAATCTTGCGTTTAACTGCTGGGTCATAGTCTGTAGGTAGGAGGGTAGCCAACAGCCCCTGCCAAGTGGCACAGTAACCGTTCTGCCACAATGACATATGGGCTTCTGATGGAGTAAACCTTCCACTGCCTCAATTCCCATAAGTGGATATGCAAACGTATGTTTTTGTGTCCAGCTTTGCCTGTGACTTGTAGAGACTGACAAGACAAGAGAATGACACCCCTGACTAATACAAGTGGTTCAAGAAGTGCAGTTTTGCTATAACCCTGGAAACTTGAGACTGGACAATCCAGCATTCATTCACTATATTATATAGCAGTATCCTTAATTACATGAGTGACAGCACTGGACCACATGACTACCTTTAATTATGTGTAAAGGAAAAACCTAAAAAATTGTGAGCGATACATAACTGTTTCCATGTGCTTAACAATGTGTGGAATTATTGCTTTTACCATGACCTTTTTACTAGAATATGTACAATTTTCACGTTGAATGTTTTACTCTTATACTTAAAACAAAATGGAATTGCATCTTGGATACATGAAATAACTCAATATAAAACACAAGAAGTGAAATAATGTAGGAATTAACTATTACGGTATGTGTGGATAAATCAATTATCAATAAGGCTTGCTTGGCATGAATTTTGAATATTGTTGCAAATGGTACAGTCATTCATTTCATTTAAAAGGATCTTCCACGTTCTTACTGTTGCCAATTTGTAAGCAAGTATTGTAACCATCCTTCTAAGGCTAGGGTCAGACTAACGCATTTTTATGTTGTCTGTGAAAAAGTGCGTTCGAACGAATGGACGCATTTTTTCACAGAATACGTGATAGTGGTCATACTATGCGCATTTTCGTCCGTGATTTTGTACGGATCATCAATAAAACACTTTTTGTGTCTGGACGTTATGTTGGCCGGACATTAGCAGCGTCTGACGTCTCCTAATCACGCACACACGCCGCTAGCGGACGCAGCGCACTCTGTACGTCAGTACCTGCGGTTTCACGTTCTCGAAAAAATGCGTTCATTTTCCACTTGCGTTGCGCAGCCGGACTTTTGTGCGACCGTACTTCGTATATTGGCCGTCATTGCCCGGCATCTGCTGCTAGTGCGGCCGTGATTAAGTGCGGCTGCACGCGCGTTCGCACTGCCTCAGTCTGACCCTAGCCTAACTCCAGCCATATGTACTGCCATCCATAACACCACCACTATCGAAAGTTTTCTATTATTCTTACCATATATCTGACCTTGGCTTGCTCTCTGATTCCCTGTATTTCTCCTGTCCTGGACCTGGGATCCTTTTCATCGTTATTGTGCATTTCTGTTTTCCTGACCACAACTTGTTTGACTACACAACTATAGAGTAACCCATCCATTACAAGGAGTGTTGTCAGATTGGAGTTTATCTCTGCATAAGCTGTATATTTCCCTGAAAGCTTTGCTATAGCAAAATCTTGTTCAGGATATTCTATCCTGGTCACCGTCCAGTATTCTCCTACAAATGGCCCAATGCTAGTTCCTCTGTCAATGGTAACTATGGAGACAGTACATATGTATATATGTATATATACATATGTATATATCAACTTCTTAGTAGAACTTAACCTCCCTGGCGGTCCGATGCTAACATATTTTATATGTCAGAATCGGTCTAATTTATTTTGGCCCCCTAGCGGTATAAGTGTGACTCGGGGGTTAACTTTCAATACAGAAAGCGGTATCCCCGAGCCACACTTGGGCCGATACTTACATGTCCTGTGCTCCCTTGCTGTCCCCGCAGTCACACTGCAGCCAATCGCGATGTTACACTTCCTGGTTGACTCCTCGCGAGAAGAGAACCAGACAGTGTGACGTTAAGGGGCATCAGCGAGGGAGTGCAGGACATGTAAGTATCCAGCCCGAGTGTGGCTCTGGGAGACCACTTTCGGTACAAAAAGTTAACCTCGAGCCACACTCGGGAAAACCGTCAGGGGGGGTTACTGAGATGAGCTCTGCTGCGTCATCTCCTCATGGACATCTGAGAGGAGAGACTGGAGCTCAAGATAATCTTTTCTAATCAAGGGAACCTTTCAACAAAATATTCATAACAGGACAAACTTCAGCTTGGAGCCAAACTCCCACACCATGACATAAATAACTACAATGGAATACTTACTGTTCACTTAATCTATGCAATAGGCTAATGTTCTGCTACTATCCTTTATTTTCCACAGTACCCTATCCATGTGGAATGGTCAGCGCACCTGAGGTTGTATCAAAGCATATCACTCGTTCTATGGTAGATTATATAGAAAACAATTCAACCAGTATCGGTCATCGGAATGCAACCAAACCTTATGAGAACGCAGAAGACATTGTACCTGTAACTGAGGATCCTTTCACCAAAATTGTTGGTGGCGCAGATAGTTTGAAGGGGGAATTTCCATGGCAGGTATTACATGTTTATTTTTAAAACATTAATTTACTATGAAGACAAGGAAGAGAATGATAAATGGATAAGAAAGCACAGGCTCAATCAGGTGCTCAGTAAGGTTCTCAGTCAGTATGGACATTATGAGTGTCGACTAACCAGTCAGGTTGTCCAAAACATTTCCAATGGTTAGGACATTATAGTATCAATCAACACACTCTTAACAAACCCCTTCTCTGAATTATTTGCCAAACAATGTAGTTCAATAAAAGCCGGTGTTCCATTTAAATGTCAGATTTGTCAATATTACAAGTAATATATACAGTCAGGTCCAGAAATATTGGGACATTGACACAATTCTAACATCTTTGGCTCTATACACTCTATAATTGGTCACATATGGTAATTTCCCTTATCACTCTCTGTACACATATGGTACTCCACACAGTGCAGTATTACATACTACTGACTGGTAGAATGCAAATCTTACATATCATATGCATGTTCCACTGCAAGCAATGGGATCTTCTAAATCTCACTATTTATGTCCCGAGGCCACATCACTTTTCCTATGATAAGTCCTTGTTTTGGAGAGAATATACTATAGCTCTCCAGTTAGTATTGTGAAAGTACAGATATTCAAGATTGTAAAAACGAGCAGAGGAACTGTCACAAGAGTAGCCCCACTATATAGAATACTAGTCATTATAATAACCTCGAGGAAATTTTTCCCCTAGTTCATAACACTACCATAATGATGTAACATTGTCGTGTTGTACAGCACTGGTTCCCAACAGCGGTCCTCAGGTACCCCCAACAGCGGTCCTCAGGTACCCCCAACAGGCCAGATTTTTGCAGATCACTTTAGGAAAATGTAGACTGAATCCTGCAATCACTGAGTAGCAAATCATATCACCTGTGCTGTGCTTCACATATCTGGCAAACCTGACCTGTTGGGGGTACTTGAGGACCGCGGTTGGGAACCACTGTTGTAAAGCATTGACAGATCCGCCATGTTTTTCTGGACACATATAGGGCAGTACTACAATGTTGGTGCTACCTTAACCAGAGCTGTTGTAAACTGAAAATCTCCATAGGCTATAATGACTCTGGGAAGTTTACAACAGCTCTGGTTAAGTTAGCACCAACTATGTAATATTGCCCATAATGTATTAATGTTGATGGGCAGTACATGCAAAATGCAACCCTGTAGTATGTAATACTGTATATGCTGCAAGTAAGAAATCAAAAAGGAATCCCAGGTGACAGGCCTTCAGCATATGAATTATACATGTTGCAGGGCAGCAATTTTCATTGTGTTCCCCTATGCATGAAATAGCAATATGTGTCCCATAGGGCACTGCCACCATCGTAAAAGCATTGATCTAGCAGTTTGAGATCCAACCAGAGCTGCAGATGCTTACCGATCTGGTGAGATCAGAGGAGCTGGCATATAGGAAACAAACGTTTACCTGCTGAGTGCCGCCACCATTGTCTATGTCCAGGTGAATGCAAAAAATGCCCTTTTCCCCACACTACCACTAAACAAACATCATTCCTGACCCTGGACACTCACTAACACCAAACTGAAATCCTAAAAATAACTGGGTTCCTAACCTAACCTGGAACATGAAAGATCTGAATGTTAGCAACTTAGCACCAGTATTATTTACTTGGAATATTGTGCAATATCCTATAATATATATATCATATAATATCCTATATGTATAATATATATTATGCGAAGCACTAGACAGCAATTTATCTAGTTTGTCTGTGTTGTTCCTTGTTATGTCTGTGTGATCTCGCATACATTATAGAAGCACCGTGCATGGTTTCCTTCCCTCATATGTATAAACGTTACTGCCATCTAGCGGATATCTTTATCTATACAGCTTGTGGCACCCTTCCTAACCACCTATTATTATTATTATCATCATTTATATAGTGCCAGTTTCCGCAGTGCTTTACAATAACAAAAGGGGATAAATGGTCATAGAATGGAAATAAAAGGTGTAGAGGGCCTCATAGCGGCTTACAGTCTAGAGCAGTGGTTCCCAACCGTGATCCTCAAGTACCCTCAACAGGTCAGGTTTTCCAGATATCTGAAGCACAGCAAAGGTGATATGATTTGCTGCTCAGTGATTGCTTTAAGGAAATGCAGACTGAATCCTGCAATCTGTAAAACCTGGCCCGTTAAGGGTACTTGAGGACCGTGGTTGGGAACCACTGGTCTAGAGGGATTGGGGTTGAGGAAGACCAGGGGATTTTTACTGGAAGGCAGGATCGTTAGTGCCAGCCGTTCAGGAATGGAGGAGCAATGGAAGCGGCTTCAATCATGTGTGAGTAGGTGGAGCAGAGGAATGAGTTACATCAGTGATATGGTACACTAATCTGAAGAGATGGGTTTTGAGTGATTTCTTGAAGGCCTGAAGAGTAGGGGAGAGTTTGATAGGGCGAGGCAAGTCATTCCACAAGACTGGAGGGGCCCCAGCCCTTGATGTCTTGGAGGCGAGAGTTGGCAGCGCAGGTGTAGACAGGACAGATGGAAGCCGACCGGAGTTCTCTAGAAGGGACGTGCTTGCGGAGTAAAGAAGGACATGTAAGGGGGGTCTGAGATAGAGAGAAAATATGAAGAAAAACATTTCAGTATTCTCCCCCTTAGTTTTGTTTGGCTGATATTTAGAGCAATGTTAGGACTGTTTTTGTGGGGGCTATTTAATAAAGGGCCAGGGGAAAACCATGGGGTAATGTATCCCAATCAATGGCATAAAGTCTGTTTAGGTGAGGCAGAACTCATACGACGGTAAACCTGAAAGGGAGTAGATAATGAGGAGCTATCCTTACCCAATGCTAGATCATCTATTGTTTGGCTTCTTGATTCACATTGAATAAAACATAAACAAATTCGCAAACACTATCAATTTTGCAATATGAAATTTTAGGCATTGTGCAAAATGTTGTTCCCACTCTTATATTTCTCCAAGGCATGTCATTGAAATGGATATACTGTATAATATATACCGTAGATACTCGAGTATAGCGCGACCCGAATATAACGAGATGGATAGAGATTTATTATGGAAATGAGAGAATACTCAAGACTCAAATATAAGGCGAGGAACAAACCTTTACCTTAACGGTAAATAATTAAAATGCTTCCAGGTTCTCTTCACACAGTCAGGCTCCCCCTCAGGCCAGGGTGCTCTGCTCTAGAATGATTGCAGTTGTTATTAAGTATGAAGCCGCCGGCCATCCGTCTTCTTTACTCGCGATTAGATGGCCGGCGCAGGCGAGCGAGGTGAATGATTGGCTTAAACTGATCGTACCCTCTGGCCTTGATGGATCTCACCCCTGAATCCGGGAGTTCCTGAAGTGTTTGCAAGCATCAGGGAGCAGCGAGATTACCCGAATTTCCGGGAGACTTGGGATCCAGAGCAAGACAAGTTTTTTTTTTTTTTACACGCAATTCAGATGTCTCAAATATAACGCTACACCTCCAATTTAATTTTTGTCACCAAAATCTAGCGGCATATTCGAGTATCTACAGTACCTATACCTTTTGTAAGGTATTGTATACTGTATGAATCCTGAAGGGCGCAGTCTCTTACATACAATGATGTGACTTCAAATGGTTTTTCAAACCTGGAACATGTTTGTATTCTGTATTTGCTCTCCTAAATTATATATATTTCCCCCATATGCAGGTTCTATTACTGAATAAAAATAAAGTGGGTTTTTGTGGCGGATCAATTGTGAATGAGAAATGGATAGTGACTGCAGCCCATTGCTTTATAGAACCTGTAGAGTTTGTCGTAGTTGCAGGTAAATCTTTACAAATAACATACTTTCATTGAATGCCTTATCATTTCATCCTATGTTTAATAAGTAGAGTGTATTCTACAACTGATGTATCTATACTGTGTTTCTCAAACCTGTCTTCAGGAAGCAGTAACAGGCCAGGTTTGCCAGATATCTGAAGCACAGCACAGGTGATATGATTTGCTGCTCAGTGATTGCAGGATTCAGTCTGCATTTCCCCAAGTCGATCCTTAAAACCTGGCCTGGTTGGGGGTCCTGAGGACAGATTTGAGATACACTGATCTATATATATATATATATACAAGAATATGTATTGTGACAGAAAAGGGAGATTGATACTAAACAGGTGGAAAAATAGATACTGATGTATACTTACTAAATGTGTTTTTATTAACTGTATAAACAGAGAGATAGATTCCCAGAAAGGTGGAATATACACCAAAAAAGTCACCACCTGGATTTTACTAAGCCAATAGGTTCAAGCTTACATTGAATAATTACTGCAGTGATTAATGTTTCAGCTGAAAAACATGAGGTCATGTGACTCTGAATATACAAAATCAGCAGGTTTTTCCATCAATCGATTTTATTTATTTTATTATTATTCCTTGATGGCACAGCGGGCATATTCCAAGATGGCAATGCTAGGATTCATCAGGCTCAAATTGGGTAAGAGTGGTTCAGGGTGCATGAGACATCATTTTCACACATGGATTGGCCACCGCACAGTCCGGACCTTAACCACTTCAATGCTAAGGACGCGCTCAGCGCGTCCTCAGCATTACCGCTGGTGTGCTGAGGACGCGCTGAGCGCGTCCTCAGTTTGGGGTCAGCGTTCGGCCGGGTTCCGGCCGATCGCTGGCCCCTCCGGTGCGGGCTGACATCCTGGATGTCAGCCCGGCATCCGGACCAGCAGCCGCCAACATTAGGTGTCATCGCGGGGGCGCGATGACACCTAATTCAGGCGCCCCCCCCGCATGTGCGGAGGAGGCGCCTGAAAGGGAGGGGGGGGAGGTCCTTCGGACCTCTCTCCCTCCCGATCGGTGGCACACAGGGGCTTAACCCAGGCATCATTTGGAAGGGCACAGCCTGCCCTTCCAAATGATGCCTGGCATTAACCCCTGGGGAGCTGGATCGCAAATCGGCGCTGAAAAGCGCCGATTCGCGATCCTTCCCGGGAGCTGGCCGACATCTTGGATTTCGGCCAAGCTTCCGGGAACTCCCCCAGAGGACTGGCGTCATCGTGCGCAGCACGATGACGCCAGTCCTACAGTTAACCCCTAACTGCCACCAACTGTGGAGATAGGGAGTTCCAATGAACTCCCTATCTCCCGATCCGTGGCAGCTAGGGGTTAAATTTTGATATCGTTGGATCGGCCAGAGCATGGCCGTTCCAACGATACCAAACATGAAAGTTAAAAAATTTGTAAAAAAAAAAATGAAAAATAAAAATTAAAAAAAATTAAAAAACAAAAATTTAAAAAAAAAAAATAAACACTTTTTTTTTATTTTTTTGGGTTTGTTAATGCAGCAATATTGTTCCCATTTCAATTATAATGTGAACAATGATGCTGCACTAACGATTTTTGTATGCGGTGCGTTTGTTAAAAATAGTGTCATTTTCCCCAAAAAAAAATGTAACGAGACCCCATCTCTAATTTTTTTAACAAGCGCACCCCATACAAAATATAACCGCAATTGCTCGCATGTTAAAATGTGGAAAAAAACACTTTACACGTTGTAAATTATTGAAAATACATATTTTATTGCATTTTTTGTTATAATATACAGACATGACATAACGTATACATATAATAATGACATATTATGAATCTACCGAGTCTGACGGAAAGAACGATATATAATATGTCGGTGTCATATACTAAAATAAGCCTTCAAAACACGTTTAAACATGATGCGCAAAACAGGTAAAAAATGACCTCAGCACAGGGGCGGGAAAAGCCTCAGCAGCGAAAGGGTTAACCCCATTGAGAATTTTTGGGATAATGTGCTGGAGAAGACTTTACGCAGCGCCGGGACTCTCCCATCATCAATACAAGATCTTGGCAACAAATTAACGCAACTCTGGACAATAATAAATCTTGTGATGTTGCATGAGCTTATCAGAAGGATGCCACGGCAAATTTGTGCCGTAATCAAAGCAAAAAGCGATCCACCGAAATATTAGCGTGTAACTTCTTGTTCAGCCAGGCAGTGTGTATATAATCTAGACAGAAGTAGAGGATAGATGGATGGGGAGATGGATAGAATTACGATGAATAGATGGACAATAAACTGATATATGATAGAAAAGAGAATCAGGGAAGCCATAGATACCTTTATTCTAACTGTCTTTTTATTAACAGGGGAACATAACACAGCGGCTGAGGATGGAACCGAGCAATATATGAACGTGGCACAAATTATACCTTACCCACGGTATAATGCCACCAGCAGTAAGTATGTCAACGATATAGCTCTTGTTAAGCTTGCTATGCCAATGACTTTTAACGACTATGTGAAACCAATTTGTATTGGCACCAAGAACTTTACAGAAGAGCTGCTGAGGAGTCGCCAGTTCAGTGTTGTGACTGGCTGGGGAGAACTAAGATACAAGGGAAGGCAAGCCATTATTCTGCAGAAACTGGCAGTGCCATATGTTAACCGTGATATCTGCAAGAAGACTAGTCGTTCTATCCATAGGAATATGTTCTGTGCTGGATATTCTGACCAAAGTGGCGATTCCTGCCGAGGGGACAGTGGTGGCCCCCATGCTACGGAGTACAATAAATTCTGGTTTCTTACAGGTATTACCAGCTGGGGAGAAAAATGCGCAGAGAAAGACAAATATGGTGTTTACACAAAACTGTCTACATTCACTAGCTGGGTATTGGCGGTCACTAGCCATTTAGAGTAAATTGCCATGTACTGCTGTCGTGATTTTGAAATTACCAGAAATAAATTACCATTTTTGATCCCAAGTTTTACAGTTTGTAATTTATACAATAACAAGTAAAAAAAAATAATGGCAAAGATTTGCAACTTCTTTGATACTTTTGAGCAATTTCTTTTATGTTGGTGTTAGTTTTATCTAAAATAAAATGTTTTCTCAGGTTTTATGACATACTGTATTTATTGAAATATACAGATTAAACCATGACAGCTTGTATGGACTCCCTGATGTGTTCCATAACAAAAAAACAATACCTATTCCAACTTTTTTTTCTCGCTACAGCATCTTAGTTTTATTTTGTAAATGCTGTTGATTTTCATGTTTGTCCAAGTCAGATGTTGAAAGAAATCTAATTTTAATAAAGCTGCACCAGCTTTGAGGCCCCAAAGCTAATAACACATTTTTTTCTGCTTTATTCGCTAGAAAGTTTCCCAGCATCCCTCCTACCTTACCAAACTATATTGAGCTGAATGTTTACTATGGAGTGTATATAAAGTACATATTTAGAGTGGCCAGTTTTAGGTTTTACCCAAAATATAACGTAATATGGACAAACAAAATTCCCTGTTTACATATCGTACATTGCTAGATTAGGACGTTGCAAAAACTTTCTCTTTTTGTGTTTTTTTTTCGAATGCAGAAGGATGGATATTGTATTTTTTCCAAACTTCTTTCAAATTCTACACAGCAATTTGATTTGGTTTAAAGGAAAAAAATTCTATAAGAAGTGTGTGGCTTCTAGCTGCTTAAGTGAAACTTCAGTTTCTGTAAAACGTTTTGTTAAATAGTAGAGAGTTGGTACAAATCTATGCTTTATAACACTTTACATCACAAATCGTATTAAACAAAAATTATTTCATAGGGTAGGCAGGAGGGTGGAGTTACTGGGTGTGGGACGGAATAGTGAATGAGTAGGATGTCTTTTATGGTCTTTCCCCTGTTAAGCTTGAGTTTGAACAGGAGTTGACAGTGTCTATGGAGTGAACCACAGATGAGGAGCAATGAGACAATTGGATGACTTGCAGCTGCAATATGTGTGGATAGTCTTGTCAGTTGCTCACCGGCTACTGTATTGGCATTGCCCACACCTGTCATCCTGTTAGTAGGTGTGGTGTTCCACACAGTGTCATGAGTGCTCCGATTTGGTATTCCATGGTTTGACATAATTCTCCTTCTGGTTAAATCTATGGCCTCTCAGACTCTATGGGTGGCATTGGCCATTCCTCAATCTTATTGTCCGAGATGTGGATGAGTGGACCTGCTCCTCATCCCATTGCCCTGTATCCCAATCCCATTATACCAAGTGTGCCTTCACCTATCCCATTTGCACCCCTCTCCTATTCCTACTCAATCCCTCCTCCTGTAACACCCCCCCAATCTGCAACTTCTGCATCCCTTCTCTGCTTGGAAAGTCATCCCCACCCACTTCCTCCATCCTACTACCACTCCCTCTCTCTACTTTGACTGCTATTCTCTCTCCTCTCCAGATCTCTACTTCTCTCATGACTCTTCACAGCACTTCATCATCAGCCTGGTATTGTCCACCCCTCTAATTTTATATCCCTACTCAGGGCCGGCTTTGCATCTCAGAAGCCTGTAGACAAAGAAATGTGAAGTGCCTCAACCCCCCCCCCCAAAAAAGGAACATGCAAAATACATTTTTTAATTTTCGTTTAGGGGCAAACTAAAAAATAATGTTGTCTTAGTAAAGTTAGTGCGTGTATATTGTGTATGTGTATATTAAATTAAAAAATTTTTTTCAATATTTTTACACATTACATGGTCATGTTTAGTATTATTGTAAAGACCTTTCCAATGACACCTCACTTAGCCTTGTGCGGTGTACAATTCAGCGATGCAGGGTTACAAAGTCCTCCTGTCTCTCCTCACTGCAGTGAGATGGTCTAGGTTGTCGATGAAACAATGCATTGCAGTATCAGCTCCACTCTTGCTGACAATGTGGGAAATGAGAGAGTGCGTTTGTGCAGCATTACTGGAGTATTGGAGTCCACTATTGGAGTAGTCCAGGAGCACCGTTCCTGTGTATTCCCTCTGCACTCAACCTCTGGTTTTATGATTAGGTAACAGTGACTGTATTAGAATGGTTATCTGCATTTTTTCCCCAGTCAACGTCAAGTCAACTGTGACTATCAATTTACCCGTGCAAAAAAAAAATGACCCTTCACGGTTGCAAACCTCCATAACGTAAGGTATATTGTGAAATGCCATCACTGTGTTGTTTTTTTAAATTCTAATAGCAAAGGACCCTAGTTTTGTTATTAATGTGGTTGAAAATGGCAATGAACACCATACGCCAACATTTACAGATGATTCAAAACTAGGCAAGAGAAATACAGACATGGTGAGATATGGATAAGGCTAGAGTCAGACGAACGCAGTCTGAGCGCACTCTGCGTGCTCGCACAATGGACGGACGTTCTGACGGAAGATACTGTAGACACCACTCAGTCCGTTTTTTATGACAGACGTAGAAAAAATTGAAAATATGGGAAACAAAATTAATATCAAAAGGCATTTTGTGCGTCAAGGTGCTGGACGTCACAAATGTGATGCGTCTGACGTCTCCTCATCACGCACACAGAACGCTACGCGGACGTGGCGCACTCTGCGCGTCCGTGTTAGCGGTTTTACGTTCTTGCCTAACTTGCGTCCGTTTGCCACGTGCGTTGTGCGTGCGCAGTCCGTTGTGCACGTACTTCGTGTGTGGGTCTCTATTGCTCGTGATTCTGTGCTACGACGGATGTTAAACTGTGCGGCAACATGGACGTGATCACTGCATTCGTCTGACACCGGCCTTAACTGGAGAACTGGGCAGATCTGCAAGATGAAACTCAATGCACAGAAGTGCACAGATATGCATTGAAAGACATGAAATACACAGGATGTCTATACTCCAAAAGTGATGAGTTGGGTATAGCAGAAAATGAGAAAGCTTTGATAATTAAATCAGAGCTGGCAGTAAGCGGCTGTTGTTCACAGATCCCACTTTGAATATGCAATGGAAAGTCGAGCAGCTTTTGTATAGCAAGTTAAGTATTGCTGAAATGTTCCTACTATAGAATTTAAGGTGAATGGATCTTTACACACCTATAAAGAAAAGCTAAAAAAATGAATAACTGTAAAGAGTTATGAGAACATTAAGTGGGTTAGCTCCTTTTTGCCATTGTTTTATAGTGTTGCAACCACTGTGCAAACTTTTAATTTCCGTAGCTGCGTCACCAGACAACAGCAGATGAGGTTTAAATGAAATTTCGTCTCAATGTTTCTCGATCGCTGACATTTAACCCCTAACTAAATATATACTGTGACTGTATAAATCTTTCCTCACCTGCTCATTCATTAGACTGGACTAGTGACAGTAGGTTATCAACCGTTACACGGAAGATTTATGTCTCCAGCTCAAGAAAGATAATGGTAAGAACAATAGTGACCTAGAGATACTTTAAGGGAGAGGTTAAGGCTCCGGTCAGACGAGCGCATTCTGTGCGGACTGTGCGTCCATGCACAACGGACGTACTTTCTGACTGACGACAAGGTAGTGGTCACACAGTACGTTTTTGTGACTGACGGGGTTTTTTTGACTGATGTAGGGCCCTATTACATTCCCTGCGCAAATGCGCTCGTGCAGCGCAATTCTTTTGCGCGCATTGTCCAGCGTTATCGCGCGAAAATTAACGTGATATTCGGATCCGAACGCATTTTCTCATCCGTCAAAAAATAACGTTAGTAAAAAAAATGCACAAAACGAAGTGTAATACGCGCGCAGTAACGTTGCGCATGTAAATCAGTGCGCGGACTGTTTTTTCCACAGGATTCAGCCAATCAGATTTAAGAACCTTAATTGACATCAATTCACCTTAATTGACTCACTAACGTTTTTGCGCCTGTCAAAGTAACTCTGAGTATATATGCTGCAGCAATAAAAAAAATGCACGAATTCACAATTTTTTTGTTTGGGTATGTGTAGAATGTGTAACTATACTGTGCTGTGTTTTTTTGTTTTTTTTTGTGCTGGTGTATTTTGTTTCGGCCAGAACGTTCAGATTTGCAGTTAACACCAGGTTTTCAAAGACGTTAAAATTATGCACGCAAACGTCGTTCGTAGGAAGTTGCGCGTCTATTGAAATAACATTGTGAGCGCAAATGCGTTAAGCGGATGGTAAGTATAGGACGCGCACAGTTCATCACGCGCATTGTTTGCACGAACGTTGAAATACGACAAATGGTTTTGTCCTCGCACAAATGCGCATTTGCGTGCGCGCAAAACCGATGCGCGAGTAATGTAATAGTAGAAGGAAAAATAAATATGAAAAACATTTTGTCCGTCAAAAATGCTGGACGTCACAAAAGCAGTCCGTCTGACTTCATTCCATCACTCACACACAAAGCTATGCGGACGTTGTGGATGCAGCGCACTCTGTGCGTCCGTTCTAGCGGATTTACATTCTTGCTTAACCTGCGTCCGTTTGCCACGTCCGTTGTGCGTCCGCACTTCCATGCAGACGTACTTCTTGTGTGGGGCTCCATTGGTCAGAATGATATGCTACCACGGCCGTACAAATGTGCGGCAACACGGACGTGATCAGTGCGCTCGTCTGATACGGGCCTTAGATGGTGCAGTGATGCAACAGAAAAACATGCAGTCAAATTCTGAGGTATCTATAAAAAAAATATATTAAAAAAATCAAATTCAAATAACTTTCGCTAAACTGTATAGAGTCAGAATTACCACATTGGTACACATAAAAATACATTTCTTTTTATTTCACCAAAATACCATTTCTTTTAAGTCGCACCATAACCAAAGCTTGCAACTTTTATACAATGTGTATGAAAATATACCATCATCATCTTCGATAAAAGACAGGTTTATAATCTATTCACAAGTCTTTTTTTTAAAAAGCGGCTGGTCTTTCTGTAAAGGAAAACCCTATCTATATTATTCCCTCTATTAGTTTGGGTAAAATAAACAAAAATAAAAAGAACAATGCATTGAATACTCCTCATTCAGTAGTAGACTTCCTTTTAGCAATATACATAATTATAAATGTAACCACATACAGATTAATAAGAATGCAAGAAAAGGTTTCTCCTCAATTGATGATGAAATTAAGGCGCATTTGATTTCCAAACATGCCATACGATTCGGGTTGTAACATGCTCTTAATAAAATGCATGCTCACGTGCAAAGTAGGAGAAGTGTCAGAAACAATATTTGAAATTAATGGGTTGAGTCTTCTTTAACACAGTTTTGCGAATAGAACTTTGCACGGAATTCAGTGGAGCAACACACATCAACATTCCAACGTATTCTATTTGAATTCATAGAGTTTTGCCATTGAAGTTATTTTATACATAAGCCATGTAAATATATTTGTATTAGGAAACAAGTCTGAGGTTTACAGTCCACATAAACATAAATAATAGATGCAAGAACTAAAGTATTCTACCATAGATTGCTTTGGAAAACTTTGTCAGAACGGTGGGAAAAAAATCCTTTTACCAGGATTTAACAGTTGTTATGATGGTAACATTCTATTTAGAACACAATTCAGCTGTTAATATAGCTATCCTAACTGGTCGCATACAAAATATACAGTATATCACACACATGTTTTGACCCATACAAAAGAAATATATTTGCAAGTCATGGAAAATGACTATTTTATGAATTGTATAAATTTTCTAATCTAACCATCTGTTTTCAATCAGATTCCATTGTTCTGATTGTTAAATTAGAAATCTTCATGCAAATGAACCATTCTTACTGATTGCCATACAGCTATCATTTTATTCCTCAGCGCATCTTTTTTCATATAACTATACAGCTGTCCGGTAGCCTTTAACGGTTTTCTTTTCACCTATTTCAAGTTTAAGGTTTCACCCAAAACCATTCCCTGATCCAAAAGAAAGTTCATAATGCAAAGCGCCATAAACTATGTATTTTTCCAGTATACGCTTTAAGACTTACATTAAACTATATAAAAAAGCATGCATGGTACTTTTTCAGTAGAACAGTACAATATTCACATTCACAGATGCCATTGGACTAGAAGCTTCACATTATGCCTTATGTGCTACACGTAAGCTAACAGCTCAGAATAATGTGTATTTATTGCACATTTAATGCAATTTTGGTAAATTGGTCTTTAGAAAAATCTGTTTTTATTCTTGCTGTAATACAAACATTCATCACAATTATAATTAACATCTACGGAGGCTTTCAATGTAAAGGGCAGGAATATTTTTTTTATCCATACCCTTGCGCAAATGTGCTCTCATCTAGTGGTGATTCACGTGGAATTTAGTTCTAGTTCGCGACAGAAGAAGCAAATATGCGAAAAAAATGTTAATATTCATTCATTCAGAACATTTTCTTAAAGAAACACAAAATAATGGCTTCACATCCTGATTATTTTGTAGGATAAAAATATTTGATTGGATTGCATCGTGTACAAAGACTGAGAAGGAATGTGCACATGGATACTATTTAAAGACTAATTACAATAATGGGTGACACAATGAACTGGATTTTTGTATCCATATTTTCACTGTTCTCCCAACACCATGCAAGTTGGAGAAGTTACAATATTTAGGTTAAAAAAATAGCAGAGTTTGATAATATGACTCATGTCATGTAATGATTTTGAGTAATATATCCTTCGGTATAGGTCTTCATTATTAAACATGAGAAATGAGGATGGTGAAACGCTTATTACTCTAAAATATTTTTTATCTACATTCCTACCATTTCCTATTCTATTCATAGCATCAAGATGGCAATGCTGTCAGCATTACCTCTTCTTTCATGCTTCGCTTAACAAGTCTTTTTTTTTTTGAGAAAGGATTTTACCAGGAAGATACATTGAGATTTCTCTCGTTTTCAAGTATGTCCTGGGTGGCGAGTATGTACTGTTAGGTGTCTTGCCCAAGGACACTTACTGGAGAGTTGCTCGTCGGGATCGAACCCATGACTCCACAGGCTCTCTTCACGCAGAGCAGTAATGTTACCTCTACTCCACCCAGCTTTAAAAGAAGACCTGAAGAAGGTGCTTTTTGTCTTCGATTATAAACTAAATTATAAATTACCGTCTTTAGGATGGCTATTTCTGAGAGTTTAATCAATCTTAAAAGCAATTTACAAGCGGGAATATAAGTAAATCAGCTGGTAAACCCAGAGATAGCATCGTATGTAGAACTCCGTTACTGATAAAATGTATACACTTTAATGTGTCCCTGCGAATTCTATCAGGTCCATTCACTAAAAGGTGAAAATCAGGAGAACTGGCAGGAGAAGAGATCAATCTAGACCAAATAGAAGATTTTGAAAGTGAGATAAATGGGAGTATTTTTCTGGTTTGGCTATTTTGACCTGGATTTGTCACTTCTCCAGTCAATTCTCTTGAGTTTCACCTTTATTGAATAGACCTGTGTGTAATTGTATGAATCAGTCTCCAATATGAAGAATGTGCCTGAATTTTAATTTCATCCAGCAGTGCTGGCTAAACGTTCTATTGAAAAGGTTTGTGAATTATATGATCCATTATACCATGTCTACTTTACGCCTGAGCATCAGGGATCATGAACCCATACATATTACTGTTTTTCATAACTTTACACTTTTACTGTCCAATGATCTAGGAAAATATTTGTTGCAATATGAACATGTTAATGTATGCAGGTCAGGATGATAAATCCAGAAAGCAGGTCCATGCACTTCTGTGATATAAAAGGGAATTCCCTTTTAAATGAAACTGATGAAGCGTCATTGTGGCGCGAAACGCGTTCGGCCAGCCGTTTTTTTATCAATAAATGTTTTTATTCCTTTTAAGAAATCTGGGTTTCCATTGGATTATTTCTTATCACAGAAGTGCCTGGACCTGCTTTCTGGATTTATTATCCTGACAACTTTACCCCTCTGGTGATTGGATACTTGTTTATAATATATACATTTACTTGATCTACTACAGCATCTGTTTTTGTGCCTTTTTGTTCGGAGGACAAGTACATCCGTCTCAGAAAGGCTGTGGCAGACAGGTTGGCGCGTTAACACCTGTGAGGCCATCACTCATAGCTCTCACAAAGTGTGAGTAGTGATTGCTACTTTTATTATGATATGTAGCCCTACAATACTGTACCATTGGCGTTTTGTATTTTCTATTCTGAGGTTATTCTGACATAACAAACGCTTTGCAGACTGACCAAAGATCTTATATCTTGTATGGAAGCATTGTCTTATTTACGTACCCCCCTCCTCCCCCCGCCGACAAAAACACTGGTTTGGGACTTTTTAAATCATTGGTTGTGAAGGGGTTACTGGCAATGGCTGGTGTCCAGAGAGGCTCATGGGTTAATAATTAACCATTCCATTCCCCTCACACTGTTTTTTTTTCCTAGGCGTTTCTTTGTCAACTTGATTTGAAACATCTTTGTGTTGACATTAGAAATGTTTAATTGCTAAAATCCATTTAACATGTGAAATGCAAAAAGTGCATGAATTTTCAAATATACATTTCCACATTGTGGTAAAAAGCATGGAAGCATTAACTATCAACTGGAATGTGTGGTTTCTGGCAGTTAATAGTCAAGGGAGAGATGTTGGCTTCATATACACTGGCTAGGTTGCGCAATGACGTATACAGAGTTATTCACTAAAGTGCAAATTGATAAGAGAATTAATCATTTGCTCTATTTTGGCTCTAAATATACAAGTAAACTACTGAATCACAAAAAGGAAGATTTAGGTAACACTGGATTGGTGAAAGCGTGCCATATATCCAAACCATATATCCAAGTTACTTGGAAACCATATATCTAAGTTACTGTATAAAAAAATACAATGAAAACATCATGTAGGAGTGGGCCATATTTTGGATGGTGAAATAATGTACAGGATATAGTGCGACAAGAAGGGAACAAACTTAACAATATGGATTATTTTGTTAACGTAAACCATCCCTATTGCATAGGAGTCAACATGCAGTCATACTCATGACAAAGTTAAATCTCAGTTGAGTATCTATTTCCGTTGCTTATCGCACAAAACTATAGCTATTCCAACTCTTCCACCTTTTCCCAGCAGAGCTGACATGAGAAAGTTGTGATCATATGATATGTGAAACGCATTTTAAACCCTGCTTATACACAAAATTTCATAAACTTTGTTTCCTGCATGCTATCAGGCCAGGACAAGCCATTGGCCTCGCCGCAAACGCAAAGCCCGTGTGCTAGCCGGAAGAACACCGATTCCGGCAGAGCGTGTATGACCATAACTTGATGCAACCACCAAGTAGATCTCTGCGAGGGTTAAACATGTACCTATTTGCATGAATCACAAAACCCTGTCTGGAGCCCCAACTCATACTCACAACCAGCCAAAATGATGCACATGGCCCACCTCATGCATGCTGTACGGATAGTGTCTGTTTGTGGACCCTATTTCCTCCCTGGATTGACTTTAGGCTCCATTCCCTCCCTGCATGCTAGATCTACATGTACATGTGTCAGCATTTTCTTTAAGAGTAGAAGCTTGAACATGGAGCTGCGACAGACAATGACTTCAAAAGACATGGACCAATGTATTACATGGATGTGTTGAAACACAATACACCTATTCCACAACCCACTAACATACAATGAAATCATGCATGCTGTAAGTTTATCTTCTACATTTATGGGTTATGCCCTAATAAAACTCAATGTATCTTCATTGTAAACCACTGTTCCACACTCATTTTATATTTATATTATTTACAGGCTGGGTTTTACTTGTGATAAATATATCCGGTATTTATTGTGATTTAAAAATGAAACAAATAATCTAACACCAAAGGACAACAAACATTTTACAGTGCGAAATAGTTCCCAAACATTCCTGCCGGGCTTAGGTGCCGAATATTCCTCATCTCACGTATCCTGTAACACTTCCACACAGACATATAGTTCGTGGTTAGACATTCTTGATGTTCTACATGATAACAACAAGGCTACATGTTTTATGAGGCTGCCAGAAGCTCTGCCTGCCTTTCAGCATAACTGACAACTAATCTCAATGGAAGAAGAATGGAACAGAATGTGGTGTCGGCTTCCCCTCACATCACCTTATGGAAAGTGTTATCTCATGGAAACACAAAAAGAATGTTCTTTTCCACAAGCGGTGTTACATTATCGGAGTCCTACAACACTAAAACATGGATATGAACTCAACAAACGAATGATGAAGATGTTTATTGCAATGTGTCAAATTCTACCACAAAATACAGTTGTGGCAACAACTTTACAATGTTAAAACTGATGTAAAAATAACAAAAAGGTAAAATTCAAACTGTCCTCCCGTGACAACATGTCATCCGTAGCACACAGCATCCAGAACAATTCAAGTGCAAATGTTTTACTCCAAAATGGGTAAAACGAGTTATCAAGCCTGGAATGAGTGGTCGGGTGATGTCAGTGCACATATTTACATTTGGTTAAAAACACTCTGATGCAAAAAAAAAGTCATGATACATGGTCAAATGGGTCCATCCAATGCACATAACACCTCCTATAAAATGAGGTTCTTAAAATGCATCATGTCATTAGGAAGAAAAAGTTAGAATTGTGTCTTGGGAACAATATCACAGATGGGTTCAGCTCAGGATTGCATTTATTGTAGCATGAATTTGTAACAGTTTCACAGAATTCTTTTGTCCATACGCTTTGTGAGCTGCCAGACGGGCCAGTGAATCTATGGAGAACTTAATTTCCTTGTGCTGCACAGGACAGAGTCTGAAATAACAACAAAAAGAGCATCGTGGTCACACTATGAAATTTCATATTTGGAAATATTGTAATACAAAACAGAGCAGTTTTCCTGGAATACAAAGTTTGTGACTTACAGGAATAAAGCTACTTAACATTAGGCCACTGACAAATCGTCGGGATATTGATATAAGCATTAAGTGTGTCCATATCAAAATACTTTCTGAACTGCCAAGTATTAGAAGGAATACTTTGAAATGTCAGAGTAGGCCATGGCCCTGTTCTCCCGTTGAGTGTTATTATAAGGATTACTGGTTGCCATAATGTAGATACAGCACACCGAGGAGAGGCGCAAAGTGCACTTTATTACAATTCTAAAAATAGCCGAATAAAACTACAGAGAATTCACTGCTGGCTTAGGTTTGCTGCTGGGTGGTTCCTCTCAAGCTAATGTTTAATAGACTGTGGATTTGTGGAAAATGTGATTCTTGCTACAAAGTAATATACCAGCACAAGGTTTAGATACAGTAACTATAGTAAACAAGTGCACAGATGATTTGTATTCCTCCCTTCCAATACAACAAACCAGGAGGAGAGCAACCAACTAACACAATCAAAGGCTTCAACAGTAGCTTATACATTTAAACGTTTAAATATTTTACCAAATCTTAACCCTTTAAAAGCTCAGTGATTTAGGATTCAGTCCTCGGTGAGTTAATCCCATAAAAGCAGTCATTAGGTGATGTACAGTAGGACCTGTCGAAGGTGGGATACATTGGCGCCGTTGACAGGCTTAACCACTTTATGGCCATATATGGTTTTCTTAAATTCCCATAATTTTTTAGCAGAGCTTAGAGTTAAACCTGTAAAAAATCTTGCATGGGTTAAAAACTGTTGAAATCCTGAAAGGGTTAAGAGTTGTTAGAATCTTTAAAGGGTTAACATTTTGTTAAATCTTTAAATGTTTGAATGTATAAGCTACTGTTGAAATCTTTGAATGTGTTAGTTGGTTGCTCTCCTCCTGGTTTGTTGCATTTTTTGTCTTGAGAGGCACCCGCTCTCTATGCTTAGTAAAGGTTGAGTGCTGCCCTCCTCGTGTACCCTCGAATAACACTGTAGGGACATAAATCAAGAAAAATAAAACAACCTCAGGATCAGGGATCTTAAACTCTGAGCCCCCCCAGATATGTATCTACAATTCCTAGAATTCTTTGAATGTAGGGGATGGCCAGAGAAATGTGGGAGTTGTAGTTCAGAAACATCTGGGGGGCTAGAGTTCGAGATCCTCTAGGTCAGTGGTTACCAACTCTGGTCCTCACATACCCTATAAAAGGCCAGATTTTAAGCAAACCTTGCCCATTAAGCGGTACTTGAAAACTAGGGTTGGGAATCACTGCTGTAGATATACTGGTATATGTTGCATATGAAATCACATTTTTCTTACTGCTGTACGGTTATATTTCACAATATAACTATTCATGTGGTTTTTGAACTGTACCCAATGCATTTCAGCATGTTAAAACAAGCCTTTTCCTAATTTACAACCAATATATTTTGTAACTTTTGCCAGTTATTCTTATTTAAAAGAAGAGTCTGCGGACTTCTTCCTCCCGACCTAAACACACGAACCTTACTTACCAACTTGTCATCCCAAGCCCCTGATTTACCGTATTTTTCGCTCCATAAGACGCACTTTTCTCCCCCAAAAAAGTGGGGGGAAAAGTGGGTGCGTCTTATGGAGCGAATGCCCCATGATATGCCTCAGCCCACCTGTCGCGGCCGCGTTAGGCTCCCTGGTGAGCGTGCGTCCGGCGGCAGGAAGCTTGGGCACTCGCCTGGGGGAGCCACGTGACCGCGATCTCGCAAGATCGCGGTCACGTGGCTCCCCCAGGCGAGTGCCCAAGCTTCCTGCCGCCGGACGCACGCTCAGAGGGAGCCTAATGCGGCGGCGACAGGTGAGCAGAGGCATATACATGAGCTGCTGGGGCACATCCATGAGCGAGCTGGGGCACATCCATGAGCGAGCTGGGGCAAATGCATGTGCTGGGGCAATATCCATGAGCTGGGGCATTATCCATGAGCTGGGGGACAGTATCCATGAGCTGGGGGACAGTATCCATGTGCTGGGGCATATCCATGTGCTGGGGCATATCCATGAGCTGGGGGGCATATCCATGAGCTGGGGGACAGTATCCATGTGCTGGGGCATATCCATGAGCTGGGGGACAGTATCCATGTGCTGGGGCATATCCATGAGCTGGGGGACAGTATCCATGTGCTGGGGCATATCCATGAGCTGGGGGACAGTATCCATGTGCTGGGGCATATCCATGAGCTGGGGGACAGTATCCATGTGCTGGGGCATATCCATGAGCTGGGGGACAGTATCCATGAGCTGGGGGACAGTATCCATGTGCTGGGGCATATCCATGAGCTGGGGGACAGTATCCATGTGCTGGGGCATATCCATGTGCTGGGGCATATCCATAAGCTGGGTGGCATATCCATGAGCTGGGGGACAGTATCCATGAGCTGGGGGACAGTATCCATGTGCTGGGGCATATCCATGAGCTGGGGGACAGTATCCATGAGCTGGGGGCAGTATCCATGAGCTGGGGGACAGTATCCATGAGCTGGGGGACAGTATCCATGTGCTGGGGCATATCCATGTGCTGGGGCATATCCATAAGCTGGGTGGCATATCCATGAGCTGGGGGACAGTATCCATGAGCTGGGGGACAGTATCCATGTGCTGGGGCATATCCATGAGCTGGGGGACAGTATCCATGAGCTGGGGGCAGTATCCATGAGCTGGGGGACAGTATCCATGAGCTAGGGGACAGTATCCATGAGCTGGGGCAGTATATCCATTATTACACTATTTGATTTCAGAATATTTATTTTCCTGTTTTCCTCCTCTAAAAACTAGGTGCGTCTTATGGAGCGAAAAATACGGTAACTCGCACCTCAGTGCACGGCATTTGCAGCACAGACGTGTAGCTTCATAAATACAATTTGTAATAATCAAAATGTAACCGGACCCATGTCATCTACTTTAAGGTTTAATAAAATCAATATTTAACCAGGAATTGGACACACTAGCGGCAAAAATCAGAGCACATTGAAACTGAACAAATCCTTATCTTATCTTGTAGTGTTGCATAAAATGTGAGTTCAGAGGGAGGTGGTGTGTGGAAACGACTATTATTTGCACTGTTAGTAAGTCATACGGCAGCATTGTGCAATGTCACAGTATTCTTGATTTATTTTGCATTTCGGCGAGCATTCACGATGCAAATGCACAGGTTTAGCAAGTTAAAGCTTGTAAAACACAGAAATGCATGTTACTGTTCCACGGCAATTTCATTGCTATTTAAATGAAAATAATCGTGAAAACATCAATTAGAAATAAGTATCACCCATCTAAGGGTCATCTCTTCTCCTAAAGTCTTAAAATAAGCTTTGGATCTGGTGAATCGAGTCACTGGCTGCTCGTGTAGTGTGATAGAGTGGATTTCATGTTAAATAGATAAAAGTATAAAGATTTAAAAAATCTTTATTCAATTTCCTGAAAAAAATCTCTTTATTCAGAAAGGGAAAAACATGGAAGCAAAAAAGGTTTGGTTTTTCCTAACATTTTTCAGTCTGTTAAAAAAAAAAAAGGTAATTTTTTTTACTTCAGCTGTACTTTAGTGTTTTAAGCTCATTTGTTTTTCTAGTAAAAGACAGTGCAGATATTTTGTTTGGTAATTTTTCATGTAGATTTTATATTATAATAATGCTCAATAACAATATGAAAAGATCAGTACTTCCAGAATTATTTTAAATACACTAATGCACTTACAGGGTTATTCAGAGAAAGGTGAAACTCAGGAGAATTGGCAGGAGAAAAGAACAATCTAGACCAAATAGCCGATTTGGAAAGTGAGATGAAAGGGAGAATTTTTCTGGTTTGGCTATTTTGACCTAGAATTTTCACTTCTCCAGTCAATCTCCTAAGTTTCACCTTTCTTTGAATAGACCCTTTAGACGACTGATACCTGACTAAAGCTGTATGTATCTGGGGCAATTCTACAGTAATATCATAAAGCCATGTGTATTAGATCACAGGTTAGCGGCTTCAACTAATGTGTTAACCCCTTAAAAACCACGATCATAAAACCAATCACCACATATTCAAACATTTGAATTTTTGGTGATACCTGAATAAATCTACATTGAACACAGAGTCACAATTTACAGAGGTTATCATCGTGTACCTGAAATCTTAGCAGCCCGGATCCTGCACTCGCCAATGACAATCTGCAGGTTGTTTCCATGAATCCAGCCTTCCTTTTTTCTGTTTAAATTTTTTACTAACCTATCAGCATAAAGAAAATGGCATTTACGCTCCTGGTTTAATGAGGCCCATATTTTAAATATATTTTGAGGAATTAATTAGGAATTATAGTATATGCAACCAATTTTAAAGAATTAAAACACTTATAAACCATTTATGGAAAAAGCAAAACACATAAATTATTCAATCTCCATACTATCTGACTAGACTTTGCTTACGTTTTCTCAGCAAATTACGCGGCAAGTGAACATCTATTGAAACATATTAAATATGGAACTGCCAATTTATTTCCATATAGTCTGGATCAGAAAAATCGATGGAATGTAATGTTATTTATGTGTGTTCTTCTGAGAACATTAAGGGGGTTATTTTCAGAAAGATCCGAAATGTCACATATTCCATAATCAGGACATAGTGCTAAAAATAAGAATTTTCCTAATTTACACCCATTATTTATTTCCTTCATTCTACAAGTTATACCTATTAAAAGAAATGTCTGAGAACTTGTCCTTTCTGATCTAAATGCAGGCATATAACTCGTAACAGTTATGTCCCTGTGGCTCGCATAGAAGTGCATAGCAGAAGTTGAAGTCAGCGCAGGGACATATCTGGTAAGTAACGCAAATACGTTAAATCTATTCAATAACTTACTACATCAATGGATGGAAATTGGGGAAATGTTTGTTTTATCCAGCAGTGCTGAAATGATGAAGTTAAGGATCTAGATTGACCATCTAAGGCCGGGTGCACACTAGCGTTTCCTTCTGCGCACTAGCACGCGTTAAGAAGGACACACTTTATGACGAAAGAGATGGTAGACGCCAGACGATGCGTTAATTTTGATGCACGTCGTAAAAACTGAATTTGAGTTGAATGGAAAAAAAAAAGCTGGGCTATTGACATTGGACATTCAGCACGCGGCCAACGTCGCGTCAATCCTAGCGCAAAAGCCTAGGTGTTTCCATGACGGACGTCTTCAGCGCGTGTTATGCGTTGCGCGCATACTACGTGTGTTCTTCTCCATCCGCGTAATTATATGCTACAACGCACGCCACAAAGAGCGTCATAACGCGTGCTAGTGCGCAGAAGAAAATGCTAGTGTGCACCTGGCCTAAGAGCAATGTTTCACTAAGGGGTCTATTCACAAAACACAGAAACTGAAAGTAATTTTGGTGCTTTGCATTTTGGAGATTCCATTTATTCACTATTTATCGAATGGTCACCATATTTTGCAAAAATTGGGGTCACGAAAAGCGATGAATTGTGTGGAATTGGTATTGGCGAAATCCACCGTACTGAAAAAAAAAATAAGGAAGTAATCTATTCTAATAGGAGCTTAAATCAACAAAAATGTAAGAATGTGTCAAAATAATAATAATAAAAAGTCCTTAAATAATGAAAAGGTCTGTTACAAAATAAAAAAACTCTTATTTAATAAAAATCCAAAAAGGTCTTTTAAGAAATAAAAACGTAACCTCCGTGGCGGTTTTCCCGAGTGTGGCTCGAGGTTAAATTTCATTGCCGAAAGCAGTAACCCCGAACCATACCTTTTACCTGCACTCCCTCGCTGAGCTACGTGATCGCATTCTCCTCAGGCAATCGCGGCGTCCTGCTATGACGTCGTGATCATCCGGAGGTGACTGCGGGGGTCAGCGAGGGAGCGCAGGGACAGGTATGTATCCAGTCAGAGTGTGGCTCGGGGATACCGCTTTCAGCAATGAAATTAACCCCGAGCCACACTCGAGATACCGCTAGGGGGCTGAATAATGCACCGATATAAAATGTCATAATCGTAACTCCAGGGAGGTTAAAAAGGGTTTTTGCAAACAAATTGCATCATTTGGTTTTGGGGGCAAATTCAGAGGTTAGGGAAGTACCCCTTAAGTTAAAAGCGTTAGGCCCCGTTCACACCTAGATGTTTTAACGCGTGTTCGTGCGCGCTTTAAAACGCATGAACGGGGAAATCCCATGCTTTGCTATGGGCCCCGTTCACAACTAACCGTTCTAAAGCGCGCAGGAACACGCTTTAAAAAGGCCGTCGCAAAAAGAAGCCCGGGAGCTCCTTTTTGGGCATACAGCAGCACGTTCGCAGCCATAGACATAGCCGCGAACGCGCTGCAATGCGCATTTTTCGTATGCGCGAACGGGCGTAAAACAATCTGCGCGCATTGCGCGATGCAGGGCTACGCCCAAGTGTGAACCCAGCCTTATAGTAAGTTTTCTAAACCAGCCATTGCAAATACTCTAAAAATCAACATTCAAAGCATTAAGAGACGAATGTTTACACAAACTCCAACAAAGGGGGATACAAAATCCTACCACTGCCCTTCAGAATCTTCCTGCAAAAGCTGTATGACATCCCCATGTTTCACCAGTATATCTTCAGAACCTCTTTTCTTGCAGTCGGCCAGTGCTTTGTATTTACCTGGAGACTACACACGTGTGTGAAGAAAGAGCTTTTAATAAGAATGCACAGGGGGGAAAAAACACGTTATGTTTTTATGGTGAGCTCAGCTGTTACTATTATTATCAGCAGTTTGTTCGTTTTTTATCGTCGCGATCTCTTTTTTAATATAAGGTTCTGCAACATTGAAGATGAATGGAAAAAAAGGGAAATGTAAACAATAAGTTTAAGAGAAAGTGGGTGCTATACCAAATAATATATAATATTGCAAAGCAACAAATAAAGTGCCTCTGTGTACCACAAGCCAGAAGGTGCAAATTTCATCATCAGAGAGAGGGGAAAAAGGAGGGGGTGCAGACAACGACATGAAATAAAGCAGGTACATGGGGTAAATAAGTAGTTTTAAAACAATTCACCAGTGATCACACTTCATTGATATATTAACTGTATATGCATGGGAAAACCCTATTATAAAGGCAGTGAATATTCTGGCACAAATTAGCATTGTAATTATTATTATTGGTATTATTATTTATTAAGAGCCAACACATTCTGCATCGCTGTACAAAGGTACAATGGGTATAGACAGGACAATTCTACAATACATACAGGAGACAGGTCAGTATTCCTGCCAGCAGATACATAAGGATATGAGAACCCTATTCCCGTGGGAATGTACAATCTAGATGGTGAGGGGATTAGAAACAGGAGGGCGGGGACTGCAGTGATGAGTTAATGCAGGGAGAGGCGAGGACTGTTTTTGGGTCAGTTGGATGTCTTGTTACGGAGTCAGGTGGTAGACTTCCCTAAATAGAAGGGTCTTTAGGGAATGTTTAAATGAAGCCAGATTTGGGGACCGTCTGATATTGGAGGAAGCGCGCTCCATAGGGTCGGCGCCACACGAGAAAAGTCCTGCAGTCTGGCATGTAAAGAAGTAATGATGGAGGATGCCAGGCGCAGGTCATTGTTGGATCTTAGGGGGAAGGCTGGGTTGTATCTGGTGATTAGTGAGGACAGGTAGTGAGTTAGAATTCTGGTGACTTTTTCTTATTTGTAGCATTTTTCCAAAGGATACTCATTTCTTTTCTGCACTCCTAAATACAACCAGATAAACTGTTTTTTTTATAATTACTATACCGCTATAAATAAGAATATACATTATAAGTAAAACAAAGGGAGGACAATAAAAAAACAACTTCGGATTGACTGAAATGTCTGTTCCCTGGAAGAAGACTTAAAATGTTGATACAGAGGATTATTGTAGAATATACATATTGTGAATTCAAGAAATCTTAGTGCCAAGAGCATCAGTGAATTAATAACCAAGTAATCTACTAACTAGATGTAATGTATCCTCCTCTTCTGTATCTGAGCAAGGACACGAGCAATGATGGCTTGACCAACCTTCAAGTCCCTCGCAGATCTCCAAAGATTGAGACATTCCTGTCCAGCCTGCAAGAAAGTAAGACAACAGAACTCAACAGAATGGAGAAAAGAATTTGGGATTAGATCATAAAATAATCAGTGTGGTTATTATGTTGCCTTTCTTGGTAAAAGAGTAGCTCTTTATTTATACACATGGATCATAAGGAAAACTGCCACGGATGCAGTTATACATTGTGATAACTACAAGAAGGATTCAATGAGGTTGAAAAGAAAAAAAAAACTTTATGTGTACTTAATACATATAGTCTACCACTGCATTAATCAATAATTCAAGCTGCAGCACCACTATCAAAGAAAGCGTGAATAGTTTGTGGTGTGCTATTTTTCTTTTTTATTTCTTCAGAGCTCTAACCAGACACGGGGCTCTATTCCCTAATGAACGTTAACTGTATCATTCGGATATGTAAGCATTTACATCAGCATAAGTGACTTTAACATATGTCCCCCATATTACCTTCCTAACGCTAAACCTCCTAAAAATCCATTAGCGCATCAGTGATTGCACTAGCTTGCATAATTTACGATGGGAAACAGTGGTAAACTAAACCTTCTGGGCCAAAGCTATTTTGCAAATCTACACAGGGTTATTCAAAGAACTCCGAATTGGGGCTGATAGGTAACCGAACGCTGAAATTCAGTTCGCCAAATCCTGGCGAATTGCCTGCACATACGGTGCCTGTTCGAGGGCAGTGAATTCCCATAGAGAAGCAATGATTTGTCTATTCAGAGAACACAAAACAGTTGAGAAAGGTTGCCGAAATGCCCTGCCATTCAGTGGTTTCATTTGACAGGTTTATTCAGGAGAATCCCATAGGCTTCAATGTTAAAAATATTCCCGTTTTAATCCAATATCTAATAAACCGTTTATTATAATATTCTGCAGTAAAAAGTCTTTAGGCCGTTTTTTGGTCTTTTTTGCAAAAATCTTTTTTTTTTTAATCGTTTTTTCTTTTTTTTCTATAACGGCCATTTTTATTATCACTCACTGGACATCATATGTAAATTTCAGACATTTTCATTCTGTAGTTTCTTTGCAAACAGCATTTTACTTTTCAAGCGTACTGGTTTTTTTTTTCCACTCCATTCGTCTGCGGAGTTTGCTTTTTCCGGCGGCTGTTCTGCGCTTCCGGCTCCTGCTTGGGTTCGGCATGGTTAATCCAGATGTTTTTGCTGGTTTCGGTGTGCGTTCGCCCTGGTTTTGCGGTGAGTTTTTGGTGGGTTTTGCAGGGCGTAAAGGTATGCCCCATTGTCTTCAATAGGCCGCCTAGGCCCCTATCCGCAGTCGGCAAGCGACCCGTACTGTTAGCTGCAGAGAAACGGCCTGAACCCAGGCAGTCGCCCTGCAACCAATGATGTGAGTCGGCTGCATAGAAACATAGAAACATAGAAAAATGTTGGCAGATAAGAACCTTTCGGCCCATCTAGTCTGCCCAATTACATGGATACTTTACCTGGATTTATCTTTTGTTTAGGATAGCCTTATGCCTATCCCATGCCTGCTTAAATTCAATTACTGTTTTGGCCTCTACCACTTCAAATGGAAGACTGTTCCATGTATCCACCACCCTCTCAGTAAAATAATGCTTTCTGATGTTACTTTTAAACCTTTGCCCCTCTAATCTAAGACTATGTCCTCTTGTTTTGCTACTTTGTTTCCTTTTAAATATACTCCCTTCCTCTACCTTGTGGATTCCCTTTACGTATTTAAATGTTTCTATCATATCTCCTCTGTCTCGTCTTTTTTCCAAGCTGTACATGTTAAGATCATTAAGCCTTTCCTGGTAACTTTTCTCCTTCAAGCCGTACACCATTTTAGTAGCCCTTCTCTGAACTCTCTCTAAGATGTCTATATCCTTCTGGAGATACGGTCTCCAGTACTGCACACAGTACTCCAAGTGAGGTCTCACCAGTGCTCTGTACAGTGGCATGAGCACTTCCCTTTTCCTACTGCTAATACCTCTCCCTACACAACCAAGCATTCTGCTAGCATTTCCTGCTGCTCTATTACATTGACTACTTACCCTTAGATCCTCTGCAATAATAACCCCTAAATCCCTTTCCTCAGATGTTGAGGTTAGGACTGTATCAAATATTCTATATTCAGCCCTTGGGTTTTTACGTCCCAGGTGCATTATCTTGCACTTATCCACGTTAAAACTCAATTGCCACAGCTCCGACCATTTTTTTAGTTTACCTAAATCATTTGTCATTTGGCTGATCCCTCCAGGAACGTCAACCCTGTTGCAAATCTTTGTGTCATCAGCAAAAAGACATACTTTTCCATTAATACCTTCTGCAATATCACTAATAAAAATATTAAATAGAATGGGTCCAAGTACTGACCCCTGAGGTACCCCACTGGTAACAAGACCTTGCGCCGAATAAACTCCATTTACCACAACCCTCTGTTGCCTGTCACTCAGCCACTGCCTAATCCATTCAACAATATTGGAATCCAAGCTCAAAGATTGCAATTTATTGATAAGCCTTCTATGCGGAACAGTATCAAAAGCCTTACTGAAATCTAAATAAGCAATGTCTACTGCACCACCTGTGTCCATTATTTTTGTTACCCAATCAAAAAAATCAATAAGATTAGTTTGGCATGATCTCCCTGAGGTAAACCCATGTTGTTTCTGATCCTGTAATCTATGTGTTTTTAGATGGTCAACAATCCTTTCCTTTAACATGGTTTCCATTAATTTCCCCACTACTGATGTAAAACTAACTGGCCTATAGTTCCCAGATTCCTCCCTACTACCCTTCTTGTGAATGGGCACAACATTTGCTAATTTCCAGTCTACTGGGACGACTCCCGTAAGCAAGGATTGGTTAAATAAATCTGTTAACGGTTTTGCTATTACATCACTGAGCTCTTTTAATAATTTAGGGTGGATCCCATCAGGCCCCATTGACTTATTTGTCTTTACTTTAGACAGCTGCTGTAGAACCTCCTCCTCTGTAAACTGATATGTAATTGTCTCGTTAGTGTTTCCTCCTAACTGAGGTCCCTTTCCTTCCTTTTCTTCTGCAAAGACTGAACAAAAAAATTCATTGAGGCAGTCAGCGAGACTTTTATCCTCTTCTACATACCTTCCTTCCTTTGTTTTTAATCTAACTAATCCTTGTTTTACTTTTCTTTTCTCGTTTATGTATCTAAAAAATGTTTTGTCCCCCTTTTTTACTGACTGAGCTATTTTCTCTTCTGCGTGTGCTTTGGAAGCTCTTATAAATTGCTTTGCCTCTTTCTGCCTAATCTTATAGGTTTGCCTATCTTCTTCACTCTGAGTTGTTTTATAATTATTGAATGCTGTCTTTTTGTTCTTCACTATTTTGGCCACTTCTGCAGAGTACCACAGTGGTTTCTTCCCTTTTTTGTTTTTGCTAACAAGTCGAATGCAATTGCCTGTGGCCTTCAATAATGCTTCCTTTAAATAATCCCATTTCTCCTGGACTCCCTTTAAACTCCTCCAGTCTGATAATGACTCCTTCACACAAAGTCTAATTTTAGAAAAATCTGTTTTTTTAAAGTCTAAAACTTTTGTTTTTGTGTGGTGCGGCTCCATCCCTGTTCTTATATTAAACCATACTGACTGGTGATCACTAGATCCCAAATTTTCACCTACAACAACGTCCGATACCAAACCTCCATTTGTGAGTATTAAATCCAATATGGCCTCTTTACGGGTCGGCTCCTCAACTACTTGTGTTGTCACCTACAACAACGAAAATTTTGCAGGGAGGTCGAACTCAGCGGCTCGGCGAGGTGTACCTATACGCCTGTAACCCACCCCCAATGAGCGACAACCGCCCATGGTGAAGGGTTCAACGGATCTTTTTTATCATTTTAATGCATTTTTATTGGTTTAAACACCTACTAGAGATTAGGAGAGTTCAGTTTTGTTTTTGTAGTTTGGCAATGTTCTCCAATTTTTCATGACACTTTGGCAACTCCATCTTCGGCGCACTATGGTGACCATCCGGTGAACAGTGAATTCACCGTACTGCCTGTGAAATGGAATCGCCGAAATGCACCAAACTGTGCAGAAGTGAAAAGCACTAAAGTTTGCTGCTTAGTGAATAGACCCTTTAGTCTTTTTTATGGATATATTACAAAGGCGAGTCCATTAACATGACTAAAGTCCAATACTACATACGACACAATCACAATGAGGTGCAAGCAGAACCTGTGCCCGCATACAATTCTGTTTAGTACTGGTGACACCATAAGCCTAGCTGTCATTTAAATCAGTGTTTCTTAAACCTGTCCTCGGGACCCTCAATCAGGCCAGATTTTGCAAATCACCTTGGGGGAAATACAGACTGAATCCTGTAATCACTGAGCAGCAAATCATATCACCTGTGCTGTGCTTCAGCTATCTGCAAACCTGACCTGTGAGGGGGACTGGAGGACAGGTTTGAGAAACACTGATATAAGTGACTGGTACAATGAATGACGTTTCAGGCATGATCTTTAAGAATATATAGTTCTATTGTTTCACTTGGCGCTTTCTGCCCGCGTTCACTTGGTGTTTTAGACATACCTCTGTGAGGTTTGTGTTGTGGCGAGAGATTTAAACTTTCCAGCATTCCAGGGCTGCTGTTTTCAGAATCATTTTCTTCAGAACTAACCGACGCTCTCTGACGCCTCCTATGGAAAACAAGAAAAAGATTTACGAGCCAAATCTGAAAGAAGAATGAACAAAGACAAAGTTGGAGGTTTGTATCGTGTATTTTTTCCCCCATTCTTAATCACCCATGTTATGTGACTAAGGCGCGCAATGAATTTCCCTCATACAAAAAGTCTGAGTCAATGAGGAGTAAAGCACAGTAAAGAATTGGGGGGGGGCATCATTTTCTGACTGCGTATATTTTGAGTACTGGAATGCTATACAACCTACACAATTGTACCGGCTGGGTGGAGTAGAGGTAACACCATGGCTCTATAACTGTGGAGACACAGGTTCAAATCTCAGCAAGAGCACCTTTCCAGTAAGTGTCCTTGGGCAAGACAACTAACAGGTACATACTCGCCACTTGCATCAATCATCGCTAAAAGTTGTTCATCTGTGAAGCACCACAATGGGTACAAGCTGATTAACTGTCTGCTCATAAACACTGAAACCAATGATATAAATATAGACACCAAAAAAAGATTTACTATCTTTGTTAACCGGTCTGTGACTCTTGTATTTTGGTCCTTAGGACTATAGTGACTATACCTACTACAATAATAATAATAAGGAAACCCCTATCTTTGCTTTGGAAGGTCAACTCATCATGTTATGAGACAGTGTCCACTATGTAGACTGGCATTGGCCTGATTCTCTATGTAATTCAGCAGACGCTCTGATCCTAGTGATGCGGGCACACTTGAAAACGAGAGAAATCTCAATGTATCCTTCCTGGTAAAATCCTTTCTCAAAAAAAATAATTGATTGCTTATCCAGGTTTCATTTTTTGGAAAATATAGGACCAGTCACAAGTTACCCACACCTAAATCTGTATACTCATTGTCCTATGTTGATGGATATTGTGATAGAGAAAGAAAGGAATACAAGCAATCCATTTCAAATTATGAAGTTTTTAATGGGCATAAACACCAATGTTTCAGCTGTTTAAACAGCCTTTCTCAAGCCTGGTTAAGAAACCAAAACATTGCAGTTGATTCTCCATTAAATATGTCATAATTTGAGTGCCAGAATCCCTTTCCTTTGTCTACCTGCTGTTTTGAGTTTGGCCACTCAGTATCCAAAGAGCACTCAGATTAAAGTTTTTTTTATATTTACCTAAATAGGCTGTTTGTGTTGTATCTATTCTCTGTACAGAACGTATGGATAATGTGGTGTTCATATCACGAGGCTCACACATAATCACTGATATTGGACTTGCATCAATCATCGCTAAAGGCTGTTCATCTGTGAAGCACCACAATGGGTACAAGGTGATTAACGGTCTGCTCATAAACACTGAAACCAATGATAGTAAATCTTTTTTTGGTGTCTATTTTTATATCTTTGTTAACGGTTTGTGACTCTTGTATTTTGGTCCTTAGGACTATAGTGACTATACCTACTATAATAATAATAATAATAAGGAAAACCCTATCTTTGCTCTGGAAGGTCAACTCATCATGTTATGAGACAGTGTCCACTTTGTAGACTGGCATTGGCCTGATTCTCTATGTAATTCAGCAGACGCTCTGATCCTAGTGATGCGGACAGGTTGTTTTTCTGTAGGTTTATATGTATAGAAGTTAAGACTGCTCATATTTGCCATTTAACACCGAGATCTAACATCACACTGTATGACTTGTCCATCAGTCACATTGAATATGGAAGACTTTCCCCTTGAAACATAACAGGTTTGACAGTCAACCACAGGTTTCGACAACCATAATATGCTAAGTATTCTTCAAAGAATCTATGTTTTCAACATCTTACCCTTCATTCATTTGTGGAGATGGCAGAGCAAAATCAGAGAATGGACTTTGCTTCTGTTTCTCAACTGGAATAGACACATTAGAAGGTTAGAACGGAAATATATAGAAATAAATTAAACGGGTTAATTCTACATCAAATCTCTTGAGCTCACTATGTGTCTGTATCTAAGATATACCTTTTATGCGTTCTTGCTGCTTGGTTAATATCTTCCTTATTTCACTAAGCCAGGCAGTCTTCTGGTCTACTGTTTGAGCCTAGAACACATTAATGTGAATTATTGAGATCTTCAACGCAAACTCCAATAAATCTGAATAAAATAAAATTTTTGTATTTACAAAGTATGTCTACAAGAGCTATGTTGGAATAGCTTAGTCTCCTCTGGCTAGCTGTAAATTAGTGGCTCCTATACAAAATCTAGAAGACGTATGTTTACAGTAACCTGCCACAGCATCCAGGCTACAAGCAAAGTGTGCTACTCTGTTACAAAGTGGTCCATAGCATTGATAAAACCCTTGCATGTATGTTATAAACTGAATTTACATGCTATGAAACACCAATATATAACATGGTAGAAATGGGTGAAATCTCATGTTTACTAATTTTTCCCAATAAAGGATCTTGTACAGATTTATTTTACAGAAATAGAAATAAAAGTTGCAAAATAATAATGAAGATTTAAAATCTTAAATTCTCACTTCATTAAAAACTGTTCCATTAAAGAATGCATTCTTGTTCTATTTTAGATTTTTTAACAGGGATCGAAAAGTGTTAATGTTCTTCCTTTCATATACAGTTGTGTTCAAAATTATTCAACCCCCACTGAAATTGAGTGTTTTGGCCAGTTTGACATTGATTTTGATCATTCAGTCATCTTGCTTACAATTAAATCAAAGATGCACGTGTAGGTCAGACAAATATAACATCTATACTATAATAGTGTAAGGCTTGGCGTGTCCGTCGCCAAGCCTTACTCTGCGCATGCGCGCGCAACCAGCGGCGGTTGGTTGCGCGCGCATGCAACCGCCGCGGCACGAGCCGGCTGCCGGCTCACCGCGGCGGTTACAAGATGCACACAGCAGCCGGGTAGAGGCTGCGCTCGCAGCCTCTACCCGGCTGCCGCGCGCATCCAACCCCCGAGCGGCGAAGGGAAAGGTCCCTCCGCCGCTCGGGGGTTGGATGCGCGCGGCAGCCGGGTAGAGGCTGCGCTCGCAGCCTCTACCCGGCTGCCGAGCGCATCCAACCTCCGAGCGGCGCCGGGGAAGTGAAAGTTTCCCCACTTCCGCTCTTTGAAGGACCCAAGCCCCGGTCGGCTTGGGTCCTTCAACGAGCGGAAGCGGGAAACTTTCACTTCCCCGGCGCCGCTCAGAAGGTAAGTATGGGGCGGCTGTCCGAATGCCAATAGAGCATTCGGACAGCCGCCCCATGTCTGAGCTGGGGCATATATCCATGAGTGCTGGGGGGCATATCCACGAGCTGGGGGGCAATATCCATGAGCTGGGGGGGGCAATATACATGAGCTGGGGGGCAGTATCCATGAGCTGGGGGGCAGTATCCATGAGCTGGGGGGCAGTATCCATGAGCTGGGGGGGCAGTATCCATGAGCTGGGGGGCAGTATCCATGAGCTGGGAGGCAATATTCATGAGCTGGGGGGGCAGTATCCATGAGCTGGGGGGCAGTATCCATGAGCGGGGGGGCAGTATCCATGAGCTGGGGGCAGTATCCATGAGCTGGGGGGCAATATCCATGAGCTGGGGGGCAATATCCATGAGCTGGGGGGCAATATCCATGAGCTGGGGGCAGTATCCATGAGCTGGGGGGCAATATCCATGAGCTGGGGGGCAGTATCCATGAGCTGGGGGGCAATATCCATGAGCTGGGGGGGGCAATATTCATGAGCTGGGGGGCAGTATCCATGAGCTGGGGGGGCAGTATCCATGAGCTGGGGGCAGTATCCAGGAGCTGGGGGGCAGTATCCAGGAGCTGGGGGGCAGTATCCAGGAGCTGGGGGGCAATATCCAGGAGCTGGGGGGCAATATCCAGGAGCTGGGGGGCAGTATCCAGGAGCTGGGGGGCAATATCCAGGAGCTGGGGGGCAGTATCCAGGAGCTGGGGGGCAGTATCCAGGAGCTGGGGAGCTGGGGCAATATCCACGTGCTGGGGCAGTATATCCACGAGCTGGGGCAGTATATCCACAATAGACTGCCCTCTGGGCAGGCTTTCCACCTTGTAACATTTATAATGAAATAACCACAAATGTCTTTTCTGTGCTCACATCATTATCAGTTTTATTCAACCCCCAAGTGACATTCAATCTTAGTACTTAGTACAACATCCTTTTACAGTTATAACAGCTTTTAAACGTGAAGCATAGCTTGACACAAGTGTCTTGCAGCGATCTACGGGTATCTTCGCCCATTCGTCATGGGCAAAAGCCTCCAGTTCAGTCACATTCTTAGGCTTGCGCACTGCAACTGCTTTCTTTAAGTCCCACCAGAGGTTCTCAATCGGATTTAAGTCAGGTGACTGCGATGGCCACTCCAAAATGTTCCAGCCTTTAATCTGCAACCATGCTCTAGTGGACTTGGAGGTATGCTTGGGATCATTGTCCTGTTGAAAGGTCCAACGTCTCCCAAGCCTCAGGTTTGTGACGGACTGCATCACATTGTCATCCAATATCTCCTGGTACTGAAGAGAATTCATGGTACCTTGCACATGCTGAAGCTTCCCTGTACCTGCAGAAGCAAAACAACCCCAACGCATGATTGACCCCCCGCCATGCTTCACAGTAGGAAAGGTGTTCTTTTCTTCATAGGCCTTGTTCTTCCTCCTCCAAACATAGCGTTGATCCATGGGCCCCAACAGTTCTAATTTTGTTTCATCAGTCCACAGAACACTATCCCAAAACTTCTGTGGTTTGTCCACATGACTTTTGGCATACTGCAGTCGACTCTTCTTATTCTTTGGAGACAGCAAGGGGGTGCGCCTGGGAGTTCTGGCATGGAGGCCTTCATTACGCAGTGTGCGCCGTATTGTCTGAGCTGAAACTTCAGTACCCACATCTGACAAATCTTTTCTCAGTTCCTCAGCAGTCACACGGGGACTTTTCTCCACCCTACGCTTCAGGTAGCGCACAGCAGTCGAAGTCAGCATCTTCTTTCTGCCACGACCAGGTAGCGTTTCAACAGTGCCCTTTGCCTTGAATTTGCGAATGATGCTTCCTATGGTCTCTCTTGGTATGTTTAACATCTTTGCAATCTTCTTATAGCCATTGCCCTTCTGTGAAGAGTAATCATCTCTTCTCTTGTCTTCCTGGACCATTCTCTTGACTTCACCATGTTTGTAATCACACCAGTAAATGTCTAGAAGGAGCTGAGTATCACAGTCATTTTAAAGCTGCCTAATTGGTGCTTATTATGCTTTATTGCTGCTCCGTGACATCCACAGGTGTTTTCAATACCTGATTGAAAACACTTGAATGAACCTCTGTTCTTCAGAGTGGTAGTCTTTAAGGGGTTGAATAATTGTGTCAATGAAGAATTCACAAAAGAAACATTTACTACTGTATTACAAAACCAATTGATGTCATTTTAGTTGCATATGGTTCTTTAAAAAGTCCTTGTAGGATTTCATTCTGAATACAATTACAAATGTACACTAAATTCCCTAAAACCCTTTACAGCATTGGGGGTTGAATAATTTTGAACACAACTGTAGGTCATGTAACCCATCTATAGCATAGACTATCATGCAGACGGGCTTATGATAAACTACTTGAAAGTCAAACGCACACTTCGAAATCGTCTAGGAGAACTTTTCATTCATGACCAAACCATAGACTTTTAATTACGCTAGAATTCAGTCTTGCATAACACAAAAAAAGTTTATACATCATGAAACATAATCTTGTATTAGGTATTTCAAGTAGATTTCAAATTTTTCTCTTAACTAAAAAAGTACCAGAGACGCACCTGAACCACATAAACCTCTTCTCGTCCACTATACCAGATTTCAAACTTTCGATTGTCACCCTTTATGTTTTCTGTGATGCCCACAGCATTCATCTAAGAGGAAAAACAAGTAACAGTTTTGATCAGCATTCTATGAAACCTAATGCTACCATACAACAGGCTTGTTCATTTTAATTGGACAGTAATGCCGTCAGTCACGTGGAGGAATGGGGAGTTTAAAAATAAAATATCTCCATTTTTTCCATTATAAGTCAGCAAAGAACACTTATCTATGTAGAGGGAGATATGTCCTGTCAAATGGACAAAACTACATTTGCCCATGACAAAGGCACTTTAAAATAGGGATGTGCATGGCTGAAAAATGTGTTTCATTTAGTTTTGTTTCGTTACGTTTTTAAATCATTTCATTTTCAAAATTTCGTAACTAATTTCGTTTCGATTTGAAATTTTGAATCTATTCGAATTTCATATATCAATTCGATAGTTGATATCAATTCGAATTTTTGATCACTAGATAAAACCCCAATTAATCAAATTTTGCTGTTAAAAGAAAAGCTAGGGTTAAATTTTAAGCTGTGTCACAAATTTAGTATTTGAGTCAAATTAAACAGTGAAACAAAATTAATTTGTTGCATGAAGTCCTTTGCTGACTATTACTTGTATTGTAGGTTAAGATCAATTCGATAGTTGATATCAATTTGATAGTTCATTTCAAATTCAATAGTTTATCAATTTGATAGTTCATTTCTAATTCGATAGTTGATATCAGTTATTCAAATTTTTCATTTATGACACAAAATAAATTTTTTATATATTGTATCGTATAGATTCGTTATTCGGAAGTAATTAGAATACAAATTATCAAATTTCGTTCCAGATTCCGAATTTTTCCAAAACAATTATTATTTTTTTTGAGAAAGGATTTTACCAGGAAGGATACATTGAGATTTCTCTCGTTTTCAAGTATGTCCTGGGTGGCGAGTATGTACCGTTAGGTGTCTTGCACAAGGACACTTCATGGAGAGGTTGCTCGCTGGGATCTAACCCATGACTCCACAGGCTCTCTCCACGCAGAGTGGTGATGTTACCTCTACTCCACCCAGCCGGTACATATTGCACATCTCTACTTTAAAATTAATATAAATAAGCTGAGGAATTCTGTTCCACAATGTTTGTTTCTACCCATCTTTCTCCCTTTTACCTATTTATCCAACTATCTTGTTCTCTCTTCATCTATCCATCCATCTATCTTATCTTTCTCCCTCTCAACTATCAATCTTAAGTTATAAACAACATAAAAAAACTGCTATTCAGAGAATGATACGAAGACCTTAATATCCAGGGATGGAATAACACATCACAGCAATGTGGTCATTAAAGAGCATATATAAACATGCAATGTCTGAGTCATTTGAGGACAGCTGAGCTGCATTAAACTCTAAATAAATTAATAGGACATTCCATCTCAATGGCATGAGCCCCATAAGGTGGAGGGAAGAAATCCATCCTTAAGAGTTTACGACGGTATGTAGAAGTTTACACATATGCACAATTCAGTGACAACCTAAATACTGTTATACAGTATAATGATTGATGCTAATATACCTCTTACAGCCAAGCGATGCTTCACTTACTTTCAAAAAGTGCTTGAAACTGTATGAAGGTGTTTTATTGTGTCCGTCTCCAGGGTCTTCCCGTCTCTTGCAAAACACCAGTGCCCTCTCATATAAAAACAGGTGTCTTTGCATTGGCTTGAAACGGGCAAGTTCCTTCATTTTAGTAGGACCTTTTTTATGTGTGATCCACACACTGAAGGATCCCTGCATGAATATTCTCCCCAAGTCATTTATATCTCCCTATAAAAAAGGTGAGAAATGGATGAGAATCATATTTTAATGGTTAACCCCTTAGTGACGTAGCTTTGTACTGCTTGTTTGCTACTTAAGGACCCAAGCAAGTGTGGCATTTTTTCTACACATACATTATGTTCTACCTCAATATTCATCTTTCTCATTTATTGCACCCACATATAAATGTCACTTCAAGGTAAAGCTCTTGCTTTCCTTCAAAACAACATAGAATAGGTATAAATTTATATTATGAAAAAGCACAAAAAATGCAAACCTCACCCCTGTATTTTAACAGTTCTTTAGACCGGGGTCAGACGAGCGAAATACAGTTGTGTTCAAAATTATTCATCCCCCAATGCTGTAGAGGGTTTTAGGGAATTTAGTGTACATTTGTAATTGTATTCAGAATGAAATCCTACAAGGACTTTTTAAAGAACCATATGCAACTAAAATGACATCAATTGGTTTTGTAATACAGTAGTAAATGTTTCTTTTGTGAATTCTTCATTGACACAATTATTCAACCCCTTAAAGACCACCACTCTGAAGAACAGAGGTTCATTCCAGTGTTTTCAATCAGGTATTGAAAACACCTGTGGATGTCACAGAGCAGCAATAAAGCATAATAAGCACCAATTAGGCAGCTTTAAAATGACTGATACTCAGCTCCTTCTAGACATTTACTGGTGTGGTTACAAACATGGTGAAGTCAATAGAATGGTCCAGGAAGACAAGAGAAGAGGTGATTACTCTTCACAGGAAGGGCAATGGCTATAAGAAGATTGCAAAAAAGTTAAACATACCAAGAGAGACCATAGGAAGCATCATTCACAAATTCAAGGCAAAGGGCACTGTTGAAATGCTACCTGGTCGTGGCAGAAAGAAGATGCTGACGTCGACTGCTGTGCGCTACCTGAAGCGTAGAGTGGAGAAAAGTCCCCGTGTGACTGCTGAGGAACTGAGAAAAGATTTGTCAGATGTGGGTACTGAAGTTTCAGCTCAGACAATACGGCGCACACTGCGTAATGAAGGCCTCCATGCCAGAACTCCCAGGCGCACCCCCTTGCTGTCTCCAAAGAATAAGAAGAGTCGACTGCAGTATGCCAAAAGTCATGTGGACAAACCACAGAAGTTTTGGGATAGTGTTCTGTGGACTGATGAAACAAAATTAGAACTGTTTGGGCCCATGGATCAACGTTATGTTTGGAGGAGGAAGAACAAGGCCTATGAAGAAAAGATCACCTTGTCTACTGTGAAGCATGGCGGGGGGTCAATCATGCTTTGGGGCTGTTTTGCTTCTGCAGGTACAGGGAAGCTTCAGCGTGTGCAAGGTACCATGAATTCTCTTCAGTACCAGGAGATATTGGATGACAATGTGATGCAGTCCGTCACAAACCTGAGGCTTGGGAGACGTTGGACCTTTCAACAGGACAATGATCCCAAGCATACCTCCAAGTCCACTAGAGCATGGTTGCAGATTAAAGGCTGGAACATTTTGGAGTGGCCATCGCAGTCATCTGACTTAAATCCGATTGAGAACCTCTGGTGGGACTTAAAGAAAGCAGTTGCAGTGCGCAAGCCTAAGAATGTGACTGAACTGGAGGCTTTTGCCCATGACGAATGGGCGAAGATACCCCTAGATCGCTGCAAGACACTTGTGTCAAGCTATGCTTCACGTTTAAAAGCTGTTGTAACTGTAAAAGGATGTTGTACTAAGTACTAAGATTGAATGTCACTTGGGGGTTGAATAAAACTGATAATGATGTGAGCACAGAAAAGACATTTGTGGTTATTTCATTATAAATGTTATGTTATATTTGTCTGACCTACACGTGCCTCTTTGATTTAATTGTGAGCAAGATGACTGAATGATCAAAATCAATGTCAAACTGGCCAAAACACTCAATTTCAGTGGGGGTTGAATCATTTTGAACACAACTGTATGTGTGACCCGTACTGACGTGCCTCCCGGTGTCTGTCACAGCGTTGTGACACTTCGACACTCCCACCAACTGCATGTCATAAAGCTTTTGCCTGCTTGCCTAAATACCCGCCAGACGTTTTGTAAATTAAGAGACACTCTTTAGGCTTCAAGTGTATTTTTCCCCATTTACAGAAAAAATTTGATCGAATGGATAACAGTTAAATACCATGTAACCTAAGACAGCAGCATTCTGACTAAATGAGCAAAGGATGTACTTGTGAATGTTCTATAAAAATACCATTGCACAGACCAGGGGAGTCTTTTTCCACGAAAAATAACAAATTCTACCTTATCTAAAAGCAGTATATGACTGCACATACAGCTTATATACCTTCAGTGCAGGTTTCTAAGGATACCACCTTAGAACCCAAGGAGTATAATTAATCATTAATAAGCAGTATAAAATGACTTAAAACATGCGTAATGCAATGTACAATGAATTATTCATGGGGTAATAGCAATGCATGTGTATTAATGCTGGAAGATGTTGCTTGGTGGATACATAATTGCTTTACTGAATCAACATCAATATTACTTTGGAATCCATGCATTAACTATAACATGACAATCTGTTGAAATGTCCTTTATTTTAGTTAAATATTCATAAATTCATGGAATTGAATGAATTATCAATGGCTATACTTGCATTGTATCCTGTAATAGAAATCTGGTGCATGGAGTCATTCACAGATTTTAACAAGTCTAACATAGACACGAGGGCTTCTTTTAAGTCCTCAACGCCATCTGAGTTGATGCTGTACTTCAATAATTCCTGTGAAAAGTAAGAAAGCGTAAGAGAAATGGCCACAACCAGCATACAGTTGATTTGCGGTTGATATATTGTAACAATGGTGATATCTCCCAGTCACTTGAGATTCAGCTAGGAAAATTCGGAATTCAGTGTAAGTAAAATCTACAACACCACCTTGCTATGTTTATTCAATACATTGTGTTAGTTGGGTTATCATGTTACCATCTCCTGACTTTCACTGGATAGACGTCATTATTAACAGATGAATATAGCTCCACATCAAGCCAACTGCTTATAAATGAGCTAGAAGTGCCCAAACTTGATAAGCGCCATTCCATCATGAATTCTAGGCTCTCATGGTCCTTAGGAACTGGAGAGATACCTAATTCATAACCCAAAACCTTTAAAGAAATAATAGTAGAAAACATCAGAAGTTACGGTTATTTTTAATGGTCCAATAGGACATTGTATGCAAATGTTGAATTATGGAAAAGGAAATAAAGCACAGCTTTTTTTCATGTGCAGGAGGCCAGGGTTATCTCCACAAAGTTTTTGATGGTTCATGACCAGGTTCAAGGTTACCTTTAACAGCAGCTGGTATTTAGTGAGACGTTGCACTGGTTTCAGCAGATATGAATCTAGTGCAAGCTTGTGATCGAGTTTCCTTTGGCATTCCTGCAACACACAGAATCCATTATTATAAAATATTCACTATAAGACTAACCTATTTGTTTATTTACCAGCTTGCATGAGCATAATGTCAAGACCAAATAGAATTCATTAATAAGAAAAGAATGATATCTTAGAGGTATTTTAATTGCAGTGTAATTCATTCATATATGTTGATCTTAACAGCAGAAAAAGGAGCATATAAAGTGCATGCAGCCAAAACAATTTCATCGAAAAATATTTCGTAAAATGCCATGAGGGGGGGGGGAGCTAATAAAATAAAAAAATTACAAAAATAAATAGAAATTCTCTAGGATTCTCAGAACATACATAATAGGCATACGATTTCAGTTAGATACAATCCCAAACTATCAAATGAGTGATCTGCACTATTTGGGTTGGATAACATTGGTCTCGGTTTAAATGAAAATAAAACAAGACGTAGAAACATAGAATTACAAATGTCACCGACCTTTTAAGAACATTATTCTTTTGTAGGAATAAAACTACCATGGTCTCATAACATCAGATTGTTGGGTGCAGCTGTGTATCCCTCAATGTAATGATACAGAGTGTCAAAAATAGTGTATCACTTCTGGAATGCTCAGGAGGACAACAGGTTGGAGCAGGATTGTCAAACTCCAGGCCCCCCAGATGTTGATGACCTACAATTCCCCAAATTCTTTATAATAGATGACTAGGGAATCAAAGGAGTCGTAATTCTTAAATATCAGGGGGGTCGGAGCTTCACAGTCCTGGGGTAGAGGGACTTCGGATTCAAGGGGGGTTCTGAAGAGTACCACTTATCTTGAAAAAACACCAAACAGGGACAGTGAAGCACGTAATCATATTGCAAATCAACCACTGCTAATAAACTTCAGCAAAATAATAACGATCTGGTCACTCCATAACCACAATTCAGGGAATATCCCCTCAAAAGGGAATACCGGCTGGATGGCGTAGAGGTAACATCACTGCTCTATAACCGTGGAGACACAGGTTTGAATCCCAGCAAGAGCACCTCTCCAGTAAGTGTCCTTGGGCAAGACACCTAACGGTACCTACTCGTCACCCAGGACATACTTGAAAATGAGAGAAATCTCAATGTATCCTTCCTGGTAAAAACCTTTCAAAGAATAAAAAAGCTAAGTCAAAATCCACCCCAAAGGGGCTAAGAAGAAAGAGGGGTTTTTATTTTTTCCATTTATAATATAGGATAGTTTTACTGTGGGTCTCTCTCGTTAGTCACGTTGGGGTGGGTTTTGATATACCACTTATCTCTACCCACAGGAACCACAAGGCACTCTATCGCTAGACCCCCTCACTCCATCCAATATGATAATGATATGGGAAGTTATATTTTCACTAATGCATACCTTGAGATATCCTGGGTAGATTCGCAATACAAATTAATGAAGCATTTCTATTGCCTGTCGAAAACATACCAGTTGACCTGGTTACCCAATATAACAGGGGGTTTGTTGTTATGTACGTGAAAGTTGGTTATACCTGGAAAAAAGCACAGTCTGCAAACTGTCTCCAGAGGGAATCTGAGCGGGGTTTATTCTGACAGTATTTCTCATACATCTGGAAGTCTTCCCTCTGTAAGAGAAGAAGAAGAATGTTACTGAGAAAAGGCTCAGGGCTATATTTACACAAATGATGGTTCAGGCACCTCTACCTCAAAAGCCCTTAAACAAATGTTGGCACAATATTAATGTAAATGGGGTGGTAAATATGAATGTCAATATCAAGGTATATTGCCATCTCTCCAGCAAAAAAGTCATCTTTATTCATTTTATGATAAAACATACAGGGTTATTCAAAGAGAATCGAAAAGTCACTGCATGTTCGGTGACTTTTCGTTCTCTTCAATTCGGGCCAATTCGGCAATCCCATTTCGGCGACCCTGCGGTGTATTCAGCAAGCACCACAGGGGCGTCGAAGTGCAGGGAAAAGCTGCTGCAAACCTGACGAAAATTCATGGCAAAAACCCGGCGAATGCACACCGAAACCCACAAAAACATCTGTATTAACCCGAGCGAAGCCGCCGGAAAAACCCGAGCAGGAGCCGATCACCCGCAGTGAAGCCGCCGGAAAAAGCCGACACCGCAGACGAGTGAAGTGAATAAATTAAGAAAACAGTTTGCTTGAATGTTTGAAAAGTGAAATGCTGTTTGCAAAGAAACTACAGAACACAAATGTCTGAAATTTACATATGAGGTCCAGGGAATGATAATAAAAAGGGCTGTTACAGAAAAAATAAGTAAAAAAAAAAAAAATTTGACTTTTTTTTAAAAAATAAAAATCACAAAAAATGATTAAAATATCCTAAAAAAATCTGTAAATAAAGAGACTCTTTACTGCAGAATTTTAGAATGAACGGTTTATTAGATATTGAATTAAAACGGGAATATTTTTAACATTGAAGCCTATGGGATTCTCCTGAATAAATTTGCCGAATGACAGGGCATTTCGGGAACCTTTCACTGCTGGTTTGTGTTCTCTGAATAGCCAAAGCAGTGCTTTTTTATGGGGATTTCACTGCCCTCGAACAGGCAATGAACAGGCACCGAATGTGCAGGCAATCCTCCAGGATTTGGCGTATTGCCTGCTCTCTGGATAGCCGAATGGCCAGGAAAGGTAACCGAACGCTAATTTTCAGCATTCGGTTCCCTTTCGGCAGCTATTCGGATCTCTTTGAATAACCCTGATAGTAAGAAATGGCCACTCGTGTGTCCATTACAGTATAAATATTATGCGTACCCTTTCCAGGAAGCAAAATCCAACCTTTTCTGGGGATCCAATGCAACTTTCAAGGCTTAATAAAAAAATCCTGTGTGGAAGACAAACAAAACAAATCACAAATAGGGGGTAATCTCTCAAAGAACTTCATTGCATTGTTCCTCAGCCATTTATTGTGATCCATTTTTTTATTAATGTGTTATTTATTATTTAGGTCCCCACTGAAATAATGAACAACTGGGCTCACAGTATATTAGCAACACACACACACTCTTTTACAAAGTATAGCTGCTGTTCCAGCAGAAGTTACCACTTCACTTGGAATAGCAGAAGCGTTTTAAGGGTTAACAACTCACTATATCAATGGCTCAATAGGAATAAAGCCCGAACATAACAGGCCGCTTTCCCAAGTAATCACTCTGGTGCTGACTGTCCCTTTAAGGCCCATGAAATGGAAAATAAAAATGAAATTTTTATATAAAACTATACCTCAAGACAAGAAACACACTAACGTAACTTGGGAAACCTACCGTTTTTTTTAAATCTGAAAATGTGGTTTGTCAGTTTAACAGTGTTAATTTAATAAATGAAATCCTCTTATGTGCTGATATACAAATGTGTATTAATTGTGGTTAATAAATAGTTTGAGATGTACAAAAACCATTAAGAAACAAAGGTCAGCTGCAAATATTCATCAAAAATGGCTTTTACCAGGAGAGACATAATTCACCACCACAGGTCATACGTCAGACAACACACATAGGACTTTAAATTTATGTTTATTTATATATGGACAATTTTGACACAGTCGCTCACTTGTTGTGGAATTCATATATCTCTGGCATGTTTCCAAACAGAATGTTCTTGGTGTTCTGCAGAGACGCAGGCATGAATTGTGTCATGGCCGGATTCTCCATTTCAGATCTATATCCCTGGAAGGTCAAACCAAACTCTTTTCATCTCATTTGTGATATATCACTGAATTTGATCTACTTTGACAATAGGTTAATCTGAAATGCTTCCTCTGACACACAAACTAAAAGAATCAAATTCAAATTACACAACATTTCCCGTCGCCACATAACCCATTTATATCTGGCAGTAAGGATGAGAAATCTCATGCGGCAAGAGGAGGATTGCAGGTCAAACTCATATGTTGTTTGCTGTCATTTAAAGCTTAGTGGCTGAATTCTAAAATCACATTAACTTACTCTGGTTCAAGACACAGTGAAATGCATTGTTAAAAGATCCTGCTAATGTTAAAGGTGGCCCTGGTAGCCAAATAGTCGTTTAAAATGTACTTTGTAACAGGAAAGCCTTGATTTCAAAATTCTGTGAAGAATGACAGGATGGAGCACTGAGGGACAAATTAGTTTCCATTTAGGCTAGGGTCAGACGAACGCATTTTCGCGTTGTCTGTGAAAAAGTGCGTTCGAACGAATGGACACATTTTTTCACGGAGTACGCGATAGCGGTCATACGATGCGCCTTTTCGTCCGTGATTTTGTACGGATCATCAATAAAACCCTTTTTGCGTCTGGACGTTATGTTGGCCGGACATTAGCAGCGTCTGACGTCTCCCAATCACGCAAACACGCCTCTAGCCGACGCAGCGCACTCTGTACGTCCGTACTAGAGGTTTGACGTTCTAGAAAAAATGCGTTCGTTTGCCACTTGCGTTGCGCGGACGAACTTTCGCGCGGCCGTACTTCGTGTGTTCCCCGGCATTGGACGTCATTTGCTGCTAGCACGGCCGTGATTTCGTGCGTCTAAACGCACGTTAAAACTGCTTTCGTCTGACCCTAGCCTTATAGTTTTAAAAAAAATCCAACAAAATACTTATAGTAAATTCAAAGGCAGGTGTTGATTGACAAAATTCATGCTGATAAGAATGGTAAGGGGGCATATAATCACACAAAGACATTAAAAAAGAGGAAATTTCATATAAACCTGACCTCTACATCCAAATAGATTGAAACTCCCATTGTCGGGCATATATAACAATCGTGGAGGATGAAATGTATGTTTATCTTAGAGGTCTTTTGGAGATTAACCTTTTAGGTCTATATAAATGCATAGTGAACTGAAATATCATGTATTATAAGTTGCATTTGTCAGGTACACTCTATTAATTTCTGATTTTAATCATCACCTTAAAGATTCCTACTCTTCAATTACTCCTTGACCTGCTGCAATTAACCCAACACTCCACACCTAAATATGATATCAATGTTTCACCGTAAAGATTGGCTGAGTTTTGGGAGATAATTATGATCGCTGTAATAAATATTGTATATTTCTGGTGACGTAATAAGGAAACATATGAGAAACATACATTGAAGGAAAAAAGTTATTTGATCACCTGCTGTTTTTGTACGTTTGCCCACTGACAAAGAAGTGATCAGTCTATAATTATAATGGAAGGTTTATTCTAAGAGTGAGAGGCTGAATAACAACAAAAACAAACAGAACAACGCATTTCAAAAAAGTTCTCAATTGATTTGCATTTTAATGAGTGAAATTAAGTATTTGACCTCTTCGCAAAACACGACTTAGTACCTGGTGGCAAAACCCTTGTTGGCAATCACAGAGGTCAGACGTTTCTTGTAGCTGGCCACCAGGTTTGCACACATCTCAGGAGGGGTTTTGTCCCACTCCTTTTTGCATATCCTCTACAAGTCATTAAGGTTTCAAGGCTGATGTTTGGCAATTTCGCACCTTCAGCTCCAGTCTAGTCTAGAGCCTGGCTAGGCCACTCCGGGACCTTAATGTGCTTCTTCTTGAGCTACTCCTTTGTTGCCTTGGTCTTGTGTTTTGGGTCATTCTTAAACTGGAATATCCATCCACGACCAATTTTCAATGTCCTGGCTGAGGGAAGGAGGTTCTCACACAAGATTTGATGGCACATGGCCCCGTCCATCGTCACTTTTGATGCAAGGACATTGTCCTGTCCTCTTAGCAGCAAAACACTGCCAAAGCATAATATTTCAACCTCCATGTTTGACGGTGGGGATCGTATTCCTGGATGGTGGTCATAGGCAGCATTCCTCCTCCTCCAAACACGGCGAGTTGAATTGATGCCAAAGAGCCAGATTTTGGTCTCCTCTGACCACAAAACTTACACCTTGTTCTCCTCTGAATCATTCAGATGTTCATTGGCAAACTTCAGATGGGACCGTATATGTCCTTTCTTGAGCAGGGTGGCCTTACAGGCGCTGCAGATTTCAGTCCTTCATGGCGTACTGTGTTACCATGCTTTTCTTGGTGACTATGGTCCCAGCTGCCTTGAGATCATTGACAATATCCTCCCGTGTATTTCTATGCTGATTCCTCAACATTCTCATAAACATTGAAACTCCACGAGGTGATATCCTGCTTGGAGCCCCAGACCGAGGAAGATTGAAAGTTATTTTGCGTTTCTTCCATTTTTCTGTGAACTGTTGTCACCGTCTCACCCAGTTGCTTGGCATTGGTCTTGTAGCCCATTCCAGCCTTGTGTAGGTCTACAATCTTGTCCCTGACATCCTTGGACAGCTCGTTGGTCCTGGCCATTATGGAGAATTTGGAATCTGATTGATTGTTACCTGTATGAAAGACTCTTGTCCACAGAAACAAACAGAAATTAGGAGCACTCCCTTTAAGAGAGTGCTCCTAATCTCAGCTCATTACCTGTATAAAAAACACCTGGGAGCCAGAAATCTTGCTGACTGATAGGAGATCAAATGTTTACGTCACTCATTAAAATGCAAATCAATTTATAACTTTTTTGAAATGCGTTTTTTCTGGCTGTTTTTGTTATTCTGTCTTTTACTGTTAATATAAACCTACGTTTAAAATTATAGACTGATCATTTCTTTGTCAGTGGCAAACGTACAAAATCAACAGGGCATCAAATATTTTTTTCCCTCACTGTATATGGGGTTCCAATGTGTGGACCAAAAGGGAATGCCATTCTTTCTGTGAAAATAGTGGAGACACTGAGGTCCTGCTCGACTTGACCAGTTACTTTAATCATCTTTATATCTAGGATGTTTATTTGTTAAAAAAATTATATATAATAATTAACAGATTTTTATCCAATGCTAAATTACACAATTCATTTAATTTGTGAGCTGTGCCCATTGTCCACTTCCAGTCAGGTGTTATACTTGTCAGAGCAGAGATACGTTGCCAAAGGTCCACAAGCCACAATTCACTGGTGCGTTGCAAGGGTTTTATTCTTTTATTCATTATTTCTTTTATTCATTATGAATGTTACAATCACATGAGGATATCCATTAACCTCCCTGGCGGTCTAATTTTTTCAAAATTTTGTGTCTAAAAGCGTTTCAATTTTGTTGTAAAGGAAATGTGTTGTTTTATATAGTAAGCCTGTATTCTGTAGGAATAACTCACTGAAATCCGTGCAAGCAAGAGTCTAGTAAACACACGGAGTCAGAGAAGGTTTGAAACACAAATTAATAATTTATTATCCCAAAAATAATTATCCAAAATAATGAAAATAAATTATATTCAATAATATAATCAAACCAAAAAAATGCCTCTTTCCTCTGTGTGCTGGGATTCCTGTGCAGATGTACAATCCTTTGCCAATGAAATATACAGAACACGGGGGTACCATAAAAAGAGTATTTATTCTCAAAGCAGCTTTACAGAAATAAAAGGCAAATAAAAATAATTTCTAAAATGTAATAAGGCTTTGCAATACAAGTTTCGCTGGTGGATCTAGGCAAGCACCAGCGAAACTTGTATTGCAAAGCCTTATTACATTTTACAAATTATTTTGCCTTTTATTTCTGTAAAGCTGCTTGGAGAATAAATACTCTTTTTTTGGTACCCCCGTGTCCTGTATATTTCATTGGCAAAGGAGTGTACATCTGCACAGGTATCCCAGCACCCAAATAGTTTATTTTACAGTATTTTTACAGTATTTTTTTATTTTTTATTTACAGTTTTTCAAATTTGCTGCCTGGTCCCACCCCCCTGCGTCGCGTGGCTCGCAGGGAGTGGAACCAGGAAGCAAAGTCGCCGGCTGCTGCGATCACACTGCGGTGACAGCAGAGACGGCGAGGGAGCTAAGGATGCGGTGAGTATGCATCCAGCCCGAGTGTGGCTTGGGGTTACCGATCGCGGTAGCGAAATTTAACCCCGAGTCACATTCAGGAATACCGCCAGGCAGGTTAAATGTTATGAGCAAAAAATTGCAGGGTTGCATGTAAGTAAAGCAGTCAGAGGCATATTTGTCGCCCATGACAAAAGTCTGTGGATTCAGTGATATTGGGGTGCTCTGACATAGTGCTAGGCTTGCTACTGAATGGGCATTTGATTTGATAAAACCATAATTTCTGCTCAAAGGCAAATGTTTAAAGAAGATTTTGTTAGTCTGAAGAGATTTAAAGTGCTTACATTCTGTAAACAGATTTCTTAATGCGTGCTTAGGATGGGAAACCCAAGTTACATATTTTTCTATTATTTATTAATATTTTGCATCAAACACGCAATTTGAAAGTAAATTGGAATGACATTAACATATATGCAGAGTCCGCTTAGAAAAACTCACCAATAATACCATGTAAAGTTCTTCTACATAAATTCGCTCAGTTTCTATTAGCTCGTGGATAACATGTCTGAAACGCAGGAACAGATATACCAGGTGATTAAAAGTAAACAAAATACCATATAATTATATTGTTAAATACAAAACATGCTAATATGTGGTTATTACATTATCAAGATTTGTCCTGGATTCATCCCTCTCTCTAAGAAAAATGGCACTACTGTAAGCCAAATGTCAACAAATATTGATAAAACAGAACATGTTAAAAGTCAGTTAACCCCTTCACTGCCAAGGGGTTTCCCAGAAAACCACGGTCAGTAATTAATCGTTTTTAATTAATTGCACTGTAAGAAATATTTGGGGATATTCCAAATGTATTCCTTATTGTAATATCCTATTGGACAGGCAGTGGTCACCATCTACTGGCCAAAAGGAGCTATTTCTGCACTGGACGCATGTCTGACCGGCTGGGGAGATGTGTTTTTGACACAGATATCCAGCTGGTTTTAAAGAGTGTTAGGACCTCGGGTCCGCGGGTATCATGCCTGTAGTGGTAAAACATTGAGGGCATGTTCTGAAGCAAAAGAAAAATTCCTTTGCATTCCTCAGGGTGAAAACCATATTGACTAGTTTCAATATGGAGGCACCAGCGGCTGCCTTGCAGATTGAGTAAATCTTTGTAGTAAAGGGGTTAAAATAATTAATATAAGAAGATATTGGTATAAGGTCACAAATGCTCTGCTGGTGTAAGATGTCTCACCAAGAACGTAGAGGAGGTTGTAAGGTTTTTACTGGACCTCACACTTTAGACTGGAAAGGCCTATGTTTTCTATAATCAAGATTTTATGGAAAATAATATTACTATATAATATAGTAGTATATAATACTATATAATATAGTATTTACACATTGTATATAAACTCTACAGGCTTCTCCACACTGTCAGAGTACTGACTGATCGGAATTACACAGGGAAACATCCTGATGAAAAAAAACACTACTGTATGTTTAGAAAGTTGCTTTGAGCTACAACAATTTACAATTAATTTTGCACATTTTTGGCCCACGTCAGACGAACGCAGTGATCACGTCCATGTCACCGCACCGTTTAATGTCCGTCGTAGCATAGAATCATGATCAATAGAGACCCACACACGAAGTACGTGCGCACCGAACTGTGCACGCACAACACATGTGGCAAACAGAAGCAAGTTAGGCAAAAACGTAAAACCGCTAAGACGGACACGCAGAGTGCGCCACGTCCATGTAGCGGCCTCTGTGCGTTATACTGCTACGTTCATAACGTTGACGCTCATAGGTTTTTTTTGGTCTGGCTGACTGTACCTGTATTTTAATTTTAATTAATTTCGATTTCCATATTTCCCTTTTTTGTTCTACATCCGTTAAAAAAAACAGACCATGTGGTGTCTACAGTATCTTCCGTCAGTACGTCCATCAGTACGTCCATCAGTTATGCACGCACACAGAGTGCGCTCAGACTGTGTTCATCTGACATTAGTCTTAATCGGACGTGTGACGGGATGGACTGGGTTCTTCTGGAGATGTATGTTCTTTTCACAACTCAACTAAGCCTTGCCATGGGCATGATAGGCACCTCAACACATCAGGATTCAAGGGGTTGCAGTGTTTCTACATTTCTCATTTCATTGGAAAAGAGATATTAAACCTATAATACATTGCTTTTCATTAAACTAAATATATGAAATAGCCAGAGGTTAGGACTGTCCTTGAACATTTCAGGTGACATTATGAGCACAGAGAGAGCTACTGCTACAAACTGTATGAATTGATACAAAATAATGTCTATATTCACATCATGTGACCAGTCTCAGTTATATATTCATACGTAACAACGGAGGACATTTAGAAAAGGACAGAAAGGAAGGAGAGATGAATGGAACAAATATTCTTACTAAAGAGTGACACACAATTTATTTTCTTCAACAGAGAATTTAACGTCAGTTATTAAGTCTAACCTGACATGTGTATTTAATTACCTCCACAGCCCCTTTCTGGATGAAATTTTAAATTTATCCATCAACTGGCCAATTTCTAACCAAACATACATACCCTTTAAGAATATCCAAACTGTCTTCACTTTCTGAAATAAATAATTGCAAGGAGTTGCGTTTTTCTTGATAGTCATGCATCACTTCAATCTGAAATAAGATTTTTTTCCCGCCCCCGCAGATAAAATCCAATTAGTTCTACAAAGGTTTGGAAGATTACATATATGAAGAAGAGAAATGTTAATAAGTCAGTGCAGAAGAATTTACTTTTGTTTTTTAAAACGAAATCCTGGACATGCGCGTTGTGATCTGAAGTCCTGAAAATGCAAATCTTACTGTAAATTCCGGACATGCACCTTTTTTCACAGTAAATCCCTTAGATGCAAGTCTTACTGTAAATCCATGACATAAGCGTTTTTACTATGACAGTGACAATATACAGAACAGACTTGTGGGTTGAAAATATAACAGTGGAATATTAAAGTGTCTGGGCTTTACAGTAAGACTTGCATTTCTGGGCTTTACAGTAAGACTTGCATTTCTGGGATTTACAGTAAGACTTGCATTTATGGGATTTACAGCAAGACTTGCATTCCCAAGACTTAAAATTACAACATGTATGTCCGGGATTTGCAGTAAGACAGCGAACAACAGAACATGCATCTGTGCACATGTATTTATACTGTTTTTCAGGTTTTTACCAGCCCAACATTTTTACTAAACATTTTTTGGAATTTGGCTGACGAAATTATTTCAACGGAATTAGTTGATATTTAGATACATCGCAAGCAGCTGATATTTTTTTCCAAAAAATGGCTGTTTGAATTAAATTGACCCGTAAGTGCTTAGTGAAGTGCAGCCAATGTTCTGTAGAGAAGACCCATAATATTACAGAGATCACAGATGCTAATAACGTATAAGGATCACTCGTCATCCAAAAAAGAACCAAATTAAAAGTAGAATGGAACTTCTATGGGGGTTTGAGAAATGTAACTATATAAACAAGTCATTGTGATGCATATGATGCTCATCTACACAGTTTTCCAATTTAAATATTAAGCTTGCTTGGCATAATAGTTTAATTACAGAAACTCATTAATAAGGCTGATTAGGATACTTTATTATACATTCTACACAAAGAAAGGTGAATGTGTATGCCCAGTGCTCGAGGGAACCCAGGCGAATGTTTACATCCTCTGCTGTATCTAACCTATCCTTTCTTTCGATGCAGCTGAATAAACGGCTGTAAACTGTCATTAAATGTTTAGGGTTCCAAATGAAATTACCTACCTTACGAGAAGTTTGCACTTTTCTTGTTGTCCTCTTTCCTGGCAATGTTATGTCAAAAGAGAACTTCAGCGTCGAATTGAAATCCACACCTTCAACGCAAAACGCAAAATAACATTTATAGATGACTTAAATATTAGCGATCACATAATACAGAGCCATGCTAGAAGAATATCAGATTGTTGAAAGACACCTCGAAGCATAATCTGCAAAACAAATAAGTACACATATTGCAGATCGCGGATACATCATTTAAGATATTATGCTCCCGCTGGATTGGCACTCACAAGATAAAATAATTAATCAGGCACATAGCAGGTACTTGGTTACCCTCTCCTGATAAGTTGTGTTGCCTCCTGAAATCCGGACCATCCGAATATCGCCAAGGAACTCCTTCAGGCTTGTTTAATCAGTCAGTGGAACAGGAATCAGGCTTATTTGAAAGAAAATCAAACCAGCAGTGGCTCCAATAGAAAACTGGTTTTAATTAAAATAACATGAATAAAATAAAAGTTGGAACACCATCCAACGCGTTTCGTCTCTGCTACATGCGAGACTTCATCAGGGATAAGGTGTTCATTCAGAATAATGCAGTTATATAGCCACACAATTATACGTTTTTTTTTTAATTGTGTGACTATATAACTGCATTATTCTGAATGAACACCTTATCCCTGATGAAGTCTTGCATGTAGCAGAGACGAAACGCGTTGGATGGTGTTCCAACTTTTATTTTATTCATGTTATTTTAATTAAAACCAGTTTTCTATTGGAGCCACTGCTGGTTTGATTTTCTTTCAACTAAGCCTGATTCCTGTTCCACTGACTGATTAAACAAGCCTGAAGGAGTTCCTTGGCGATATTCGGATAGTCCGGATTTCAGGAGGCAACACAACTTATCAGGAGAGGGTAACCAAGTCCCTGCTATGTGCCGGATTAATTATTTTATCTTGTGAGTGCCAAATCCAGCGGGGGCATAATATATTAAATGATGTATCTGCGATCTGCACTATGTGTGTACTGATTTGTTTTGCAGATTATGCTTCGCAGTTCCCTTTTATTAACATATCCTGTCGGCATTGAGGGGGCAGTGCTATTGTACGAAGCTAGCAGATACGTATAGTTTTTATTGTAATTATTGGGAGTGGTCACTAAATTTCTTTGTTCTTGTTGAAGGACACTGGTCTTGGACTTACCATGCTTTGGTGAAAATAGCGGGGATTTTGCTCCTGGAGAGGTTTCCGGTCGGGGGGCAACCAACTGGACCGGCCTCACTTGTTTATCGGCCAATTTTTTGAGGCAAGTTTGCCTGTTCTCAAACAAACCCCGCACGTTTTCAATTTTGTGATGAACAGCTTGAATCTGGTGCTGTTAATACATAAATAAATGACATGTTTTACTCACCATATGTATGTTCAGCATCTTGAATATAAAGCATTCTTACTCTGTAAATAAATCATTTCTATCTTCTATATCCTACAGTCTTTATCTCCTTCTTAGTAAAAGCTCAGCCCCGAGAAAACCCTCTAATTCCTTCCTCCTCTTCTACAAATTCTTTCAATCACATTCTACTTCCAGGCCTTTAAATTTATAAAGTATTCCTACTATTCCTACGCTTTCTGCTGTGAAATGTATTGCATTTTATGTTTGAGACCTTTTTCATTGTTCCAATGATTCACTTTATGCCTTCATTACTCTCAATCCACACTTTTAAAACATTGAATATTTCACTGACTTCAGTGATCTGTGATCAATTTTCAATTACTTCTACATTCTTGCAGCGTCAGCTTCTCAACCACTTCTTCCTCGTTGCCTCAACATTTCCTTGCATTGCTATCTATCGGCCTACAGCTGGAATAAATTTAGTCACAAAAAATAATTGCTCACTTATCTGCTAATGAAAGGGACAGAGACCTTGGCCCCGCAGCAGTGCTAGACTATGTGGCACCCTAGGCAGGACCAGCTACTTGTACCCCGCCCCAGAAAAAATTGTTAACTGTTGAAATGCAGGGGGGGGGCGCGACACACATACACACACTGTGCGCGAGGGGCACACACTGTGCACAGGAGGACACACTGTGCACGACGGCCGCACACAGTCGTTCGGTGCCCATCTTACCCCTCCACTTGTCGGGCCCAGGATCGGTCTGTGCCTCTTTCTTTCCTCTGTGTCTCTTTCTTTCTTTTTTCTATGCCGCTTTCATCTCTTGCTTTCTTTCGTGACTTTTCTTTTTTCTGTGCCTTTCTCTCTTCTCTGCGCCTTTCGCTCTTCTGCACCTTTCTTCTGCCTCTGCTGGCACCCGCTGCCACCATAAAACAGCCACCATCTGCGCTGCTAGTGGCGGTCCGCAAGCCTATAATTTTGGCTTTGCAAGCTGCCACTGCCAAGTACACGAGCCGCACAATGAGGAACAGGTACAATAATGGAACCCTGATCGGGGCCGGCTGCGGCCCTAGGCAGCAGTGTGCCCTAGGTGGTTGCCCCGCTTTTCTAGTGGGAGCAACGGCCCTGCCCTCCAGGGGCATGATTCTGTGCCTGGTACTAAAATTAAAAAGGGGATGCTAACTGGCAAGATCGTTCCTCCAGGTTTCCCCATATCGTCCCCATTTTAGCACCATATTCCGGGGCAGGCACTAATTCAGCAGCCTGCTCTGGAATACAGTGCTACCCTCAATGATACTCATGGTAGCACTTCTGCGCCGCCGCGAGTATCACCTCCTAGAGACTATAGGCTCTTGCGCAATCACGCATGGCCACAGAGTGATTCGTGAAGGGAGACTGGGGACTATTTGTCCCCAGTCTCACTCTGCTCCCAGAAGCAGTGGATCGGCCCTCCGTTCTCACCGTGGGATGATTAGGTAGGTGATTTATTGGGGGGGGGGGTAGCTGGTGTTATTGGATTCTGCAAAAATAGAATCAATTACCACCAGCTTTTAGGTGGTGCTAAATTTTAGGTTTTCCCATCGGTGGGGTAATCACCGATGCACAAACTGATTTCTCACGGGCTTAGTGTTAGGAAGGTGGCATACGTTGAATTCACTTATACTGACGTTATCGCTTACTTTAATGTTACCGTTAGCGTTCACTAGGGAGCAGTTCCCCTGAGGTTCTGAAACAACATTTCCCATGAAGCTTAGGCAACTGGCAACTTGTTGTAATGGTTTGCAAAGTCATAAAAGTCCACTTTCGTTAGTGTACCAAGAGTCCATTTCTTACAACTTTCCTCTATTTAGAAACATAGAAACATAGAAAGATGTCGGCAGATAAGAACCTTTCGGCCCATCTAGTCTGCCCAATTACATGGATACTTTACTTGGATTTATCTTTTGTTTAGGATAGCCTTATGCCTATCCCATGCTTGCTTAAATTCAATTACTGTTTTGGCCTCTACCACTTCTACTGGAAGACTGTTCCATGTATCCACCACCCTCTCAGTAAAATAATGCTTCCTGGTGTTACTTTTAAACCTTTGCCCCTCTAATCTAAGACTATGTCCTCTTGTTTTGCTACTTTGTCTCCTTTTAAATATACTCCCTTCCTCTACCTTGTGGATTCCCTTTACGTATTTAAATGTTTCTATCATATCTCCTCTGTCTCGTCTTTTTTTCAAGCTGTACATGTTAAGATCATTAAGCCTTTCCTGGTAACTTTTCTCCTTCAAGCCGTACACCATTTTAGTAGCCCTTCTCTGAACTCTCTCTAAGATGTCTATATCCTTCTGGAGATACGGTCTCCAGTACTGCACACAGTACTCCAAGTGAGGTCTCACCAGTGCTCTGTACAGTGGCATGAGCACTTCCCTTTTCCTACTGCTAATACCTCTCCCTACACAACCAAGCATTCTGCCAGCATTTCCTGCTGCTCTATTACATTGACTACTTACCCTTAGATCCTCTGAAATAATGACCCCTAAATCCAGGGGGTATTTCAGGGTTAGCAACCTTGTTCCCCCCCCCCCAGATGTTTTTGAACTACATTTCCTATGAATCTCTGTTAACTTCATGAATGTCTGGGCATCATGGAAGATTTAGTTGCAGAACATCTGGGGAGCCAAGGTTGCTGATCCCTGCTCTATTTCTTCCCATTATCCCTTATTGACTACCACAGTAGCTATCCATACTGGCGTCCATCACACAGTTGAGAAGATCATGATTTAATGTAATTTAAGTGTCTGTTTGCCCTTCCATAAATATATAATGAGTTCCCTAATGATATTATAATTACTATTGATTCCAACAACCAGTTTATTGTGAGACTGTATAATTGTGTAACCGCATATAGAAAATTTAGGATTATTATGATGTAATTGATTATTTCAATTTGAATTTAAAGATAGTTAAAACAGAAATATATGAAAAAAGGTAAGTAAAAAATTAGCTTTAAAAAAAATAAAAAATAAAATCATGCCAGTGGTTCAACTCAGGAAAAAAAGCGACATAAAATATAACTCTTCAGCTGGAAACTTTTCCAATCGCACATTCATTACACTGTGGAAAATTATTTGCTGAGAAATGAAATGCGTCCCCGTAAAATGTTCTTATGGGCAGATTCTTGAAATATTTTCAAGTCTCTGCATTAGGAAACTAGGTCACAAATCGTTAGATTCCTTTTACAAAAAAAAAGTACAGCTGCAGCATTTTCTGCCAGAACACAGCTGCCAAAAATAAAAAAAGCTTCTTGTAAATGACAGTTTGTGATTTCACCATTCACTAGCAGCTGTTTCCATAGTAGGACGGCTTCTTAGCCATCGTTTTGTTGATGTGATTTCTGTAGGGCTGTCTTGTACTTATCCATCACCATCCAGGCAATAAATAGTTTTAAATGTAGTGTCCTTGAACAGGGGCTTTTGAGGTAACGAAACCTTAAGAAAAGCTCAAATATGAGACGCAATAACTGCAGAAATGAACCCAATACATAAGTAACAAGGAATTACACAGCCTCAAGGAAGATGGGAGTAAATGAATGTGAAGTTTATTTGTGTGACATGTTGTTGGTATCCAAATGAATGCTGGGTGTATTTGTATCGGGTGGTTTTGTGTGTTTTCATTCGTTTGAAATGTCTTTGTGTGTATGTATTTAGATGGAGTGTTTTTGTGCGCGTGCATGAATTCGTATCGGATGTTTTTGTGTGCGTGTATAAATTCGTATTGGATGTTTTTATGCGCATGCATGAATTCGTATCGGATGTTTTTGTGTGCGTGTATAAATTCATATCGGATGTTTTTATGCGCATGCATGAATTTGTATTGGATGTTTTTGTGTGCGTGTATAAATTCGTATCTGATGTTTATGTACGCGTGTATGAATTCATATCGGATGTTTATGTGGGTGCATGAATTTGTATCTGATGTGTATGTGCATGAATTTGTATCTGATGTGTATGTGCGTGTGTACATGAATTCTTATCCGATGCTTTTGTGTGTGTATGTATTTGTACAGAATCTTTTTGTGTGTATGTATTTGTACGGAGTGTCTCTTTGTGTATGTATTTGTACGGAGTGTCTCTGTGTGTATTTGTTCGGAGTGTCTCTGTGTGTATGTATTTGTACGGAGTGTCTCTGTGTGTATGAATTTGTGCAGAGTGGGTCTCTGTGTGTATGAATTTGTACGGAGTGTCTCTGTCAGGGATTGGTACCTGGGTGGCACCGGGATGGTAGGGGTATGAACCCAGGATGCAGTGTCCTGCACAGACAAGCAGGTGGGTAGGGGTAAAGGAGGATGATGGGGTAGTTGCAAGAACCAGGAATCACAAAAGAACAGATGGGTATAGCAGAGCAGTGAGTAACAGCACCTCACTCTCACAGGACATGAGCTGTAATGAACCAGCAAAGGTCTGGCTGGGGCGTGGTGCCTTTATTTTGTGTGTGTGTCAGGTGTTTTAACTGTTAGATTGCTGATGGAAGGCAGGAGCAGAAAATGAAGTTCACCACCAGGGGGGTTCCAGGATGGTTACAGCCAGGGATCCTGACAGTCTCTGTGTGTATGTATTTGTACAGAGTGTCTTTGTGTGTATGTATTTGTACGGAGTGTCTCTGTGTGTATGTATTTGTACGGAGTGTCTCTGTGTGTATGTATTTGTACGGAGTGTCTCTCTGTATGTATTTGTACGGAGTGTCTCTGTGTGTATGTATTTGTACGGAGTGTCTCTGTGTGTATGTATTTGTACGGAGTGTCTCTGAGTGTATGTATTTGTAAGGAGTGTCTCTGTGTGTATGTATTTGTACAGAGTGTCTCTGTGTATTTGTACGGAGTGTCTCTGTGTGTATGAATTTGTACGGAGTGTCTCTGTGTGTATGAATTTGTACGGAGTGTCTCTGTGTGTATGTATTCGCATGGAGTGTTTTATATGAAATGGTTTTGTATGTTCGTATTAGTATTGCATGTTCTTATGTTTATGTGTTTGCTCACAGCCAAATCATCGACCAACAAAAAGACAAGCTCCTATTCTAGTATAATTACTTGATGTCTACGAAGATATAACATAATGGAACAAAAGAGAGGTCACCTACCTCCCATGCCGTCATGTAAGGATCCATTTACAATGAGGCCTTAGACGGCTGCCTATTTTGCCCAGTTGTAGGGCCCTTCCGTCCACAATTTCCATTATGGTCTGTGCCAGTGAGGCATTTGGTTGATGCAGCTTAGTAGTAAGGAATAATACAATATGTTTACCTTTAGTTCATCTGTTAAGACGGATTCATATTCACAAAGCAAGGATTCAGGGTAATAACCTGTGTACAGACAGGAGTTTTCTAAGAACTTTTCAACATTATGAAGGGCTTTCTGCGCGCCATCTTTTGATTGACACTTGTCCATTTGCTGGTTGGCAAGAAAATAAGCACCTTTATCGCAGCTTTCAAGAGTCTGGAAAACAGAATTGGAAGGATGCGGTTTCTTTACACCTGAACCCCTAAGATTATACCACTAGATGAGAAATTCATTCCCTGCACAAAGGCAATACAGAGGGAAAGAGGTCAGGCCGCGCATCACTAGTTCAATGGCAAAAATACAATACAGTTGTCCGTGTTAACAATTTTTGATATTTTAAGAATTTTGAGATGGGTCCTAAAGAAGTGAAAAAAAAAAATACAGTACGTTCACGCATTTAATTTGCTGGTAGATTAATTGCTGTACCTGCTGTAACTGGATGTGGAGGTCAAGGGTTGTAGAAAGTCGAACTTGCTTCTTTCTTATCTCCTCTGATAAAATATCGGACATGTGCCGTAGCTCGTTGCATTGCTGGCAGATTAAATTAAGGGCATAATGATGGTTTGCGGCAAGCCGATGTCCATGTAAAACTACCAACTGGGTCCTCCCGGTTAAATCCTGCAGAGATGATACTTTCAGAGTCATTCATCAGTTAGTATTTTAAAATAGTGAAAAAATGTGCGTTTTAGGAAAAAATAACTTGTTGGCCACATCTTTTCAAGCAATGCCGATGCACCTGGTGTTAGCACCAATAATTATCCTCAATGAGAAGCATTCTATGCGGCTTAACTGCTATTACACGTCTAGGATGTTGATGCTGTTGGCAGCCTCCTTGAAGGACTTGAGGTTGGCAGCATACGACTACACTAAATCAGTCGTGTTGTAGATTGATTCTAACACAAAATAAATACACGCTTTCATATATTATATACTAACGATAAATAAAATGAAATCATGTTATTAACATAAAAAAAGGTCTTAAATAAAAAATATTTGAGGGGGCTGTTGAAGTGAATACGTGGGATTATTTAAAAATCATGCTAGAATTTACCAAACGCTGAATAACAAACTCAAGTTTACCTTCGACCTGTCTTCTAGACTGCTCAAATCCATTAACCGTTGCCTGACCTCTGCTACATTGTCTCCTGTATACGGAATATTTGCTTGTTGCGCCATCAAATGGTCATTGGTGGTTTTCAACTAAAAAAAAAAAAAAAAACCTTTCACTTAAGATCTCATTCTCTTCTCAAAAATCAGATAAAAAGAAAAGACCTATACAGATATGTAGACAAGTTACAGCACACTTGGGTCACAAATAAAGCACATTTCCCTACTCTACTCATGTTTTTGACGATTTAATAATTTATTTGGACTCCATTACCACTGAGATGCTGATGATTCTCCTGTTCCTTTACATCCCAATACTTGTAAATAGAAATGTAAAAAAAGAATTTGCATCCTGGGATGTATTCTTGCATAGACAGATTGGGCCTGGATCTCATGCAGCAGATTGAAGGAGCAGCAGCATTTTTTCTCCTGATTTCCCTACTTTTGGTGGCAAAAATAATTGGGGTTTTGGGTTTTAACTGCATTTTTATTGACACAAATATTCACAACCTGTAGGGGGATTTGTCTTAATTACATGTCTTACATAGGCCGAAAAAAGAAATGCGTCCATCGGGTTCAGCCTCTCCCACATCACCTACTGCTGTTGATCCAAAAGGCAAAAAACCCATTCTATGGGAATATCCATTATTATTTATTGCATCTCTAGGCATTAGATATCAAGGGCTCTATTACATTCTCTGAGCAAATTCGTACGCACAGTGCAATATTTTTTGCGCGCAGCATTAAACGTTAACGCTCGTAAATTAACGCAGGTATTACGATCTGAGTGCATTTTTTCATCCGTCAAAACATATTGTGCGTTAAAAAGATGCGCAAAAACAAGCGCAAATTAACACTTTGCGCAGAAATCGGTGGGCAGACAGTTGTTTCCCACGATTCAGCCAATCAGAATTAAGAACCACAATTGTCTCCCGTTCAGTTTGTGCGCCTGCCAAAATCAATCTGAGTATACATGCTGCAGCAATAAAAAAAACACACACAACCACTCAATTTTATTGTTTGGGTATGTGTAGAATGTGTAACTATACTGTGCTGTATTTTTTTTTTTGTGCTGGGGTTTTTCGTTTCGGCCAGGACGTTCATATTTGCCGTTATCACCAGCTTTTCAAAGACGTTAAAATTATGCGCGCAAACGTCGTTCGTAAAAAGTTGCGCATCGATTGTAATACCATCCGCGTACCAGCGCACAAACGCATTTGCGCTCACAAAGTATGGGATGCGCGCACGAACTTTCGTTCGCGCAGGGTAGCTCGCATTAGACGTTAACGCGCATCGTATGCGCGAACGTCGTAATTTGACGGTAAGCGCGAAGGCTTTTTCCCCTCGCGTTAATGCGTTTTTTGAGCACGTGCACATTTTTGCGCGAAGAATGTAATAGAGCCCCAAATGTTTTAATATGTTCCTGCTTGCATTGGTTACTTTCAAAAACAGCTAAATTCCTGAATCTGGAATGTTTGGGAACCCGTGCATTCTGGGTAAAGTTTTTTCCACCTGTAGGATGCAATAAGCGAGATCTCCTTGAGTAAAACTTTCTCGTACATTCTATCAACATATCTCATTATAAATTATATATTGCACTTTCTGGTCGCTGTAGAAATATTCTCTCAAGCCTAGCTTTATAGTCTAGGCATCCCAAATCCTTAGCTACTTAATTTTCAATTAAAAACCCTATGCTATACACAACTGATGACCTGCAATCTTCGTCTCTCATCCTTAACCCCTTCACTCTAAAACCGTGTAAACTCGATTTTGCATTGTTGTAATACAATAAATAACACAAATTGGCAAAAGTAATCCTTATGCACACTTTAATACAAGATTATACTCTGCCCTGAGATGAAACATAATCCCCAGGGCTCACTTCTGTCACTCTGTATTACTGTAAAGAAGCTACAAAGCAGCCCTCACCCCCATCGTAACAAAAGTTCAAAAAACTTTCTGCAGCATTGCAACAGTCAGGGAGAGGATAGAGTAAATGGAGAGCTCTGGTTTCACTCACTACTGTACAGACAGTAGAATTGCTGAAATCCCTGCATATTCCAATACAAGGTATTATTGTTATTTTTATATGCATATATTATTTTTATATTCCATTAGTATTTTTTGAAAACCGTAATCTCATTATAATCCGTAAAAATACCCATAAACAGAGTATCTGACTCTTTATCACATTCGTTGTTTTTGACACACAGGCCATTTTTGCCTGTATGCTAAAAGTACAGAATTGATAATGTGTGACATAAGGGACACCATCAAGAGTTTAGAACCTTTCACCCCAGCAATATTTCTATAAAGGATAAACAAATACATGAAGGATTAAAAATTAGCAAATTTACATTATTATAATATACTATTTTGGGATAACGGTATGTGTGCAAAATAGCTGTTTTACTCTATATTTAATTAACTACACACACCCACAATACACAATATTATAACATTAAATGTTCTACTATTTTTTAACTCAACAAAATGTTCTCAGTAGTAGAGGGGTTAATTAGTATTACCAATTTATAGGGCTTCCTCTATTGTGATGGAAGATCTTGTCTACCTGAAAAAAATAGTCAATTTTATAGAAAGGTACTATCTACCACTGGTTAAAATTATTAATATCCAACCAAGACGTACACAAGCGCCACTGAATACTTTCCTATTAACCCTATTACACCTTTTATTGAGCAGATACCAGAACTGTTAAATAAAGCTTTATAATGAAAAAATATATAAACCTAGAAGAAAAACCCATAGTGTATATTGAAAACTAAGGGCTATATTACAATCCAAGAGTTAAAACGCGGGCGCAAGGGAGGAAAAACAGCGAACGCAGTTTTCCCCCTTGCGTCCGTGTTTTAACGCTGGATTACAATGCAGGCACAAAAAATGCTGCCTGCATTGTTACCACGCGTTAACCCCTGGGATGCTCTTGGCTGCGCTCAGCGTGCCGCGAGCATCCACTCAATGGAGTCCATAGGACTCAATTGAGTTTCCCCCTGCCGGTCACATGACCAGCCGAATCTCGCCATGTGAGATCTGGCCAGTCGGCGTGGTGAAACGCAGGGAGAGACTGGGGGGAGTTTTAGCCCCTCAGTCTTTCCCTGCTCCTGCCGGCCAAAGGAGGCCTCACCGCGGGACAGGAGGTGAGGATAAGCTTCTGTTTTTTTATTTTTAGGCTGGTGTTAATGGATTCTGCAGAAGTGGAATCCGTTAACACCAAGTCCTGGCTGTGGTTAACTTTTTGCTAACCACAGACGTTAATCAGCGCTAGTAGATTGTAATACTAACGCTGATTAACACTTTGCACTCCCCATGTTAAGTATAGGGAGCACAAAGTACAGTAACCTCGTGCTGAAAAGCGCAAGGTACCAAACGCAAACGGGTTACTTAACCCATTTGCGTTTTACCAAACGCAAACGGGTTACTTAACCCGTTTGCGTTTGGATTGTAATATGCGGTAGATACCGCGGCTAACGTTAATGCTCACGCAAGTCAGCGGTAACGTCAGGAATGTAATGTGGCCCAAAGATGGCAAATGCAGGAGCAGTTCACCAAGCTGGCGTGTCTATGAAAGCATACCAAAAGATATGGAAGTATCAATTTCATTCTAGATACATTTTATTAACCCCTTCCCGACCACTGACGTACTATGTACGTCCTGCCCACGGGTCTCCCTTAGACCCGTGGACGTACAAACTACGTCATCGGGCTTCTAGCCTCCCTCCCGCCGATACTCACCTTCCTCGCTCGTTCCCTCGGCGGTTATGGCAAGCTGGAAGCTTGCCTCGCCATTTCCTGGGGGCCGGCGGATCCGATGACGTCATCGCGCTGCGTGATGACGTCATCGGCAAGCGCCGGTAGTAAAAATTCAGGAAGGGGAGGGGGCTCATTTGGAACCCACTATCTCCCCAACCATGCAACGCACAGTGATGCTTTTTGCACCGCTGGAAAGGGGAGAGTCTATATAGTGTATAGCATTAACATTTTTGCTAATCGGCGCCAAAAATGCGACTCGAACCTGGAGGGGGCTGACATCTTGGATCCCCTTATCTCTCGATCCGGTGCAGCTAAATGGTATATAGCTGCCTGATCATGGTCTTTCCAATGATACCGAACATGACCAGGTTTGGTTTAAAAATAAAAATTAAAAAAAAAAAAAATAAAAAAAAAAAAAAAAATTTAAAAAATATAATATCTTTAAGTTTTTTTGTCTGGGGGGGGTTTAGTTAAATAGGACCTAGGCTGTCATCTAAAAATAATTAGCACAAAATGGTCAGAATGAGCGCAGCGCACATAGGTGAACTGGCTCAGCAGTGAAGGGGTTAAAAAGCAAAAACATGTAAAAAATTGGGTATTTGTAGTCTCGGGACAACATTTTGAAACTATTTAGCCGGGGTCTTTTTTGGTGGTTGTAGATTTTGGGGGTTAAATTACGAAAAAGTGTGTTTTTACCATTTTTTCATCATATTTCATATTTTTTTTATAGTAAATTATTCGATATGACGGAAATAATGGTATTTTTAGAAAGTCCATTTAATGGCGGGAAAAATGGTGTATAATATGTGTGGGTTGAATAAACGAGTAAGAGGAAAATTTGACCTAAACATGAACAGCGCAGAAACGTAAAAACAGCAGCGGTCACTAAAGGACGAATTTGTGTAAAACCGCCCGGTCGCTAAGGGGTTAAACATAAAAATTCCACGTGAAGCTCAGCTCAGCTCGCCTTAAATTCACAACACAGCTTCTTACGTGCCCTTTCATAACCAGTGAATGAAATAGCTGTGAATATTTAATTTATTCTAAAATTACCCCATCTGCTGTAGGGATGTTGTTATCCTAAACATATACAGTATATCATGAGTTTATATCTTTAATGGGTGGTTTGAGAATGTGATTCAATCTTCTCTTGCTTAGGAGATGAAAGAGAAAGATCCTTTCTACACTTTGTACAATGTGTTTTATAGGGACATATGGTGACAGTTCATAGAAATTAAAACTCATTAAAATTCATTAAACTAGTTGTAACAAAAAACAATTATTTCAGAATATAGAACATTTATAAACATTTCGGTCCAATTGTAATTTTTCAAGTAAGATTTCAGATCAGGATTTCTTTTCTGCACTTTGAGTTGTGATGGATTAACAGGTTTGCAATGAAATATCCGAGCCGAAGCTGATGGAGAATTCGCAAACTCGGCCAAACGCCAACTCTACGATGTCAGCTGCGTTTTGAGAGTTGGGCATCAACGCTCTACAGCTCTATTAGGTGAACAGACCTTTGAACTGGCATAAGAACTGAATAGAAAAGCCTGCGAGTCAAATGAACGGTGTCTGCCAAGACTAAATACAGTCAGTTTTCCAGCAAAAAAAACAACATTTTCCACCAGCAAATTATAATAGATTATTCTTAGAGATTTCAGAGCAAATAATAAAAAAAAAGGGTTTATACGTTATACGCAAATCGGCTTCTTTAAAATACACCTTTCTGATGAAACAGACTCTTTCCAAGTCAATGGTCTTCTTTAACTTTATTCCAGAAATAAAGTCACTAATACGAGCTGTTATTAGGCTGCAAATGGACTTCCTATTAATAGTGTTCTTGTTATAACCATTTACTGTACCTCTTGGAACAGCTGCTCGAACTTCAGCAGCTCTATATATTGTGTCACTTTAAGCTGGTGTTTCTCCCAAAACCCATCAAAAGCAGTTTCCATTTCAATCAACTGAGCGAGCAACCTATAAAAAAAAAAGTAAAAATGTCAATCCAATGACATGCAGGTGTTGAAGGACTTCTTTATTGGTTGAAAAGTTAATTCACTTTATACCTTGACAACCTAGAACAGTGATCAGCAACCTCATAGTTCCAAAACATTTTGCCATCTCCCGTGATGCTCAGCCACTCATTAGCTTTGTTGAGTCTCATGGGAAATGTCGTTCCAAACATCTGGAGAGCAGAGGTTGAGCACCCTTGATCTAGGATTCTAATCTACCTTTCTCGCAATGATTACAACGGTTAGCTTCCAACAACAAAAGTCGAGTTCAGTTCCTATACATCTAGGAGTCAAAGGATATTCACTATATTTACCATTCTAGCATCCAGACACCAAAGAGCATATGGCCACTCGTTCATGACCTCTCTAAATTTGTGCTCCCAAAGATGATCCCTCAGGGGTCAAATGGCACCAAAATGTACAATTTCTTTGTAAAAGGTTTCAAGCACAGAAGCTGAAGCATGAATTTGCAGAACAGTCCAAAACCATGGTGATAGTTCCCTAACTGTTCTGACGTATAAGTCAACAAGTGAAAGTGATTGCATTCAATACAGAGGTCCCATGATCCTTCTGTGCTCGAATTTGGATGGAAAGCAGATACCTTCTTAATATTTTACCTCCACGTGCACCTAGAGCTGAACGGGAGGTAGTGGATTGGGATGCTTGGCGAGCGGATTGAAGCAGGGTGGTCGGGCTATAGCCCTTGCTGTACTGCCATGTGCAGCCAGACTCTCCCAACAACTATTCACAGGAAAAATACAGGATCTTTTGATTTTTTTTAGCTACATTTAAGACATTTTTATTGTGATGTATGGATTGTTAGACTGTGTAAAAATATATAGTGTGTGTGTATTGGGAGGTATCGACTTTTGGTTGTGAATGATGCATTGCTTTTCTTCTGCCTTCCTACTTCCTGTTTTGCTCTGAGGGGATTTCTCACTTCCTGTTATCAGTTGGGGGGGAATGTTCTGGTAGATGTAAAATGTAAAAAACATCACATATGTACACTTTAACAGTCATTAAAATATTGTCCACCTGGGAAACTCGAACATTTAACTGTCTGTTATATGAACCGATACCATGAAAGAAACTCAAGCAATGGAAGGCATAGGGAGAGATATTGGGGTGATGCAAGTGGCCCATTTTGCAACAATGATTTTGTTTAAGCCCCTTTTTGCATTGTGAGGGCATTCACTATACCTATTCACAGTTTCCCAGTCTCCGTTCTTCTCTTGGACCCTGTCTGAGCTGAAGCTGGTGCATGGAGTCTCAAAAGTGCTAAGCAGCAAGTTGCCTTCCCTTGTCACACATTTCATATCTTCCTGTATAAAATTACAGTAAAGCAGCTTATTACATGCGTTATGAACCTGATGACATGTGCACATTATAAAGTTCTAAGACTGTTACTTAGACTTAATTGGAGCACAAACACAATTTAACTGCTTACATCATAGTCATGCCCATCCCTTATTTTAGGGTGAGCACACATTACAATACGTAAACCATGTAAATACTCTCAAACTGTTAATTTTCATGTTCTTTACCATAAACCAGTTATGAAAAACCCAAAAAGTGTAGATGGGACATAAAATTTGGACAACAGGAGCAATTAACCAAGTACACAAAGTCTTCTGCGCACACCTGTAGCTGGCATAAACTGTATTCTTTCTTACACATTCATATTAATATATATACCTGCATTCACAAGCAGCCATGTGTATTTGTATGCTCTCTTTTAAAATAGATTTTATTGGGTCAGGCAAAAAGGCATAAACAACAGAACAACACATATATGAAGTGTACACTCTCTCTTAACACAATCACATACTCCTTTACACATCAATAAAGGCAGATTCACCCAATATGAATAAGACATCATAATAATAAAGTTTAATCACCACTTCAGTTGCAATTTAATGATGCACTGGGAGTCTGATATTTCTTATTCTATGGGATGGGACACGGATTAATAATAAAGGGAAAGGGTGCAGACAGGCTTGAACTCCCAAATGTAATGTAAGTATTGAAGCACATAACTCCGAGCCATTCCTTTCTCCGTATTACAGATACAAAGAAAATGCTCAATTTGCAGCAGCAGCACATATCATCAAAAGAAAAATCATTGCGTAAAGAAGTGCCACATTAAATTATTTTAAATTATACCTCTAATCTTCCCCAATGGAGGATTAAATCTGGATTGGAGGGGACAAAACAAGAGCCAAGGTGGAGTCTTAAAAGTCTCCCAGTGAAGTGACCGAACATGGCAGCCCTGTAAGCCTGTCTCCAGTCATTCTACCAGAGAACTTCACTTATACAGTTTTCTAATGATATGTGTGAGCTACAGTTTGCACTGACCATAATCTCTCCCTTTCCTCACCAGTAGTGAGTGACACAGATAAGACATGGGGAGAGGGACAAATCATAAAAAACGGAGCTACGATACGCCATAAAGGCTATAGAGAAGTGTCAGATCGCAACTAGCATATGGTAGTGGCGGAAGTACCAGGGTCGCAGCGGGCGCACTTGTGACCGGGCCCTGGCATTCCGACACTGGAGGGGGGCCCAGGCAGCCGCAGATGGCTCTTCAATTCGCCGGCAGATTCTGGCAATCAGTGCCAGATCTGGGAGCAGCGCCGCCAGCATGCAGCTTGGCCGCTCGCCTGGGATGGGAACCACCTGACCAGCACACGAGATCGCAGCCACGATCCTGCGAGAACGCGGCTGCGCTGGTCAGGTGGTTCCCGGCAAGCGGCCAAGCTGCATGCTGGCGGCCGCTCGTAGGGAGAAGAATGGCCGCAGACAGAGGTGAAAGCTGGGGGCAAATATATCCATGTGAGGCGAGCTGGGGGCAAATATACCCATGCGAGCTGGGGAAAATATATCCATGTGAGCTGGGGGCAAATATATCCATGTGAGCTGGGGGGCAATATATCCATGTATGAGCTGGGGGCAAATATATCCATGTATGAGCTGGGGGTAAATATATCCATGTGTGAGCTGGGGCAAATATATCCATGTGAGCTGGGGGCAAATGTATCCATGTGATGATCTGGGGGCAATATATCCATGTGATGAGCTGGGGCAATATATCCATGTGAGCTGGGGGAAATATATATCCATGTGAGCTGGGGGCAATATATATCCATGTGAGCTGGGGGCAATATATATATCCATGTGAGCTGGGGGAAATATATCCATGTGAGCTGGGAGCAATATATATCCACGTGAGCTGGGGACAATACTATCTTTTTTATATTGCAGGAAAAAGTAAAAATATAGATTTTTTTGGGGGGGCCTTCATGGATTCTTGCACCGGGGCCCTCAGGTTTCTAGTCACGCCACTGGCATATGGTATTCTTGATCGCTGGAAAATATCGACTTCTCCATTTCAACATGTATAAAGCGGTTTTCCCAAATGCATGTCTGAAGCGTGACATATAACAACAAGTTTGTAAAAAGAATCTTATTTATGCCATAGGTTCCATGTACACTTAATTGTAGACTGTTAAGTGCATTGCTGAACATAAAACCGCTGCTCTTCAGTGAGGATTGCAGTAATTTGTCTTTATAAAATCCAATTACACATACCTTCAACTGGCTGTAGTTTTCAGTGCGATTAGCTAGTATGCGCTCAATACAGTAGACGTCGCTTGGTAACTCGGTCTCAGCCAGTTCAGTTCCAAAAGCTTGCAGAAGCTGAGCTACCTCTTTCACAGTCAGTGCAAAGCCCTCTATCGCCTGACCGGAGATTACAGAGAATAAAAAAGAACATCAGAAGTATGCTGAAAACACCTAGCATTTATAATGTACTTTTGTTTAAGAGTTAAGCACAGCTTGTGTTTAATCCTACATAATAAAATAGCTATGTTTGCAAAGCGTCACATAAAAAAAGTGAGCACTTCGTCATGTAATATAAAACAATACAAAGAGATAAAAACATACTGTTCGGCAGACAACCCAATCCCGGTGGCAGTATTGCAGGGTCCCTCCGAACTCCGGCGTCAATTGTCTTTCGTCAATGTACTTCAGTAAGTCTGAAGCAGAGCTTAGCATTACAACCTGGAAGAAGGAAACAATTCTGATCAACATGTACTGGATAATAGAGGGGAAACAGGAGAGACTTCTCTAAACCCAGGAGTAAAATGAAGCAGGAGGAGGAGGCTTCTTGTAGACTGGTGGAGTTTTAACTTCATGTGTTTGCACCTTATACAAAGAGAAAATACTGACGAAAAAATACAATTTAGAAGATTTCTTTTTATAGATCTAGAGCAGTCACTGTTAACTGGAGAAATTTTTGAAACACTTCCAATAAGATGAGGACATCCTTTCTCTTAGCTCCAAGTTCTTCAACCCTGTCCTTAGAACTCAAAAAGCAAGAACACTATGGTATCTCTTCTATAGAACTAGTGTTTTAGTTATTGTCACTAGGATACTTGTGCGCTTGAAAGGATAAGGATATCTTCAAATCTTACGCTAATGGTCAGCAGTGGGGATAGATTTGAAACCCGATGTACACTGTTCTCATGACGGCGGGCCCTTCAATAGTCCACATGAGCCCCTACAGTAAATTCAGCATTACTGTCTGGCCACTGAATATTGACCGGTCTCTTGAATTAGCCATTTTCCACCACAGGCCAAACGGGGACGTTGCTTAATCCCCAAATGATCACAAAATCACATACGATTATGCATGAAGGATCTGTTTTCAATAAGCAATTTTGGCTTCTCTGTCTTTTGGCTAGGTGTAGTATTTTGTACTAGCACTACAGAATCTCAAAAAGATCCGCGAGATCTGCTCTATTATGGTAGAGAGATCCTGATCCGGTAGGAGGTGGGAAGACAGCGATCCCTCCTTAGCGTATTGTTGGGTTCAGCTGAAAGTGTGTCACCCTCTTGCTCTCCAGCAGGTCCCTGAAAGTGGCGCCCTTTCAATCCTTGGCCTTTTAACCTCGGCTAACTGCTGCTATTTGGGGGGCGAGGCTGATTCCGGCACGGGAACAAGGTTGACCAGGTCAGAAAGCTGAGTGGACAATCTTCGGAACCCTACCCCTGGGGCGGCACAGGAAAGAGTGGAATGCCTGCAGATGCCTCCAACTTCCAAGGGTGCAGTGGGGAGCGGAAGAACGGAGCACCTGTGGAGCACCATGGATTTTTCCCAACACTGTAAGGGAAGGAGGAGTGCACCTGCGGAGCCCTCTAGACTTCCAGGAGTCCACTGTAGGAAGGAAAGCAGGCCAGCAAATGTCCTCAACTTTCCATACCCCAAAGACCACTGTGCTTCGAGACCTGCTGGTAAAGGATGGAACCCTCTCGGCAATGGATCCGGCAGAGGACCTTGTCGCTGCTCCAAACACCAGCCTACCTGGTACTACCCAGAAGGCTATGTGTGTGCCCATAGAACCGGGGTACCAAAGAGTGGCAAGAGGAATACATTCAGGGAGGCCTCACCCTCAGAACATTCCTGCATGCCAGGAAGCTGTGCGTGTACACGAACTGCCCGCAGTGATTGGTGGAGGAGGCCACGCTGCATCTATTCTGGCACTTCCTGTTCATACAGGACAGGTTTTGCTGTATAAAAGAGTCTCTGAGATCCCTCTCCAGTGCTGCCAAAAGAGCCTACTGCTCAACACTGTATGGACTTTTTCTGGCAAGCACACAGTGGATGCAATAACTCAGGTGTGGCACCTGATGTGCTGTGTAAATGACACCATGTGGCTCGCCCGGAACCACACTGTGCAGTGTAGAGGGAATGGCACAGTCGGGGGGGGGGGGTGTCTTTCAATGCCTGTGTTTTATGTCTTCGGATCTATGTGTATCGTTAGGTTGGTGTGGGGGGTGATTCAGCTCAGCAAAATGTTTTGCCTAGGGTGTGTAAATGTCTTTAGCAACATAAAGATCCATTAGTCACTAGTGTTAAATATAATCAAAATTATGTGTGGGGGGAATGCAAAAATCCATATAGCAAAAAAAAAAAAAAACAACAAGACAAACATGGCTGAATTTAGTGCCTTATATTTTATATAGTAGGTTTAGTTACTGTACAGATATAAACTGAATAAAAATAACACCAGTTCATGTTGGAAGGAGGACCTACGGCCCTGACGTAATATTTATGTCCCCTGTGGCCTATCTAAAAATTTTGCTGACTGTAAAATGAATTTTTAAATTATCTAACGTCTCTCTTTGAGTTTTAGACATTGTACTTAAACTGGAAATATAACATGAGTTTCAAGAAGTCAAATGATTCAAGATATGTTTAAATACGAATACACAGGTATTGACTATAAATAATGCAGGAAAATGACCCTTCAACTGGATCGAAGAAGGAGCTAACAGGAAGAAAGGGCATATTTATTCACATCTACAATATCTTTCTTAGCAGTGTGGCTGGATTTACACTAATCAAGACACTGCTCATCATCGCATGATTTTTGGTACCTTGACAGGATACCACCATCATACATTATAAAGTTTGTACAAAGCTATGTAGTATTTTTGCTTATCAAAGAGAACTGTATAGGATGGGAGTTTATTTCTATTTACAGAATTGATTTAGGAGAAATTGTCCTGCAACTGCAATGGATTTTCCAATTAGACATCTGCATAGTAACACTTTCATTTTACTACAAACTTAGTGAGTAAAGGTTGTACAATATTCCATCATTATTAGTAGTTTGATGTTTATAAAACGACCAATCCCTTTTATATTGCAAAGATTTGTATCCAATTGTCAAAACTATAATTTTCCAATCAAAAAGGTATTGTATTGCCAATACATAGTTACAGGGCAGAACAAGAAGCAATTGGTTCTGGATTGTTGCTCTGGTTGAGGGTAATTGTAACAAAACACAAAAATAAATAAAGCTTCTGTGCTTCAACACCAATTGTAAAACTCAGATCTTCGACACAATCATCAGATCCACCTCACGCTAAGAAGGTTGAAAGTTGTTTTGTGTACTACCATTATTTATTCTGCTCTTTTACATATATTTATATTTGATTGTTTTACGTTTAAACATTTTTTGCTTCTCCAACATAACATTTTGACTTACAGATTTTGAACATTTTGTTACTATTATTACCTTTTCGTATTCTTATTAATTTCTAACTTATTTTTTCTTTCTATCCTTATCATTCCATCCCTAGGAACACCATTGGGAAAACTAAAATAGCAGTACAGTATGATAATATGATAATGGTATGTTACCGGCAACTTCAATATGAAGTCCTCTTGGCTGAAACGAAATCCTATGTCGGTGAATGTGCGCTGGAAGAATCCATTGGGGCGAAGAACCAACACCAGATGCAAATTGCATGGAAATGAATGCTAGGGGAAATAAATGATTATCAGTTATTACACTGCTAAATTACACTTATTAATATGTAGCCAAGTCTATTAAATCCATTATATTAGAGAAAAACATTCTATAGAATATATAAAATGGCCTGTTATTAATCTGTATCTCTGTGTCACATTCGTCAACTAATACTTTTTGTCAATGACTTTAGTCGGCAACATTTTTTCAGAAAAAAATAATAATTTAGACTATAACTAAGGTACGGGGACTAAAACTGACAAATCAACTGATATTTTCATTGACTAATAAAAACTAGACAAAATGTTACAGAGGAACTAGTTTTAAATTAGTTTTAGTCGTAGTTCTTTAAAGCTAAATTACATTTTAGTCAGTCAGGTTTAAGTCAATGAAATTAACATTGGTATGTCTTTCTGATACAAATGTCAGCAGAACAGAACCTAATAATAACAATAACATTGTATTTTGCTCTGAAAGAGAGATGTAGAGCTCTTGTTTCCCAGGATATTGTGGAACACAGATATTAGGATTATCCAACTCAAATGTACTCGTAGAAAAAACAAAAGGTAATTTGAAACGCATCAATACTCTAACCCTAAAGTGTGGATGAAGGCTACAGATAATACACGGGTCTTACTGACCATCTAAGCCAAATACATAACATTCTGAAAAAGATAAAGTTCTAATTCTGTAGCTGCTACGGTTAGTTTAAGTTAGTTTCTTAGCATGCATGAAGAATTCAGGAATATAGCACTTTGCACTAAAAGAGTAACTTGCAACAGTCCCAGAAGTCCTGAATTGTGACCTATCCAATGTATCAGATTAAAGTTCTCAAAATAGCAGGAACATTAAAATTTGCTAAAAACTAAGTCTAGATCTTCAGATTTCAAATAAATATTTTTTTCCCCATTGATGACATTCACACACAAGAATCCAAAATGGCTGCCTATAGAAATCTCAGTTTGAAGACAAATAATGTTTTGTGTAACAGTAATGAAAAAGGGTAATGCAAGTGGATTAATAAACCAGATATTGTATTTCTTGTATTTAAATTCAGACGATGGGATAACGTATTGACAGAACATGTAAGCGAATTTCCCACAGATTCACCAGTTGACTAATGTGGGAAATAATAGTAACCAATAAGGATCAGCCCAACAGAACATTGGTCACACAGGATTCTTCTAGAACAGGGATGTCCAAACTCCAGCCCCCCAAGATGTCCATGAACTACAACTCCCTTGCTTCTCCATCCATCCAATTCTAATTTCTGGGAGCTGTAGTTCAGGAACATCTGGTGGGCCGGAGTTTGGATATCCATGTTCTAGAAGGATGGGATCTGGGAATACTTCAGTCCAAGTTGGGGATCTGGCAGCATTGCTTCCCCATTCTGCTATTACTAAAGTGTGCTTCTGCAGAATTTTGTTACAGTGTATCTCAATGAATTATCTATGAAAATCATTATCCGTGTCCCCTCGGCACAGTCTATAAAACCCATTCCCTGGAGATAATAGATGCCAGATTATTTGATTAATGTAATGCAGCTTTTGCATATATCATATGCATAACCATGATTTAACCTGGATTGTTTTCATTTTAGACATCACAACTTTCTAGAACCCCTGACTAATGGATGTTTTGGATTTTTTTGCTTTGTCCCACCCGTGGATCTGTCATGCCTCCCATCTGCATCATCCTCTGACACTCCTGGCAGCATATTCCTATGCTGCCCCTGTTCCTGCAACCTGCATTTATGTATAAATATCTTTCAGCAGTGAACAAGTTAAAACACAAAGCACACACACTCAAAATAAAGGGCTGTGCCCCAGGTACTGCTTTGCTGTTCATTGCTATTCAATTCCTGACAGAGCAAGTTATTCAAGCTGTTAGCTCTGAGATTCAGCTTTACCTGAAACCCTATTTACCTACCTGCTCCTGTTCACCGGATTCCAACCAGATCTCCAGATTCCAGCAACCTCCTTTCCCTCTGCAATATCCATACATGGTCAGTTTTCTATTTATCCACCATACTCCACCCTTCTGTCTGTGCAGATCACTGCACACTGGGCTCGCCGCATCCCAATACCCCGGTGCCACCCAGGTACCATCCCCACGACCCTGACAGGATCTGACTTGTTACTTTGACTATACGTCCCTCCACCTACACACCTACTTCATTCCTACAAAAGAAAAGACATTTCCTGTTGAATACAAGGTATTGTTACATAGATTATGTAGTTTATTGTGTGGATCATTTTGATACACATGGCCTACAATGTAGGATGTTGCATCTGACAGTTTAAGTGACCAATAAAGAATTGTGAAGTCATGCGTAAAGCTCTATGGGCTCAATTTAATTCCGTCGGCAGACATTTCGAAAACATATTGTCGCGTTTCTATCACTATGGTTTTTTTACTGTGGTTGATTCAAAGTAAATAAGTTCAGCCAGAGCTGAATTTCCAAAAATATGATGCTGGTAGGAAAAAAAAAGAAGAAGCTGGATAGTAAAACATTTGAAAACGCATATTTTCATCCAGTATCATATTGATTTTTGCTGTTAAACATGCCTATTTTAATAATCCATGGATTGAAAGAAGGAATCAGGCCGATTTACCCTTCTAATCTCCACATCCTTAAAATACATTCATCAACTCCTTTCAGGACTTGAATTTTTTGGAAAACTGCTTCAAGATATTTGCGAATTGAGTCGCAGACGCCAAAACCTCCATCAAAAAGTATAGCCACGAGGGCTCATATTTTAACCGAATTTATATCAGGAAACGAAATGCAGGCAAGCGCTTATTTAAATATCCTTTGACTGAAGAATGACCAGAGTATGGCTCAAAAAAGCTACCTGTTTTAGGGATCGGCTCTAAAGACTGATAATGGCACCCACTTCTTGATGAATTTTACAGATAATAGATTAACAAGATTCAAAGAAGGAGCTAAAGAGACCTTTGTCATGCCAATCCTTATATTAACCCTTTCGCTGCTGAGGCTTTTCACACCTCTGTGCTGAGGTCATTTTTACCGGTTTTGCGCATCATGTTTAAACGTGTTTTGAAGGCTTATTTTAGTATATTAGCCAGACATATTATATAGCGTTCTTTCCGTCAGACTCGGTAGATTCATAATATGTCATTATTATATGTATACGTTATGTCATGTCTGTATATTATAACAAAAAATGCAATAAAATATGTATTTTCAATAATTTACAACGTGTAAAGTGTTTTTTTTCACATTTTAACATGCGAGCAATTGCGGTTATATTTTGTATGGGGTGCGCTTGTTAAAAAAATTAGAGATGGGGTCTCGTTACATTTTTTTTTGGGGAAAATTACGCGATTTTTAACAAACGCACCGCATACAAAAATCGTTAGTGCAGCATCATTGTTCACATTATAATTGAAATGGGAACAATTTTGCTGCATTAACAAACCAAAAAAAAGAAAAAAATATATTTTTTTTATTTTCTTTTTTCATTTTTTTTTTTACAAAATTTTTCACAGTAGTGTTTGGTATCGTTGGAATGGCCATGCTCTGGCCGATCCAACCATACCAAACATTAACCCCTAGCTGCCACGGATCGGGAGATAGGGAGTTCCAATGAACTCCCTATCTCCACCGTTGGTGGCAGTTAGGGGTTAACTCTAGGACTGGCGTCATCGTGCTACGCACGATGACGCCAGTCCTCAGGGGGAGTTCCCGGAGGCTTGGCCGACATCCAAGATGTCGGCCAGCTCCAGGAAAGGATCGCGAACCGGCGCTTTTCAGCGCCGATTCGCGATCCAGCTCCCCAGGGGTTAATGCCAGGCACCATTTGGAAAGGCAGGCTGTGCCCTTCCAAATGGTGCCTGGGTTAACCCCCGCAACGCCGCCGATCGGGAGGGAGAGAGGTCCGAAGGACCTCCCTTTCAGGCGCCTCCTCCGCACATGCGGGGGGGCGCCTGAATTAGGTGTCATCGCGCTGCCGCGATGACACCTAATTTCAGCGGCTGCGGTCCCGGATGCCGAGCTGACATCGAGGATGTCAGCCCGCACCGGGGGGGCCAGCGATCGGCCGGAACCCGGCCGAACGCTGACCCCAATGGGAGGACGCGCTCGGCGCGTCCTCCGCATACCAGCAGTAATGCGGAGGACGCGCTGAGCGCGTCCTCCGCATTGAAGTGGTTAAATCACTAGACCAAGAAATGATTCAGCCAATCAAAAGTCGTTCAATCTAGTCTGCAGAATCGGAGAATCCCCCTCCTGTGCAGCAGAATAGATCGTCCAGCTATCTGCAACACTTTGGTTCATGAGTTCTGATGAATCTCGTTGTGTCAAATATGGTAGTAGTCACACAGCAGCTCAAGGCCAGCTCTCAACTCCATGCTGGAAAGTGTGAATACTCCATTGGGAATTTTGGATAGCAAAAGAGTGGAAATCAAGTATTTTTATGTTAGAGCAGTTGTCCCCAACCCTGGTTCTCAGGTCCCACCAACAGGCCAGGTTTTAAGGATCACCTTTGGGAAATGCAGACTGAATCCTGCAATCATTGAGCAGCAAATCATATCACCTGTGCTGTGCTTCAGATATCTGGTAAACCTGGTGTGTCAAAGGGTCCTGAGCACCAGGGTTGGGGACCACTGTGTTAGAGGCAGGCTTATAGAAGAGGATAGTACAGGAAGAGCGGGGTCGCACCTATTTCCCACTGGGGCGGCTGCAACCACCAGAAGTATCCGGCCCAGCAACATGTATAAAACATAACAAGAAATAAGGTGTCATCTGCGCTTATTCCTATAACACCGTGTGAAACAAAATGCAATTAGAGGTTTAGAGGTTTTGATTTACTGCATTGGCCATTGGAGTGTAAGCTCACCAGCCAATGTCAAGGCACCTCTAGTGAAGATGAGTCCTAACCAATGAAACCACAGGCTGCTGTGTAGCAAACCACATACGCTCATGCTGCTTTTCAGTCATGAGAAAATCTGGTGGGCTTTCATTTATACCCTCCCAGAAACAAATCCACCATGGGATCAAAAGACAAAGCCACGAAACGGGATATGCTGCAAGGATGACCTGGCTGGAGATGCAATCAAATATACAAAGTAAAGGAAGAAGGGGGTCGCACCTATTCCCCGATTCCTATAGAAGAGGATATTGAACATTGCATTACTGTTATAAAATGCTGAGTGCAATAGACATGGACAGGAAAACCCAATGTACTATAAAGTATAGGTCATACAATTTTATGGAGACTTTAGTGAAAATTGTGGTGTTTAGACGGTAATTCATTAAACGACTTCATGTAAAACGTATTTCTCTCACTTGCTTTAACCCTGAACCTGCCACACGTACGGTAAGGTATTTCTGGGTGTTGGTTATGTAGAAGAGTTCTGCAATCGCATCACTCTTCTGCCCTAGAAGTTGTCCCACACCACCTCATTAAATGCTATAGCTCTCTATAACTCATCATCTCTTTTGCTGAAGTACTGATCAGTTCATGAAACTACTTCCTAAAAAGTCATGAGTATGTCCACATATCTTTTTGCTTGACTTGTTTTTAAATTGCTTTATCGCAGCTCTTGCAGCCAGCAGAATCATGACTAAAAGTGTCTGTAAGTGTAGCCATAAACTGAAGAATGCTGGATGAAATCCCCAAATATTCAGCTGAATTAATGAAAGGATTGTACAATTTTTGGTTGAGGTTCAGTTTCATTAACTAAAGGTACAGAATTGAAATAACTGAATCTGAGGATTGTTTTTTCCATCATTCGTTTTGTTATTCGGGAGTATGCACATTTGTTTTCAAGTACAGGTTCCAACGTTGGCAACACGGTGCAAGAACAACATGGATACTATGAATCCTACATTTCCAAGAGACATCTTTAAAACCCTGCAGAATAGATGCTAACTTGCAGGACTCATCTTTTGAAAGTGTCCTTACAGCACTGTCACCTTGTTTTTAACATCACCATTACGAATGTTACAACTGACATGTAGGCCAGGCTTCTCAGAACATTACAATATTAACATGCACCGAAAAACACCAATTGCTGTTCTGCTCGGATTTCGGTACAACCTTCGAGAATGTTAGTGATTCCCGTTTATAAGACAAACCCCCCCCCCCCACTGGCTGGAGGGGGCACAAGAAGGCAAGCTGCTACCAGGTGTCGGGACTCGGGCCTCCTTCGAGTCACTGGGCCACTGAACAAATCATGGGCCATTTGGGGGCCCCTACAAGTGTACTGATTGTACCCCCTGAAAGCAGACCTGCATATTAATTTCCACTACACAGACTTAAAAAAAAAAAGGGGTAATTGTAACAGATCTCTGTGCCTGGACAGGGTCACATCTGTCAAATGCAGCTTCCTCGCATGTACACCCGGGTTCTCCTCGTGACTCTCACACCTTTCTCTAGTACCTTAGCTGCAGCTTAAGGCCCAGTGCATGTAGAGAGCCTGGCTAGCACCCCCAGAAATAAGCCGAAGCTGTAGACCTGGAGCCTTTCCTTGGCACAGTGGGCAGAAGATTCCTGGTACCCCAAAACATGAGTCGTGACTTCAAACTTGGTCAGAATAGGACTGTTTATTACACAGGCACAGAGATACACAGTCAAAAACAACCCCCTTCATGCCTTACACCCAACAGATAACATAACAGATACAGTCAACCACCAACACTATTTGCATACAAATCAAGCAGATAGCTGCACAGGACCTTCAAACAATGGACAATGGGATTTCCTAGGAGGAGAAGGGGAGGGAGAAGGAAGGTAAAACAAAAGGGATTTCTTATAGAGAGAATGTACACAATAGAGAGAGCAGGTACTAATACAGAGACCTACGCTATACAGGGAAGGGTTAGAGTAATTGAGGGAATGTGCGCAAAATACACAATAAGAGCCTATACAATAAATACACAAGGGAATAACACACAGACATCAGAAATCTTTAGTTAACTGGCAGATATATAAAACAGTGAAAACCAAATATATTTAAACAGTCCACCAGTTCCCCCAATAGTCTCTTTCACGGGCCATAGTCTCTGGGCAGGAGGCTAGCGCACAGCTCCCTCCAAGTCGCACAGTGACAGTGTGTTCTGTCACAGTAATCCTAATATGAAACATAGAAATAGGAAAAAAATAAATCAAAGCCATCACTTATTAATTCAGGATAAATGTGTGTGTTTGCATCAGCATACGTTAACTAGCGTGCATTGAGAGGTGTCTTGTACAAAAGCCTTTTCCAAACAGCACCACATATGTACTTGGACATTGTAATAATCCTTCATTCTAGAAGACCTTCTCACTGTCCAATGGAATAGAGGACACAATGCTCTGTCTAAAGCACACAGTAAAACCTTGGATTCAGAGTAATTTGGTTTGAGAGCATTTTGCAAGTGCAACAATTTTAGATTACAAGCACGTTTCCAGAACAAATTATGCTCTCAATCCAAGATATTACTGTACATTCATTATTTCTCATCTGTTCTGTTTCACCTGATCTCTTATGACCTATAAAGTGTGCCCTAGTTATTTTTTCTCTATTCCCATACTGGAATTTAATCAATTGAATTTTGTTTGTGAATTTGTGAAACATGCAGCATCACGAACTGAACAGCACAGACAAAAAATTTGGTTGGAATATTTCTGAATCCAAGAATTTCAGATTCCGACATATTCAGAACAAGTCAATTTGGAATATCTAAAGCTCCTGAGGTTTCAGATCGGTCCGATGTGCAATATCGGAATGGCCCGATATAGGGCCCTATTACATACTTTGCTAAATTTTTTGCGCGTGCGCAAAAGCGCATTAACGCGAGGGGCAAAACCCTTTGCGCTGAACGTCGTATTACGACGTTCGCTCATACGATGCGCGTTAACGTCTAATGCCAGTGACCCTGCGCGAATGCACGATCGTGCGTGCATCCCATACTTAACATTGGGAGTGCAAATGCGTTCGTGCGCTGGTACATGCATGGTATTACAATCGATGCGCAACGTTTTACGAACGACGTTTGCACGCATAATTTTAACGTCTTTGAAAAGATGGTGGTAACTGCAAATCTGAACGTTCTGGCCGAAACAAAATACACCAGCACAAAAAAAAAAAAAAATACAGCACAGTATAGTTACACATTCTACATATACCCAAACAAACAAATTGAGAATTCATGCGTGTTTTTATTATTGTTGCAGCATGTATATTCAGATTTACTTTGACAGGCGCAAAAACTTTAGTGAGTCAATTAAGGTAAATTGATGTCAATTGAGGTTCTTAATTCTGATTGGCTGAATCCCGCAAAAAACAGTCCGCACACTGATTTGCGTGCGCTACGTTACTGCGGGCATATTACTCTTCGTTTGGCGCGTCGGTTTTACGAACGTTATTTTTTGACGGATGAAAATACCACTGTTAATTTTCGCGCGATAACGCTTGATGCTGTGCGCAAAAAAAAATTGCGCTGCGTGTACGAATTTGCACGGAGAATGTAATACAGCCCATATTTGGCCATTTCCAATATTCAGAGCTGCGATGAAGTACAATAGAAAAATCGACAGAACGACACATCAATTAATCCATAATGACATTAAGAGCAGTGCATACTCATTAAAATGATGCACAAAATGAGGCACAGAATGAAGCATATGCTGCAAAAATAATTCGCAAAAGGTAACATACACTCAAAAAACTATGCACAGGATGGAGCATATGCTGAAAAGGTTCTGAGTATAAAAGGAGAATCTGTTCCAATATGAGTCACAGAGTGGGGCTTATTCCCCCCCATTGGCACACAAAATGACACAGATAATAAAGATGTGGACCATTCCGAATTTATCGGGTTATATCTGATTATAATAAAATCGGTTGGGATAAATTTGGGATTTTTTATTTGGAGAGAAATTCAGTTAGGGTATCGGCAATTTGAAATTTGGATTAATCCAAATCGCCGAAATTGGTGTTTATCTGGACGAATCCGAATTGATCAGATCCAAATCACACAAGTCTAGCAATGTGTGTGTGAGATGTGTATTAAAGAATGTAATCACTCCTTTACTCTTGACCCAGCATTTCTCTGGTCAATGCACTTCTCAGTAACTCAAGGATAACTTGTGAAATGCTGGGAGAAGTTGCTCTCACGCTACATGATGTGAACTCCTAATGGATATTTCTAATATCTGCACATTACGGGCGAACGTATGAGTCATCAAAACCTGGTTGATAAATTATGAACACTATAAGCCAGCGGTGATTTGATTATGTTTTGAGAGGTCGTACTGTGATGCTGTGTGCTGGGTACCACAGTCTAAGCATCATCGTTCGTTACATAATGATACGGTCTGAGAACAGAAGCATGAATGAGGGCTTCAGAACACAAAATCATGTGTGAAAACATGTGACCCCATCCAATAGCTCTATAGAACACATCCCAATCCCAAATATAGGGCTCTATTACATTCCTCGCGCAAAGGTTAACACGTGTGCAAAAATGCATTAACGCGAGCGGCAAAACCCTTTGCGCCGAACGTCGTATTACAACGTCTGTGCAAAAAATGTGCGTTAACGTCTACCGCGGGTGAACCTGCGCGCATGCTGCGCGAGCATACTGTATTGCGCGCGTCCTATACTTAACATTGTGAGCGCAAATGAGTTTGTGCGCTGGTACGCGGATGGTATTACAATCTATGCGCAAAATTTAATGCACAATGTTTGCGCGCATAATTTTAACATCTTTGAAAAGCAGGTGGTAACGGCAAATCTGAACGTCCTGGCCGAACCCAAATACACCAGCCTGAAAAAAAAACGCAGCAAAGTATAGTTACACATTCTACGCATACCAAACCAGTAAAATGGAGAAGTTGTGTGTGTTTTTTTTTTGATGCAGCATATAAGTGCAGATTGACTTTGACAGGTGCAAAAACTTAAAGGGACACTAACAAAAAATCACCACCCGTTTTTTAATCCTAACCTATCCCTATTCCCTTAATACTTATTTTTTGTTTTTGTGTTTTTAACTGTAATAGTTACCCTAAAATCCTCTTGTTTCCAGCGCTGTTTTTTTTTTTTTTTTTATACTCACCTCCCTCCTCTTCCGCTCCCGTCCTTGTTTCTTCTTCTTGCCTTCTGGTTTACGTGAGAAGCGCGCATGCGCGCCTCTCACGTAAGCCAGCCAATCGGCAGGCTTCCTCCCGGCTCCCTCTGAGGATTAGTGTTGCGCGCAAGAGGATGCGCGCAACACTAACCCTCAGAGGGAGCCGCCAGCTTCTGCGGTGAGTTGGAGACGATGACGTCTCCTACTCGGCAAAAGTCGGCAGAAGCGGCAAATATGATTCCCGCTCTGCTGACTGACAGCTGGGAGGGCGGAGTAAAGTTCTCTGCCTCTCTCAGCTGTTTTCAGCATTTACAGCTGAACCGCTGAGCGGAGGGAGGGGGGACAGAGGGCAGCATACTCTGGGCATCATGACCACCTAAAATAGCTTAGGTGGTCATGTTGCCTAGAGTGTCCCTTTAATGTGAGACAATTAAGGTTCTTCATTCTGATTGGCTGAATCGCTGAATAAACAGTCCGCACACCCATTTCTGCGCGCAACGTTAATGTGCGCGCGTTTTTGAGCGTTATTTTTTGACAGATGAAAAAATGCACACGGATTGTAATACCACAGTTATTTTTCGCGCGTTAACGTTTAACGCTTTGCGCAAAAAAGAAGGCGATGCACGTGCGCTTTTGCGCGAAGAATGTAATAGAGCCCATAGATTTTAGATTGAACGTAATCGCTTAATTTCATTATTCACGACTGTTCTATCCATCAGTCCACCGGCGCGATTACTCACCGCTTAACTAAAAATAGGTTAACAATAGCTTCTGCGTGATATATTATCTTAGACAGCCCGTGGCTCCTGTTCCGTGTTTTGGCGTGATGTATGGCATAGACAGACACTTAATGATGACACAGTGAGGAAAGGACTACCATCAGAGTGTGTTGTGCAACTCACACTCTGCAGCCGGCAGTTGTTGGACTACAAATCCCATAATGCTTAGCAAAGCTGAAAAGCCCAACCAAGAACTAAGGGAATTGTAGTTCAGTATCGATTAGGATAAAAGGCGACCAAAACCATTAAGTTTACTCTAATTTAAATAACCTATATTGAAAAAATAAAAACACATACAGCTCCAGGACTGGCAATAAAAGAAGATGCAACTAAAGTCTGCAGAATTAATAACATTTTACAGTATTAAGAAAATCATTAAATCATTTAACATTGCTTTAAGTACATAACTTTGTAGAGGAGTTGGATTAATTGCATTAATTAAATGATTTTTCATACTCCACTTGTGCAACAATGACAAGAAAGAATATTAAACTGAATTTATTTACAAAGAAAATTCTACCGAACGAAAATCGACATAGTTTGCAACATCCCATTCATTAAGCCGGCCACATACTGAGAGGGATGTAAGTGCGTGGCAGGACATGTGCAGGGTTGCTTATGCAATGTTAATGAAGCTGGTTATCAGGACGGAACATCGTGCACGGCGAAAGTGCTTCGCCATTTAGTTTTTTTTTTTATTGCAAAGACAAACTTGGACGTGCTGCTGCAGAATACAATCTGCAGGATGTGCGCGTGTCCTGTCCATCCCTACCCGGCGGTCTCTGCTAGAGCCCGGAACGTGCTTTCTGCTGCACCATTCCTGCGTTTGAACTTGGGATGCTCGACATACACTGCAGGCTGATGATGCCTTACCGCATTCCTTCGAAACCCCATCATGCCTCTCGGGGGATTGGATTCTGCCATGTCTTGTACAAGCCACAAAGATGATCTGCGTCGCCCCGGTGTCAGAGATGCTTCGATGATGTATGAGCGGCTGGCGAGCAGGGTTTAAAGATTGCAAACTGGAAGGAGAGAGCAGAATCCGTGCTGCTGCATCTGTTTCCATTACTACAGCACTGCGAAAAGGAACTCGTGTAGCACCGTACCGAACTGCTCAGACAGCGAGCCCTGCATTGATTCGCCAGTGTTCATGTTAATCTGCAGCAGCCACACACTTACTGGCTCCTATAGACACACACGGAAGCATCTTCCGCACAGAGAGACCAAACAAATACACCTGACTGGCAAATGTCTGCATGCTGGGACATTAGGTACAACATTTAACTTCTGCACCGCCACAGCTGTGGCCAGCAAAAATAATAAAAAAAAAAGAGTCAAATGAAAAAAATAAGCAAAGCACTCCAAAAACATATGTACACTAACACAGCCATGCACAAACACTTCTCCCTAAATATTAGAAAAAGTAAATTATAAACGTATGATGGGACAGTGCAAAAAATTATATATTTAACCCCTTCACACCCAAAATCGAGTTATCTTGATAATGTTTTGAAAAGCACTCATTAGCCTATTAAAAGACCATTTTCACACCTTTTTAAAGCAGGATTAGTGTGTCCCCTGTGGAGGAACATAATCCTTTATTTGATGTTTCTCCAAACCCCCTGGAGAGACATAAATCCTTTTGCAAATAGCAGCCCTAAACCTCACTGTAACAAAAAGTTCAGATAGATTACTGCTGCCAGGGAGAGGGCAGAATACAGGGAGAGCTCTGTCACTCACTGCTGTACAGGGATAAGATTCACGTGTTTATAATGAGAGAAAATCCCTGTACAGTACATATACAAGGTGTTACTGTAATCTTCATATACAGGCATTATGTCACATACAGATAATATTTTTATATTCTATTGCTATTTTGAGGAAGCTGCCTTGCTAATAATCTCATTATGATCACTACAAATCCATATAAGTAGTATATCTTGCCATTTATATTATTTGTATTTATCACAGTTACTGTATTTAACAGAAAGGTATTTTCTGCCTGTATGATAATAATGCAGACCCCCGAATGAAATGGTGTAAGATAAGGGACATCATCTTGAGCTCAAAACCTTACATTTCAACAATATTTCTGTAAAGGATAAACGAATACATGAAAAATACAAATGAGCAAATTAAAATAATGTTACTTTGCTCAACTAAGAATAACAATTTCTATTTTACCTCATATTTAATAGCCAACTTTACATGCCATGTTTCAAATAAATGTGATAATATTTTTTTCAACAAGTCTCTTGATAGTGAAGGGGTTAAAAGCACTTTTAAAGTGCTGTTGCAATGCTAGAATTGCATTAGGGGCCACCAACTACTTCTTAAGAGTTATCCTTTGCATCATTGTCATTTATTGTGAAATGAATTCAGGTTATTGAGTTGCAACCAGTCTATTATGTGCTATATTAAACTTTATTATAATTTTTTTTAAATATTTTATATTATTTGTGCCGTCATGTGTGACACACACACACACACACACACCACACCAGTGACGTGCGGTGAGGTCAGTGGCTGGTGAGGCACTGACCTGTATCAGAGCCAGATATACACAGGTTACATAGGTTCAGGTGCAGCGCTCCCTAGAAACTGGCTGCTGCCAGCGCTCCCCAGGATCTGGCTGCTGCCAACGTTCCCCAGAAACTGGCTGCTGCCAACGCTCCCCTGAAACTGGCTGTTGCCAGTGCTCTCCAGGAACTGGCTGCTCTCTCAGGGCTCCCCAGGACCTTTTGCTGTTCTCAGGCCTCCCCAGGGATCTTTTGCTATTCTCAGGGCTCCCCAGGATCTTTTGCTGCTCTCCAGGATGTGCCTCCAGGCACACAGTCCGGCGGCACACCCCCATGACTGAGCAGGACAGTCACATGACTGTCCTGTGTCAATCAAAGCGTGGGAGGCCTGCCTCACATGGAGGCGTTTTTTGAATTGCTTGAGATCAATGGCACTTTCCCATTGGTCCAAGCAATTCCATTGCTCTCAGTGCCTCTGCGGCACTGAAGAGCGTAGATTCAGGAAGTTGGCATTGCCAGACATGCGCTGCAGACTTCAATGAATCTATTAGCCAGCTTGAGCTATGCAACTAAAACAAAAAGTGAAGGAGCAGAGACAGACGGCGTATGTGAACTTTTGTTTTATATAGCAGCAGGTTTTATTTAAAAAATTTACAGTCCCCACTTAATGGAATTATGGCAGGTGAGGCCCTGCCTCACCTGCCGCCCCTGACTGCACGTCCCTGCACCACACACAACACACAACACACGACTTGTATTTAAATTGAAGAATTTTTTTTATTATTCCACAATGAAAAGACAGGTCGACGTTTCAGTCCTCTCTGAGACTTCATCAAGACATCATGCAATGAGAACCGACGAACCTATAAATAAGTGCAATAATTAGGACGTAATTGCAAACAGACTCACAGAAGGCGGCGGCGATCAGCGTGTAGCACGTCCAAACCCAACGCCGTGACCGTAGAAATCATGCAGAAACAAACTGACAGGAAAGTGATCAGTTGTATAACACATGTAAAAAAACAATATATAGTCGAACGGATAAAAGGAATATCCATAGGCTAATAACATAATGGATATTCTAATTGGCAGGTAAATCACAGATATAACAATATAGTACTTAACCATTCTATCTCTAAGATTATGATGAAAACGAAATCCTACCAATTTACACCAAGGCGAGAGGTAGCAGACATGTAACCCCTATCAAAAATGTAGATTACCTCAAAATAAGAAAGTATATACATACTCAAATAAATACAGATGTCAAAGAACCATTAATTCTTACATGTTAGCGGGTACACAGAAATGCTGAATAAGAGTTCTCATTTAGCCCAAATGGTGCTAGAGTTCCTAAGGTGAAGATCCAAAAGGCTTCATGCCTTAGTAATTCGGCTGCCCTGTCTCCCACTCTGTCAGGGGGGGGGCACGTGGTCTATCGCCATCACTTCAAGTGACGGTACATAGTGACCTGCTTCCGCAAAATGTCGAGTCACTGGCTGAGAATTCTCCTGACCTGCTAACGCTGCTCGGATGGCTGAGCGAGGAACTGGCCAGACATTGACATAGATTGCTAATCATCTTCCCAATATAGGAAAGACCACAGGGTAACCTGGTCTTACACGGTAACATAGAAATTAATGGTCTTTTGGCGTCTGTATTTATTTGAGGATGTATATACTTTCTTATTTTGGGGTGATCTACAGACACACATTGGCAGGCAGTCAATAATTTCAATAACATGTGGTTTTTCATAAATCCACTGAAAGGACCCAGTGGTTTTATGGAAAGCTACTTTCCATTGCAGACTGTGTAAAAATTAATGTAGCCTTCATAAAATACATTCAAGACACAGTAAGCCAAGTTGAAAAGCAGAGTGCGTATCCTGCTTACTATAATAATACAACTGTGTAAGAATAACAATTAATGACGTTCTGTAAAAGAAAAATTCAACTGCAAGCAGCTTCTGCTCCTTGGCTGACATATCCAAGATGCTGTTGGACTCCTGCAGAAGCTTTTGATAGAGAAAAATAGCACATTTCACAAATTTTCACTCGCCTTTCAATATTTCAAGGCTTTTTTGATGATTGGCATTGCCAGTCACTTATACACGCTGCATAGCATTTAAACGGTGTCCGATTGTAAGTAGAAGTCATGCAGAAACAAAAAGAGTTCAGCGCTTAAGGCAATTCCTTGGGATTTCTTTATGTTAACATGATTTTATTTGCATTCCATATGGGTTCTACGTAACAGATCTCAGTACCCCAACTGGGTCACAACTACTAATTGTCAGGTTCCTGAACCATGCCAGGCAGCCCCCTTCAAGCCTTGCTCATCTCAGAACCAGCACTGAGATTCCTGCACACAAATGGTTAAAAGTGAAAACACATAGTGAAACACTACACCACCTGACCATGCAAAATAAAGGGCCCTGCCCTCCTCTCCACATTGTTCCAGCATTGTCTATCTGTATCCAGAGAGAGAGGACGTGTATGCTGGGGCTCCACTGAAAACCTTGAAACTTACCGTGTTTACCAGTCCTTCCCTGCAGTATCTAGAATATCCAAGTTCCCATTTTTCCTGGTTTGTTTTCTGTTTTCAATCCCTCTACGTGTCCTGCCCCTCTGCTCCAAACCACCATTTGTGTTCCTGCAACTCACCACTCACCATATATTTCTGGAGTGGTGCCTCACCGCATCCTGGGCTCAGAATCTTGCCATCCAGGTGCCATCCCGGTATCTGTACCTGACAGAATGCTGGAACCTTCACCAACTGAATCCGCGGTGATCCATGTTGCGATGGAGCTGGTGAAGAAAACCTTGCAAGAACTGTTTGCACACCTGACCAAGTTTACGAAAGAGCTGCTGCAGACTGTGTGGGGCTCGTCTAGCAAGGTGTGCATTCCATCTGCAAAAAAGACCCACGGACCGCTATCGCCACAGGAACGTGCCAGGAGACAGTCTGAAGGTTTGTGCCTGTACTGTGCTGCTCCAACCCACTGCCTGGCAAGCTGTCCTGTGAGGCCAACCAAGCAACCAGCCCCGGTACACAAACCTGCACCCATTTCCAAGAAACCTGTACCAGTGTCCAATTCTGCCCAAGTAAGATCCTCGGGACTTAAGTCTACCCCGGTACGAAGATTAGCACCCTCACCTAAACCGGCTCCTAGAAAGCCCGCTGCAACCAAACCGGCACCCAGAAGACCCCAAGTGTGTAAACCGATTCCAGTGCCCAGAAGTGCACCCCGGTCCAAGAGTATGGTGCCTACGACAAAGCCTATGCCCAGACCCAGAAATAAACTACTCTCCATACTTGCTGACCCTAGAAGCTTTGACTTCAAGTCTACCAGGACAAGTGAGGAGGAAGATCCTGTCATCCCCATGGAGGCTGAGGACACCACACCTATAGAGCCTGATCCAATGGACTATGAACCCCCTATGCCCTTGGAACCTGAGATTATGGAGATCATGGCTACCCAAGCTTCAGACCCTGTACCACCTGGCTGCGTGTATGCCTCTAACGGGACTCTGGTTCGCCTAGAAGACCTAGCGAGATTTGAAGAGGCATTAAAGATCAGGGAAGCTGCATACCAATCCAAGAACACCACTATGGTGGCGACAGCTACTCCCATCACCCTCAGCCAGCAGTCCACGCTCTATAAACCACACCTGGACTTTATGCCTCCTAGTGGTTCAGATTCAGAGTGGGGATCTCTGGAACATCTTGATGAAGTGCCTGATCTGGAAGACCACCATACGACCACCCAGCTGCAGACTGCACGACGCAGTTAAGGACCACCGGGTCAGGGAAAAATACATCTGAACGCTGGATACAGTGGCCCTGTCACAGTCGCCCAGAATGCAGCACCTACCGATGAGAATGGTAAGGCTAGTAAAGCCAGAACAAGAAGGCATCAGAGGAAGACCCGTGCCCAAGTTGAGGGATATTCCGGCATGGTCATCTCCACCCCAGAGGGATTCATCACTGTGGAACCCCTGCCAGACGGATTCATTTATGGGTCCAATGGGATGATTGTCCGCTGCTCTGACTTTCAAGTGTTCAAGAACGTTAAGAGCGCCAGGAGGTCGCTCCTTAAAGGGGGGAGTATGTCAGGTTCCTGAACCATGCCAGGCAGCCCCCTTCAAGCCTTGCTCATCTCAGAACCAGCACTGAGATTCCTGTACACAAATGGTTAAAAGTGAAAACACAGTGAAACACTACACCATCTGACCATGCAAAATAAAGGGCCCTGCCCTCCTCTCCACATTGTTCCAGCATTGTCTATCTGTATCCAGAGAGAGAGGACGTGTATGCTGGGGCTCCACTGAAAACCTTGAAACTTACCGTGTTTACCAGTCCTTCCCTGCAGTATCCAGAATATCCAAGTTCCCATTTTTCCTGGTTTGTTTTCTGTTTTCAATCCCTCTACGTGTCCTGCCCCTCTGCTCCAAACCACCATTTGTGTTCCTGCAACTCACCACTCACCATATATTTCTGGAGTGGTGTCTCACTGCATCCTGGGGTCAGAATCTTGCCATCCAGGTGCCATCCCGGTACCTGTACCTGACACTAATGCTGCTCCTTTGCAGGACACCCGTTCTCCCACAAGCAATCTTTTATGCTTTCTCCAGTTCTTAGCTGAAGCTTAACCCCTTCACTACTGATAGAGATATCTCTGGCTTCAAAAGGCACCATCTGGTGCCACGATATCTCGATTGGCTAATCTGCAGCCCAAAAGCAAAAGAAAATTTTTTGCTGCAAACAAATTTTGTTTTCTTTTGGGCTCCAGAAGGTGCCCCCAAAGTTTTAGCCCTGTGGGCAAAATGCCCAAAAGAGCTAAAACTGTAAAACCGGCAGCTAAATGCTCTGAAATATCAGGCTTTCGGCAGCCGATTGTAATGCCCCGCGCTGCGGCCTGCACTCGACCGCCATGCTGGGACTTGCACCATACTTACCTGAGGTCCCTCGTCCCGAACTTCCTGTTCGCGAGCTGGAGGAGAGAGCCCAGGATCCGCCCTATGCCGCCGACAGGATTCAAATGATGAGGAACGAAGCGCGCTGTAATGTTGGGGGCTTCCAGCCTCTCCAGTGTGCTTGAAGGGAGCATGTCTGATGCTGCTCGCTGACCAACACCCGGTTTAAATAGAGACAGGCAGGGAGGTGGCTGCATGAGGCGCGGCTTGAGAGGGGGGCGCGGTCTGGTGAAGGTCTTTAAAAACCCACAGTTCCTTCTCTGGCAGTGCCAGATCGTGGTTATCCATACCTGAATTCTCTTGTGATTTAACCTGTTATTGACCTCTTCTTGTTTACTGACTATTCTGCCTTCCGTTGCCCTAGACTATTTTCCTTGTTCTACGCTACTGCACTGATATCGACCCGGCAATTCCATTTGACTATTCTATACTCTGTAATTCCTGACTCTGGCTCGTCTGACTAACCCCGTGTTGCTGACCCGGTTTTGTATTACGACATTGTCTTTGATTAACCCTTTCTGTCTAGCTAGTATACTTATACCTGGCCAATTTTTAAGGACCAGACAGTTAGGGATTGTTCTACGGCTACTCTGTTGGTAGATTTTTGGCTCTGTGGAGTGTTGGGCTTTAAGGGCTGCGTGGTGGGATCCGGGAACAGTGACACACGCACGCGTGATCGCCTACCCATTTAAGACACGAAGACCTTGGTGCTCTGGCGCCCCCTGCTGGTCACTTAAGGGTACTGCATGACACCTGTACTGGAGATCCTTGTATGCCCCCAATTAACTTATCAAGTTCTCAGGTATCCCAACTCCACCTACGAGTCCCAGGTGAACGGTGTTCTTATGATCCTCTGAACCCTATTTAAACCTGCCGCCTTTCTCAACTCATTAACCAGGTTATACTGTGGTTGCACCGCTTCAGTTATCCAGTTGAAGCTCTGTTTAAAACTCTGTTGCTGTATTGCTCGGGTTTGGCCACCAGAGGGAGACCAGCGCAATGTAAACTATACTGGACACAATGGGACTACGTTTTCCAGCATGCTTTGGGGCAGAGACAGGAAGTTGGTGGGGAAGGAGGAAAGGACATCCGCAGCCTCGTCAAAGGAGAGCCAGTGTGAGCCGAGCGGTGAAAAGAGTATGACGCACATGAGACTGTGAGCGATTGTTACCAGGCCGGAGAGCAGGCGCTGCCTTGCCGACGCTGGGGATCGATATAGTGACTTGCCAGAGACCTAGTAATCCACCGCTGAGCGGTTTTGCACAGACACAGAGTTCCAGATTGGACCCCGAGTAAGGAGACCGCGATGATCCACTGGGAGTGCAGGCGGTAGGCCGTAGATCTTGCTGTAGAAGACAGACAAGCAGATCCGGTGGCACAGGGTCCCAGTATAATCCAGCAGAGAGACGTCCTTGATCGGGCAGCGGAACAGATTGTCTGGCGGATGGGTGAGAGGCCTTCCAGGCCACAGTCAAAGTTTAACGAAGCACGCTGCAGTATTGCTTAAATCTACAGGGCCCCAATGTGACTAGTCGAAGATTTATTAAATCCATTCACTGGCCAGTCAAATATAGTACCCGGGTACCTGAGCTCACACACACACACTTTTTGGGACATATCCTGCACGTGACTTACACTCCAGAGACGAAGGGGTTAAACTTTTCTTTTACCGCTGCGTGTTTCTCGCATTACGAAATCCTGTTTTCTACATACCGTGCTTACATTATATATGCCACTTTATTAAGACCAGTAAAGTATATAATTTATAAAATCCACAACAGTGCTGGTGTATATTTATTCCCTAGTGCAGAGAGACTAACCCGAGGTTAAATTCAACGGCTCCTCCGGGAGTGAGCGCTACACAGTGTTCCCTCTTCGTTCCTGTTCCAAGTGAAACCTGAACTCCAGATCCTGCATCCAGTCTTGCCTCCACGGTACCTGCTCCAGACCCTGCATCCAGGCTTGCTTCCACATCCACGGTACCAGATCCATATCCAGGCTTGCTTCCACGACTACGGTACCCGTTCCAGAGCCTGTATCCAAGCTTGCTTCCACGGCCATAGTACCAGCTCCAGCTCCTCAACCCGGGCTTGTCTCAAAGGCCACAACCCACGTTACCCTCTTCTACAACCCTTCGTTCTGGACTTTATGTTGTCGCACTTCTGAACCCGAAGACCCTTACTCGTAATTCCCCGTTCTGGACTTTCTACCCAACCAAGGATACCTTTTGAGTAACAGTCTTTTGTTCTGGATTTATATTTTGTGTCATTTCAGGAAACACTCAATTGCTTATTTATACATCTCCTGGTCTCCTCCTTTGGACGGCTTGCCATTGGGTTCCATACGCACAACACTATACAGGGGTCACAGCCCCTGCCCTTACACCGATGCAGGAGAAAAACTCTGTGCTCTGTAACTCAATTTGGCAGTAGATGGTGCCATCTACCGGCCAAATCGGTTATTTACAGTAATGACTATTTATTACTGTATAATTAATTAAATGTTTTTGCTAAAAAACAACTGGTTTCGGACAATGTTTTTTTTTCAGAAAATGACTTGGTAGTGAAGGATTTAAGGACAGGTAAATAAAGTAGTGGTTATAGCAGGACTCAGTTGTTGGGGTGAACAGACAGCTAGACTTTAATGAAACATATGAGCCAAATATACACAGTGCAACAAGGGACCTGGAGACCAATGGAACATGATGTCCTAGTGCCTTCTCTCTGCCTCAAGTGCTAGTCCCTAGCCATAACCCATTTTAATCTCTGGACATGAATTAATACAATAGATTGCAATCCCAAGGTGGACATGAATAAAGTAGATAACAGAGCGGCAAAGTTTGGCAAGCAAAGACCACAACCTTTCACACCTGTAAAACATTCTATACAGGGGAGGGTTTGGAAAGGGCTTCAGTGACACACACAGTAATGATATTATAAACAATAATATATAAACAAACAACAATATTAACACATAGACACAAACACCCTGTACCATAATGGGCACAGGGTGACCATTGAACATAGGAAAAGGTTGGGAAATAAAATGATGTGTCAGACCCCCCCCCCAGAACCCACTCTACCCAACAGTAATGTCACGTCCAGGTACCCTGAGTTTGAAGGGGCTATTATAACATTCTACACATCCTGCATTGTAGCAGGTGTTAAAACCAACTGATTTGACGTGTGAGTTCTAGTTGTATGCGCAGCAGTCATCCGTAGGACAGAGTCAAGCGGATTCCTGCAGCAAAGTGTAAGCTAGATTAGAATCTACAGCATGAGAAGGTATTACAGTCTAGTCAATAAAACAGGGGGTGGTGGAACAGGGGAGCCAGGAGAAATTGACAATAAACCCATCTGGTTTTATTCTTGCCCTTTGATTAAGGAAGTTATTCAAGGTTTGGCAGAACTGTCAAACCAAAAAAAACACATTCCTAGAGTTATTCATTCGCCTTAAAAAATTACTGTGTAGAACAAATGTTAAATGTAAATACTGAAGTCTTTATTCCTTTGCCAAAAGCAGGTAAAGTTTGTGAAAGCTCCAGCTTCACAGCCCTTGCCTGCAGAATACCATCCTTCCACACGGAGCACTGTTCTCCCAGCCTGCTCTGACCAGGCTATCAGGGTTATTCAGAGAGAGGTGAAAAGCAGGAGAATGACTGGAGAATGGAAAATTCTAGATCAAAATCGCCGATTTGGAAAGTGAGATGAATGGGAGAATTTTTCTGGTTTGGATATTTTGACCTAGAATTTTCCATTCTCCAGTCATTCTCCTGCTTTTCACCTCTCTTTGAATAACTCGGTATGTTTCAATGCAGTACAAGCCACAGAGTGATTCACAGAGAATATAGTTATTTATGTAACTGCGTTGTTCTCTGTACATAATTTTTGCTTCCACAACATCTGCCATTGCGCCTGCCATTAAATGCAGATGCTGGGTTTCGCACTCATGGGGGCTCCTTTTCCACTTACTACAATTAAGTGACGATTGAAATGTATCTCTGTGTATTTATAACGATGATTGCAAATGCCAGAGCCACAACAAAAATGTAATAAGTCACCCAATTAAACTGAACTCTGACTCAATTTCCTTGGTCTCTAAAGGTGTCGTGAATGACTACATAACTCACCAATAGTTTCTCCAATGCTGCCTTCACAGACGTCCATGTGTCTAATCTCCTGTCCAGTAAGAGAATGAATTTGACATTGGGTTCTTGTTTGCTGCAAGAAATGCAAATGGTTTTATATTGTGAATAATTGCAGCGAAACATGCACTATTTTTCAGATTTTTTAAATAGGAAAATATTTACAACAGGAAAATAATGGGATCATAAAGAAGATTCACTCATCCACTAAAACCAATACTTTATCATGTTGGTCATTAGGATAACTTTGTTTTATATCTGCTCACGCTTTGAGCAAATATTGTATGGAAATCTTCTAAAGAAGTTAAAAATACATTACTAAAAATAGAGATCAAGCATAAAGCAACGGTCTCATAACCAGGCAGTGCTCCAAAGATTATAAATTGCCCACTGATGACCGGTCGTACGCAATGAGATAAATGAACACGACACAATAAAAACACAAATACTGTACTGTGGAATGATATATATTTATTAGCGGCCACAGCTATAAAAACCCCACCAAATGTAAAATAATATAATAACATATAACATCAGGAACATTATTTTACTGAGAGGGTGGTGGATACATGGAACAGCCTTCCAGTAGAAGTGGTAGAGGCCAAAACAGTGAGTTTAAGCAGGCATTGGATAGGGATAAGGCTATCCTAAAGAAAAGATAAATCCAGGTCAAGTATACATGTAATTGGGCAGACTAGATGGGCCGAAAGGTTCTTATCTGCCGACATTTTCTATGTTTCTATATACCGTAGATACTCGAGTATAGCGTGACCCGAATATAACGCGATGGATAGAGATTTATTATGGAAATGAGAGAATACACAAGACTCGAATATAACGCGAGGAGCAAAATTTTACTGTACCGGTAAACAATTAAGATCCTTCCAGGTTCTCTTAACACAATCAGTCAGGCACTCCCTCAGGCCAGTGGGCTCTGCTCTAGAATGATTGCAGTTGTTACTAAGTATGAAGCCGCCGGCCACCCGTCTTTACTAGTGATTAGATGGCCGGCGGAGGCAAGCGAGGTGAATTATTGGCTTAAACAGAGCGTGCCCTCTGGTCGTGATGGATCCCATCTCTCCTGAATCCGGGAGTTCCTGAAGTGCTTGCAGGCATCAGGGAGCCCGTATTCACTTCAGCGAGACTACCGGAACTTGGGATACTTGGGATCCAGAGCAAGGCAAGTTTTTTTATTTATTTTTTACACGCGATGCAGATGTCTCGAATATAACGTGACTCCTCCAATTTTAAGGTAAATTTTTGTCACCAAAATCTAGCGGTATACTCGAGTATCTACAGTAACATAAAATTAATAGACAGTGCTGACAGGGAACTCCACACTTCCACCATACCTCACCTAAACCAAGCCAACTAAACTCCGCCCCATCTCCCATACATCTGATCCACCAAATACCACCTTAAATCAAGGAACCCTGCATTTTTCTGCAAAACTTTTTTCCAGATTTTTTTTAACCACTTGGCTGCTATGGACGCGCTCAGCGCGTCCAGCCAAGTGGTTCTTCTGTGCACAGAAGGCAGCAATCAGCCGAGATTCCGGTTGATTGCTGGCCCCCCCAGTGTGGGCTGACATCTAGCATGTCAGCCCGGCACTCCGGGACCCCGGCGGGGCCATTATATGTCATTGCGGCGGTGCGATGACATCTAATTCAGGCGCCCCCCCCCACGAGTGCGGAGGAGGCACCTGAAAGGGAGGGGGGAGGTCCTCGGACCTCTCTCCCTCCCGATCGCTGGGGGCCACAGGGTTAAGGCAGGCACCGTTTGGAAGGGCACAGTCTGCCCTTCCAAACGGTGGCTGACATTAACCCGTGTGGAGCCGGATCACGATTCGGCGCCGAAAAGCGCCGGATTGGGGGTTCCTCTCCCAGAGCTGCCCAACATCTTGGATGTCAGCCAAGCCTCCAGGAACTCCCCCTGATGACTGACGTCATCGTGCATAGCACGATGACGCCAGTCCTGGAGTTAACCCCTAGCTGCCAGCAATGGTGGAGATAGGGGCTTCCAATGAACCCCCTATATCCCGATCCGTGGCAGCTAGGGGTTACTGTTTGATATCGTTGGATCGGCCAGAGCATGGCCTTTCCAACGACACCAAACTTGACCATGTAGAATATAAAACAAAAAAAATAAAGTAAATAAAAAAATATATTACCGAAAAAAAAATAAACAATTTTTTTTTGTTTTGTTAATGCAGCAATATTGTTACCATTTCAATTATAATGTGAACAATGATGCTGCACTAATGATTTTTGTTTGGGGTGCGTTTGTTGAAAATCGTGTAATTTTCCCCCAAAAAAAATGTAATGAGACCCGATTTCTATTTTTTTTAACAAGTGCACCCCATACAAAATATAACCGCAATTGCTCGCATGTTAAAATGTGAAAAAAAAACACTTTACACGTTGTGAATTATTGAAAATTCTAATTTTATTGCATTTTTGTTATATGTATACGTCATGCCCTGTCTGTATAATATAATAATGACATATTATGAATCTGCCGAAAAGAACGATATATAATATGTCTGGGTCATATATTAAAATAAGGCTTCAAAACACGTTTAAACATGATGAGCGAAACAGGTAAAAATTAGCTCAGCACACAGGCGTGAAATGCCTCAGCAGCGAAAGGGTTAAATAGCGTTTTTTTTTCTGTAACAGACCTTTTTATTATTATTCATCATAGGACCTTATATGTTAATTCCAGATATCTTTGTCCAGTAGTTTTTTTGCAAACAGCGATTACAATTTTAAAAGTTTCAATCGTTTTGTTTGGTTTTTAGGCTAGGGTCAGACGAGCGTGATTTCTACGGACTGTACGTCCGTGCACACGGACGTACGTCAGTACGAAAGACGCAGTAGTGGCCACAGAGTCCTTTATTCACGGACGTATATTTTGACGGATGTAGCAGGGAAAATAAAATAAAAAGCAAAACCATTTTGTCCGTGAAAAATGCTGGACGTATAAATGCAGTCCATCTGACCACGTTCCATCACTCACACACAAAGCTATGCAGACGTTGCGGACGCAGCGCACTTTGTGCGGCCGTTCTAGGGGATGTACGTTCTTGCCTGCCTTGTATCCGTTTGCCGCGGCCGTTGTGCATCCGCAGTTCAGTGCGGACGTACTTCATGTAACAGGCTCCGATGGGCTTTCTGTCATGCTACCACGGACGTACTTTAAGGCGCGATCATGCTCGTCTGACACCAGCCTTACCCTGTTCGTCGGCTTGTCTGCTTTTTCCGACGGCTGGTCAATGCTGTGATCGGTGAATCGTCGCCTTTTTCATACGTGTTCGACGGGTTTTCGGATCCGATCATTTTTTTTTTTTTTATAGTGATTTTTGGTTGGATTTTCCCTGCACTTCAGGGACCCTGCAATGAATGCTGAATTCGCCGGTCAGTGACATTTCAGTGCTCTCTGAATAACCCCTTTAGTATTTATGGAAATGTAGTTCCAAAACACATGAGACTGTATTACATCCCTGGTGTAAATGTAACCAGAGCTGTTGTAAACTTAGCAACTCCATAGACTATGAGCCATATTCCATAGTTGTCGATAAGATAACTACAGAAAATGTTACATATAGCGTCTCCTGTAGATATTTTATCAACAGGAATCGCTATTCCAGTCCTGCGCAAACTGAGCTTGCGGCTCGAGTGAAACAATTCTCTGAGCGAGGTAACTCTACATTAATTAAATTATTTTGGGAGATGTTCATTTTCACCTCCGCGTGGAAGTCCAGGCTATTCCAATGTAGCCTACACTTCCACCCAGGTGTTCGTTATTTTACTGTGAAATAATGTCTCCTCGAAGCTTGTGTTTAGTGATTTTGCATTTGCAAAATCATGTAACACGGCATGAAAACCCTCCCATTAAATTCCATACTCACCTCTCATCCCGCGGAGAAAAGGCTGCTTCCTCCCCACGTGAGCAGAATGAGACTGGGAATAAATAGTCCCTAGTCTCACTCCGCGATTCATCTGCAACGCTGCACTATCTTGCGACAGTGAGCTCGCGACCGTGATGCGCAAGGCTCCATGGAATCCTATGGACTCCATGAGTGGATACTCGTGGCGGCGTGCTGTGCTGCCACTGCTGGTATCTGGCAGCCCTGTGCTTTGTTCTGGGGCTAGGCGCTAATAAAGTGCCAACTCTGGAAACAGATGGTAAAATAGAGACGGTGAGGAATGTCTGCAGGTGTAGATTACCTGTAACGGGTGCTGTAGCGCTCACACAAAAGTAGCGGAATAGTGATCTTAATGGACAGAAATATCTGCTTGACGGTTAAAAAACACTCGGTAAACACAGACATATACTCCAAGGACAAGGAGTATAAAAGCACAACTGATTTGCAACTAGGCTCAGATGGTTTCAAGACCAAAAGACAACGTAGTGCGCATACAGGGACTTTCAACAATGCAGATAACTTCAAGTATATTTCTCAGGCTGGACGTCCAGCAGATTTCTTTGACAGTCGGTGAATTGAGTAGACTGCAGGGCAGTCACAGAATTGACAGATAACACGTTCTTGGATAAACCCAACTGGGTTTGTGGTACCTTGATATAACCAGATTCTGATGACACATGTGAGCTGATAATAATCGGGTTACACTTAGCGTATATATTACAATAATACGTAGTCGAGAACAAACTGTACCTATCTTTCCCTAATCTTACGTAAAGATCGCTTAACACAAATTCGGAAACCTTAGGTCTCGAACACAACCCCAATAAGGCTGCAGATATTACCCCAGAACGAGAGAGGTATGTACCCAGGTGGCGGGCCCAAACCCCAGCGGCATACATAGGGTTAAACAAACAACGCACAGCAATATGAGCCGATATGGGATAAACGAGAGAATGGTCAAAGACAAGCCGGGTCATAAATAGGAGCACTCTAAGTAGAGTACCCACTCTAAAGAGGTGCCTTGAAGTGGCGAGTGGGCTTACGTTGCAATGGCCATTGAAACAAACAAAAACCTCCATTTTTGTTGTACATGAACACATAGAAACGAGCGCAGATGACACTCTTTTTCCTTGTTATAAATAGGAGCAGGATTCGTAGACAAAACGGGTCGGCAACTGGAAACACACCGATAGCAAATAGCAGGCGATGCGGGAACTAAACTCCACGTCGGGGCGATGAGGCAACTCCTCGCGTCCTGCTTTAAACCCGGCAGCTCCTCGTGACCAAGCCAGGTCCCGCCCCCTCAGACGCCGATCGGCCATCACAATGTGCTGGCACCTGACCAGCCAGTGGCACAGAACCATGCCCAGACCCCCCAGGGGGCGCAGCAGGGGCTAAGGACGTAACATTATCGTCTCCATTTTAACCTCAACTATGGAATGGGCCTTCTAATGGCCCTGGTAAGATTACATCAGCATTGGAATAGGGCCCTTGAAGGCCAAGGTTGCTGACCAATGCTGTAAATCTTTCACAACAGCAATATACAGTGGTAATCCACATCAAACTAGTTACTATATAAAGAGGTACCTTGGAATTGACGTTAAATATGTCAATATTTTCTGGAGGACAACTTCAGGGACTTCACTGAAAGTGGCATTTTCTGGAAATGTGATGATCCAGTTGTCTTCTTTCCCACGGCCACCTTAAAGGTTCAGATGAGAAGATAATTAATTTTTAGAATATTCTCATGATGATAAAATGAAGAAAAATTGTTATCTGACATGGGTCCCCATGTTTTGACTATTAGCAAGGCAACAGGCTGGCATCCGGATAAAATCTTCTTGATGGCATCAAGCTACAGATTACATCTAAAACATGCATTACCTGGCAAAAAAAAAGGCTTCACACACTTTAATATTTTGTTGGAGCGCCTTTGAGCCATTTGCTTTGATTACAGCACGCATTTGTGTTGCCATGGCATCGTTTTGATAAGTTCATGCAATGTCACCACATTTATTTCTGTACAGAGTTCCATTAATTTGTCTCCAAGATCTACTATTGATGACGGGAGAGTCACAGCGCTGGATAAAGTCTTCTCCAGCACATTATCCCAAAGATTCTCAACGAGGTTAAGGTCTGGACTGTGAGGGGGGCAATCCATGTGTGAAAATAATGTCTCATGCTCCCTGAACCACTGTTGCGCAATTTGAGCCTGATGAATCCTGGCATTGCCATTTTGTAATATGCCTGCAGTGCCATCAGGTAAGAAAAAAACCATTGATGGAAAACCTGCTCATTCAGTATATTCAGGGAGTCACATGACCTTCTTTTTGCCAGATGAAACATATTAATCACTGCAGCATAATTATCCAAAGGAAGGCTTGCACGTACAGTATATGCTTAGTTAAATCCAGGTGGTGACTTTTTTTGACTCAGGCAGCGTATACATGCAGTCAAGATATTAACGCATTGTTTTGCCATTTTGGAGGACACTTTACGATCTATACATGTGATAGAGTTGTAAAGTCTTCTCCAGCACAATATCCCAAAGATTTTCAATGGGGTTTAGGTCTGGACTGTGCAGTGGCCAATACATGTGTGAAAAGGAGGTTTCCTGCTCCCTGCACCACTCTTGCACAATTTGAGCCTGATGAATCCTGGCATTGTCAACTTTGGATCTCAGATACTAAATATCTTTACGATAACCTCACTTTCTGTGGCTTGCTTAGTAATACTGAAATAAATTGGACTCATCTAGAACCCTACTATTGTTAACAGCTGCCCTGTAAGTATTAAATATTTAGATGCATAAAAAATATATATGATCGCGTTATGTGAGAAATTGCTTTACAAGCAGAATACATAAAGCTCTAATTTTTGCTTTAAATACTAAGAAAAATACAAATTTGTCAAACTTTCCCTTTTTTGCACAAACACTGCAATAAATAAATGTTTTTTGTTTAGTTAGAAAAGCATTGTGGGGAATTCACCATCGTGCGTGCTTTAGAAATGTGTGCAAGAATTCACTGTTTTCTTTTTAAGAAAGCATTTTCCATATAACAGGTAAATCACAGGTGTATCTGCACTGAAAAACCAAGAAAGGGAAAACGAATTTGTTAAATAAAAAAATAAAATGGGGGTAATGAGTGGGTTGCCTGCCGACATCCTAAAAAGGTAAGGCATTACATGCATCCTGCGGATTTGAGTCTAGGAAGAAGGTCACTGTGTACCCGACCCTACAGCCCATTTCAAATATAATTATATTCCAATAGGATAATAAGAGGAATCAAAGCAATCTTGCATCCGTGGAATGCACAGTATGACTAATATAGCAGCAGTGAGGGAAATAAGCAATTGATAATGGATGTACAATTTCATACCTTTTGGGGCCATTTATCAAATCTTTTCTGCAAAACTGGAGCGTGACAATTAGAGTTAATTCAAAAATCTAATTATCTTGATGATGGTCCTGCATTTTCCTTCTATTTTAGTGCTCGCAGCAGACAGACGTGAGAGCTGACATCCATGAATTCACAAAATGTCACTTTGTATAAAAATAATAATAATAATATATATATATTTTTTTTTTTTAAGAATAAGGGACAGCACATTTCATGAGCCAAACACATTAATCTGTCAATGGAAATGTTGAAAGATTATTAAATATTAGAAATATACAGTTTTAAACATATCTACAGCTCCGATCTATTAACTCATTTATGCAATTATATTTATAAAAGGTATTTTTGAGAATTTCAATTAAAAGTTATTTTCTAGCTTTTTGTAATGGGCTGTATGTAAATAAATGACATTAGACACATCCAGTGGGGGAAACCTTATATGTTTCTCTAAATATCAGTGATGTTTTATTAAGCACTAGCCATCTGACTGCACCCGTCGCTGCCGCATAATGCGAAGGGTATCACTTTGCCAAACAGTTTACAAGTTCAGAGTGAGGATTTAATTACATAAAAGCACAGGGGAGCAGAGAACAACATCACAGTACTCACCGGAGAGAAAAGCGAGCTCTTTCATCAAGAGATCTGTGATATCTCTCGCGTAGACGGGGATAGAGGTTTCTATAAAACAAAACAGAAGAATGTCACCGTATCTGGTTAATGAAAACAAAAACAAACAAAAAACTCGACATTACAAATAAATAACCAAAAAAACTACTTTGGGAGACATTTGGTAACATGGTTGAGTCATTTGGGCTGCATGCCAACTGTAGAAAGCGCGCCACTTCTGAGCATCGTTGGGTGTAAAGTGACATACCAGGAAAAGTTGAGTTGTGAACAACGGCACAGAAATGGAAGTGTTTGGAAGTGTGCGTGTGAACTGCTGTGGAGGCCACCAGTAACAGTGCAAGACCTGCAAGCAATCTGGAGTAAGTGTGACAGACCCTTTCTGTTATTGGGCTAATCTGCCTCCTCAGGGGTGTATCTTTTGCATAGCCCAACCAAGCCTGAGCCATCGGCAGCAGAGACTGGAGAGAGATGCATTTTGTCCCCCAATACCCTTTCATTTAGAGTTTTGGTATATTTGGGTTGTGCAGGTGTGTAACAGAGCCACAAAACTCCCAGCAATGAGTCTCCGAGTTGTAATAAATGATATTAGAAACCACGTTGACTGAATAAGTTTTTTCCTTTTGATTTAAATAATATTTTTGTTGCCATAAACAACCCCGATAGTTCATGCATTGTGGTCTTAATTTTATATTCACGCTCATTAAGTCGCCTACTGATGACCGGGTCGGACTCCGGGAGACAAAAAACACACAAAAAATACGCAACACATAACTGTGGAATTATATATATATTTATTATATATAGGCAACAGCTAAAACTCCACACTAAAAACCCACCATAATGACAAAACAATTTTAATAACAAAATAAAACAATAATCCAGTGCTGAAAGAGGACTCCCCACACCTCCAAACCAACCAACCACCAAAAATCTTCCCAACTCCCAACCATCTGACCAAAGTAATCCTAACTAAAAAGGAACCCCTAGCCAGCACTGCCTACAAGCCCCCGCCGTGACAATGGAGCCCAACAAAAATACTATACTAAACGAAAAAAACCAACCCAACCTGAATTAAATAAAAAAGGGGGGAGGGTGGGGATTTCCACCGCTCTACCTCAGGAGAAAAAGGCGCGCAGAGCCTTTCCACACGCGCCTTAAGTACCCTCCTGTCGACTCCTCCCACACCGCTCCCGCTCAATCTCCTCACGCGCTGCAAAACCTTCTAGAAAAATCCTCACTGCGTCCTGGCATCAGAGGCAACTTAAGGGCCTTACGCCCTAGGTGCTTCAGCCCTTATTTATTTGATGTTGGGTATTAGGGCAGCAGTATTGCTTTGGACAGCACCAAGCCTGGATACACCCTTCTCTTGGGCTGCAAAGTTCACTTTCTGATGCCCCCGCGAAGACACGTCTCAACCCCTGTCCCAGGTCATACCTCCTAATGTCGGGAGGCATGCAAAACCACTAGCTGTGAGGGTGTGTAACACCCACACCAGAACACTTGACACAAACACTGGATTGTAGAATTATATTTTTGAGGACCTGGGAACAAATGCTCTGTAAAAGGGTCTCGTCCTCATGAAATGCTCTGAAATATATGAATACGATTCTCACTGTCATAAAGCACAATGCATAAAAATGTCAGAAGAAAAAAGATGTGCATGTGAATACTTTTCCTGTAACAAAGCATCATTTGAAAGTTTCATTACTCACCTGACATCTTTTTTTTTTTTTTGCTGTATCATGGGACTCAGCCTACCAGTGATGGAGCACCAGGTATGCCTCCTCTAACCCAGTGAGCAGTTGTGAATCCCTATGGTTTACATCCGGTGAAGGCAACCTTGGCCCTTCAGATTGTTTTGGAGCTACGTTTCCATTGAGTATATTCTAATCTAATGAGTGGCTGAGCATCATGGGAGATGCAATTCCAAAATAACTGGGGGGGGCAAGGTTATCGACACCTGGTTTTCATACATGCTGTCCTATAAATGCATAGAGACCATTTTGTCCACTCATACATTTGACATTGCTATAATATCCCCTACCTTGGAGCAATGTAGAAGTTCCATCAACAGTATTCAGTATAAATCACATCATGTGTTTCTGTTCCAGTCACATAAACAGATAATAAGACAGTACTCACACACATAGGGGCAGATCTGCTCCATGGTGCGCTCAGTACCTGGGGTTGCCACTCCACAACAAGATACACAGAATAATAAAAACAAGTACCAGCACTGGTGGGATCCATGTATTGTCTTTATTATAGGGTCTGGAAAAAATCAGACAGGTTGAAACATCGCAGACGCTCTGCTGTGTGCAGGGCCACCATCAGAGCATTATGGCCCATGATGTGTTCAGGGGCTTGCTGCCTGATAGAGGCCACCCTGGTGCTCCACCTGACCCCACCCAAACACCTGTCCTTGCTTCATAGGGGAGGTTAAAAGAGTACTTTAGAGCTCCTTCCCACATGAGCCAGGAACCAGGCCAGACTTTCAGACGTTGATTCCCCCAACACAATAAGCAGGAAGGATAGGGGTTGATAGCTTGTTGTTGTGTATCTTTGTGTAAGTGGTGTGCGAATGTTGTGCATGTGAGTGCGTTTGAGTGATTCAGCTTTTGTGAGAGCTCGTGTGAGTGGTTCACCTTGTGTGTGAGCTCGTGTGAGTGGTTCAGCTTGTGTGTGAGCTTGTGTGATTGGTTCAGGTTCTGTGTGAGCTTGTGTGATTGGTTCAGGTTCTGTGTGAGCTCGTGTGAGTGGTTCAGCTTGTGTGTGAGCTTGTGTGAGTGGTTCAGGTTCTGTGTGAGCTCGTGTGAGTGTTTCAGCTTGTGTGTGAACTCGTGTGAGTGGTTCAGCTTCTGTGTGACCGGTTCAGCTTCTGTGTGAGCTCGTGTGAGCTTGTGTGAGTGGTTCAGGTTCTGTGTGAGCTCGTGTGAGTGTTTCAGCTACTGTGTGAGCTTGTGTGAGTGGTTCAGCTTCTGCGTGAGCTCGTGTGAGCGGATCAGGTTCTGTGTGAGCTTGTGTGAGTGGATCAGGTTCTGCGTGAGCTTGTGTGAGCGGATCAAGTTCTGCGTGAGCTTGTGTGAGCGGATCAGGTTCTGCGTGAGCTTGTGTGAGCGGATCAGGTTCTGCGTGAGCTTGTGTGAGTGGTTCAGCTTCTGTGTGAGCTCGTGTGAGCGGTTCATGTTCTGTGTGAGCTCATGTGAACGTTTCAGGTTCTGTGTGAGCTCCTGTGAGTGGTTCAGGTTCTGTGTGAGCTTGTGTGAGTGGTTCAGGGTCTCTACGGTCATCAGAATCATTGCGCTCTCACTCTCCCAGCACCAGATTACTGTGCGGGAGATGCTATGAAGTGTGTGCTGGATGCACTAGGGATGTGGGAGGGACATCATCTCAGATGAAGGGGCACGGCGGCTGTATGCTATATTACTGCTGGTACTTTTTTATTGTTCTGTGGCTCTGTTCCAAAAAAAGTTATTCTCATTGACTCCACAAAATAAAATATTAACAAAAATAAAGCCTTGAATCATAAATATCCTGTTTACATTTTCTTCCGCTTGCCTCGCCTAAAATTTAAAATACATCTACAAACAGCGGTTATGAAACGATTTATATTTGATCAGGTAAACAGTCTGTAGAAAAGACTCAGAAACATGAAAAATACCTGTGTATACTATTTAATAAATAAATAGAATGCCTGTCATCATGATTAATGTAGTTAAATAGCAAAAGTGCCACATCAACATTAAATGAGGTTAACACCCTTTTTTTCTTTTCAACATAGTATGTGATTATTTCTAGGCTGGTCATATCTCGAAGTCTAACATGAAGGTCAGATGATAAAATAGTCTGGGAATAAAGAATTCTTTATTATTCAACCATTGAACAGCCTACTGTACAGAAAAAAATAACTCACAATTCTGCATTGCAGAACTGCCACACAATAAAATGGGGAATTACCTGACTAAATGACCTATTTGTAACTGGAGAATGTTCGTTCGTATTTGTGTTCCCAAGGAAGTTAGACTTTCCCAAGAAATGTGATGAGTGGTTTTAATTTGTGCCTCCTGGATTTCTGTACCCTGAGATGGAGTGATTATTGCACATTTTGTGAGTTTGTAGTTAGTTTTGTTGTGACATATCCATTTTAAAAGTGCTGCACTAGCTCTTTCTTCTATATCATTTAAAAATTTTGCTACAGTTTCCAGTAGCGTCTGCTAACAGTATTTAGTGGAAAATCCTTTATATCAAACAGGATTCCATTTGGATTGTTGCACCATTGCATTCTGATTTTAGAGTATGTTATTTTTGGTGCATACAGGTGTTCCTTAACATTGTGCTGCAATAGTTGATTATCGCAGTTTTTACCCATGCACAGCGTGAGGGCATCATAGACAGAGCGACAAAAGGGAAGTAATTCACGATGGAATACGGAAGTGGATTAATCGGAATGGAAACCGGGCTCACAACGCTTCTCTCGCCCTTTCTCTTTCATATTGAATTTAAGCAGGCATGGGATAGGCATAAGGCTATCCTAAACAAAAGATAAATCCAGGTAAAGTATCCATGTAATTGGGCAGACTAGATGGGCCGAAAGGTTCTTATCTGCCGTCATTTTTCTATGTTTCTATGTTTCTATAAATCCAGGTAAAGTATCCATGTAATTGGCAGACTAGATGGGCCGAAAGGTTCTTATCTGCCGACATTTTTCTATGTTTCTATGTTCTATAAATCCAGGTAAAGTATCCATGTAATTGGGCAGACTAGATGGGCCGAAGGTTCTTATCTGCCGACATTTTTCTATGTTTCTATGTTTCTATAAATCCAGGTAAAGTATCCATGTAATTGGGCAGACTAGATGGGCCGAAAGGTTCTTATCTGCCGACATTTTTCTATGTTTCTATGTTTCTATAAATCCAGGTAAAGTATCCATGTAATTGGGCAGACTAGATGGGCCGAAAGGTTCTTATCTGCCGACATTTTTCTATGTTTCTATATTTGTGGAGCACCAGAAGTGATAAGGAACACTGTAGAACGCACATCAATCCCATGCCAGCTTCAGTGTTCGACTCGATTTGGAGCAAGACTATTTAAAAGCGGACAGTAAGAACGGACTCTTGAATGACTGAGGAAGGCTTTATGCGAAATGCGTCTCAGCAGAACATTTGACTCCATTGTTTGGAATTTTTTAAGTATTATCTTTTGCTTTATTAACACTTTCGCACAGTGCATGAGCACTACTACACAGGACTAACGTTTATATTGTTGATATTGTGTAAATTGTAGTTTTGACACTTGACTTTGTGCCACTGGACACTCTTTTTTTGTATTTATTAAAAAATGGTGCTACTTATCATGAACAAGACTTCATAGCATCAAACGGCTTGCACTTGCAGATGTAGTGAGAACACACAAAGATCAAACTGTTATTCAATATCCATTACTCTTTAATACCCATGATCTCCACCATTGGCAAACATGGGCTGTCAAACACACCTGCTAGATCTCCTTATATACAGTTACAACTTTGACACGCACAACAAAGTGTAAAATGCCGGAGACTGATCATAACATTGTGATTCTGCCACCTCTGCTATATACTGTATACTCGAAGAACCCCTCTCTCACAAACTAATTCAGCTTCAGGGTTTTATGGAATAAAGTCCTAATGGTAGAGTATGTATTATTAGTTACATTGTTCAAATCCTAAAAAGATAAAGCAGATATTCTTCATGATGGAAAATTATAATGTATGAACAAAGATAAAGCGTAGTTCTGGATGTTATTAGATATAGACAGACATTAATTAAAGGGAGGAAATGTAAAATCAAGGGGTACATCACCTGTAATTCCACTTATGTGGTTTACTTGTTGAAGTGCCCCTGTGGATTAATTTATGTGGGTGAAACCACACAAAAGGTTAAAAATCGATTCATCAGACATTAGAACGAAAAAGATAGATCTTCCAATCCCAGAACATTTCATACGTTGTGGACATGACATCTCACAATTACGCTTTCAGGTTATTGATCAGGTACCTAAATTGACAAGGGGGTGGGGATAGAGAAAAACTACTAAGGCTAGGGTCAAACAAACGCATTATTCGCAGCGACCATCAAAAAGTGCGTCCAAACGCATTGACGTATTTTTTTCACGGAATGCGCGAAAACGATCATACGATGCACATTTTTATGTGTGATTTTTTACGGATTGTCAATAAAACTCTTTTTGCATCTGGACATTATGTTGGCTGGACATGAGCAGCGTCTGACATCTCCTAATCATGCAAACACGCTGCTATGCCGCCGCAGCGCACTCTGTACGTCAGTACTAGCGGTTCTGCGTTCTCGAAAAAATGCGTTAATTTTCCACTTGCGTTGCACGGCCGGACTTTCATGCGGCCGTACTTCGTATATTGGCCGTCATTTGCTGCTACTGCGGCCGTGATTAAGTGCGCGTAGACGCACGTTAAAAATGCGCTAGTCTGACCCCAGTCTTAAACGTAGAGAACTATATTGGATTTATCATCTCAATGCGCTTTCCCCACATGGTCTTAATAGAGAATCAGATTTCTCTTCATTTCTATAGATGCCCTGCTTTTGAGACAAGATATATACATTAGTGTATGTCTTTGTAATGTTTTACAATTTTTACGTGTCATAAGACATTTTTTGATCTTTTGCAGATATAGGAGAGAGTAAATAAACTTTTGGGAATAGCAGTGTAGCTGTAATAGTAAGATGCTCCATTTGTAGATCTTTAACATTTGTTAAAATGTTAACAAATTTCCTCATTGGCGAATCCATGTCTACTTTCTGGTGCATAATTAATATTCATTAATAAATAAATCTTATGATAATAAAATTAATGTGCATTGTTGCAATAATAAAAGAACCAGCATTTAGACAACTATGTTTTTAATCACTGGGTTAAGTATACACAGACTGTTTACAATGATTGATTGATTGTTCAATTGATCTGTGGTACTATTTATGTTCAGTCAATGGTGTTGTAATTTAGGCTTGACAAAGACCAGCTGTGGTCGAAACGTCGCGTATTCTTTTGGTGTTGGAATAAATCCACTTTGAATTTACCTGGACTCGAGTTTATTTTATTTTTTGACTACTATTGGTCTGGACAGCAAGAGACCTTTACTCCATTAATCCATCGAAGGGTATGGTACTCAAGCTACAATTTTTTAACGAAAGGGAAACCCTAGGCACTGCAACAGCAGGAGGCAGTTTGCATTAAATGGTCACCATGACAGGAGTGTTCCCCCACCTGCTCCAGGGGTCCTGACTCCTGAAGAGCCGATTCAGCTTTCCGAGTGTGGGGGATTCCTAGCGGATCTGCTTCCTGGGAAAAGGCCAAGGATTGAAGTCGTCCATTCTCGGCTGTAGCCAATGCCTATCATTGTCCTCTTCCTGGACGCTGGACAGCTGCGGCTCCTGCAGAAGAACTCGTTTTTCTGTTATGGATCGGTTAGATAATAGGAGAGTATTATACTTACCGTCACAGGCAGATCCAGAGAGGGAGGAAGAGGGCATGAGCCCCCATTTCAGCGGAAATCCCTTTGTAGAAGATACAAAGGTAATTTGGACACCTGTATCTCTGGCTAAAGACATCTTGGCGCAGTCAAGTGAGATGTCATTGGAAAGGTCAGAGCCCGGCCTTTTCGATTTTATCAGAGATGATCATGTTCATTGTTTTATATCAATTTTGGTTAAATTTGCATATTTCCTTACAAACATGCTGGAACGGGTTCTCCTTTTCTGCCTTTTTCTTCTAAAGCGTGCCCCTTGGAATATATAACCACAAAAGGATTGGATGATAAAATGTGGGAAAATAAAATTGACATAGTTTAAAAGACTGAACTCTGAATGGAAACGTACCGGTTTTAGACATTTTGTGATTATTGCTTGGTGATGTGACATGACATATACACAAAATAATGATATATTTTGAATTTGCTGAGTCTTCTGATAAAAATGATAAATAATTTGTTTGGGTCCTGTTATAAACACATGACATAAATATGGCTTAAATGTCATGAGCAAAAAAATGGTCAAATCTAGATCAGCACAGGGGGTGAAATGGCTCAGAAGCAGATGAGTTCACCTCTATGTATCTAACCTCTATGTATCTAACAAGACTATTTCCTAGATACACTCGAAATTTATATACCTATATAGTTTGCTTGCTTTATGTCCAAACCTGTGTGTGCATATCTGTATGTGTATGGCTCTGGAGAATATATTGTTGTCTATAAAGCTATGTTTGTGTATGTATCTTTTTGTGTGTATATGTATGCTCTTTCGTATGTGTATACATCTGTGTATGTATCTGGGGGCTTACCTCCCAAATATGTATCCTTCCCGGTAAAATACTTAATAAATAAATGTCCTTATTTTGGTCCCAGATCTTTCTGTCCCTCTTCTTTCCTTATGTCCCTCCTCTATATATTCAGAGAGTGCAGGTGTATAGCAGAGCTACAACACCATGAATCCCCTAGCAATGTGTCTGTAAACTACATTAGCAGATCTATTCAATAAAATATGAAACTCAGGAGAACTGGCAGACGATAAAAAATCTAGACCAAATAGCCGATTTGGAAAGTGAGATAAATGGGAGAATTTTTCTGGTTTGGCTATTTTGACCTAGAATTTTTCACTTCTCCAGTCATTCTCCCGAGTTTCACCTTTAGTGAATGGACCTGTAGAAGTTGATGCTCTGTGTAAATACAATACTTTGCTTTTGTTCTAAATTACATTTATATTGACAAAAATTAATTACTCTAGTTTGTGATGCCATCCAAAAAGTCTGAGAATCGACTAGTTTCTGAACCTTCCTACAGCGGCTTCCCTATGGTACTTGTGTAAGTGTATAATTGTGCTATGTATGTGTTTGTATCTTTGTAACATACGCCTGTCGCGGTTACGGTGAATCAAGTACAGAATTGGTAGAGTGCCCCCCAAATTTTTGTTGGTCTGGATTTACCTCTACCTACGTAAGGATTAAAATGGGAGGGGGTTAACGTTTAACCCATCAGGAACCCCTTTTTCCTCTTTTGTTTAAATTGGTTTACAGGTTCAGGCAAATACTAAATATTGTGTATCTGACACTTGCTGGTGGAGTCGACAAGATAAATGGATGGCAGCCAATTAGTACTACTACTAAGTATCACTGGGAGAAAGAAATGGCGGTAACCGAGATAGATATCAAATACAAAATAGTACACAATAAAATGAATACAGAGTGCAAAAATCTAACGATTCGGTCACAATATGATAGCATAGAAAAGACAACGATAATATCCTGTTTCCTGTTTTAATGCTGGATTATCCCTTTAATTTGTGGAGGTCATGAAAGTAATTTAAAGATTTTGCTGTAAAGTTCCAATTGAAACCAGCATAAAGAACAACAGGAAACGTCACATTCACACAATGATAACTATGTATAGTATAATCTAGCTGCGTGAGTGAATACTTACACGAGTCTATGAGATATTAACTCAGCTGCTACAAGAGTCACATAATGACTTTCAGAAGAATTTATGAGACTCCCACAGTCTATAAAAGCTGTTTAGAAAAGTTACAGAATTATGAGCTTTTCAATAAACTCCCCAGAAATAATTTGTATAGTTACAAATCCACATATAACCCGTATTCAGAATTATTTTGCATGGAGGGAAAATAGCAGTATTAGGAGTGCGAGTAATCAACTTCTTATTTAGGTTTCATTTCAGAACATGGAATTTGGTTTATAGAAACTGTATTCAGGCAAACAGATGTCACGTATCTAATACTCTGCTGCGGAGCTTCAGAATATTGACCAGACAAGCACAATTATTAAAAAAAGATGAAAGAAAACCACAAAACCAAAACGATTTTTCACTTAAAGACACCAAGGGCCCTGTTCCCTTGTTGGTGCTAAAATGCGTCATCTGTGCCTACAGGTTTCCAGGTAGCGTCCCCATTTTAGCCCCATATTCCGGGGCAGGAGCTAATTCAGCAGCCTGCCCCGGAACACAGCGATACCCTCAATGATACTCACCGTAGCGCTTCCACGCCCCCACAAGTATCGTCTCCTGGAGTCTATAGGACTCCGTGGAGGGTTGTACTGCCGGGCCGCAAGATTGTGCAGCATCGCGGAGTGATCTGGAAGGGAGATTGGATACTATTTGGTCCCAGTCTCACTCTGCTCCTGGTGGCCAGAAGTGGCAGATCGGGTCACCGATTTCACCGTGGGATGAGCGTGGGATGAGAGGCGAGTATCTGATTTATGGGAGGGGGGGTTAGCTGGTGCTAATGAATTCTGCAGAAGCGCAATCAGCACCAGGTTCTGGGTGACGGGAAAATCTATTTTTTTCCATTCAGGCACTTTAAAACTCTAAAGTGGCCAGGATGTGTAGAGAGGCCCTTTGAGCCTGAGTCTTCAAAGAAAGAATCCAGCTTCCAGCCCTGGAACTTACATGCCAATCCGCATTTATCCTTCTGAAGTTGAAACCCAAGTTGAATTTTATGGTAAGGGTTTGGAGTCATGATAAATTTATGGGACGAGGTATTTGTGGTGGGTTATAATTTGAAATGATGGAAGAGAGTGGTTGAGTTCTGTGAGGGGTAGATGATACTTAGATGGCAGGTGCTTAGGGATCGGTGCCATTGGAGGAATGCTATAGTACAGGGCTCAAAATTTCAAGTCCCAAGCTAGCCAGGCCTTGTGAGAGTTACTCACCAACAGTTGTCCCACCTTACCCGTACCCTGTCCTTATCTCTGCCCCTAAGCAGCACATCCTCTTAAATTATCTTATGAAATGATACTGTTAAGTGTTTTATTCAGAATAAAGTTACAAAAATAAATAACAATATTAATACCCAGACACAGACCCGAGATACAGCCAGAATATGCAGCACAAACTTTCTTGTGCTGCCTGTGTCTTGCATTCCCACTCACCCACACTTAATTTCCACTTGCCAAATGCGAGCACGCGAGTTGAAATTTTGAGGCCTGCTATAGTATACCAACCTAAAATATATCATATGTTACAGGAGCCTTAAACTATGAGATTTAGCCTCCTGCCAGTAACTAGGCTACCTTCAAGTCCAAATTTTGCATTAGGTTTCTCTTCCCTTGGAAAAGCAACGGTCAGATTAATACATCACTTAATCTTATGGGGTATACAGAGGTGAAGATCCAGAGGTCCAAAAGACCCCTGCCACCACTGTTAAGTTATACCCCCTTCTCTGCTGGAGCTCGGGGGGGCTTTTTGATGTCATGACTCGGCAGGCTAGGAGAAACCACTTGGCTCGGCCTGACCCAGTGTGGGCTGATAGCCGCTGGTAGAAGGACCTATCCATTGTGGAAGTGACAAAAAGGTGAGTGGTTTTGATCATGTCTCCTACACGTCATCTGCATTTAAGCTTGATTGTAACGTGTGGGATACATTGTCTGCAGCAAAAACTTTACTGGGATTCATAGGTGTGCCGAGGCACACTCTAATGGGTGAAGAGGTCCTCCATCACCTCCTACATTGACATTTTAGACATCCTTATCTGGGCCATGATGAATAGCATAAAAGCTGACTGTATCTCTGCTTACAGGCTTTCTATTTCTAATGTGCATTTTTGTGCAAAATCTGCTAAATATAAGCATACAGTTAATAAATGTACCATCGGTGCACACCCTAATGTAACGGGCTGCGCACGCCAGTACTGGGATGTCAAGTATCTAAGTTAATAATGCGAATGCACAAGATTACGATGGTGAGGAGGGTTCCACCCGAAAGGATCTAAAAGACAAAAAGAAGTTACACTGAAGAGGGAAAAATTTAGGAATTTACTCTTTTATTTTTCTCTATTCTTATATATAGTATAAATTTGCTTTGTTTCTTTTTTTTTATATTCCTGTACTGAGAAACACAGATTTGCTAAATATAGACCAAAATAACCAGGCTAAAACAAATGCTGTACAGGGGGGTGGGGGGAATCGTAACATCAAAGCCTTTTTTTTGGATCTGCAATGTATATCTCGTAATTTAGCGAATTACCCCCCGAGTTTGTTTGTATCTTCTAGTTCCATTCTGCCATATTTTATAATAAATGATTCAGCAGCCGTTGAACCTGTATTGTTCAATGCAGTTCTGTGTCTAATCACTTTAGGCATGACAAAAAGCAGGTGGTTTTCTCTAAAGATGTCAGACAGTCGTGTGTGCATGCGCTTCTAAAAAGAAATAGAAAAAAAATAAAAGCTGCCATTAGATGCTATAATTCAATATTTGCCCTCGTGTTCCGCCTGTCTACGCATTCAGCAGTTCAGCTCTAGTCGTAAACTAGAGGCAGCATTAACGGTGACGAGTCTTAAAGCAAGACAAAAGCCAAAATAAAATATTGATGAGAGAGAGTCGTGCCGTGAACAATACCTACCAGATCTGGATCCCGTGACTTTCCCAGGTGTCTCCAAAAAGATACAGTAATAATTTGTCCATGTGAAAGAAAAGCACAAATATTTATTAAACAGGACGAAAAATAATTCCAATTAGATTTTTTATGACAGGCACAGATGCACCTGGAATTATCTATGTGCACATAGAACAGAAGATAAAAAAGTGTGAACGACTAAGGCTAGGGTCAGACTAACGCATTTTTCGCGTTGTCCGTGAAAAAGTGCGTTCGAACGAATGGACGTGTTTTTTCACGGAATACGCGATAGCGGTCATACGATGCGCATTTTCGTCCGTGATTTTGTACGGATCATCAATAAAACCCTTTTTGCGTCTGGACGTTATGTTGGCCGGACGTGTGCAGCGTCTGACGTCTCCTAATCACGCAAACACGCCGCTATGCGGACGCAGCGCACTCGGTACGTCAGTAGTAGCGGTTTGACGTTCTAGAAAAAATGCGTTCGTTGCCACTTTCATTGCGCGGACGAACTTTCGTGCGGCCGTTCTTCATATGCAGCCCCGCATTGGACGTCATTTGCTGCTAGCACGGCCGTGATTTTGTGCGGATAAACGCACGTTAAAAATGCTTTCGTCTGACCTTAGCCTTAGGCGAGGGTCAGACGAGCGCATTTTGTACGGACTGTGCGTCCGTGCAGTACGGACGTACTTTCTGACTGACAACAAGGTAGTGGCCACACAGTCCGTTTTTTTTAATGACGTATTTTATGACTGATGTAGCAGGGAAAATAAATTACAATGAAAAAACATTCTGTCCTTCAAAAATGCTGGACGTATAAATGCAGTCCGTCTGACTACGTTCCATCACTCACACACAAAGCTACACGGACGTTGCAGATATGGCGCACTCCGCACGTCCGTTTTAGCAGTATTACTTTCTTGCCTAACCTGCGTCCGTTTACCAAGTCCGTCATGCATCTGCACTTCCGTGCGGACGCACTTCGTGTGTGGGGCTCCATTGGTCAGAATGCTATGCTGCCACAGACGTACAAATGTGCGGCAACACGGACGTCATAACTGCGCTCGTCTGACCCCAGCCTTAAAATAAAAAAGAAAAAAATCCCACTCTCTTCTGCTGGAAGCTGTTGTTTATATATCGAAATCAATACTTTATATTATCCATAGGTAAAGTTCAAAATTGTGTAAAGCCTCCATTACCCCAAAAGTGCTAGATAAAGCTGCAAAATAGAAATGGTCATGCTTTACCCAGGTAATCTTCAGATTGACCAACTCCACTTGGGTAAAGTTGATTTTTAGGGTTGGCCATGGATTCAAAGTTACAAGTATTTATAAAGTGCCAACAAGTTCCGTAGCGCTGTACAATGGGAGAGGCAGAATAACAAATATACATACAAGCTAAAAAACACAGAACAGTAGGAGAGAGGGCCCTGTTCGAGAACTTACAAAATGAGAGGAGAGGGGTGACACACTAGGTGAGGGTGAATAGAGAACAAGACGTAGCAGGGGTGCATGTGGGCTGGGTGGGAAGATGGAGCAAGAAATGTACAATGGGGGATTATGAAGCGTGCTGATAGGCTTCTCTAAAGTAATGCGTTTTCAGAGACTTCTTGAAGGACTGAAGAGAGACAGGGAGAGTAATGATGCAGGGGAGGGAGTTCCTAAATCTACAGACCATATGAAAAAGGGAATGCATCATTATTATTTTTATTATTCATGATTAGCATTATTATTTATCAATGTATCGTTATTTATCAAAGCTAAAATGTAACGCATGAAGTGCAAACCCATCTGATAAGATTGTGTCACATTCTCAGCTCTACAATGTTCTACTACAAAATTTTGTATCGAATATATCCTCTGTGAAGGATGGTGAGAATTTAGAAGATTGGCTTCAATAATAAATAAAAATAAATTTATACTCCAAGTATAGTTCTAGTTGCGCCCGCCCCCCCCCACCAACATGATTTCTTATTCTAGAATCATTGTGCGTCTACCATCATTTTATGAACATTTCACCTGTTCTTCTCTCAATGCTTTTGCTCTGGTATCTATTATTCATTCGTGGGATGTATTTATAGAAGAGAACATTTTCTCCACACCATGCAGGATAGATATATAATAACCCTGACTATAATTTAGACGCCATTTACAGCCAGAGCTGCAAGAATTAAAAGAAATGTGACTTTTTCACACAGTATATTCACTAAACTGAAAACCAGGTTTGTGTAGGTAGGTGTGTAAGGATGTCGTAACAGCTTTTAAAAATAATGTATTCTCCATTAAAAAAAACAACTCTCCAAATTTTAAAACCTAAAATATACAAAAATAATGGAATAGAGCACATCAATACTTTATAACATGCAATACGACGGAGGGATGATATGCTGCCGCTTTTCTTATTTGAATATAAGACAAACTGAAAACAAATAAATGTTGTGACAAGAATGCTTTGCAAGTTTTGACAACATGTTAATTACACATTTGGGGTAATTGGTGGGCAGCTCCCGTATTCATCACGCCAATAAACATTGGGCAAACACAACCATATCAATAATTATAAACACTTTGTTAACTAAATCAACTTCTTACAGAAGGGTGATCCGACCGGATAACACAAATGAAAAAAAAGAAAATAAATGTTTTTATACAACGGGAAACCAGTATGTGTTGCACTTGAAAAGCATGTTAACTGGAAAGTATATCTGAAACATCAACTACTAGAGGATTGATGCACTAACCACTGAACCAGCAGCTTATCACATGACACTACCATTCATTTAACACTTTCATCATCAAAAATACTTTTACATAATTTTGTACTGAAAACCATTGAAAACCTAAGAAGAAAACGTGAATCCACAACTTCTTTAAAACAGGACACACGTTTTCCCTGCAGACAAAACAAAACTCTCACTTAGACCTCACCATCACCCAGTATAACTGCAGAGGACCTGGAAGGAGGAGCCCCCTACCCACAATGTAACATATTGTTCAATAAACTTTATTGCTGCATTAATCAGAGAGGAGAGAATACAGGGAGAGATCTGGGGTCACTCCCTGATGTACAGGGATAAGAGTCAGGGGGCTATGATGACCGAAAATCCCTGTACAGTACAGAGACAAGCAGGGTTATTTAAAGAGAATCGAAAAGCCACCGCACGTTCGATGACTTTTCGTTCTCTTCAATTCGGTGCGATTTGGCGATCCCAATTCAGCGACCCTGCGGTGTATTCAGCAAGCACCACAGGGGATGGTTGGGACTATATTTTTTCTTACGCTGCAGCAGCTGGGGCTACGTAATCTGACTGCGTAAATCTTCAGCTGATGGGATGCTGTCACATTGTGAGGAAGGACCTGGTACACCCATTACTGTAGCATCATCCCTGTCAGTGGAGGTTGTAGTAGGCAATGACATGGCAGGACATATAGTGGGGGTAGAGACAGATGAGGAGGAGGAGGAACTATGCAAAGGGTTGTGCCAACGGGATGTGTGGCAGGTGGTCATATGTCGCCTTTAAGCACGTGGTACCCAAGTGTCTGATGTCTTTCCCAAGCGTGATCCTCTTCCGACATTGCTGCACATGTCATGAAGAGCTCCCAGATAGCAGAGATCCTGGACGTGTGCTGCGAGACAACAGCGCTCTGCAGCTGAGCAGCTCTGACATCTGATGCCTTGGACTGGCTACGGTTGCTCATAGAGGATGTTCTGCCTCATTTTTGTTGTGCCTCTTTCTCCTCCCTTGACCCCTCTGTTCGATCGGGCACCCAGGTGGAGTCAGTGACCTCATCATCGTCATCACCCCCTATCTCCTTGTCACTGGAGCCAACCTCGCAATATGCTGCAGCTGCTGGGGGAACATGAGTGCCAGTTCTTTGTGTGTCACTGGCACCCCCTCCCTCTAGGCTGATTATACTCCCTTCCTCAACCTCAGAGTTTGAATCAGAGCACTGGAGTTGCTGTGCATCCTCAAACAGCACGTCAGTGTCATTGTTGTCAAACAATTCAGCTGACTCCTCCGTGTCTGATAGCGAGGCTACGGCAGGAGTAGCTGTGGACACGGAGGCTGAATTAGATGTTTTGGCAGCTGAGGTGGACTGTAAACCACTACAAGCCTGGTTGGCAGAGGACTCGGAGGGTGAGGATGGCCTGGTTAGCCAATCCTGCAAATCCTCTGTAAGTTGCTGCTGCTTAAGAAGGCCAGCACCAGTTAGAAAGGACAAGTATGCCCCTGCAGAGGATACACCATGTGTACGACGACCAGGGGCACAGCCTTCCGACACAGAGGCTGCTTGCCCTCTTATCTGTGTTCGGGAGCGTCTGCCTGTCCTTTTTGGTCTTTCTGACATGGTGAGTGATATATAGATTAAAGATATACAGAAGTCTGATTCAACTCTGGTATATAGATTAAAGATATTCAGAACTCTGACATAACTCGGCGATTTTACTGATATTTTCCCTGCAAGGCTCCCAATGTCCTCTACTCTCTCTTTCTGATTCACTTCCTCTCCTGTAGGCTGCAACACCCTGATAGCTGGCAACAGTCAGATTCAACTCTCAATAGATAAACAGATGAACTCTGATTAAACTGTGTTATTGTATGGTATCTAGAGTTAGATCAAAGATATACAGATTTTCCAGAACAATGCTATAAGTCAGTGATACACACTGTCCCTGATAGCCTGGCAGTGCTAAGACAGATTCAAATTCCCAGAAATCTCCTACAACTCACTGCAACACACTGTCTCTGATAGCCTGGCAGTGCCAAGACAGATTCTAATTCCCAGAAATCTCCTACAATGTCACGGATACACCCTGACAGAACAATCTCCTCCCCTCTCTGATTCACTCCTGCAAACATACGCTGGGGCTGCAGGCAGGGAAGAAGCCTTATATAGTGTGTTGCGGGACTTAGCTCTGTGAGCCCATGATTGGGCAAAATTTGCCCAATCAGGACTCTGAGCCGTGATTGGCATAGTCTTGCACCTGACCTGTGGTCAGGTGCAAGGCTGTAGCCAATTACAAGCTTCAGGCCAGTGGAAAAGTGCATTGTGGTACATTGTGGGCGAACATGCGGCGATGTTCAGAGTTCGACGAACAGCCGAACGGGCGATGTTCGAATCAAACTCCGAACTTATCCGAACTGAAGGCTCATCCCTACCGAACACTCACTGCAAAACCCAGGCGAATGCACACCGAAACCGGCAAAAACATCTGGATTAGCCGCGCCGAACATGCCAGAGAAACCCCAGCAGGAGCCGATCAGAGCGCAGAGCAGCCACCGGAAAAACCCGACACCGCAGACGAATGGAGTGGAAAAAAAAAAACAGTACGCTTGAATGTTTGAAAAGTGAAAACGCTGTTTGCAAAGAAACTACAGAACGAAAAAGTCTGATATTTACATATAAGATCCAATGAATGATAATAAAAAGGGCTGTTACAGAAAAAAGAAAAAACTATTGAGAAAAAAACGGAAAATAAATTATCGCAAAAAAATCCCGAAAAATGCCTTTAAGATCGTAAAAAAATCTATAAAAGAGACTTTTTTCTGCAGAATATTATAATAAACGGTTTATTAGATATTGACTTAAAACGGGAATATTTTTAACATTGAAGCCTATGGGATTCTCCTGAATAGACCTGCCGAATTAAACCAACGAACGGCGGGACATTTCGGCAACTTTTCACTGCTGGTTTGTGATCTCTGAATAGAAGAAGCATTGCTTCTCTATGGGGAATTCACTGCCCTCGAACAGGCACCGTATGTGCAGGGAATTCGCCAACATTTGGTGAACTGCCTGCTCTCTGAATAGCCGAATGGCCAGGAAAGGTAACCGTACGCTGAATTTCAGCGTTCGGTTACCTTTCGGCCCCAATTTGGATCTCTTTGAATAACCCTGAAGGTGTCAGTGTGATTTCCATACACAGACATTAAGTAGACACATTCAGATATTATTTTGGTATTTTTTTGAAGCTGCATTGCTAATCTCATTATGCTCACTATAAATTTTCATAAACAGGAGATTTGACCATTTTTGTACATGCTTTTATCAGATTTACTGTATTTGACACAATGGCTATTTCTGCTGAATTGCAACAATGAAATGAAATGCATACAGTTGCAAGAAAAAGTATGTGAACCCTTTGGGATTACGTGGAGTTTTGCATGAATTGGTCATAAAATGTGCTCTGATCTTCATCTAAGTCACAACAATTTGAAAAACACAGTCTGCTTAAAATAATACAACACAAACATTATATGTTTTCATGTGTTTATTGAACATAAAATGTAAACATTCACAGTGCAGGGTGGAAAAAGTATGTGAACCCCTAGCCTAATGACTTCTCCAAGAGCTAATTGGAGCCAGAAGTGAGCCAACCTTGAGTCCAATCAGTGTGATATTATTGGATGTGTTGCTGAAAGCTGTCCTGCCCTTTAAAAACACACACCAGTTTTGGGTTTACTGGCTTCAAGAAGCACTGCCTGATGTGAACCATGCCTCGCAGAAAAGAGCTCTCAGAAGACCTACGATCAAGAATTGTTGACTTGCATGAAGCTGGAAAGGGTTACAAAACAGCACTACTGGCAAAATATTCTGTGGACAGATGAAACCAAAATTGAGTTGTTTGGAAAAAACACACAACACTATCAGGGTTATTCAAAGAGATTTGAAAAGTCACCGCATGTTCAGTGACTTTTCGTTCTCTTCAATTCGGTTTGTTTTGCCGATCCCATTTTGGCGACCCTGCGGTGTATTCAGCAAGCACCACAGGGCCCCCGAATTGCAGGGAAAAGCTGCCGCAAACCTGACGAGAACTAACCGCAAAACCCAGCGAATGCACGCCGAAAACCCTCAAAAACATCTGGATTAACCTGCCGAAAACCACAGAAAAACCCGAACAGGAGCCGATCGCAGCCTTTGACACAGCAGAAGAGGCAGTGAATAAATTAGGAAAACAGTTTGTATGAATGTTTGAAAAGTGAAACACTGTTTGCAAAGAACCTACTGAGCGAAAATGTCTGAAATTTACATATGAGGTCCAGGGAATGATAATAAAGAGGGCTGTTACAGAAAAAATAAGTAAACTTAAAAAAAAAAAAAAAAAAAATTGAACTTTTTTTAACCCCTTAAGGACCGAGGACGTACCATGTACGTCATTGCAGCGGGTCTCTCTTAGACCCGCTGACGTACATGGTACGTCCTGCCGTTTTTTGAGCGCTGGAAGCGATCGGATCGCTTCCAGCAGCTCAAACGCCATTGCAGGCTGCCTGGGAGTCCAGGCAGCCGTGCAATGGCGTTTAGAAGTGCGCGGGGCACCATGTGATCGCTCATCCTTGCAATATGCTTACCTGCCGCCGGTCCGTCCGTGATCGCTCCCCCCGAGCGATCACTTCCGGTAGCGGCAGGAAGTACTGAGTGCCACGAGGTATCGTGGCACTCAGTACAAAAACGATCACATCAGTGATCAGGTGCTCTGCTGGGTGCCTCGAGGGATCAAGGCACCCAGCAGAGTAAGAAAAAGTGTAAAAAAAAGTGAAAAAAAAAGTAAAATAAAAAGTAAAATAAAAATAAATAAAATAAAAACTGACGGTTAGGGGTTAGGGTTAGGGGTAGGGTTAGGGTAGGGTTAGGGTAGGGTTAGGGGTAGGGTTAGGGGTAGGGTTAGGGTAGGGTTAGGGGTAGGGTTAGGGGTAGGGGTAGGGGTAGGGGTAGGGTTAGGGCTAGGGGTAGGGTTAGGGTTAGGGTTAGGGCTAGGGGTAGGGTTAGGGTTAGGGTTAGGGTTAGGGGTAGGGTTAGGGTTAGGGTTAGGGTTAGGGTTAGGGGTAGGGTTAGGGTTAGGGGTAGGGTTAGGGTTAGGGTTAGGGTTAGGGTTAGGGCTAGGGTTAGGGTTCTAAGGGCAGGGTCATCTTGGGGCTGAGTGGGATGTTCCTAGCCTGCCTCAGAGAGGCAGGCTAGCAACATCCAATCAGAAGTTAGAAAAAATCAAAATAAAATTTCTAATTTGTCAGGTCAGGTCAATATTTTGTAAATATTGGCTCTGACCTCTGTGATTCTCCCTCCCTCTCCTCACTTGTGTTTTGGTGAGCGAGAGAGAGAGATCAGATTTGACAGGTTAGAGATTTTAGTGAGATTTAGTGAGATTAGAAAAATTGAGGCAGATTTAGAGAGATTTTAGGGAGATTTAGAAGAATTGAGGCAGGTTTAGAGGGATTTAGAGAGATTTAGGTGTTTATTTGTATTTTCTTGTGAAACCCAACGGTTCTTCTAAGAACCAACAATCCGCTTATATATATATATAATAATTATAAAATTTTATAATCTATTATATATAATGTCTGAGAGGGTGTACAGCGCCGAGGAGGCATATGCCATCCTGGCGTCAGAATCTGAGGCATCTGCGTCAGACTCAGACCCTCATTTCGACCCCGCTAACTGCTCAGAGACGTCGCTAGATACATTATCTACGCTGGCTGATGTATCTAGTGATGTTTCTGATGCAGATCCTGGGTCACCACCTGCCAGCAGGAGACGCACAGCTCCAGCTGAGGAGTGGGTAGTGCCTCATCGCCAGAGGCCAGATATCCCTCCTTTCACGGCAAATCCTGGCATCAATATTGATGTTGCAGGATTTACCGCCACACAGTTTTTGCAGGTGTTTATGGGGGATGATTTGTTGGGCCACATCGTGGCCCAATCAAATCTGTATGCCCATCAGCATTGTGCTGCGAAGCCAGACTCCTACTTGGCAAGGCAGCAATGGACCCCGCTAGATGTGCCAGAATTTCTGAAATTCTGGGCACTTACTATGCTGAGGCATCATAAAGAAGCCCTCAATTCGCTCCTACTGGAGCAGTAGCCCCATCTGCTCTACCCCCATTTACCCCCAATCAATGTCACGTAGAAGGTATGAAAACATTTTGCGTTTCATGCACTTCAGTGACAACAGCCTGTGCCCCCCTAGAGAGCATCCCCAGTTTGACAGGCACCAGACTTTTACATTTTATTCGTACATTTTTATGTTCTACAATTGGTGCTGTATTTTGCCAAAATCTTTGCACACCTATGCATGGGGGGCATGGGTGTACTCAGGAGATCTTGCAGAAAACAACCTGGAGAGTTTTCATGCAGTAACAAACAACAGTGTCTCCTAAATCACAGTCCAAAACTACTGTGGGCGTAAAAATCTGAAAATTGAAAAATTACACCACACACCTTCTCAAATGTTTTGGGCTAAAACCGTTGCATCCATGGCATCAAAGCACTCCATATGCAATACCTTGGGGTGTCAACATAACAAATATAAACAATTTTCTGGCAATAATTCAAACTGGGGTATGCGGTAGACCCAAAACCAAAGATAGGCCTAGCTGAAGAAATAATCTCAATTTCAACTCCAATGACAAAGTCATAAAAATTGTATTTGAACCTTCCCAAAATCCTGGCAAACCTATGCATGGGGGGCATGGGTGTACTCAGGAGATCTTGCAGAAAACAACCTGGAGAGTTTTCATGCAGTAACAAACAACAGTGTCTCCTAAATCACAGTCCAAAACTGATGTGGGTGTGAAAATGAAAAATGACCACCAAACTGTATCCAATTTGTTTGGAGCAAACGGATGCATCCATAGCATAAAAACACTCTATTTACAATACTTTGGGGTGTTAGCTTACCAAATATATGCACGTTCATAAAACTGGGGTATGTAAAAAGGCCCCTAAAAAGAAGATAAGCAAAGAAGATACTGTATGTCAAATTAGAAAATTGACAAGCACATGTCAAAGATTGGCGTAGCACCCCAAAAACAACAGAACAAATCTATATATGGGTGGTATCAATTTACTCAGAAGATGTTGCTGAACATATTTTGGGGTGTTTTTTGGCAGTAACCCATAACTGGATTTGACAATTCATGCCTAAAGTACAATGTGTGTGAAAAAATAACACAAAAAGTGACTACCTGAAAGTTTGACATAGAGCTAGTGCATGGAAAGTGTTAAAATACAACTCTTTGAAGCACCCTAGGGTGTGCCCTTTCTAAAAATATATGGTTTGATGGGGGTAAATTACTTTGGCCGGCTTCAAAAATGTCCCAAATAGGACATGGGTGCATGATGACGAAATGTGAAAATTCCAAGTTGGAAAACTGAAATGCGCACCCCCAAATAAGGCCTATTAGCCCCCAAATGACCCGACATACCTATACATGGGTGGTATCAATTTACTCAGAAGATGTTGCTGAACATATTTTGGGGTGTTTTTTGGCAGTAACCCATAACTGGATTTGACAATTCATGCCTAAAGTACAATGTGTGTGAAAAAATAACACAAAAAGTGACTACCTGAAAGTTTGACATAGAGCTAGTGCATGGAAAGTGTTAAAATACAACTCTTTGAAGCACCCTAGGGTGTGCCCTTTCTAAAAATATATGGTTTGATGGGGGTAAATTACTTTGGCCGGCTTCAAAAATGTCCCAAATAGGACATGGGTGCATGATGACGAAATGTGAAAATTCCAAGTTGGAAAACTGAAATGCGCACCCCCAAATAAGGCCTATTAGCCCCCAAATGACCCGACATACCTATACATGGGTGGTATCAATTTACTCAGAAGATGTTGCTGAACATATTTTGGGGTGCTTTTTGGCAGTAAACCTTAAAGTTCACAGTACATGTATTCTTAAATTGCATTCAAAAAAAAAAAAAATCACCAAATTTTTTTTTTTTCTCAAACTTTGGCATAGATTTGTGGTAAAATGGTTTGCATGGAAAGAGTCAAAATACCCCAAGTTTAATACCTTGATTTGTGTACTTTAAAAAAATATGTATATGTGGAGGGTTATTCAGGAATTAGTGACAGATATCAGTGTTACAATGTCACTATCACTAGTTTTGAAAATAAACTCTTTGGAAATGGCAAAGTGCTACTTGCACTTATTGTTGCATAAAATAAGGAAAAAAGCGAGGAATATGTAAACATTGGGTATTGCTAAACTCAGTACTAAATTTAGAAACTACTAAAGAATAAATTTTTTTTGACGGTTGTTGATACATAAGAAATTTTGGGGGTCAGAGTTCGAAAAAGTGGTGTTTTTTCAATTTTTGTGTCATATTTCACAATATTTTTTAAGTAAATTATATGAAATGATGAAAAAAATGGTATCTTTATAAAGTCCATTTAGTGACGAGAAAAACAGTGTAAAATATGTGTGGGTTACATAAACGAGTAAGAGGAAAATTTGACGTAAACACTAAGAGCGCAGAAACGTAAAAACAGCAGCGGTCACGAACGGACGGATTCGTGTAAAACCGCCCGGTCACTAAGGGGTTAAAAAAAAAGAAGAATTTCAGAAAAATGCTAAAATATCCTAAAAAATCTATAAATAAAGAAACTCTTTACTGCAGAATTTTATAATGAACGGTTTATTAGATATTGAATTAAAACGGGAATATTTTTAACATTGAAGCCTATGGGATTCTCCTGAATAAATTTGCCGAATTAAACCACCGAATGGCAGGGCATTTCAGGAACCTTTCACTGCTGGTTTTTGTTCTCTGAGTAGCCGAAGCAGTGCTTTTCATGGGGTTTTCACTGCCCTCAAACAGGCACCGAACAGGCACCGTATGTGCAGGCAATTTGCCAGGATTTGGCGAATTCCTTGCGCTCTGGATAGCCGAATGGCCAAGAAAGGTAACCGTTCGGTTACCTTTCTCAAGCAATTCGGATCTCTTTGAATAACCCTGTTAATGTGTAGAAAAAAAGGCACAGCACAACAACATCAAAACCTCATTCCCACTGTAAAACATGGCGGAGGGAGCATCATGGTTTGGGGCTGCTTTGCTGCCTCAGGGATTGTTGTCATTGATGGAAAAATGAATTCCAGAGTTTATCAAGACATTTTGCAGGAAAAGGTAAGACCATCTGTCCGCCAACTGAAGCTCTGCAGAGAATGGGTGATGCAACAGGACAATGACCAAAAGCATACAAGTAATTCAACAAAAGAATGGCTTCAACAAAACAAAATACACCTTCTGGAGTGGCCCAGTCAGAGTCCTGACCTTAACCCGATTGAAATGCTGTGGCATGACCTTAAGAGAGCGATTCACACCAGACATCCCAAGAATATTGCTACACTGAAACAGTTTTGTGAAGAGGAGTGGTCCAAAATTACACCAGATCGTTGTGCAGGTCTGATCTGCAACTACAGGAAACGTTTGGTTGATGTTATTGCTGCCAAAGGAGGGTCAACCAGTTATTATGTCCAAAGGTTCACATACTTTTTCCACCCTGCACTGTGAATGTTTACATGTTCTGTTCAATAAAAACATGAAAACATATAATGTTTGTGTTGTATTATTTTAAGCAGACTGTGTTTTTCAAATTGTTGTGACTTAGATGAAGATCAGAGCACATTTTATGACCAATTCATGCAAAACTCCACGTAATCCCAAAGGGTTCACATACTTTGTCTTGCAACTGTATACCACATTTGCCATATACCACAGACATATGCTGCCATTTTTCTATGTGCATCCTTCTCACATAATACATCCATCAAGCAAGGATTGATATTGACAGCTTATTTCATAGAAACAAAGCAGGACACTACTCAGTCACAGATGCATAATGGAATACAAAATCAGATGCTTTATGAAGGAACAACAGCAAATACAGCTGACATCTATTACTGCAAATTGCAGGGTACAGACAGGATTGTGTGATGAGCATTTATTAAGTACAAATCTCCAGGGTAGGTGGAGCCCCTTAAAATACCCACTACAGGCATTGCATTTGGTCCACGTTCATGGTGCATCACTCAGGCAGGGTGACATCATCACACATTTTTCAATACAAAAGCACACATGTATATAAAAGCAGGTAAATCATAGATTACATATAAATACAGAACTGATTAAAAATAACTATCAAAAAATATGAATATATATTATATACACACACGTACAGTCAGGTCCAGAAATATTGGGACATCGACACAATTCTAACATCTTTGGCTCTATACACCACCACAATGGAGTTGGAATGAAACAAATACAATGTGCTTTAACTGAAGAATGTCAGCTTTAATTTGAGGGTATGTACATCCAACATAGGTGAACGGCGTAGGACTTACAGCAGTTTGCAGATGTGCCTCCCACTTGTTAAGGGACCAAAAGTAATGGGACAATTGGCTTCTCAGCTGTTCCATGGCCAGGTGTGTGATATTCCCTCATTACCCTGATACCCTCATTACCCTGGGGACAGCAAGGGAGCCAGGAGGAGGTGAGTATGCATCCAGCCCGAGTGTGGCTCGGGGTTACCGTTCGCAGTAGCGAAATTTAACCCCGAGTCACACTCGGGAATACCGCCAGGGAGGTTAAATAATTGGGTAGAGGCTGCTGACTACCTCTGTCCAATTATTCTCTTAACAATTTTTTTCTTACTTTAGGTGAATTTACTCACCTTTTGTTCCTCGCCGCCCGTAGCTCCTCCTATTCAGCTCAGGAAGTCCCTGCAGCTTTTCTCTGTACTTCGTGCTCTTATGCAACTTATGTAGCATAGGAACCACAAATAGCACACACTAATGGGACTTGCGGCGCACTCTACATACAGAACGTCTGTAGCGCCTGCGCAGAATGATGGATCGGAGCTGTGCAGAATGATGGATCGGAGCTGCGCAGAATGATGGATCGGAGCTGCGCAGAATGATGGATCGGAGCTGCGCAGAATGATGGATCGGAGCTGCGCAGAATGATGGATCGGAGCTGCGCAGAATGATGGATCGGAGCTGCGCAGAATGATGGATCGGAGCTGCGCAGAATGATGGATCGGAGCTGCGCAGAATGATGGATCGGAGCTGCGCAGAATGATGGATCGGAGCTGCGCAGAATGTGCCGTTCCAGTCTATCACTGCCTGTCTGAGAATGCTTGGTACAGTGATTGGTCTCAGAGAGTAACATTGGCACGCACTCTGTGTGCTAATGTCACTAGTGACCGATATGGTGACCGGCAGTGAGGAAATTCAAAAATTCCAGCTGCTGGTGACAATGGGTGGCGTGAAGGAAACTCCTCCACCCTCCCCAGCGATTCTGCCAGAGTGGGGCAGCTGGGGATGGAGAGGGGCACTCCTCACATCCTGACCACTAGGATGAGCAGAATGTCCCTTTAATTCTGTCACCTTCTCCTTTTTATTATGCCTTTTATGTCGTTTTATACATTGCCTTGATTCTACCATAATCAAACACATATTGGAATCTGCAGTTTGTTTTGCTTTTGTCTCTTATCAACTAAGACGTAAACTGGTCAGGCTGCATGGAATGCCTACACTCGTGAGCGCCTCCTCCACCCACACATGCAGCTGTCACGCAGCAGTTGGGGATTTTGACTATCCCACCTGCTGGGAACCAACTCTGGGACCAAAGATATAGGCATTACCTATGGCTCCCGTCAGACAAGCACAGCGTTCACGTCTGCGATGGCGCACAAAAGTACGTCTGTGATAGCATGACATAAAGGCCAATGGAGTCCCACAAACGAAGTACATCTGCACTGAACTGCGGACGCACAACGGCCGCGGCAAACGGACGCAAGTTAGGCGAGAACGTACAACCCCTAGAATGGCCGCACAAAGTGCGCTGCGTCCGCAACGTCTGCATAGCTTTGTGTGTGAGTGATGGAACGTGGTCAGATGGACTGTATTTATACGTCCAGCATTTTTGACGGACAAAATGGTTTTGCTTTTTAATTTATTTTCCCTTCTACATCCGTCAAAAATAACGTCAGTGAAAAAAACAGACTGTGTGGCCACTTCTGCGTCTTCCGTACTAACATCCATCCGTACTGCACGGACGCACAGTCCATAGAAATCACGTTTGTCTGACCCTAGCCTTAGTGCTGACAACATCCAGTCATGGGATAACAGCTGTGGGCTCCTTCAATGCTAGTAATTTGTGAACCCTATGTATGAAAGTTACGTATCCTACGCAATTTGTGTAAGAAGTTCAAGGGACTTCTGCATTTCGGGAAGCTCTTCGCAAAAAGAAGCCGAGTGCTGCGGGACACAAGGTGATTATGAACTTTAAATAAAACACAGATTGAAACAAATAATTGTGCACTTGCTGAAAGCAGCATCTGTACAATTAGTTAAGGGGGAAAATTGGGTAATTATTTAAAGCCGGTTCCTTTAAGGCTCAACAACAAAAATAACTTAATTTTTAAACATGGAAATGTATTCATGATACATGGATAAGTAACGCTGACACATGAGAATTCTACTTCTTAGGTTGGGGTCAGACGAATGCAGTGCGAACGTGCGTTGAGCCGCACTTTAGTACGGCCGTAGTAGCAGCAAATGACGTCCAATGACGGCCAATATACGAAGTATAAGCACATTCTATGCTGCGACGGACATTATTATGTGCGCAAAAAGGGCCGTTCACACTGCGCTCATCTGACACCAGCCTAAACAGGAGCCATTTGTGGTGATCTACAGTAGGATGACCACATCCCTGTCGCAGGGATCTCAAACGCAGCACCCCCCCAGATGTTTATTGTCTACAATTCCCAGAATTCTTTACAATGCAATAAATGGCCAGAGAATCATGGGAGGTGTAGTTCCAAAACATCTGGGGGGGCCGGAGTTTGAGATTCCTTGGGTTCATAGGCTACGTGGTTTAACACTTAGGGGGTTATTGAAAGAACGCCAGTGTTTGCTGAAGTTGCAAACACTGTTGAAAAATACAGCTGTTGTCATGTTGACAAATGCTGGAGCTTCACAAAACTGGCACTGTATGGATTTTTCTTTTTCGGCATAATTTCAGCAAACACCAGCGTGCTGTGATTAATCTCATACATAAGGTTTTCCATGACTTTATATGGCATCTAGATGAGCAGTTAATAAAAGCTCTCCATTTCATCTCCTTCATCCTACATGATTCACTTCTGGTTTAATTGGAAAAATAAAGTCAGCGCAACTTGCATTTTAGCGAGCCAAATGCATGCTCCACGAACGCACATGGACATTAAGGCTCATGTCAGACGAGCGCATTCTATGCAGACTGCGCACAACGGACGTACTTTCTGACTGACGACAAGCTAGTGGCCACACAGTCTGTTTTTGTGACTTTTTTTGACTGATGTAGAAGGGAAAATTAATATGAAAAACATTTTGTCCGTCAAAAATGCAGTCCGTCTGACTACGTTCCAACACTCACACACAAAGCTATGCGGACGCAGCAGACTTTGCGCGTCCGTTCTAGCGGATTTATGTTCTTGCCTAACTTGCGTCCGTTTGCCGCGTCCGTTATGCGTCCGCAATTCGGTGCGGACGTACTTCGTGTGTGGTCTCTATTGATCATAATTAGATGCTATAACGGATGTACAAATGTGAGGCAACACGGACGTGATCCGTGCGCTCGTCTGACCCCAGCCTTAACATTTATTATAAATATTTCCAGTTGGCTTTTCCAAAACCATAACAATAACACGGTCTGTGATCTTGTTTGGAACACATGGAATATACATTATATCAACAAGCTTTGAGTTACAATTCTAGTAACACTGTGAATATTAGTGATTGTGATACAAATTGATCTCAAATGTTTTCAATAACTTTAAATACATTCCCATATAACAAAGTGCAAGTCATAAAACGTGACAAAAACAGATATTTATAAAGAATTAGATTGAAATAAAATATTGTTCAGCCCCACACACACAATTTTCACTTTATTCTCTAAAATATTTTTTTTAAGTGGATGTTTCCAGCTCTTGTCTGTTGATGGAACTCTCATTATTAAATGTTCTTTTGTGTTACTGTTCTTAAGACACCAACATATTCTGCTGCGCTGTGCTATACATACATCGAACACACATAAATAAATAAAAATTTGCCATGAAGGAAGCGGGTGTGATGAGGTCCATGCTAGAACTAAATAAATTGCGTTTGATTTGATAGAATATATACCTCCAAACGCACTCCGCGGGTTTCAAAACAGAAAATACAACTTTTATTAAGACAATTAAAATTAGGGTTGACGTTTCAGCCCCATGTGGGCCTTTCTTGGTGGGGGGGGGGGGGGAGAAGTCTGTAGACTTTTTTCCCAAAACAGTAACAATTTGCTAATCCTAGGAAATAAATAATGGGCGTAAATGAAAAAAATGCTTGTTTTAACATGATGCACTGATTTAGGGAAGGTTAATGGAACACTATTTATTTTGATCAGATTTAGTAAATACATGGTTACAGTAGATGCTGATTATAGTCATTCTCTGGTACTGAGCTACATAAGGGATGCTCAGTGTTTGTTTTATCTGGTTTTGGAGGGCTGCCCTGGGACACTCTTTGCCCAGTCTGCATGCCCCATTCCCACCAGAGCCCCCAGGCATGGAGACAGCCTCTAATCCTGCAGAGTGCCCTCAGAAAGAGACAGTCAGGGTGGTTGAAATGCAGCACTGCAGCTCAGTACATCATAAAACAGGGAACACAACATGACTTGCTGGAATCCTGCTGCAGAGCAGTGATGAATGCCAGGAATGAGGAGTTGTTGGTACTTACTTTCCAGCTCTGAGTCCAGGATGGAGGCTGCCTGCTGGAGGCTGTAATACATCTCCATCTCCAGGGCAGAGATCCTCATGGTGTCAGGGGTTGCCATATCTGTCCTGGGGAGACAAGGAGGCTGGGACCGGTCAGACCCTGGCTGTCTCCATAGAATGTCGCAGTATCTCAGGTGGCTTTGAGCATGGTCTGCTCCTGGTGGGTCACCTCTAGATCCAGGACGTGGAGGAGCTGGGAGAAGCTCAGCGATGTGGGCAGAGCAGCTCAGCTGTAGGAGGGAGGAGGGGTGAGGTATTTTTGGGTAAGGCAGGCTGGATGAAAGAAGCGCAGAGATCTGAGCCCAGGAGGAATGAGAAGTCCGGGGAAATCGCTACACGGAGATCCAGGAGGAGGAGGAGGCTGTTGGTGGAGAAATATCTGCTTTCAGGAGAGACCCACCACTTGTGGCACCTGTCCCAGTTTCTGCAAGAGAAGATCAAGCTGGACCTCCTATGGGCAGGTGTACCTGGTCAGAGACTTATCCTGGAGCACCTTCCTGGACCTGGAGTGGGGAGGATGCAGGGATGCTGCAGGTCTGTCTATGCCTGGCACTGTGTAATGTCCCAGTCTAAGCTGCAGATCTGCAAGCGATGCTGAGATCACTGGATCCCTGGCCAGGGGATCAAAAGCTCGAGAAGTACATCAGGAGGGGGGGGGGGCATTCATAAAAATTAAAAAAATAATAATCCCACCAGAAGTGACTGTCTTTTTCTCCCCCTGAATTGTCTCCAAAGACTGGAGTTTCACATCACAGCAGGAGCTCAGGTTGGCACCTATCCTGCCTCCTCCTCCTCCTAGTAATGTTATTAGGGCACTCCCTGCCATGCCCCAGCTCCCCCAGAGGATGGCACTCTGCACCCCAGCAACAGCCTGATAACAATCCCCATGTGACTGCCTGCTGGGCTAGATTACATTTTCATGGAAAGCCCTGCTTTGTGTCAAAGGTATTAATCAAGCAGGTCTCAATTAGTGGAACAGAACACTCACTTCCAGTTAATCAGCAGCACTGCAACAGTCATATATGTATAATGCTTAACCCCTTCAGGGGCAATGACATATCTGAGCCTGCATAGTAACAAGGGCTCCATACAGGGATCTGGTCCTAAAAAAAAAAAAAAACCTGCAAGGATTCTGTGATTTCTACTCCATTGACATGACACTTCACCCACCAGTCAACATGGAGTTTATATCAGCGCTTAGACTGTGTTTTAGGGAAGCCTTATGATAATTATGACAAATCGCATATATTTCTGGTGACTTAATAAGGTAATATAGGATTAAAAGCGTGTGTGTGTGTGTGCGTACGTGTCTCAAAAGGGAGCTCCGTTCCCTCTGAGAAAACAGTGGAGCAACTGCGTTCCTGCTCGACTTAACCCCTGCAGGGGAAAATAAAAAAAAAAATTGTCCTTATGGAGAAATTGGTTAAATTGTAAGAGTGCGGTGGGGCTTAACTGGTGAGTAAAGGAAATGTTTTGGGCAAGGAAGGAGTTGTCTGCAGACACGGATACAGAAAAGGCATTAAACAGTATGAAATGATGGTTGCAAATTAGGAATCTACTTGTATTAAGTAGGGATGAGGCTGGCGGTTCGATTCGGACATGAGTTTGATTCGAACATCGGCTGTTCGTCGAACATCAAACATTTCCGTGTGTTCGGTTCGTGTTTGCCCACAATGCACCTTTCCACTGGCCTGAAGCTTGTAATTGGCTACTGCCTTGCACCTGACCACAGGTCAGGTGCAAGACTATGCCAATCAGGGCTCAGAGTCCTGATTGGGCAGATTTTGCCCAATCATGGGCTCACAGAGCTAAGTCCCGCAGCACACTATATAAGGCTTCACACAGCCCCCAGCACGTGTTTGTTGCAGGAGTAAATCAGAGAGGAGAGAAGATTGTTTGTTGCATATCAAGCTGTATCACTGACTTCTACCAGAGTTCTGTGAAGTTGAATCTGGGTGTTGGCACTGCAAAGGCTATCAGGGTGTATCACTGAGTTATAGCATATTTCTTGAAATTTGAATCTGTCTTGGCACTGCCAGCTATAAGGGTGTATCACTGAGGCATAGCATACTTCTGGAAATTTTAATCTCTGTCTTGGCACTGCCAGCTATCATGGACAGGCTGTATCACTGAGTTATATCTGATTTCTGGAAATTGGAATCTTTGTTGGCACTGCAAAGGCTATCAGGGACAGGCTGTATCACTGACTTACACAGATTCAAATTCACAGAACTCTGGTATATCGGCACTGCCAGCTGTAAGGGTGTATCACTGAGGCATAGCATACTTCTGGAAATTTTAATCTCTGTCTTGGCACTGCCAGCTATCAGGGACAGGGTGTATCACTGAGTTATAGCATACTTCTGCATATCTCCAATCTATATACCAGAGTTGAATCAGTTCTGCATACGTCAGGTCCAGAAATATTGGGACAGCGACACAATTCTAACATCTTTGGCTCTAAACACCACCACAATGGAGTTGGAATGAAACAAACACAATGTGCTTTAACTGCAGACTGTCAGCTTTAATTTGAGGGTATGTACATCCAACTCAGGTGAACGGTGTAGGATTTACAGCAGTTTGCAGATGTGCCTCCCACTTGTTAAGGGACCAAGGGTAATGGGACAGAATAATAATCATAAATCAAACTTTCCCTTCTTAATACTTGGTTGCAAATCCTTTGCAGTCAATCACAGCCTGATGTCTGGAACGCATAGACATCACCAGACGCTGGGTTTCATCCCTGGTGATGCTCTGCCAGGCCTCTACTGCAACGGTCTTCAGTTCCTGCTTGTTCTTGGGGCATTTTCCCTTCAGTTTTGTCTTCAGCAAGTGAAATGCATGTTCAATGGGATTCAGGTCAGGTGATTGACATGGCCATTGCATAACATTCCACTTCTGTCCCTTCAAAAACTCTTTGGTTGCTTTTGCAGTATGTTTTGGGTCATTGTCCATCTGCACTGTGAAGCGCCAAGGAGTTCTGCAGCATTTGACTGAATGTCAGCAGATAATATTGCCCGAAACACTTCAGAATTCATCCTGCTGCTTTTGTCAGCAGTCACATCATCAAATAAATACAAGAGAACCAGTTCCATTGGCAGCCATACATGCCCACGCCATGGCACTACCACCACCGTGCTTCACTGATTAGGTGGTATGCTTAGGATCATGAGCAGTTCCTTTCCTTCTCCATACTCTTCCCATCACTCTGGTACAAGTTGATCTTGGTCTCATCTGTCCATAGGATCTTGTGCCAGAACTGTGAAGGCTTTGTTGTTAGGTGTTGTTTGGCAATCTCTAATCTGGCCTTCCTGTTTTTGAGGCTCACCAATGGTTTACATCTTGCGGTGAACCCTCTGTATTCACTCTGGTGAAGTCTTCTCTTGATTGTTGACTTTTACACACATACACCTACCTCCTGGAGAGTGTTCTTGATCTGGCCAACTGTTGTGAAGGGTGTTTTCTCCACCAGGGAAAGGATTCTTCGGTCATCCACCACTGTTGTTTTCCTTGGTCTCCCAGGTCTTTTGGTGTTGCTGAGCTCACCGGTGCGTTCCTTTTTGAGAATGTTCCAAACAGTTGTTTTGGCCACGCCTAATGTTCTTGCTATCTCTCTGATGGGTTTGTTTTGTTTTCAGCCTAATGATGGCTTGCTTCACTGATAGTGACAGCTCGTTGGATCTCATCTTGAGAGTTGACAGCAACAGATTCCAAATACAAATGGCACACTTGAAATGAACTCTGGGCCTTTTATCTGCACATTGAAATTGGGGTAAGGAGGGAATATCACACACCTGGCCATGGAACAGCTGAGAAGCCAATTGTCCCATTACCTTTGGTTCCTTAACAAGTGGGAGGCACATCTGCAAACTGCTGTAAATCCTACACCGTTCACCTGAGTTGGATGTACATACCCTCAAATTAAAGCTGACAGTCTGCAGTTAAAGCACATTGTGTTTGTTTCAATCCAACTCCATTGTGGTGGTGTATAGAGCCAAAGATGTTAGAATTGTGTCGCTGTCCCAATATTTCTGGACCTGACTGTACTTAGGAAGGAAAATCCAAATCTACTGTATACAGGGGAGACTGGCATAAGCCTTGCATACGTGCACATCACACCCGGCCAGCCATCCTACAGCATTACAGTGCTACAGAACTTGTTGGTTCTTTATAAATACTTTTAACTAATCTACGAGGTTTTTTTTTTTTCCAGTGCTGGAGATTTATATCCAATTCGTGAAATCTGGATTACCTGTGCATAGAATGCAGTGCTGGTGATTTATAGAGAATACCAGCCAATAGTGTACAGAGTGGCCAGCAAATATTGCCCTCCAGATATTTTGAAGTTCTATCTCCCATGATGCTCAGCCACTCATTAGCTAGACTGGGGACTAAGTGAAATGTAGTTCAAAACCAGCTGGAGGGTCCAGGTTGCCGACCCCTGGACTACAGTGCCAGGAATTCCCATACAGGGTGATGTGTATTTTCTGACAAAAGTATTGGGTGCTAGGGATTTATAGAGTGATATTTGGATTCCGTGAATAGGATGTGGCACCGGTGATTTATATCATGCTGCCACTAGTTCATCCTGTGGTAGAAGATGTGAGTGGAGCAAATGGAGTAGGTTTATACTAGATTTGGACAGGATCAATTTAAAAGTGAAAATTCTAGCAAACCCCCAACAACTAGGAATAAGGTGCTCTGATCACCCCTTCCAGTTGTGCATTGTAGAATTTTGGAAAAATGTCACTTCGAAGTGTTACAACTGCATCTGATGCACCAAAAATCATGAAATTTGAACACGAACTGTTGCGCTTGGATTACCAGACAAACTACCCTTGTTACAGAAACTGTGTTACTCCAGTATAGATTTAGTTTTTTCTGGAAATGCTTTGTAAACTTAGCACTGCCAATCTAAAGTATGGATAAGAGTGCCACGTGATATAATCCTCACCTTAAGAACGAGAATTTTGTTTCTCCACTACCGGCACCACTTATCCTCTATTAAAAATGCAAAAGGGATATGAAATGCATATTTTGCGTTTCATTATATATCAGTTGTGAAAGGGTTAACCTCCCTGGTGTTCCGATTCGGACATATTTTAAATGTCAGAATCGGTGCAATTACCCAGCCCCCTAGCAGTTTTCCCGAGTGTGGCTCAGGGTTAAATTTCATTGCTGAAAGCGGTAACCCCGAGCCACACTCTGGATACATACCTCCATGCGATTATGGCATCCTGATTCCAGGAAGTAGGACGCCGCGATCGCATGGAAGAGAATGTGATTGCGGAAGGACAGCGAGGGAGCACAGGTAAATGTAGGTATCCAGCCCGAGTGTGGCTCGGCATTACCGCTTTCAGCAATTAAATTTAACCCCGAGCTACACTCGGGAAACCAGCCAGGGAGGTTAATGGATGGTCCTTTGCATAGATTGGAGGGCCAAGGTTGCTGACCCCTAGAGGTTTTGGAACTGCATCTCACATGATGCTCAGCCGCACATGAGGGTTTGCTGAACCCCATCCTAGATGTACTTCCAAAACATCTGGAGGGCCAAGATTGCTCATCCCTGGCCTGAATAGTCTTCCCAAAAAAACAATATTTGCCATGTCTAAAATTTATTTATGTATACATTATTTTACCAGGAAGGATATTGATATTTCTCTCATTTTTAAGTATGTGCTGGGTCAAGAACATTGAATTGTTACAGTAGATTCAGAAATACAAATAGAATGCAAAATATTAAAAAAACCACAAATATGTAGGAAATATAGTCACTATGTTACATGTTTACAGGTGCATTCCTTATTGAGGTATGTTAATAGGGAGCTCTTAAGGGACTTTAGACTGGGGGAAGATTTGATGACGTCTGGGAGGTTATTCCATAATTGTGGTGCTCTGTAGGAAAATGAGGACCGAGACACTTTCTTTTTGTATTGTGGTATTGCAAGTAAGGTGCTGGTCCTGGATCGGAGATTATAGGAGGAGGGAACTGATGGGGGAAAACAGTCTATTCAGGTAGGGTGGTAGCTTCCCAGAAAACCTCTAAAACAACGGGACATTAACAGTGTTATATCGTTCTACAAGACTTACAACTGTCCCACAGCAGTTTGTGAATTCTGAGATGTGTACACAGGTGACATGTCGTCATTCACTCCAAAATGTGTTCACTGTTACTTTGACCAAGAAAACATACTCTGCTATATCTTTACAATTTGTTTTATTGCAACAAATATCCGTATAAAATGACTTAAAGGTGGAACAAAAACAAAAAATTTAAATCCATTCTAAATATTGAACAATCAGTTAAAAAACAAAAAACATTTGATAATCAACATGTGGGTGCAGCATCTTACAGTGGACGAACGAGGCCGTTTTCAATTTGGCGTAATCTGTAGTAACCATCTTACATGGAAACCTCAGAAAAACAAGACAAGTACTCTGCAGCAATCATCCAGTGTAAGGTTAGTATAATCAATAAAATTAATCATACTATGGGCAGACTGACAAAGACGACAAAACGTTAGCTGTAATGTTTAAAATCCCACCCGATTATCAAAACAGACAAAAGAAATGTATATGCTTGTAAAATTGATCAGTATCATTCTGAGCCCCCCCCCCCCCCATGCATACACAAATGGAGGGAAAAAAGAGCGCGAGCAATAGAGAGGAGAACAGATAAGGAAACAATGGGAGAGAGGTAAAAGTGGAAGAGAAAGGTGAACAGAAAAGGTGTTAAAGAAGGGGTAAGCAACGGTGGCTCTCCAGATGTTTTGGAATTACATAGTTCGGGATGCTTTGTCGTTTCATTAGGTTGACTGAGCATCATGGGAAATAGAGTTCCAAATCACCTGGAGGGTCAAGGTTGCTGACCTCTGTATTAAAGACTGAAAGGGGGAAGGGGAGGGAAAAAAAAGCTCTATAGAATAAAGGAACACACAGGGAGAGAGGTTTTGTTGTACGTTAGTATACGTTACGATGTAGTAAGAAAATCCACCATGCTTGGCTATGCAGCAGTTTTTGCATATTTGTGCATTACGCTTGCTAAAGCCTGAATCACAGTTTGCCAAACATATACTGCAGTATAGAACAAAATCTCCATAGCATTTGGAGAGATATTTTGTCTTTGAAGAATGCATATTCTGAAGAGTTACCCTGTCCTGGCTCCACCGCCACAATAGCAACATTAACATGTTTAATAGACTCCCCCAATGTATGTCTCTCAATGCAAACACAATTATATACAAAAAAAAACAATAACCATACATACAATATTTTACATCATGTCAGATACATTAGTTCTTTAAAATTATCATCCCAGAATTATCTGTTGCAATTCTCATAAGATCCCAGATGTAACCACTGGTCAATTACGCACTTACATTTATTTATTTATTTAATGTCCTAGAAGCAAGAAGGGGGGGGGGGGAACATGGCAGAATAAGGCCACATCATGAACAGTATCTGGTTTGGTAGCTGTACAGTACATTCCTTGAATTTACAAATTCCAAGCATTAATGCAGTATTAAAGTATTACTTTTTTACATTTAGAAGACAAACATGTCAAGATACAGACATTTTCTTTCAAAACAATGACTTTTTTTACGTTGAGATGCACATTATTTTGTTCCATTACACTGTGCGCGTTTTTTGTGCTCCTTTCAAGTCACACTTTAATGCTACTTAAACCATTCTATAGGCTGGTTAAATGGTTTTACATAGAAATCTTATCAAAACGTTGTGCTCAACATGCTGGTAGATGCATTCGGCAAAGCGATGCTTAGAACCAATACGAAATCAGCACCAGATCTTATAGTTTGTAACCGATCTTCATTAAAAAAAAGTAACAAATAGAATTTAACGCAGCCTTATAAAAGGAGTTGTAAGAGTGGGAGATTTCATATTGGCACGCATGCACATTATTACGGCTAGTTCGAATGAAACAAGATTGCGAAATGCGTCGTCTTGTTCTAATACTTGAGAATTTAAAAAAGGAAAGACTTTTCCCTCCTGAGCATCCATGACAAACGGAAGCTTAATACAAAGCGTATAACATGCTTAGAACTTTTTTATTCAGTTATTCAATGACCTACCTATAAAGTGCAAAACGTAAAATAAAAATAAAATGAAATAAAGCCGGCTATTGGAATCTATTCACTTTACAAGGAGTTACAGCAACTTACAAACTGATTTTGCCAAATGTAGACTCAATTTAAGGCTGGGGTCAGACTAACGCATTTTTAACGAGCGTTTAGGCGCACTTAATCACGGCCACAGTAGCAGCAAATGACGAGCAATGACGGCCAATATACGAAGTACGGCCGCAACGCAAGTGGCAAAGGAACGCAGAACCACTAGTACTGACGTACAGAGTGCGCCGCGTCTGCATAGCGGCGTGTGTGCGTGATTAGGAGACGTCAGACGCTGCTCATGTCCAGCCAACATAACGTCCAGACACCCAAAGTTTCCTGGTGTGGATCTGTAACAAGTCACGCACGAAAATGCGCATCGTATGACTGAGCATTGCGTGAAAAAAATACGTCAATGCGTTCGGACGCACTTTTTGACGGTCGCTGCGAATAATGCGTTCGTTTAACCCTAGCCTAAATTAAAGTAGCCAAGTTGGGGGTTTAAAGTTTCATTCAACTGTGCTAAATGATATTTCTCCCTAGTTAGGTCTTCGGTTCAGCACAGCTCCACATCTAGTAAATACACCTTATGTTATATGTGTTTTTTTCGGAATATTTTATTAAGAATATTCAAATTGGAATGATTATGAAGAGCAAAATATGACACAAGTGTATTACTACTAGGTAGTCGTTCAGAACGGCTTTAGCGCTGTGCATTTACATACAATTATATTGGGGTCCTTATCCGAAAGCCACAGCACCGATCCCTCCACAACCCCAGCACATTTAACACCATATAGAAAAATATACCCAAAATATTCCATTGTTTTTAAATAAATAGCATTTACAATTGTACATAATACACAATGTCACGTAAATGAACCAAACGGCCCTTCTTGGTTTGCAGCCTCTACAAAATTTGTAGGAAAAAAAAAGGCTATTTTTTTTTTTAAATCATCTTGAGGTTAGTCCATACAAGTACTACTCTATTTTTTGTATAGATGTTTGGGTTTCACAAGACAAATGCGTTAAAAATGCCAGTGTAACACTTTATAAAAATAAAAAAAAAAAAGAGCGAATCCCCCAACTGTAAAAAATAAAATGGTAAATCGTAACGCATTTCTTTTTATATGAAATGTTTGCAAAATAGTTAAAATAAAAAATATGTATAAATGTTTTGAAGGCAAATATACACAGAGTTGATTAAATGCACGGTTTGTCTCAACTGTGAATAAAGATGTTTGGATACAGAGTGAAAATCTTAATTTGCATCTTTAGAGCCTTGTTTATGAAAATATAGTTCTTTGTATGAAAAGGTCTGTCAGAAAACGATGACGTGGCCGATGTCCGATCAACAGAGTCATGTAAAGATAAAATAACTGGCCGGTTCCGTTCCATAGGTATGAGCGCAAAAAACACGCTTAAGGGGTTTGTTGTATGCCCGACATGCAAAGGGTATTTCCAGCTGGATATTCATTCTCTTAAAGTTGTATTGATTGCGCATCCATTTATTTTTGCATTTTTTTGGTAGGTAAATCAATAAAACACGAACACAGGTCTGTCCCATCCCTACATATTTACACATGACTTAGAAATGGCCGTTCAGTTATTGGTTTTGCTCCTCAATCATGCAAGTTTGTGTTCGTCACTGACCATTTGGATTTGCATTGATATAAAAAAAAAAAAAAAAAAAAATTTTTTTTTTAGGGAAAAAAAATTAGAGCTTCTCCACGTCGGTGTCCTCACCCTGATAATTAGTCTTTGTTCCTAGTGGTTGAGCCAAGGATAAGGATCATTCAAAAGAAGTCAGTAGAAGACATTAGTGGGCTAGATTTGTAGTCCACAGTCTGGAACCCAGAGATGTATCCATTCTCCACGTTCTTAAAGGATACCAGCTCAGGTATCTGGATTTGCAACCTCTGAAATAAAAAGGATTATGGTTAATCAAAAAACGAATCGTTAAATATTCTAGCAACTAATCGTTAATACAGCACATTTCCAAAGTATTGATGGAAAGATCAGTAAGTATCTGGTCAGGATCTCACTGGAAGAGTAGTCGGTGGAACAAGGAATAGGGCAAATGATAGACTGCTGTCCCGTCACGGATGTATCAAGCATCTTCTAGAACAGCAAAACATTCAGAACAGAACATAAAGGACGAAAAATGCAAAAATACATTATAATCATAATATAGAAAACAAAAAAAGTAATTTGCATATATTCTACTGCGAAGCATAAAACAAAAATCACGAAACAAAGCAATGTATTAGTTTATAAATCAGTTTTTAGGCAGCGTGTTTGATTTGAATCATAAAGAGCAACAGGTTACGGTCAGAAGGATCATTGTATCAGCTGGAACCGGAATCCCAATACACAGATTCTCCAAATTAGGGGAATTAAGGGGAAAAGCAGGAAATAGCCATTTAAAATTTATCAAAAGAATTTAATGCTTCACTTCAAATAAAAAGTTTAAAAAAAAAAGCAAAAATTTAATGTCGCAAGTAATTTTAGATTATTTAATATCTGGATTTAATTAAACCACGTCTAAAACACGTGCATAAGCATATAAAGCTACCAAATCCTGGTCGGTAAGGGGAGGTTATAAGTATAGAACATGTAAAAGAAAACCTTTACATCATAGGAATTATTCAAAGAGCACTGAAATTTCGGTGGGCTTTCATTCGGTGCACTTCGGCGAGCTCAATTCGCCGACCCTGCGGTGAATTCAGCATTCACTACAGGGGCCATGAATTGCGCCAAACTTCACCGATAGACCCGTCAAATCGATTCCATAAACCAGTCAAACGCAGCCGCTAACCCGCTGAACGCTGCCAGAAAAATCCGACCAACCTCTGAACAAGGGTAACAAAAAAAAATACAATACCCGCAACTTTTAAAACGCGTTTTAAACAAAAATAGTGCATGGAAATAATCTATAAAGAACCGATGACTAACAAACAAAATCCAGTAAAATGCCCAATTCTAAAATAAATTAATAAGACTCTTTGCTGCAAATGAAAAGAATAAACCGTTGAAAAATAAAAACAGTTTTTTTTTTTACATTGCAACCTATGGGATTCGTTTGATTAAACCTGTCAAATGAAACCACCAAAAATCTGGGCATTTCACCAAGTTTTCACAGCTGTTTGACCATTGTCTATGGGGAATTTCACTGCCACCGAATTTCGCTGGCACTTTGGCAAATTGCAAGCTTTTTGAAAAACCGAATTGGCACAAAAATTGCACCATACGGGGAAATTCACAGTTCGGTGTAATTTGGTGGCCAATTCAGCGCTCTTTGAATAACCCCTCTAGCCTGCTGGAGAGCATATACCATGCAGAATATGACTTGTATATGGAGAATATCAATATGGGAAAAGAAGGAAACAAAAAAGGGAGGGGGATTAAAAAATATATAGAAGATGCAAGTACATTCTAATATTTTGGGGATAAAAAAAAAAAAAAATCAGTTACTTGATGCCATAGAAAGCCGCCCTTTTTGAAGAACTCAGTAATTTGGTAGCTTTAATCAAAATTTGAAAATCTGTAGCTCTTTGCTTGAAGGACTACAACTCCAATCTTGTGTCAGAAAAATAATGGGAGACGCAGTTATTCATTAGGCAGCAACTATAGGTTAGTGTTGCCCACCAATCAAATAAAGCAATATTAAAGAAATCTATAAAGATGAGGTGATTAATTGCCTTTGATTTCTGATTGCTCTGGAATTCTGGCTATATACCTCTCACAGCACATTAGAGTCATCTGAAAACGTTCTTAAAAGAAGTGGCCTGACCGTTGAAGGGGCAGATGTAGAACCACCGTTATTGCAGTTCATTTTGTTCTGTAACAGCAAGGCAAATAAGATCAATGGTTCACAGTTAGTTCTTGTGTATGTGATGAAGAAACTGGAGCACTTACCCACGCCATTTTATGCAACATATAGAAACATTAAACACAAGACCGACACATTTTATCAAATCATGAATGCAACCATTTACCCTACACATTTCACACAAGGTAGAGAAAGGAGAACATTGCCTTGGATCATTTTCACCCAGATGTATGTATGTATGTATGTATGTATGTATGTATGTATGTATAACTTGTGCTGTACCAGGTTCAATTTTGTATTTTCTTTTAACCTTTGGCTTGAAGAAACCAGTATTGTCCGGTATCACAGTAGTTGAAGGATAAGGTGGGGGGGGGATGTGTTTTGTAGGGCTTCCCTACTAGATAAGTCTAGTTCAGGGATCTCAAACTCTCCCCCCCCCCCCAGATGTTTCTGAACTACACCTCCCATCAGTCTCTGGCCATTTACTGCATTAAAAGAATTCTTGGAATTGTAGGCAATAAACATCTGGGGCGGCCAGAGTTTGAGATCCCTGGACTAGTTTGTATGTATGCATTCGTACACATCACATAAACACATAAAAAAGACACATGGATCATCCCACTTTTGAATGAATGACAGATATTGTTCATAACAAAATATTTTATTTAACCCCTTCACCTCCAGGTGCTTTTCCATACAACCACAGTCAGAAACCAGTGGGTTTATGGAGAACCATTTTACAGTAGTCATACAGTATAAATATGCTGTAGAATCCCTACAATATGAACTGTTCGACAGATGGTTCCATCTACTGTTCAAAAAGTGCTACTAACACTACAGTCCACCTGGGACTGCCACATCCCTGATGGAAGATAAAGACATTTCTGAGCATTTCATCCCATTCTAGCCTATTGGCTCTAATGTTCGATGTGCTAGAACTTGAGAGGCCCAATCTGGAGTCTATATGCAAGTGCATTTTGTTTGCAATAAGCCAAACGAAATTTGCAGTGCTCCATAAGACAAGATTGACTTAACATTCTCTAGGGTTCCTGCAGGTGCTTTGGAGTTCGATTTAAGTTGATCCTTGTAGTGAAGGGGTTAAAACCTTTTTTTCCCCCATAGTCGAGATAGCAAAACATTCTATAAATGAGAATTGTTTCCTTCAGATTTTTTTTTTTTTTTTTTAAGCACGAATTCCACCATGCTATTTTTCTCTATTTTGATATAAAACCGATAGAAATGGCAAGAATAGAGCATAGATCAGGAAAGACAGTCACCTTAATTGTTCCAAGGGAAAGCATGGTTGCTGGAGGTTTGAGAAAGCATGAAGATAGTAGACGTTCCTGAGGAAGGAAGGCGATTCGTTATCTGCTTCGCAAGAGCCGAAAAGCCAGGAAAATTAGCAGAGGTCATGGGAGAAGAAGACAAGAGACAGGGGATTAAAGAAGACGGTGCAAGTATAGTTAAAGAGCATTAACAAGACAAGAGGCTCATGGGAGAATGGATCCAAGGCAAGCGAATGCAGCGGTAGGATTAGAAGGAGCACAAAGACAAAAATTATTAAAATTACTAATTTAAAGTGTAAAATGTATCCGTAACATATTTATATATACGATATATAAGGATAGCCAATTGGGGAAAAATTTATACATATTCTATCCATAGGGGTTCAGGTGTGTTTTTTTAATGGCGATAGGGATTTAGCAGTATTCGTACACGCAGACATACTGAGAAGGCTGATAGTCTGATGTTGGAGAGTTTTAAACCACACGTGTTCTACACGCACAAAGGGATCATCTCTGAGGGGGGGGGCAGTTATTCCCACTTCTCCCTCACTAGTCAGTGTCTACTAAACGGTCCACCTCTCCTGTCTCGGCCTGCACTTCTGGGTATATGAATGCATCATGGCCTATGAGTGTCACCCTGCCTCGGGGCTTCCCCAGAGCATTAAACCCCACTGAATGCAAATATTAGCATTTTTTTGTTATTTATAATGCTATTGGATTTACACATTTACACCTTTGCGGTTTCCAGACCCGTGATAACAGGTCGTGCATCACTGGTGTTATGCCACCTAGTTATATGTGTGTCTGTTTCCTTTGGGCCGGGTGAGAGTCATGAGACGCGAATCGTGGAGTTTAGCTCTTACACGAGTTTCATATCAACAGAAAATATATTTTTGAGATTATTATAGACAGATGCATAAATTTTGTTTTACTTTAAAGCAAAATCTACAAAAAGAATAAAGTCTATAAAGGCAAGATGTGCTTTGACCTGATAGAATAATTTTCAGGTTATTTTTACAATGAATTTTTTAATTATATATATATATATATATATATTCTCATTTCCTATATTAGTTTTTTTATACTCTTATTTTCGGATGGTGTGTATCGAAATGGTTTGCAGCATTTTGTGGGGTAAGAACTATATGCTTTTGTTTACAAACTAATATCCTGCTCTCTTTAGCTACTAACTACCCATTGGTTACATAAAGCACTGAGACGGCATGCACATAACTGGAAAATCCAGAGTATCAATCCAAATGGACAAGTATGTGAAACAAACATAAAGCAAAGTTACACACAAAGCCTGGATTCTTACCTTTTGATTTGCAGCCCTAATACTTTTAACAATTATCAAAAGGATTTCTGGGTACAGGCCGACGAATATCAGAAGGATAATTGTGAGCCAGACGGACACGGATGTCAGCATGTGAGAAAAGACAAAGTACATCCGTTGCTGCCTGAGGAAGGGCCTGAGAAAGATCAAGAAAACGCAAGTCAAGATAAATAAAGCTAATTAATAGTTTGCCTGCATATATCTTTAATTCTGTATTAAAATCGAGGAAACAGGAAATATTTGTGTGTTCAAAACATTCACAGCAATATTGAACTCCCATAAACAAATTGCAGAGTAAATGTATGAAAATGCTGCCACTTTATTTGGCAAGAACTACCTAGACTCCGAGAATTTAGGGTTGCGTTCATACTTCTTGATATTAACAGACACTATCCATTCAAAAGGAAAATACTCATACCACCAACCCACCTTTATATGCCTGTTTCGCGAAAAAGAGTACACAGTGAATAGTGACCCAAATCATCCCAAGCAGGTCACCCTTAGAGGCCGTTACAAACGAGCTGCTGTACCACCAGCCCGAACCATAATATAGAGCTGCTAATAAATAGCGGCAGCTCTGTATGTCTCCATGGAGCCAAGCACAACCCTCTGCTAGAGCAAGGACATTGCGAGGATCTGTAGAAGAACACTAAGAACTACATATCCAAAGTGTCCTGCAGCGTACGGATAGAGGAAGAGACGTATCACACCACTCTCTTCACAAGCTTATCGGAAGTCATTTTTAGTTTTTTCTAGGCTCTTCAAACTGTTGAGTGATTTTTACAAAAATCACTCAACAACGGAGAATGGAATAATGGCTCGTTCAGCATCAGCTAGTCGCAAATCAACAGCTTCTACAGAAAGTATCGGAGCCGGTAATGAATAGGAACCGCTGCAACATCCGAGCCGCAAAGCTTGCGAATCTGAATAAGGCTCGTAAATTAAAAAGCATACAACAACTATAAAAATGTGTGCATTGTCAGACACCCACACAACAAGATTTATGACTCTTCAAACCTCAGCAGACATCAAGACTTTACAGACTCGTTTATGTATTGTCTTCAGTTCTCCATCTTCGTCTCATTTTTCACATGTCCACTGTAGCCTTATGGTCCTGTACCAAGCAGGAATGCAACCTGACATGGTTTTCTACTTTTCTAGTCTAGTCACGGTAAAGCTTGACCCTATGTCACGTTAGAGGAGCCCTTCTCCACACAACTGTCATAAAGAACAAGTTTCTGTCAATCTGAATGTATCGGATTCTTCTCAGACTTCCCCCATTAAGGGACACTTTAAAGAATGCATTGCTAGATGACCCGTCAAAGGCAAAAGTTCGAGCTTTCGAGGTGTGTGCGCGTCTCTTAACCAGTCAAAAGTCTGACGGTATAGATCTCAAATTTTACTGTTTGGCAGAGTCTACACCCTACATGTGTCGCAGTAACTTGCATCTCTACAGGAGACAGCTCCTTTAACTGCTTTGTAAAGATAGATTGAATTCAGTATTTTTCAAAATGTTAGTTTTCAACTAGTGCTTAGATCCCTTCATTTTCTGATATTTCTCAGGACAGGTCACCTTAAGCAGACGCCAGCCATCAAACAACTTACACTGAAAGGGACTTTAAATAAGGAGAACCCCATAAGCACAGCCAAGGTAAGAAGAAAAAAAAAAAAAAGAAGAATTCAGTGTTTTAATGCCTCATTACAAAGAACTACATTCTATATAACACTTTCATTTTTGGCTAGCTTTTCTGAATACAAGTTAGTGTATGTACTTACCAGATAATTCCTCCCCAAAAGATTGAGAAAATTACATAGAATGCCAACGAGCCCCAAATAACCAAGTGATTCAGCCATGTCCAGTAGCGAGTATCTAGTGCAAGCTGCAAAATTAAAGATAATAAAATATTGGAGTGGTTATTAATAAATAAATACTTCTCTATTCCCATGCCGATGTATGGTTTCTCCATTTCGAAGATTATTACAAACCCCTGCTGCACCCATCCCTGCAAAATTAGTAAAAAAAAAAAAAAATCTTGGCAAGCAAAATAAAAAAAAGGCATCAAAATAGTAAATTTAAGGGAGATAGAGATATATAAAAAATATATATCTCTGAGAAAAAGCGCACTCAGGAGGCTGGTTTCAGAATTTTGCAGTGGATATTTATTCCATCAGTCAAGGTAGAGGTTTCATGTCAAGACAGGAATTTTATCAAGTCATGTCTTGTCTGTTGGATTGACTGATGGAATAAATATCCACTGCAAAATTCTGAAGCCAGCCTCTCGAGTGCGCTTTTTCTCTGCAATTTATGTAAACCTTACTTACATAAATAGCATCCTTAGTTATAATAGGATTTCCATTCAGCTAATTGTATTGTCAGAGATCAGGACCACCATCAGTGGGTGACAGCTCATGATATGTTTAGGGGCACAGTGGCTCCAGCCCATGCTGAAGCGCAGCTTCACTAAGTGCCACAAATGTAAAGTCTCTCCACCCAGGCCAGCCCACTAATGTCAACAAATTTGCGGGGGGCCGCAGCATCCGGGATCGGTAAAAGCACCCCACCTCATCACTGAGAAAGCGATTAGTATGATATACACAAGGTAGAGGGGCAGACTGAATGCTTTCCCACCAGAGACCACTTTATATCCAACAATGCAAATAGTGAGAATGTATATGGCAAGACATGTCATTAAAGAGGTGTCATAACTTAATGCAAGAAGTGCTATAATATAGGTGCTTAGCATCTGAACCAGAGTTTTTATCCCCTTGCTGGACCACCAAGGCTTTATCCCATTCCCTGTAAAATAATGTAAGCAGACAAGGTAACAAATGTTTACTTTTCAGTAGAGTGCTCTTTTAAAAATTAAAAGGGTCCTTTTTTGCCCTTAAATAATTGGGTAGAGTCTGCTGACAGCTTCTGACCAACTGGTTTCATTTTTCTTATTTTTGGGTGATTTTACATGCAACTCCTCCTCTCCAGCTCAGGGACTCCTAAAGTCCGAGGCATTTCTGCACAATTTGTGCTCCCTGCGCTACCGTGACTGGTCTCAGAGATAGTAATGTCGGCACGCCCTGTGTGTGCCGACGTCAGTAGTAACCGAACAAGTAACCGACAGCTGGGAAATTCAAATTCCCCGGGTGCTGGGTGGGGTGGAGGAAACTCCTCCACTTCACCCAGTGTTTTCTAACAGTTTGGCTGAGTGGGGGGGGGGGTACTCCTCACATCCTGACCACTTCAAAAATATAAAGTGGTCAAGATGTGTAGAGTATTCGTTTAGTTAGATTACTGAAAAGAGCTGCTGATTGAAGGGAGCCCCGAGCAGCGGTTGAGTAAGAGGACCCAATATTTCTGATGGCAAACCTCATTTTTCTGATTTTCCATGTGAGAAAGGAGGAATGAGGAGAGGTTCAGTTTTGTCAAGATTTAGTTTCAGAAGCAGACCAAGACAGAAGAACCAAATGACGCCACCGAGGAGAGCAATCAGGGGAGGAAAGGTACAGTATGTTTGGGTGTTATCAGTGTATAAGTTAGGTGTCAATGACCTTGGCCCTACAGATGTTTTGGAACTACATCTCCTATAATGCTCAGCCGCTCATTAGATTGACAGAGACTCATGGGAAATGTAGTTCCAAAACATCTACATAGGGAACTTATACATTTGCCTCAAAAATGCAGTATAGATTGAAAAGGGGAGAGGGTTGAGTACTGACCCTTTGGGCACCCCAAATTAGACAGGGCTCGGGGAGGAGGCACCGCCAGATAAGGTGACATTGAAACTTCATTGGGACAGAGACAAAGTAAACCTAGAAAAAGCAATGTCATTATTTAGAACTGCACTCTTACCTTTAATGTCACTGTAAACACTAACGTAGTGAAGACTATTGTTCCAAAGGACCAGTTACCAAAGACCTGAAATGAGAAGAGCACAAGACCGTTTAGAAGCCCTGATTGTAACAACATACAGGCAATGGAATTGATCCCTAATGATCAGGTAGGGTTACAAGGTTGGTAAATAGATAGTAACGTCGTTACAATATATTAAGCCACAGACTGAATTTAAAATATCACCTGCTATGCTTACCTACTTCTCACTGTGAAAAGCTTAGCATAGAGGTCTAAGGTCCAATCAAAGCGGCCATGCTGACGTTTACCTGACAGCTGGGAGCGGACATCTCAAACTATGGCCCCTCAGATGTTTATTGCCTACAATTCCCAGAATTCATTGAATGCAATACATGGGAGCTGTAGTTCAGAAACATCTGGGTAGGTAGAGTCTGGGATCCCTGGCCTAGAGGTTAGTTTTTTGTGCACTCCTAGACAGGATGCAACTGCGTAATTGGGGTCACTGAGGAAGTGCACCTTACCTGAGGAGGAGTTCCCCAGCTCACTCACTCACATGAATTGAGCCAACAACGAAGGAGCAATGGCAGCTCATTACCTGTTAGCACTACAACTTTACTTTAAGTACATTAACAATTTTTTATTATAAAAAAAGTTATTAGCTCTTGGCTTTTTTTTTTGTGAAAAGTGAAAGCGGATGACAATTGCCAATTAGACCGTTGTACAGGTGTTTCAGGTAGCAAAATCTAAAACGGATTCTTATATTCTTTAGTTTATAGGCTTGTCTGGAAAAGGCATTCTACACCTCATCTTGTTTTCTAAAAGTTGTTTATCGTTTTAATTAACTGCCCTCTTTGAATTGTAAAGCGCAGAGGAAACGGTTGGCAAGAAACAATGATAATAACTATAAAATGAATAAAAGGCAGATAGAGATTCTTCCCACCATTAAGGGTATCGTCTAAGACATGTCAGAAGATAAAAGCAACCTATCCTAAGAGCCTTTAACAAAATACACACTTGTGGAAGCTGAGAATTTTAACCCAAAATAGTTTAGCTGTAGGAAAAAGTCAGAATCGCTCTTAAATTACTACAAAACATTAATAACCTCATACTAATGACTATTCTGAGCGTTACATAGTAACTAGATCTACATAAAACCATTAGGTTGACGATATGAGGTTTGCCAAAACAATGCCAAAGTCTGAAACAGACATTAAAACCGGAATTGACATGTAAAGATTTTTAATGCATGAAACTAAAATGATCCGTATATTAGATAAAGAACATGATGCTGCAAAATATCATACTGCTCAAATTTAGCTTCCGCAAAGAGCTTATTATTTATGCACCTTAAAGCCGAGGCCACGCCAGAGTACAAGGTGTGTCCATAGTAGTGTTATCACGGCTCGACTGGGAGGGCCACACGAAGTAATGTGCGTACTCGTATTGCATGGTTACGGTGGATGTGCCATTTTCCTCCCAGTTGAGCCGCTATAATCATATGGCACTTGGGTCTACAAAGCATGATCCTCCATAGAAGGTTCACACTTTGTAGGTTTGAGCGCACCAACGCACCAAGTAGTAACAGGCTAGATCAATGATGGTGAACCTTGGCAACTCAGATGTTTCGGAACTACATGTTCCATGATGTCTCACCAACCTTAAGCCTGGCAAAGCATCAAAGAACATGTAGTTTGAAAGATCTAATGTGCCCAGGATTGCTATCACTGGTCCAGAACCGTGAACAATACTGACAAATCGATGGTACCCAGGTTTTTCCACCAAGTAACATTGTTAGGCATGGATTTGTACAAATTAAGGCCCAATCAGTTAAAATGTTTGCACGTTGGTTGTAGCAGTGTAGTATGGGTAGAGTTGGGAAGAAACTCCAAAAAAACTAGAGATAACCTTATATCAAGAAAGGGCTCTAATATTTGTGAAAAACCACAGTAGGGGGGGGGGTCAGCAACCGTGGCCCTCCATGTGTTTTGGAACTACATCTCCCATGATGCTCCGCTACACACGCACTAGAATGGCTGAGACTCTAGGACGGGGATTTAAAACTTTGGCCCTCCAGTTGAATCCAAATTACACTTCCCTTAATTCTTTGGTCATTTATTGCATTTAAAGAATTCTGGGAAATGTAGGCAACTGGGGGGGGGGGCAGAGTTTGAGATCCCTGCTCTAGGGAAAGGTAGTTCCAAAATATATGGAGGGCCACAGTCGCCTGTGTTAGAGTATGGACCGAAATAACAGAGTGTGGATGTTTTCCGGAGGATCCTGTGGAACAATTCCTAAGTGCAAAATTTTAATTTAATTATGACATAAATACTGGTTTGATTACAAAAACAAACATGTACGATAGGGGTCTTACCTGCCCATTGCCATCCAGTGCAGGATTTTGAAAAAGGAAGTAAACACCGAAGAAAAATACAAGTCCTTCAAAGGCACCCAGCAAGGTCCAATATAAGAAAGGCCGCCACTGCAGCATTGCATTATCAGATATCCTCCTGTCACACAGAAAAGGAATTAATTAGAAGTCTACCGTCAGCGGCGTAGCATGGGGGGGGGTTTGGGGCGGAGGTGGCCCCGGGCGCAGTTTTTTTTTTTTTTTTTGGGGCGCATAATGTCAAAAGAAATTTGCGCCCCTAAAAGTTCCCAGCCAGCAGGCCCGACTGACCCGTCAGGCCCTCAAGGGCCCGCGGGTTGAGGGGGCCCGGATGCCATGCAGGGGGGTGCCCGGTCCTGAATAGCGTGAGAGTCTGTGTTGAAGGGGAGGCGGCTGCGTGCGTGCGCAGGTCACGCGGTCCGGCCAGTCAGGTGGTACTGAGTCTGTACCACCTGACTGGCCGGACCTGCACATACGCACGCACGCAGCCGCCCGCTCTTTCCACGGACGCTCACACTATTCAGGACCGGACACCCCCCTGCATGGCATCCGGCCCCATGCCAATATATCCATGAGAGCTGGGCAATATTGAGGGGGGGGGGGCGCACAATTCTTGGCTGGCCCCGGACATCCCACGCTACGCCAGTGACCGTCACCAAACCAGTTATCAAAAGGATTGTGAACATAAACATCTGTTGACCATTCCTAAACGGGTTTTAATGAAGCACTCATTGGCATCACGCAGTCATTTGAATGGTACTGGAGTCTAGACACGAAACCAAAGCACTCTACACTCCCGTTCCAGCATACAATTGGCATTTTTCCACTTCTACCACCTATACTTCCCATTCTCCTCCCTAATCTTTAATCTTAGTTTTTATAGTCTCCATTTATTAGACCTCCCCTATTCCCTATTTGTAAAGCGTTGCGGAATATGTTGGTGCTATATAAATATTGAACAACAAGTGGAAGTGGTCAAAGTGCCTACAATGGGCCCTACCACCACCTTAACTCTAGCGCTCACATAAATTAGCATTAGTCTGCTGCACAGATCACCTCCCAATCGGTAATAGCGCTTGCTTACTGTACTTTGCTCTCCCTATGCTTAACATGGGGAGCGCAAAGTGTAAGCAATCAGCACCATAAATAGCGTTAGATGTTCGTAATTGGCGTTGGGGCTAACTGAAAAAGTTTGCTTATAGCTGTAACAAAATGATTCTGCTTCTGCGGATTCAGCAGCAGCTGGATCTCTCCCCCCCCCCCCCAATAGAAAAAAAAATTAAAATCACATACTCACCTCTCATACCGCGGTAAGAATGGCAGCCCAATCCGCCGACTCTGGCCACCGGGAGCAGAGTAAGGCTGGGGAAAAAAGTCCCCAGTCTCCCTCAGCAAAAATGCAGGATCTCGGGAGAGGCGAGATCCTGCTGGTCATGTGACCTGGCAGCACATGCCTCCACAGAGTCCTATGGACTCCAGGAGGGGATGGTTGCGGCGGGACATTAGTGCGGCCCCAAGCATCCAGGAGGTTAGTGGCCGCTATGGGGCAGGCTGCCGGATTCAGCGTCTGCCTCGTAATGTGCCTGTAAAATGGGGACGCCAAGAGGAAATTTGCAAGTGCAAATTTTTCCCCTTAGCGCCCTGTTTTAGTTTGGGGCTAATGGATGCTCTTAGGGATGATAGTGCCCAATGTTCTTTATGTAAGGGAATCTGGACTTCTACTTTCCCAATCTCCAGTTATCTCCCCGTTAGCACATTCGCTCTGCCACCTTCTTCCTTACAGTTCTCTTTATGGTTATATACACCTCCCCACAGTATTAATGGTCAACTCTCCTTCCGTTTACATTTACATAGCCTCTATCTCCCAAAAACGCTCCCCAAGTGGACCTAGGACAGTCTCATTTTACGCTCTGGTATTCTTGTCCTTTAAGTATTCCCCACTCTGCCTTGCATACATACATACATACATACATACATGACAAGTCTTATATATCTTAGAAAAATTGTTCCCAGGATTTTCGTTTGTTCTGAGTATATTAAGTTTAAGGTAAACCTTGATTGCACCATCAACAACAAAAAGAATACAGCAAGTGAATAGTGTCAGACTCAAGATTACTATTATTTTTTTTTAATTAGGAAGCAGTTTTGTTATTAGGTGTCCAGATTACTCCATTCCGGTGTTTGATCTTTAATTACAAGAGAGACTTTATGTACGCAACGCAAACCTTGTTCGGCGTTGAGGCGCTCCATGTGTTTAGACACAGGCGCGTGTCACATGTAATACTTACATATATAGTTTAGGATTTGAAGTTAATGTATCTATGCTGATATGCTGTTCCAAAAGGCTGAATGCCAGAATGGGCATGGACGTAAAGCATATATTGTACATCGTCAGGTAAGCAGCATCATAAAGTGGCTGCAACACAAGAGTGAAAAAATGTAAAACTGTACAAAAAAAAAAGACGGATGAAATAGACAGGCTGGCTAATAAATTCATTAGTTATTGCAAATAATTAACAGACACTACCACTTACATAAACTGTAACAAGATTACTTGTGCATTACAAATAAAACCACAGTATAAAACATGCTATTTTTTATTTTTGCTTGAAGTAACTGCGTGAAAATCCAAACAAAAAACCTGTATTTTTCATTTCCTGTTACCATTTAAGTGACTTTGCCCATGATGCAACATTTACCAGGATCGGTATAAAAAAGATTTACTTAAATACTGTACAAGATGAACCACAGCAGTAAACATTAAGTGGAGGAGGGAATGTTTAGACAAGGCAGCATGAAGTCTATTCTTCTCCAGGCTACCCGAGATAAGAGCTGGCAGCGAATGAGATATGACCTGGAGCTTTAAAGACTTCCAATCTACCCCCTGGTGATGTGTGGGATGTATTCAAAGGACAATATGATGACACAAGTCAGTGATTGACTAATAGGCCATTGCCACACAGTGAAGAGCACGGGGAGGGGGGGGGGGGGGAGTTTACAACAAAATATCACAAAATGGACACACACAGAATAAAATATTTTGACTAAACATACAAGACAAAAACAAAGCACAGGTAAGATCAACAACATTAAAAAAGAACTTTTTTTTTTTGGTGGTAGTGGCCCTTTAATGTGCACAAGAAACTTCTTTCTAAAGGGTAATACATTTAGGAGTGGAAACAAAGCCTGAAGAAAATAACTAAAACATAAAATGCAAGAATTATTTTTTTTTAAAAATGACAGTAAATCTGCTGCGTCACCAGCAATCCATGTCTTTATCAAACAGTACCTCTACATAATTATAAATACATTTTTAAAGAGGATTTGTTATGTAAAAGCCATGATAATTACAGATTATTTGTAAATATTTACTATTAAACAAGGTGCCTGGTGTTTCAAGGGAAAGGTTAATCTTGAAACCTGAAAGAGGGTAACTCCTACACTTCCTGGTAAACCTCAGCTCCTGCTTAACCAAACCCACTTTACATATTAAACAGCGCACACCCTTGCCTCAGTGTTATGATGTGTATGTCTTGGTATGTGCAGTTTTGAGCAAGAACTCGTCGCATTGCAGAGGGAAAAAACACACAACCTTTGCTGTTAGACTGCTCATGAAAGTGCACCCATAAGCTGTTCGGTTTAATTTTCCAATGTTAGATGTCTCAGTGCCAGGCACTCACAATCAATAAACACCTATGGATAGATATATATCCATCCATTTCCATTTGGAAAATAAAGGTCTGATTTTTATTGTGTTGAGCTAGAGGCATTACTTACCTGTTGAGAAAATCCACAAAAAATCTGGTACAAAAACTGTGGCAGAATGAAGCACAAGTTCTGAAAGAGACAATGAGAGAAGAAATCTAAAATGTATCAAGTGCGGCAACGTATGATCTTATGGGGTTACGCACTAAATTCTGGTTTAAAGCCGTTGCCAACCATTGTGAAATACATAGAAAATAGGAGGGGGGGGGGAAATCAAAGGACAGCAACTAAGATGTCACCAGTGAAACCTCCCCTGCCGTTCTTTAAAATTACTCTCTCTGATTCGCCAAAATTTATTGCGGCTTCAGCATTGTTTCCTGCACTGCTGGAATACTGAATTTTGAAAACACAAGGATATAGGTATCCCGTTAACCTCCCTGACGGGTGTGTCTCAGGGTTAAATTTCACCGCTGAGAGCGGTAACCCCGAGACACACTCGGGCTGGATACATCAACTCTCCGTGCGCTCCCTCGATGATCTCTGCAGTCTCCTCCGGCGATCGCAGTGTTTTACTTCTAGGATTCCTTCTCGCGAGGAAGGAAACAGGAAGTATAAGGTCGCGGTCGCCGGAGGAGGCAGCTGGGGACATCAAGGGAGCGCAGGGACAGGTGATGTATCCAGCGGCATCCCGAGTGTTGCTCGGGGTTACCGCTTCCAACATAGGAATTTAACCCCGAGCTACACTCGGGAATACCGCTAAGGGGGGGGGGGGGGTTAATAAATAAAATTGACTGCTTTTAGACGTGGTTTGTCACATAAATTAGACGACCGCTAGGGAGGTTAAACTAAATGACAAGAGGAAATATACAGGCTGAATCCATAGGTGTTCCTACCTTATAAAAGAAATACTGTACAAGGTGCGCTATTCTCACATAATACAAATGGCCGTGAACCAAAAGAAGTTTTCTCAAGTGCTTGAATTTTGGCACTGCATAATCACTGTTTCGTGCAGCTTGGCGTCCTTCTTTTCCCTTTATGCCTGTTAAAAAAAAAAGGGGGGGGGAACAACTTTAATTTTTTTTTTTTACATTCTTTACGAAGATCTTTAAAAAAAAAAAAAAAAAGCACAAAAAAACCCCCAGCATGCACATAAATGACAGCTTTTATTAAGAGTATAAGGCTGCAAATACAAGCTTATCTACTTTTTCTATAAAAGTACACCCTGCCTCAGGTATGTCAGTTCAGTGCTTTAACTGTATGTTGACAAGTGGTTCTCTTACCTATGCCAACATGTGCTTCCAAGATCATACTGACGTCGTTTGCACCGTCGCCCACAGATAAGGTGATCGGGCTCCCCCTGGAGTTTTTCACCATTTTAACGATCTAACAAGAAAATGTCTGTTAGTTGAGCTCCTGAACGGACTCACCAGCTCCTAACTGGATGCTGTCATGGTTTGGATATTGTCATGTTGAGAGAGTGATTAAAAAGGTGACATTCCAGTGGTCAAAGAACTTTACCAAAGTCAATTCATCACGTTAGAATAAGCATTGTCCAAAATTACATCCATTATTTATTTCTTCCCTTTAGAGCCTTATTTTTAGTACAAACAAAAAAAAACATCTGTGGAGGACTTCTTCCCGACCTTAATGTAGGCTCCAAATCTTTCAGTACACAGACTGTGTGTGTCTGTGTGTGTTTATGTGTGTCAGTATGTTTTCTGTAATGATGTGTACAATCCAAATGTAGATGGGTGGTGTAACACTTCCTTTAAACCTTATGATGGAGGATATAATATAAATTGTGTACAGCCACATATGAATTATACTTCTTGGTTATAAGAGCAGTTTGCGTCTATTCGTACCTGTGCCTTCTGTAGCGGGGCCATTCGACAACACAACACAGCTGTACATTTGTGACAAATCTGCAGGAACATATTCCTCGAATGAACGGAGCTGCTGCTGGAATTTAGCACAAGAGACAACGTCGAACCATCTATGATCAACCCATATTCTTGGCTTTCTGACCAGCTCCTAAAATATAAAATGTTCTGTAAGTGGCTAAATATACTAGCGGACATAAGTGGAAATAAGCAGTGGAAAGCTTTTTCCATACATGAGGAGATACTCTGCAAGATGATCGGAGCTACCAAACACTTTGTATTGACAACTATCAAACTGACTGGGTCAGCTCTTCCTTGTGTATCATTAGGGCATGTTTGTGCTTCCCCAATGTAAAGCGCCGTGGCTATAGAAATTCTACTGTAACAAGGCTTCTACAAATCTAGTAACAAAAAGGAAAAAAATTCCACTGTACGTAAACAAGTTACCAATCAGAGTTCTCTCACCCCACGCTAAAAGGTCCTACAACATGTGAGTGTTCATGGTTTAGCAAAATACTATTTTCCAAGGTGGAACATATGTGGTAACTTAATACACAGGAAAAGGTCACCCATTTCGACTGGATGACAGGAAATTCAGCACAAAGCATAGGAAGGGTTATTTTACAGTGAGAACAATAAAGCTGTGGAATTATCTGCCTGTTGAGGTGGTTGGGTCAGAGACCGTACTGACTTTTAAAACAAGGACTTCATATTAAGGGTCATAATATTTAATATGTGGGTAAAACCTTCTTGATCCGAGGAGAAATCTGACGCCATTCTGGGGTCAAGAAGGAATTTTTTCCCAGTGTGTTGCGTACTGGCGAGCGCTTCAGACTGGGTTTTTTGCCTTCTTTTGGATCAACAGCAGTAGATGAGGTGTGAGAGGCTTAACTCGATGGACGCACGTTGAGTTCCACACAATTCTAATGAATCACTTACAACAAAAGAATAATTGGGGTGTTCTAGAAATGGCAAACATTGTATTCAATCTCACAGCTGTACGTTGCAGACACCCTGGTACGTGCCAGTGTTGGAAGATGGCAAGTTGTAGGAGCTGTGGTGTTGTAGCCTTGAGTTACCTTTTAATGCCCCCTTTTATTTTGGAAGCTTCCTCAACGAGCCTTCGATGATATTCTCGAAGCAGCTCCCACAAGCGTTCTTCTTTCTTCTCATAGTTCTCCAAGCTTCTGGTAGAGAGTTCCAGCAGTTCAGTGTTGTTCTGGAAGAGGCGGCAAGAATAGCACGTAGATTTCGCGGTCTCCAACTTGTCGCCTGTGAGCACCCAAACTTTCATCCCTGCAATGTGCAGCGCTTCGATGGTTTCTGCGGCTTGCTCCTGGAGTCTATCAGGAAATCACACAGATCAAAAGAAGGTTAACACGCGCCTTTTATGACGAAGTATCGCACAAGTAATAATGCTGTTGGGATAGGACAATGAAGTATTGTATTGGTGGCCGATTTTAGCAACTGAAAGTAAAAAAGTGTCACTGGTTTAAGAAAGAAAAAACAAGTGTTAAAATAACCCTTATTGGAAACAAAATCACTGTAGTTAAACAAGGCTTTGTTTGAAGCCGGGAACGTCCCCTCACACAATGGCAATATTATTATTTGTATTATTAGTGGCATGCTGTTTGAATTCTTTATTTACATAACCAGCATGATTAAGTGCACAGACCTTTCTTGGCTACAATATATCAGTTGCTGAGATGCAATTAGGTAACAGTTTGGAGAAGTCTACAGAGCAGTGTTATTTTGTTATTTCAGCCGCTAAAAATACGACTAAAGCGAAATGAGATTCCGGTCAAAGGGCTAAACCAGGAATTTAGATCCTACCTAACATTTTAATCTGGTTTATGCTTGTTCTAGTCTAGCTTCTGCCACTGAAAGAAAACAAACCAAATGTCAACGCAATAAAAAAATAAAAAAAAACTTTTTGCGGCTGATATATCACCATAGATTAACCCTTTCCTGCCCCGGGGTGTGCTATGCCGTCCTAACGGCAGGTGGGTCTAAAAGCAGCAGGCCAGCACAGCATGCCCTGCTGGCTCCCTATACCCAACCTATCAGCCTGCACGCGCTGAGCGCATCGTTGGTTGCCGCGGGACTGCCTGAACTCTCACGGTCCAGCAGCCAATGATGCACTCAGCACGATGGGAAAGGAGGCTAAAAGGAGGGCCTCAGAGTCCTGGAGGTCACTGCCGGCAAAGGGTAGAATACATTTAAAGCAACATTAAAAAAAAAAAAAAAAAAAAAAACACGTATAAATATCAATGCAGCTGCAGACAACACCTTATCCTTTTTTTTAAAAAAAAATTTTGATATTGTATTATTATACGTGTATTTTTATATTGTATAAATTCTATTTTAATAGAAATGGGATAAAAATCAACCACATAAATTATATGACTTTAGTTTTTATTGCGCTGACACGGATTATTTTTTTTTATTCTTTGACAGGTTGAAGGGAAGATAATTGCTGCTATGCACAAAGTCTACTTGTGGTTTTAACACTCGTTTAGGATCTCTATACTCGGATTTATTGGTTGCTGAAAAAATGCAGTTTATCAAGTCCATGACAAAAATTATAATTTGACGATGTTAACACTGCTAACAGTAATTTCAGACAACTGCCTGGCCAAAACAAAATGAAACCACGTTTATGTTTAATGGATGTGGAGGGTCCTTTCAAACTGGCTTGTAAGCCTCAAGACGAGCCATAAAACCCCCCCCAAATAAAACACATCTCTCTATCTTTTGACTTTTAGCAAAATGTCAGTCCTCTTATTACATACACATACATGGTTCTTGGTTCTCATAACTCCTCTTTTACATTTTGTCTCAATTGGATAATAATTGTAAGTGGTGATTTCGTTATTTTGGTCTCTGTATCATTAGGTGTATATTGAGTAGGATATAAATAGATCGTTTTATATATGGTAATGAAAGATTCATTTCAGCAGTTGTTTTTCCTGGTTAACATTCTGCCGAACCATTTCTTTTTCATTCTCTTCACTTTAGTCATATTGCCAGGATTGAGTTCTGACTTGCAGGTGGATGTCACATCCAGCAGATGTCAAAAATCTGCACTTTTTTTTTTCTTATGCTTTCATGTAGTACAACTTCAAAGCACCAACACCGAACAGGAAATAAAACGAGAAGTGGTCTTCATGTCAGAAACTTAACCCTGTGGATAAGAGCTAGGCTAAGCGATTTGTGTCATCGCATACGGGGACACTCTGCACATTGTGACCACTCACCTCCCTCCTAGCCATTGGACTGGCTGGATGTCTGATGGAGTATCCAATCTACCAGAAAACACATGACCTGGTCAGACATCTTGCACGCAAGGCGCATGTGACATCTGCAGGATCACAGAGTCAGCTGGATACAAGCAGATTTTTTTTTTTAAAATAACAAAAGTGTTGAAATGAGAGGCAGGGGTCAGAAAGGGGTTCGGTTTTACCCCTCCATTCCTAGCCTCCCATTTTAACCCTAGGATGTCCCTTTACGGCCTAAATGATGGTCTAGGAGACCTTATTGAGTCTTATGTTGAAGTCGCTGTTGAGGTATGGTGTATCCAGGCCTTTATACCCGTTTGCTTGGTGCTCGGGTAACAACCGAAAGCAGATCCCAGGACCACAAGACAAGATCGGCAGGTCCGTCCAGGAAATGCTTTCTTGCAGAAAAGACAATATTAAGAATAAATTCTTTCAGGAGGGAAAACGACTATGACCGGCTCAATCAAATGGAGGACTTTGTTTTAGCCAGAATACTCCTGTTAGGTCAATGGAGAAATATGCGACATCCTGAGGTTATGTGTAGCCAACAAGACTATATATTACCTGTCCTCTACAGCGGTAGCTCCCAGTAAATGCATATCAGTCTCTATGTCATCGTACGCTTTGGCCCGTCTATCTTCTCTGTCTTCTAGATCCTTATCCGCGTCCATCAGCTTTTTATTAATTTTGTCATAATCATCCTGGCTTAATTCCTTGAAAGCCACACACAGTGTTCTGTATCCATCCTTGAAGACAGAAGGAATAAATGAAACCTTATTCACATGTGCAAACAATCCCTTACACACATAGGCGTGTGCAGGGGGGGGGGGCTGGGCAAACCATAATGTTGGGTGAAGAGGTCCTCTTTCACCGCCTACATTGACATTTCAGGTGTCCCTTATTTGGTTCATGAAGAAAAACATAACAGGATTGTAATCTTTGATTACAGGATTGTTGTTATGGTTAAGGAAAAATGTGTATTTTGAAGAAAGTCTTCTAAATACAAGTTTTAAATTAATAAAAGTTCCATTGGTGTACACCATAATACACCGGGCTGCGCGCGCCAGTGCTTACACAACAGCTGTAACCAAAGTGACTAAAAGACACATTATTTTGAAAAATGTGTCTAACAAAAGAGCTGGTATTACCACAACAAATATATCTCTTTCTACTATGATGAATTGGATAAATGATCAAGAAGATATACTGCAATATTGTAATGTATTAAAAGCTTCAGCCCACATACAGCCTGTAAAAGAATTCCCTAGATTTCATAATTCTAGATATTAAGCTAGTATTTCACCATGTGTATCCCAAGCAATCTTTTTACATTACATTATCTCGTATTTATATAGCACCAGCATGTTCCGTGGCGCTTCACAATTCGGAATGCAGACAAGTCATACCGGTACAGAAGCAGACAGCATTTACATCTCGTTATACAAGTGCTCTGTGCAGGAGCTCAAAATATAAAGGAACATGACGCAAAAGGGTGAATGGAGAATGTGAAGCTGGTGGCCAGAGAAGCCAGGAAAAACAGACTTCTAGATGTAGTGAGTGATCACTTTGAGAGCGAAGTGCAGGCACCTTTAGAGCAGAGTATAATATTAGGTGGAGGACAGAGTGGGCAGTAACGGGCTCCTGGCGTGAGAATGAGGAAGGGAGGAAATCTTGCTTGGCTGCAGAGAGGTCGACTGGTAGAAAGCAATGCCAGTCACTCAGGAGAGGCTGATATTCCAGAATAGAGCAATGTGAAAATGCATGAGTGCCCAATCAATTCACAATGTGAACAAACAAGCACATCATGTGTAGTGTCTAACCAGAGATCTCCTACTCCAAACCACCAGGTGTTTAACTACAATTCCTAGAATGCTTTCAAATGCAATAAATGATCGGAGAATCAAGGGAGGTGTAGTCAATAAACATCTGGAGAGCCGAAGTTTGAGATCCTTGGTCTGAAATAGATATATTTAGATCTACACACACACACACACACACACACACAATCCAAATGGCTGCACTCCAGGGCTTAATTAAAAGCGTCTTTTTTTTTAATGCAATTTTGATTAAAAAACAAAAAAAAAAACACCCTGACGTTTCGACCCTGCACCGAAAACGTCAGTCATTTTTTTTATGCAATTTTGAATATAAGACGCTTTTAACTAAGCCCTGGAGTGCATCCCTTTGGATTGTGAAAACAAAACCAAAACCAAACAACACACACACACACTTTGGATTATTGCACCCAGGCAGTTAGTCCATATAACGAAAGTCACCAGAGTATAGCTTTAAGTAGTGATACCTTTTTTTTATTGGACTAACGTCGCATTTAAAGACAAGCTTTCGATAGTGTATCTCCCTTCAGGTCTGGAAGCTATAATGCACAAAATCATATAATAGAACAATAAAGAGCCAGGCAGAAGGGGGTTAGGATGGGTGTCGTATATACCAATATTGCAATCCTATGGTCAAGAAAGGTTTTACCTTTATTTTTGACCATACGATTCCACTATTAGCATTTACGACCATCCTAATCCCCTTCTGCTTGGTTCTTTATTGTTCTATTCTATGACTTTGCTACTTTGGTCAGTATAGCTTCCAGACCTGAAGGATAACCCTCGAAAGCTTGTCTTTAAAATGTAACGTTAGTCCAACAAAAAAAAAAAAAGTTATCACCACATACTGCTATACTCTGGTGATATATCTTTTTATTATTATTGGTTTCAATTTAATTAAACACATTCCATTCTAAACCCCAGATAAGACATACCAGAGCATTATGTTCAACGTGCACCTTAATCCTTTCAACCTCATCAGGTGCGACACGGGGAAATATGGAAGAATCTGCTCCTTTACAGAAAAGGAAAATTTTTCCTGAAACAAAAATAGAAAGAAGCTCAGAATTTTCTATTAGGCAAATCGACACATTATTTCTACTCTGTAAGAGTAAACTATGACTCAGAAAAAATGTGATTATGAAAGCAATATTGGTTTTTTCTAATTTACGTTATATTCATTTAGAATGGCAGCACAAACTACTTCGGACAACGCCTTATGTTTGACAAGTGTTAACAAATATTTGATCGTTACCTGTACTGCTTTTCACAACGACACTCATCCTTCGTCTTACTGGATCAAAGTTCAATGCATGAAGGCGCTGGAACCTGTAAGAGAAGTTGTAAGATTTCAATCGGTACATTTGTAAATCGTCAAAAATAAAACCTCTTAAGGAGACCGAAAATATTTTTTGCACCTCAATTTAAATTTAGAATGATAAATAACAGCAGATCAGTTACAGGACTGCATCTCCCACAATGCTGGGTCAGTCACATCTGTAATTTCAAAGTTGTCTGTCACCGATCTGGAGGAAGATGGATGTTGCTATATGCCATTAGACATTGTATATACCAGTGATGGTGAACCTTGGCACCCCAGTTTTAAAACTACATGTTCCATGATCTTGTGAGCTAGGCATCATGGGACATGTAGTTCTGAAAAATCTGGCAAGCCAAGGTTCGCCATCACTGGTATATCCCCTTAACAAGCGATAGGCAGATGCAATTCATTTATGATATTCCCAGTACACTATCCAGGAGACCAGGGTTACAAGTTGACAGTGATTTCTCATAGCGCTATTGTAAAGCAAGACATCCAGACAAAGTATTCCTGTGTTACTGACCACTAAACTAGGGCTGAATCAACTAATTGATTAGTTGATAACTATTCACATTATCAATCGGTTGGCCGATCATTCAGTCTGTGTACAGTACACACTGTTTAGAGTCGGATGTAATTAAACATTATTCACCTCAGAAACTACTCTGGAGCTGATTGCATGATTTTTTTCTAGGGTTATGTGGGATGTCACTAGTTGTTTTTATTTAGTTTACAACAGTAGCAGAACGATCACACAGACCATGGAGTGCTGCCACTGGGGGGATTGGAGCTGTACCGCCAGAGTTTTATCCCAACTTAAAGCTCGAGTCCTGTGCCACCAACCCACCTACCCTTCCTCCCTCCAGTCCAGTGTTGACATCCACATATCAGCTCATAGCAGCTTTTGTTCAGGGAGAAAGCAGACATGAGCTTGAGTTGCGCACGCAGCATCACTCACTCTGACCAGGCGGCTGCGGCAGCATCACTCACTCTGACCAGGCGGTTGCGTACCTTATGTATGAAAAGTGCACAAGATACATAATTTGTGTATGTACAGACGTTTCGTACACTACACAAATTTAAAAGAAAAAAAATAGAACTTTTTTTTTTATCTGATGAATAGATTACATAAATCAGCCAACTAATCGATTATGAAAATAAGCGTTGGTTGCAGCCCTACCCTAAACGACGCAGACATATAGTACACCCAGGTAAGAACCTTCAAATGACGTTTCCCAAATAGCCCAGTACTTACATTTCCATTTCATTCTGTTGGTTCTTCACTCTCATGCAATCTTTTTCAATTCCCATGTATGTAAAACCATACCTTAAAAATAAAAATATGATTATATATAGTATAATGTACTAAACAATGAGAATAATAAAAAAGACAAAGGACAAATTAGAATACACACACCTATACATACACACACACACACACACACACACACACCTCTCAAAAATTCACTGGTCCACTCGCTTAGTCAGAATGACAATTGATCCCTTTTAGGTTTTAACCCGAGGCTCAGTGTGATCTGCACTTGTGTATTGAATGTAACGAGATGCTCACATTGAGCAGAACAGTGCCACTGTGCCCAAGCTGTCAAGACATTCAGTGAACAGAGAGAACAAGGACAGGCTTAGGGGAAAAATTCACCGATTTGGGTATACAGGAACAATGATTGGAGAGGAACTTAAGGCTCGTGTCAGACGAGCGCACCCGCACTTACCGGCGCAGCCGCGTGATGCAGCGATGGGGCCGGTCACACGCTTGTGCGCGCAGCAAGCGTCCATGTAGCGAATCTCTCCATTGATGCGCTAGAAAGCGCGTCAACGGAGCTGCAAAGCACGATCCTCCATAGGAGGATCGCGATTTGCACAGCTAAGCGCACTCAGCGGCAGCGGAGAGTGGAAGGAACGTCTGCGCTCGCGGACGTTCCTTCCACTCTGCAGTGCGCTCGTCTGACACAGGCCTAAGGAGGCAGGAACAGGTTTGATAGGAATGGGACAAAAGTGTAAGGAAGAAGATTGTAAATAACGCCCACATTTAATAAAAAATAAAAAAATAAAAACACACAATGAGAGGTTAAATTGTATAATTAATAACCAGCTGTAATATTGGTTATATACGTTTGCCACTGTTGGAATTTTTAGAGCATCAGATACATTTGTTTAATAAAGAGTTTTATGTTCATATATGACCAGTAGGGGGAGCAACACTCATGCAAGAAAAAGAAAAGAGAAAGTCTACTTTACAATCTCCTTGAGGGCAATTAACAATCTTCAGAAAAGCTCAGGATATGTAGAGAAAAAAAAAAAAAAAAGAAAACCTGAAAGAAACACCAAGTTACTTTAAAGTAGGAATGATTTTGTTTTGCCAGTGCTGTCAGCTAGAGGTCAGAAAATCAATCACTTGCATGACGTGACGGAACTCCATTCCAAATACAGATCAGGCACTCCTTATCCAGAATTATAAAATACGGAAGGCTCTGAAACCATAATTTTTGGAGCAGTTTGGATTTTAGCGATTTTGGACAGGGCGCTCCGCACGCGTGCCGCTGCTCAGAAACTCCGCTCCCGAGTACGGCAGACGACTGAGCCACATGCTGGGGAGCTTCTGGGCAGTCTCAACATGTGACATGCTGCCTAGATTATCACTGACTGCAGGCAGCATGTCCGTGAAAAAAAACCAAAACAATGCTGCAGAGTGTTCCCAGCATGTGCACACATTGCGAGCTGCAGCAGGAAGGGGGATCTCTTCGCTCTCCACGATCTCCTTCCTCTGAAACATCAGATTCTCCTGGAATCCGTAACTGTAATAAAACTTATTTAAGGTCTTTATTCAGTTCTAAAAGTAGGACAGATATTGTCATAGTGACTTTGTACAAAGAAAATAAAGGGGGGGGGTTGCAAATTTACATGGAAATAGAGTGCTCCTTCCCCCTTGTATTGGTCTGACCAAGTCTTAACTTTCATTTATATTGTGTCCGTCTTCAACTTTATCAATAATACCTTTGTACAGCCCAGCAGTATATGTAGGCGCGCTACAAGTATAATCATTCTTGTACTAGCAAGACTGCAGTACAGATTCACACACACACAAGAAATGCCATGAAAAGGGTGAAAGCTGATTCATAGGACAAATGTTTGGTTATTGCCCAGCCCTTGCGTAAATTCCATGAAGGCTTTGTTGCCCTTTAGCTGCAGGGACATGCAGGACAGAAATAAATTCAATGTTAAGGAAGCCTGAACTTCCCTCTGGCCTGAAGAAAGGTCACGCAGTATACAGACACTGCGAACCCGATCAGAGGCAGCAGGCTATGTGTGGTCAGGACATTTCATCGCCTAAACATCCAGGCAAATAACAGCTGTAAGCAAGTGATTACATGGGATGACAGACTGGAAAAAAGTAAACAAAACTACACAACTCGCTCCTTCTCACTTCTAACAGTTTGTAGAAGTGAGAAACAAGCAGGTTTATAGAAGAGATTGTTAAAGCCAAAGTAAAAACAACAGAATATCACACACAGGAATTGTTTTATGTACGCAAGATAAAGTTTGAGAATGCATGGCTTCTTTGTGGATTAATGCGTCCATCACATCTTACTTTTTGGCTCCTGTTACCAACGCAATTTCATCAGGAGACGAAGAGATGTAAGGACAGTTCTCCTCGGTTGATGCCGCGGGTCCATCTGTCTGGCATTCTTTCCTCATTTCCACAGTGTGGCACAAACACAAAGCATGAAAGAACAACTCTTCCCTTTCCTAGGGGGGGGGGGGGGATATATAAAAAAAAAACTCGAGTGAAATGCATAGTTTATTACTTGGCCCTCCTGTCACATCACATCCCATAGTGAGATATATGGTCTCCTAGTTCCTGAAGCAAATCATTGTACACAGGTATTAAGATTAAACTGCCCCGTGTCACCATCATCCTACAATAAATGCAAAATTAAGTGTGATAATAAAATGTAATGAAGTCAGCATATCTATCAGCTTTGGCCAAAAACCGTTTTTGCAAAAATAAATAAAATGAAATCACCCAATAAAAAGTATAGTACTTTAATAACAACTAGATTTGGGGGGGAGGGGGGGGTAAAACTAAAAAAAAAAAATTGTATTTTTATTTTATTAAAATAAATTCTGATAAAATATAGTTTTCTATTTATTTTAAGTCCAAAGGTTATTTGGCAGAAATTAGAGATTAAATATAAAGCATGAGGCTGTATATTCACAAAATAGCAACATCTTTGGTAAATAAAGTCCATAAATCCAAGCTAAAGTTTTATGTGCTCGGAAACATGCACTGTCGCCAAAGTAAAATGGTAGAGAATAAACAAGGGTCAGTAAAAGACCTTAAACTCACTGGTATTCCACAAATCTATGTACAAACAATAAACACATAGGGTCCCATTACATTCTTCACGGTAAATGCGTGAATTTTTACACGAAGCGTTAACACGTGTGAATCAAGGCTGGTATTACAATCCTCATGCAAAAAACAGACGCGCACAAGTGTGCGCGCACAGCAACGTTGCGCACAGAAATCAGTGTGCGGACCGTTTTTTTCACGCGATTCAGCCAATCAGAATTAAGAACCACAATTGTCTCACGTTACGTTTTTGCGCCTGTCAAAGTCAATTGGCGCATATATGCTGCATCAATAAATAAAGCACGCACAACTTCTCAAATTTATTGGTTTGGGTATGTGTAGAATGTGTAACTATACATTGCTGCACTTTTTTTTGGGCTGGTGTATTTGGTTTCGGCCACGTTGATAGAATTTGCTATTAACACCAGCTTTTAGGAGTTGCTAAAATCATGCGCGCAAAGTCTATGCGTTCCAAACTGCTCATAGATTGTAGTACCATCCGTGTACCAGCGCACAAACGCATTTGCGCTCACAAAGTATTGCACGTGCAAAGTACAGGAAGCTCGCTCAGCGTTCGTGCAGGTTCCCCCAAGGTAGATGTATACGCGGGTTTGTTGCGCTGACATTGTAATACTACGTTCAGCGCAAAGGGTTTTGCCCCTGGCGTTAATGCATTTTTTTGTGGGCACAAACGTATGCGCGAAGAATGTAATAGGGCCCATAAACTTTTACATTTCAAAAGTCTCAATAGATTTGATTTTGAGTGGAATAGATCTGCACCAGAAGCTAAGTGTGAGGAGGGAGGGGTAAGTGGTATAAATGAAAACGGATACTTTTGTGCAGCACAAAAGCCTTGGAATTTTTGTATATACATAGCTTGATGTTCATTATGCTCTTATGACTAGAAAAAAAATCCAGCAGGCCCAGTTCGGGAATATTTTAGTGAAGTTCCTCTACTTCTGGACAAATTAGGCGCCTGTGCAAAATGCAAGCATTGCAGCAAGAAATGCAAGACCTGGTGGCCCAAAAAAAAAACCTGAGGTTTATACATGAATATGTATGTTATGTAAGGTTATTGTTTTGCTTAACCCCTTCACTCCCAAGAAAGATATCTCGGGCTTCAAAAGGCACCATCCGGTGTCCGTTTCGAGAGAAATTAAATTTGTTTGCTTTTGGGCTGCAGAAGGCGCCCCCGAAGTTTTAGCCCGGTGGGCATAATGTCCAAAGAGCTAAAACTGTAAAACCGGCTGATGAATGCCCTGACAGACATTCAGCAAGCCGATACAGCTGTTGCAGGGAACACGAGCTGCAACTGTAACTCAATTTGGCATTGGATGGCACCATCTACTGCCCAAATGTTATTACAGTAAGAAATACAGAAGGAATATGCCCAAGTATGTCTTACTGTGTAACTCATTAAAAATGATTTTTTTTTCAAAAAACCCTGGTTCCTGACCATGTTTTTCTGGTAAAAACACTTGGTAGGGACGTGGTTAAATAAAACTATTCAAGTTCTCCACGAGTGATTAACTTATTAAAGAAGTCTCGAGATTTTCACCAAAAAGGTCCTGAATAAAAATAAAAAGAACTGAGCACGGGAGCGGGACTGCAATGAGGGAACTTCGTATAGGTCTCGACCATCCTGTCCAGTACCATCCAGTAAGAGGCCACCTCACCAGAAGAGGGCATTAATATCTAAAAAGGAGACCCTCCAAAGTGACAGGGATTGTTTAAATGGCTGCATGGGAGATAAAAATGTAATTCCAGGACAAAGCCAGAATTTTAAATATTATTTCACCGTTCCTCAAAAGTCCTAATACAGTTCATAGAAAAGTGAACAGTTACCTTTGAAGCTTTTGCAAAAAACACAGGCCCATCCGTCTCCATTGTGTCCTGTACAGAGTCTGTGTATTTGTATCCGTCGATGCAGCACTCGATAAATTCCATTGAGTTCTCTGTGAGGGTTCCAGTTTTATCTGTAAACACATACTCTACCTAAAACAACAAAAAAGAAGAAATGACAGACTGTTACATATACAGTGTTAGATGTGTGCATGTTATTTTAACAACTTGAATTTATATTAAATTACACATAGTTGTCTAAAGGAATTCATTTTTCATTCAAATGTTTTTCCATGGAAAAACAAGTTTTGTTATGCTAAAGTGCATTCAACATCCTCACCGCACGTCCCTGCAGCATTGGTTTAGGCAAGATGTTTCTCTACCAGAAGGTCAAGCTTATGGTGACTCAGAAAATACAGAATTGTTGCATTTATTGAATGAATTCATAAGAATACTGGAGTTACACAAAAGGTGTATAGGAGGGTTAGTGCAGCCTGCATATTCATTTGGCACCACTAGGCGGCAGTAATGTTGTCCTGTGAATACAATGTATCATAGTGTGTTTTTGGAGCAGTTCCCATTCACACTGAGGCTGGGTTCACACCAGTGCGTTTGATGCGCTTATCGCACAAACGTGAAAAACGTGCGGGCGCGCATGGCAGCAGGTTCGCAGCCATAGACCGCAGCGTGAACGCGCTGCAATACGCTCCAAAGAAGCTCCTGTACTTCTTTGGGCGTAGGATGTTTTACAGTGCGTTAATGCGTGCTGTAAAACGCCCAGGTGTGAACGGGTCCCATAGGAAATCATGGTATTTCCGTACTTGGGCGTTTTACAGCACGCAGGAACGCGTTGTAAAACGCCCAGGTGTGAACAGGGCCTGAGTGACATGAAAATCGTGCGTTTCTCATATACGCGACATTGAGCGTATATCACACAATATCGAAGTTATGCGCGATATTGCACGACACCATAATGTCAAATCGGCAAGCCGCGGAAAACAGGGTCATGTACAAGTGACGAGCTACAGGTGACATTGAGCTGTGAACAGCTCCACCGAAATGCATTGGAGGAGCTACATAGCGCAGAAACATGTGCGATATTGCAGCAAAAAATGCACAATAAATCGCTCAGTGTGAATGGGGCGCTCTTATCCCCGCGCGATATCGCTCTATGTAGCTTCTCCAATGCATTTCAAATGGCGCTGTTCACACTTCACAGCTCAATGTCGCCTGTAACTCGTTGCTGGTAAATGACCCTTTTTCTGCAATTTACCGATTTAACATTGGTGTCGCGCATAACGGCGATATTGCGATGTTATCACTCAATGTCTCGTATATGAAAATCACACGATTTTCATGTCGCTCAGTGTGAATGGGGCCTTAAACTGCAAAGATGCACTGTTTACATGGTCAACCGGCTACTAAGATGGTTATTGTAGGAAGGAAACCGTAGGTATGATACAGGCCCTAAACAGAGTGCCATCTCTGGAAAGATATAAAGAACACTTTCTGGGAGAGATCTACAACTGGCACATTATAAAAACTGGCCACATTGACCTGATGTTAGTTTGCTGGAGATTTTAAGGATGGTTCTATTCACAGATGTTCATTGTTTCAATAAACGGAATTATTGGAGGTAATCGAAGTAGATCAAATGTGTTTTTAACAGGTGGAACTTAATGGCACATTTTAAAACAATGTAATTTTCCACTTAGAATTTTGTCATTTATGAACAACACAGAAGCAAACGAAACCAGAATGACTGCCTCAACGTCCGCGTGCATTTTCATAAGGGTGCTTACTGCTTCTGAGACCAATGATTACAATGTACCACATTCAGCGGGTTCCAATACAGTTTAAAAGACATGAATTTTTAACAGCTTAAAAACCATATTATAGTGACGTTCTCTGAATTTGGCATGATCCATTCATTGGTCTCAGAAGCACCCTGTAAAACACTGGTTGAGGTTGGTGCAGTGGACCACTGTCACCACTCTCCCTTTGATTTGCACACCTTCCTGTCACAGGTAACCCAGAGAAGGACCTATTTAAAACCTTGATCTTCAGAGATCCCTGGAGGATATAGGACACATTTCAGTAAGTTTACTTCTAACCTAAAGACGGCTCTTGAAGTTAAGGGCCTGCTGTGATGGGGTACATTGATGTTGTGGCAGGCTTCAGCAAATGTATAAATCATACAGGTGAAACTCGAAAAAAATTAGAATAGCATGCAAAAGTTCATTTATTTCAGTAATGCAACTTAAAAGGTGAAACTAATATATGAGATGTGATGATTATGGCTTACAGCTCCTGATAACCTCAAATCCACAATCACAGAAAATTTGAATATTATTACATGCAATCAATAAAACAAGGATTGTACATAGAACAATATGGGACCTCTGAAAAGTATAAGCATGCACATGTACTCAGTGCTTGGTTTGGGCTCCTTTTTCAGCAATTACTGCCTCAATGCGGCGTGGCATGGAAGCTATCAGCCTGTGGCATTGCTGAGGTGTTATGGAAGACCAGGATGCTTCAATAGCGGCCTTCAGCTCATCTGCATGTTCGGTCTCAGGTCTCATCTTTCGCTTGGCAATGCCCCATAGATTCTCTATGGGGTTCAGGTCAGGCGAGTTTACTGGCCAATCAAGCACAGTAATCCCACGGTCATTGATCCAGGATTTGGTGCTTTTGGCAGTGTGGGCAGGTGCCAAGTCCTGCTGGAAAATGAAGTCAGCATCCCCATAAAGCTAGTCTGCGGAAGGAAGCATGAAGTGCTCCAAAATCTCCTGGTAGACGGCTGCGTTGACCCCGGATTTAAGCACAGTGGACCAACACCAGCAGATGACATGACTCCCCAAATCAACACACACTGTGGAAACTTCACACTGGACTTCAAGCATCTTGCAGTCCATACTCTGGGTCCTTGGTTTCCAAACGAGATGCAAAAGTTGCTCTCATCAGAAAATAGGACTTTGGACCATTGAGCAACAGACCAGGTCTGTTTTTCTTTAGCCCAGGTAAGACGCTTCTGACTTTGTTTGTTGTTCAGGAGCGGCTTGACAAGAGGAATACGACATTTGAAGCCCATGTCCAGGATCCGTCTGTGTGTGGTGACTCTTGATGCACTGACTCCAGCCTCAGTCCACTCCTTGTGAAAGTCCAACACTTTTGAATGGCCTTTTCCTGACAATCCTCTCCAGGCTGCGATTATCCCTGCTGCTTGTGCACCTTTTTCTTCCACACTTTTCCCTTCCACATAACTTTCTATTAATGTGCTTTGATACAGCACTTTGGGAACATTCAACTTCTTTTGCAATGACCTTTTGAGGCTTTCACTCCTTATGGAGGGTGTCAATGATGGTTTTCTGCACAACTGTCAGGTCAGCAGTCTTTCCCATGATTGTGATTCCTACTGAACCAGATCGAGAGACCATTTAAAGGCTCAGGAACCCTTTGCAGGTGTTATGGCGGAATTAGCTGATTAGAGTGGGACATTTTGAGCCTAGAATATTGCACCTTTTCACAATTTTCTGTGATTGTGGGTTTTCATGAGCTGTAAGCCATAATCAGCACAATGACAAATCACGGTTTTAACCATCTCATAATAGTTTCACCTTTTAAGTTGCATTACTGAAATAAATGAACTTTTGCACGATATTCTAATTTTTCGAGTTTCACCTGTATATTGGTAACCAAACCCCCATAATTTTTATTCATTTCCAAATAGTTATTTTATTTTTTTTAATCTTTAAAACTATATTAAAGTGAAGCGCTCTGAAATTGAAATGTTGAATACAGAAAATCGAGCCAAGTACACCTGAAATCATTGCAAAAATACAGAGTTAAAGCAATGCTTAAAAAAAAAAAAAAAAAAGCTAAAAAATTCACCCTGTGGGGGATCCGGTACACATACCATTTTTTATTATGAACAAGCTTTACGTACAACTCTACAAGTTACAATAAAAGACATCTAGGACTAAATGAACCAGTGATTTATGCAGTCAAATCCTTTCCATAGCCATGGTTATTGCCATCACCAGCCCTACATGCATTTTCCCCTCTCACCTGCCCAAGCTCTTCATTTAGATCAGAAGTATTAACCAGAGCACCTTCTTTCATCTCCTCGTCATACATTTCCTTATCCCACGTGATGAAGAAAGAGCCCAGGAACTTCTGCATTTCCACAGTAACGTACATAGACACCGGGATTATGAAGTTAAAAAGGACCATGAAGGACAGAAAATCCGTGAAGGCTTTCAAGATCTGGAAAGAAAACAAACCGGAATGTGAACTCCCAAAACAAAGGAGCAGCTGTAATGAAATCTATATATATATTTATTACACACACTTTATGAACACAAATTTAGAAAAATCTAAATTAAAAAAGAAACTCAAATTAAGCCGTGTATGCATTCCCAGCAGAGCATTCAAATGTGCGTGGGGAAAGCTTAATTAAATGACAAAGAATGAGTATTGGACAATTATTAAATAGGTTTGCATGAATGAAAACTACATACTGTGAGGGGCTCATTCCATCTTTGATAAATTAATAAGTGACGCTTCTGTGTGACATTAGTATGATACAACTCTGCAGTGTCTAGGGAAACCAAATGCTATTTACACTGTATAATCTCAAAGTGTATGTATATAGTGAAGAGTTTATAATTGGAGGAGTCATTTACACATCTCAGCAATTCAGAGAACGGCTTCACAGAGTTCAGGTGCTACATTCCCCATATGCAGCAAGGAACTCTGGGTGGGACATGCAAATTAAGTCTCCAATTTCTCACTTTGTTGGCATCCAGGGTCTGTTTTAACATATATATATCCCCATTGTAGAGATTAATGGTTACCTTGAAGGACTCTCTTTCCTTATTTGTTTTCAAATTGTACCATGGCTCATCGTTGGTTGGATTATACTGCCATAAATACTTCATGCCCGTGCAAATGGTGGCTTTCGATATCAGGATACATAAATACACGATTAAGAAGGCATTTATTGACCTGAAAGCAGAAAGAGAAAGGCATCAAACATTACTTTCCATTGTTAAATATAGAGGCCCACTTGTGCAGTCCCATTTATTGGTCGAGCAGCCATGTAAGGATGTAACAGGATATACATGATCAGATAGGGCTTCCTCTCACTGCTCTTGCAGGGGGACTTCCAGCATTTACTATATAAAAAAAAAGTAGCCACTGCACAGAGTAAAGTTTTCCAACAGCTGAGTTCACAGAATACCAACACATTACATAGCCCTGGACACGATCATGGTTGCAGTTTGCTTATCCTCACAACTGCTAATTAAATTAAAAAAAAAAAAAATTAAGATAAAAAAAGTTTGTTTTAACTCTGACATTTAAAACCAGTGTCAGAATACAGATTGTGCTACTTAGAATTTAGCTTTTTCTTAATACATACATTTATATATTAGTAATAATAATTATTAAACCGGAGACTTCAGTCACTGAAAGAATCTGAACGCTTCTAACATAGCATCGTGTAATTATTACTTTGAAGATGCAGGTTTCCTGAAAGTACATAATTCTTATCCAAAGAATAGAAGTAGCTTTTTCCAGTCCTGCCGTCACAATTTTATACAATGTAAAGTGCAGAGTTTTGTAGAAGGTGCGGGTGAGACATGTGGAAAAACTCAAACTTTTACAAACTTTTTTTCTTTCAACTCTGACCCCATTTTGCCCAATTGTGCCAGTTCCAATACATACGGCAGCTTAAAAAAAAAAAAAAATCATATCTCGGCTTGGAAGGCTGTTATTTTTGTGGGTTTCCCCAGAATTTTACGTGTTTTAAGAACTCTTGCAATTTTACAAAATCTAGGAATAGTGTAGATGTATATGGACAAAACCAAACAAACATGCACATCTGCAACAGATCCTCTCAGCATGATATTATCACTAAAGTGTCCAAAAATAAAATATATATATATTGTATTACGCATTTCCCCTTTGCATGCTTTAATATGCACTCTTTTTCTCCCAATGTCTAAGGATAGTTCGATGACAAGGCTTTGGAGTATGAGAGTTTCCTGGAGAAGAGCCCAATAAGCTTTAATGATAGGGAGCCAAAACACCCTGTATCCGTTTACAAAAATACTAGAATTTGCAAAGGTCAACTGTCCTTGAATGCCAACAATACAACGTGGGAACCCCGTCAAGGAACTAAGAGGAAGGGGATGAAAACGTAAATAATAATAAACCATCAAAACAAGATTTTGAAAGAACACACCGTTGGAATTTTCAGCTCTGAGGCAAGGCCAGAGAAATGCCGAGAATAACTTCCACAAACACAAGGTCACACGTTGTCGGATGCAGGAAAATGGTACAAAATGGTACACGGTGATATTAATGGGGCCAGACTTACTTTTCGACAGCAGATCGCTTCTGAGATGTTCCTTGGTAGTTCAAAGCCATCTTGGTATCCATGCCAGTATACACAGCGACACCTTTGGAATATATAAAAAGCTGAGTGTTCCAGGAAAGGCAAGATCAAAAAGACAATTCTGTAACAGTGTACGTCCCCTGAGGTTACAAATCGCACAGGTAACCTCTCCAACGTGTTTTAATGGAACAGTTATTAGCCTGCCCTGGACGCTTCTAATTTTACAAACAAATCTCTTTATGAAACAAACAACCAGGATTATGGAATCTTTTTGGTGCCACTATTTAATGGTATTAAGAAACAGAAAAAAAAAAAACAGTAAATCTACAGACAATGTAAGCTGAAATCTAAGAATACAGAAAAGTGAACACAGATCTTCACGGTGGTCCAGTTGGGTTGAGAGCTATGGCGAAGGTCTACTATAGTCCATCTGGCCCTTTTCAGGATCTACTCTAGCAGGGAATGGGCGATGGACAGATAATGGTGAAAAGGGCTGAAGCCTGGTGTTAGTGCTCATAGTGGATCAAGGCTTGTAGGAAACTGAACCCGGTTTGGTCTGGGGATGATTAATGTCCATAGGAAGAGGAGCCTTGTTTAGTCTTGAGATGAAACAACGCTTCTAGAGTGAAGCTCAGTGTACTTTCTCATGTTGGACCAAGATATGAAGCTCTGCGTTAGTGAGGATGGTGAATCAAGGTTTGTAGGATTGGGAACCTCAACATTTTTGTCATGGTTGATCAAGGTTGTAGAGCACTAAACCATTGTGTTTTGTCCCATGTTTTATAGAGCGAAATGCAGCAAATTTAGGTGATTGGTCCCACGTTCGATCGAGCTACAAAGCTTGATGCTAGCTCACATGGTGGATCAAGGTTTAGAGAACAGTGAAGCCCAGTGTTTGGTCTCATGGGGGAGAAAGTATTGAAGGGGTGACATATGGCGTCCTCTAAAGAGATCTAAAATTGTACACAATCCTTTTCCAAGACAGTTAATGTAGCTGAATAATTACCAAATGTAATTGCTTATGGCATTTTATCAGTTCGCAAGAGACATTTTTAGCTCATTTAGTAGTTACCGTAGATCTTTTCTGTGTTCTTAAGAGTTGCTCCCTTTAGCAGCAAATTTTTAGGTCCCAAAGAACTAGATGACAAAAACATTCAAACAAGTTATATTATTAGTAATAATAAATCATAATAAAAAGAGGGAAAAAAAACCTCAGAGCAAGGCAAATGATCCTCTTAGGGGCCGTCTACAAGACTAGGTGTAAAAACATGTTAGCATCTTTTAGGTTTTATACGGTATAATGGGAATTAGCGCAGACGACATTTTTTTCTTTATATTCCTACCACTTGCAAGTTTGTGGAGGGGCGGGGAGGATATAAAGGCTCTCTTCAGTTTTGCTCAGAGTATGCCAAAGGTGGAGGATTTTTGGTATACATGTAGTTTTTTGCTTATGGTTTTTCTGTCTGACAGTCTATTGCAATATTCTTATGTATAGCACAGTTGAGAATGGTTAAATGTATGCATGACGTAAGTATCAAAGTGCTTTTGAAGCTCGTACCGTGTGATGGTTTCCTCGTTAGTGTATATATACATACTTCCAACAAACCTGAAAGATATAATGAAATAATCTTATAGTGTGTTTGCAAAATTCACAGTACTTCTAGAAATCACATAAAGAACAGTGAGTTAATGCAAGCTGGTAGTGATCAAGGCTCAGACTCGTCCACCTCGTGGCATAGGTGCTATGATTACAGACCAAAGTGAAGACTAAAGCAAGAATTCCAGGCATTTAAAAGCACAACTGCTGACTTAAAGGAGTCCGGCCCAAGGTAAAGTGCATGCGTTTACACTTCTCAATTCTTCAGATATGGGCATGATACCCAAACCTAGGATAGGGGATATGAGTCAAGCAAAGACATAGGACATTTGGGCTGGTGCTCCTCTGTGCAGCTTTACACGACCAAAAAAAAAATATATATATTTTTTTGGAGAACACAGGCTTGGAGTAGAAACCAACCCCATAACTGCGCGACTGCAATGGTTAGTAACAGCAACTTAAATGAATCCCTGCCTGCTAGACCCTTGCTGGAAGCAGACTGCTAAAGAGCAGAAAAGACAGAAAAAGACCAAAATGTGCTATTCTAAAGGTTGTGAAGGTTCTTCTTGTTTGCTGCACAGACTGAATATTGCAGACAAACTTTGGGCTAGATTACATCCATAACTTAACGCTAGGATAAGGGACCGTAACGAATCCCCCCATATAACCTTCCTAACATTAAACCCTTTAATAACTCTTTAGCGCACCGGTGATGGCGCTAGCTTCTGCAAGATTACTGTACTTTGAAAATCCTATACCTAACAATAAGGAGTGCAATCAGTAATTAGCGCTCAGATAAGTAAGGTATTACAAAGTCCTAGCGCTAATTACCGCACCAAGGTGTTAAATTAGTGACACCTAAAAACTGGGGCTTAAGGATTCTGCTTTTGCAGAATCATTTAACAGCCCCTAAAAAGCCCCCCCTCCCCAATAAAACAGATATTCACCTCTCATCCCACGGTGAGAACGGTGGCCCGATCCCCAGCTTGTCCTGGCCGAGAGCAGAGTGAGACTGGAGACAAAAAGTCCCCAGTCACCATCCACATTGCTGCGTGAGATTGTGCAGGGCTCGCGGTCCGGCATTGCAACCCTCGAAGGAGTCCTATGGACTCCAGCAGGTGATACTCATGGTAGTAAGTCTGCGCCGCCGCATCACCGAGGGTAGCACTTCGCTCCGGGGCAAAGTGCCAAGGTAAAACCTGCCCCGGAGTCTTGCGATAAAATGGGTACGCTACAGGGAAACTTTGAGGCTCAGGTTTTCCCTGTTAGCATCCCCATTTTATCATTAGCGATCTAATCCAGCCATGTGTTTTGTGATGCTACAAGGCTGTGGTTACTCAATGCTCTAGAGGATTGTGCTATTTTGCAAGGACATGTTGCCCTGTGTGGTACAGATCACTATATATAGCAGATCTATAGATCATAAAGGATGACGCCTGAGGAACGTGGCAATTTTTTTTTTTATTTCAAATAATTGAAAAAATATTTGATGAGAGACTAAATAAATTGTTGTGTTTATGCTAGGCCCCCCATATGCGTGTCCCACTTTACGCAATGCTAGAATTCGTTTTGGTGGGCACCAGGACATTTCTCCATTCGTTTCAACCGGTATGGTTCACCACAAACCCTCTACAATCCATTAGCTTGGATGCACATCATCACCGCTCTACTGCAAAATTAAGGAATGTTTTTTCTTTATTAATTCCATGTAACGAAAATGAAGAGAACGCTGAAGGCCTGAATTCCAAAAACAATACAATCTGAGCCTTGCTCAATACGCAGTGTAAAATGTGGGTGCGACACCTTCAACAGTCGCCTTTATCTCGAATAAATAAATATTTAATAGCTGCAAACAGCGTAAGGGATAACAACAGATTTAGTCCTTGGAAAAAGCTTTTTATATTGTCCTCGTCGACGTGACCTTCAGTCGAAAGACATTGGTTTGTGTGTATGAGCAAGTGAACAAGAACGCGGGATTCTACTGGTTTTGTTTAGCAGCAGCTGTGTTTCTGGACCAGAATAGATAAAAGCCAATCCGGAAAGCATGAAAACAGTGTTCGTGACCTTAAAAGAGGCTATTAATATATATATTATTTTTTTTTCTTCAATACAGAACGTTTCCCGAGTATCCGCAGCCTGCCAATCGTCAGTGAATTCATGCTGCACGCAAAACTGCCCGTAAAATCATTTGATCGTGCAATTAAAAGTCCCTGCAACGCTTTAATTGAATTCTCGTTATTTTAATTAAAACAGCATTCTTAATTAAGTGTTTCAAGCCAAAAACTGTACAAACTTCCAAGGGAAACCATTCATTAAAATCCAGGCATAATTAACTGCTGAACTAACGAATGGGCTATATTTAAATCGCAGAGCCGTGCCTTTCGACAAGCGGGAAAGGAAATAAAACTGCGATGATACAAATCACGAGTTTACATTATTCAACGTATGCATGTTCTGGATTGTTTGCAAACTAAATTATTTAGGAATTAATGGGGCCAGACTTGTTATGTTATTTAGGAATTCTAGCAATTTATTATTCACCTCTTCCGACGCCAACCACTAGGTTTATCTTCTGTGATTTGAAGGTTTTCTTCTGAAAGACCTTGGCAAGAATGTCTGTGCGACTCGGCTTTACTTACTTGTAAAGATCGGGCTGCGACTGCTCACATTCGATCGTGGAGTTGAGGGAATCAATGGCTTCTTCGGTGCATAATTCAGCACTTTCTTTCACAGCATTATAGGTCTAAATAGGAGGATACAGAAAGCCCGTTTATTATTTCTCCTTTTTTTATTTTGCACAAAGCAAGAAAGGCTGGGTTCACACCTCAATGTTTTACAGCATTGCGCATTCCTGCACGCTGTAAAACACAGAGACACAGAAATCCCATGATTTCCTATGTGACACGTTCACACCTGGGCGTTTTACAGCGCGCAGGAACGCGCTGTAAAACGTCCTACACCCAAAGAAGTACGGGAGCTTCTTTGGGGCGTATTTGCAGCGCGTTCACTCTGCAGTCTATGACTGCAAATGCGCGTCAACGTTTGCGCAATACGCGCAGTAAACCACTGGAGGTGTGAACCAGCCTTACCACTGCCAAGCATTTTTTTGCTGAAGAAAAAAATAATTAATTAGCGGAGCATTTGAAACCGTGGGTGTGTAGTTAACAGTTGCATGTTGGGTAAAATAGCAATTTAAGATGGCTATTCTGAAATAGCTAAATTATTACAATATAATTATGTGCAGATTTTTTACTTTTTCACGTATTCATTTATCCTTTACAGAAATAAGGCTGGGATGAAAGGTGCTAAACTCTTCTCTAGATGGTGTCATGGGGTCTGCATTATCAGCATTCAGGCATAAATTGCCTTTGTGTCAGATCCAGTAAATGTGATAAAGATAGATGATAGATATGGCTGGACTGGAGGTCCTACGGAGAAGGCACAGTAACACTGTACTGGTTTCCTTCCGGGCCTAATGACTGCAGATACTGGCACCAGAATTAAAGCCTCGCGCAAAACTAGGGCTAGATGGAACTCCCGCGTAGGGGCACTTTGCCCTCACTCCACTGTAGCTCCTCCCAGTGGACGCACCCGCCATGGAGAGCAATGCGAGACCTTGCGACAGCATCTGGAAGTCGAAGATGCCGGAATCCACAATGAATAGACCAGGTGCCACCAGAATTAAGCCGCACCCCCAGCACCACTCCACAGGCAACCTGCCGACCTGAGGACAGGAAGTTCTCTGGACTGATGAGTTCTTATTAGGTACGGGGGGGGGGGGGGTTATTTCTCGCTTTTTTTTTTTTTTTTTTTTTTTAGGCATACAGCTTTGAGGGTAAACTGTCCTGTTTCCTGGAGCGAAGAGAAAACCCGAGCGTACTGCCGCTATACCTATAGAAAACCGCCTTTGAGTCAAATACAGTAAATATGGTCAAGATAAATAAAATTAGATCTCTGTTTATGAGGATTTGTATTGACCATAATGAAATAATCCACAATGCAGCTTAAAAAAAAAAAAAAAAAAAGACCAATATAAAAATAATATCTGTATTTGGCATAATGCCTGTATAACTGTATAGTGAAATTACAGTAACACCTTGTATTTTTACTGTACGGGGATGTTCAGCAATAATCACCTGGTTCTTACCCCCATTTCACAGCAAGTGACCCCAGAGGTCTTCCTCTATACTGTCCGCTCACAGGCTCTTGTAATGTAGCAGTAAAGCTGGCTGGAATTTTTGTTACAGTGAGGTTGGGGGCTAGCTATTTATAGTAATACAGGGTGGTAGGGCAATCTCAGAATCTCCCCAGGGACAACATCAATCCTGCATTAAATGGTTTGTAAAAGGGGGTTTAAAATTTTAGTTCTTTGTTTATCAATGCAATAACGTGGGAACATGGTATTGGTAGTGAAATGGTTAACAGGTGTGGATTAACACCACTATACATGTTGCAGCCATGATAGAGAATTGATAAATAACCAAGACAAATAGCAGGGGTAAATATCTGCAGATGGGGTAAACTACAACGGATACAGTCATCGCTATCTTTAACAATTCAAAAAAGGAAAAAAAAATTATTTCCCATCTCCCGACCATTTTGTTGATTTTTCCCATGAGGCAGCATTTACCAAAGGTTTTTCTTAAATACTGTAGATTAGATAAATCACAGAAGTAAACAGTTTAAGGAGATGGAGGAGAGGATGTTTAGATACAGCTGCAGGGGCTATTGTTTTTCAAGCTACTCGGAATAAGAGCTAGCAGCTGAAGGAGATAAAAGGGGAATCTTAAAAGCCTTCTAATCTACCCCCGGTGACTATTTTGTTAACCCTTTCACTGCTGAGGCATTTCACTGCTGTGTGCTGAGCTCATTTTTACCGCTTTCGCTCATCATGTTTAAACGCGATTTGAAGCCACATTTTAATAAATGACCCAGACATATTATATATTGTTCTTTCCGGCAGACTCCGCAGATTCATAATATATCATTTTTATATGTATACGTCATGTCCTGCCTGTATATTATGACAAAAAGTGCAATAAAAATTTCATTTTTAATCATCTGCAGCGTGTAAAGTGTTTTTTTTCCCATTTTATCACATGAGCGTTTGCGGTTATATTTTCTATGGGGTGCGCGCTTGTACAAAAATTTGAAATGGGGAATTGTTACATTTTTGGGGGGGGATTACGTGATTTTTAGCAAACGCACCCCATAGAAAAAAAATCATTAGTGCAGCATCATTGTTCACATAATTGAAATGTGAACAATATTGCTGCATTAATAAAAACACACAAAAAGGATTTTTTTCTAAATTTTGTACCTAGTCACGAAGCTCAGGCCTTTCAAATGACACCCTCCATGACGATATGCGTGATGACGTCGGGCAGAGAGTGGGGACCCGGGTGTGGAGCCGCCATCCAAGAGCGCTGAAGTGCCCTTGAGGGGTTAAAGCCAGGCACCGCTTAAAAGGAGAGACTCTCCCCTTTTAAGCGGTGTCTGGCTTTTGGCGCTGCTCCTTCTCGATCGGGGAGGAGAGGGTTCCGAACGGACCACCCCCCCCTCCAGGCTATCTCCATCTCCCGGGGGGGGGGGGGTGTTGCCTGGAAATGACGTCATGGCGCGATGATGTCATTTACGTCGGGAGGAGCTTGACTTCAGCGTCTAAGGACGCTGAAGTCAGAACACCGCGGGACCCCGGACAGAGAGGTAAGTATCTCCGCCGGGGGTCCTGCACAGCTGATGACGTGTGGGGCACATCCTCAGCATGTAACGTGCGTCAATGAGGACGTGTCCCACACGTCCTCCGCAGTGAAGGGGAAAAAAGACAAGAGAAAATCAGGGCACATGTAAGAGATCATCAACTTAAAATAAACACAAGGGCATTTTTTGGTGATAGTGGCCTTTTAATAAGTGTAGGGGGAGGGGAGCACTATTTAAGGCAGTTCCAGTATAATACTTTTACAGGTTTATTCAAACAAAGGGTGAAAATCAGGCGAAGAAGAGAACAATCTAAGCCAAACCAGTAAAATTCTTTCATTTTGACCTAAAATTTTCACTTCTTCAGTCATTCTCCAGAGTGTCACCTTTCTTTGAATAGACGTGATAAGAGAGTCAATGCTTATGTTAATTAATGAATCCTAATTATTTATAACATGTTCATTATCACTGGGAAATCATTACCAAATTAAACAAAGGGTCCCCGGGGGTCTAAACATCAGCCCTGTTCAAAAAACACAAGGATAGAAGTGAGCCATGTAGCAGTGAATAGTTTTAGGGTCATGTTCTACACAAAAAAACACAAAAACAACATACTAAACTCCTTGAAGTCTATTTATAGAGCCAAACTCTTTAATTACCAACGAGATGATCATTGATCGAACACACACCTCTAACATCTACCATGCTGCTTTAAAGCCTATTTATAGGCTGGACTCTGGCTTCCAAATTATCACTGTTGCCAAACTGTATTCTGAACGTAAAATTACCAGGCTTCTGCGCGAGAAGACGGCTTTCCACAAAAACAAACCCATGGCAGATCTCTCGGCAAGGGCTAAAGGTCCCAGACACGTCTGGAATTAGGCGGGTAAAATAAATTGCAGCTTGTAGGAGTAAGTAAGTATCTCCTGCTTTGAGGATGAGGCTAATAAATGTGAAACATTAATAGACTGTAATTGTGGCTTCACACGGTTTTTGACTACTCGCCAACATTAAACAGAAAGTTCTTGTTTTGTTCTGCGTTGGTTCGTCACGGTGGTAACAAAATTAACTTTAACTCCTGTGTTAGTTTTGATCTTATTAAAATTTAATATTAAAGTAAACCTGCAGTGGACACGTTTACTTCTCCTGAATTAGTCAGATCAACATGTCATCTCATCCCTTGATACGATATTGCACACAGCTGCCTGTCCGGCTCCACTGCTGGGCACTGACATGTTTATCATGTGTGGGACATTGTCGGAGGAGTGTCATGGCACAGCGATGCAGGATTGGTTATCAGTGTTGATGTTGTCACATAGACCTCAGTATTCGATTGACTTTTTGGAGTGGAAGGTTGTCCCGTAGGATGACCCCCTTTTGAGATTTCTCTCCTTTTCAAGTATGTCCTGGGTGACGAGTATGTACAGTTAGAGGTCTTGCCCAAGGACACCTACTGGAGAGGTGCTCTTGCGGGAATCCAACTTGTGTCCCCACAGTCCTAGAGCAGCGATGTTACCTCTACTCCACCCAGCCGGTTCTGGTCAGCTGTCACTGTCGACATACCATCAGGAGTGTCAACGAATCTTTGATATGGACATACTCTGAAAAACTCTAAGGGGTCAGCAATCTAGTCTCTACATCCGTTTTGGAACTACATTTCCCAGGAGGTTCTTCCCAGTTAGTAGATGAGTATCTTGAGAGGTCGCACAAAAATATCTGGAGGGCCATGTCTGTTAAACCCTGCTCTAACAGTTACATAGAGAATGACCCCTTTTCAATGTGTCCAACTCGTGTTGGGCATGACAGGTGTGTCTGAACATGAAAAACCCATCAGAGAAAGAAATTCATTCAACATCTTACATTTTTTAGTCAACAAACATCTTTTCAATTCATTCTAAGCAAATGTATACAATCTAAGGGAATTATTCAGAAAGCATAGTTTGTCGCAGTTACAACTACAACAAACTTTAGCATTTCACAAAAAGGAAATTCAAGCAGCAGGAGAAGCTTCTGCCATTGTTTAAATTGATCTCTGGAACGCTGACATTCGTTGCATGGTTTGCAACTACGGCAAACAATGGTTCTTTCTGAATAGTGCCCGAGGAATCCCGAGAACTGATCGTGCATATAGGGCAACATGCAGTAGGGAGCGCAGCTTGAGTAAGCATTAAAAAAAAAAAAAAAAATGTATTTAAACATATAAAAAGAAGCAGAATCACAATGAAGGTTTGGTGCAGAAGCTGAAAACCTGCAGTTCACAATTTGGGAAGTAGATCGTCTTATAAGTACATGCTACAAATATAAAGTTGACAAGTGGCAGCAGTCGTACATGTGGTCCTGCACAAATTAAAGAGAATACGCTAGCACCAAAACTGCTAACGCCCCAACATGTGGTTAAGTTAAACTGGTCAATACAAACATCTGTTTGGAACCTAGACCAAAACGAGTTTACTCCCTTTTTCCAGAATCCACGTTCTAATATAACAGGCAGGTCTGATAGGAATTCTGTGTAACCGCACCAGTTATATTTATTCATAGAGTGCCAACATATTCCTCTATGCTGTACAAAAGGGAATAACACCATGCTTTAAAAATCGATAGACGCTCACAATCTAGACTGCTAGCGGTCCCAATACTTTGTCAACTTGATAGGGCTATAACATCTTAAAAGGGATACTCTAGGCAACATGACCACCTAAGCTTTTTTAGGTGGTCATGATGACCCAAGTATGTCCTTTACTCCCCTCCCCCCTCCGCTCAGCTGATCGGCTGAAACAGATGAGACGCAGAGGACTTTCCACCGCCCTCTCAGCTGTCAGTCAGCAGAGCGGGACTTGTATTTCCCACTTCTGCCAACTATTGCCGAGTAGGAGATGTCATCGCGTTTCAGCACGATGACGTCTCCAACTTGCCGCAGTAGCTGGCGGCAGCAGCTGTGATTAGTGTTGCGCGCATCCTCTTGCGCATAACACTAATCAAAGAAGGTGGAGCGTAGACCTTGTGCTAACTTCCGAGTTCCAGTGAAAGAGGGTGGCGCGGGATTCAAAAAAAAAACAACGCGGTTTTAAAAATGCCGTCGTTTTAAAAGGTAAGTATAAACATTTAAAAAAAAAAAAAAAAAAAGTAGAACGAATAGGTAGGGCAGTAGCATTTGCATACTGCAAAAAAAAAAAAGCAAAAAAAAAAAGGGGGGCAATTTCTGCTTAGAGTGTTCCTTTAAGCGCTATACAAAGACAGATCTTTATTGATATTACCCCATATGGGGCTATATTACAATCTTCACGCAAAAACGCTCGCGCAAAGTGTGAATTTTTGCGTTAAACGTTAGCGCGCGCAAATCACTGCTGGAATTACAATCCTCGCGCTTTTCTTCATCCGTCGATCAATAACGCGCGTAAACCGGACACGCCCAAATGCTCGCGCAGTACCATTGCACGCAGAAATCAGTGTGCGCAGTTTTTTTTCCACGCAATTCAGCCAATCAGAATTAAGAACCACAATGATCTCACGTCAAGTTTTTGCGCCTGCCAAAGTCAATCTGCGCATATATGCTGCAGCAATAATAAATGCACACACAACTTCTCCATTTTATTGGTTTGGTATGTGTAGAATGTGTAACTATACTTTGCTGCGTATTTTTATTTGGGCTGGTGTATTTGGTTTCGGCCAGGTTGATAGAATTTGCCATTAACACCAGCTTTTAGGAGTTGCTAAAATTATGTGCGCAAAGGCTGTGCGTTAAAAACTGCACATAGATTGTAATACCATCCGCGTACCAGCGCACAAACGCATTTGGGCTCACAATGTTAAGTATAGGACACGCGACATACGGTAAGCTCACGCAGAGTTCATGCAAGATCACCCGCGGTAGACAATTATGAGCATTTGTTGCTCTGACAACGTAATAAGGCATTCGGTGCAAAGTGTTTTACCCCTCGCGTTAATGTTTTTTCCCACCGGCGCAAACGTTTGCGCGAAGATTGTAATTTAGCCCATGATCGGTACAGAATAACACAGCAGGACCACCTCACACACTATAGCATAATAAATTGTGTGAGGCCACTTCTACCCCGTGTCTGGGAAACGCCATTCCTTATGCTGGGAAGAGCAATATAAGCTTTCCAAACTGCAGCTTCAAGAGCTCACACAGCCCTCATTTATCTTGTGAGTATTGCATGTGTATGATGTATCTGCTGGCAGCTTTGTTCCCGTCTGCTCTGAATTTATCACAAATACAGTAATGACTCAGCCATACTAAAGCCAAGGGAGGGGGGCAACGAAAAAGAAAAAAGAAGGAAGGGAATGTGGACTACTTGAGGACACCATCCCCAGGACATGGAAGGCTATTTACAAGTAGAACATTTTAATAAAAGCGTCAATGTAACTTAAAACGTTAATTGCTTGACATTCCATGAAAAGGAAAGATTAAAGCCAGACCAGAATCCCAGAAACTGGCAGCTGGAGGATATAGGGACACTCTAGCATTAAGAAAAAGAAGAGGGAGGCAACAACCTTGAATTGACCCCCCCCCCTTCTTTAAAGAGTAACGCTTTAATCCTATTGCTTGCGTCACCTATTGATGCCTCAACCCAGGCACCTAGCTACAGGAGGACGGTGAATGCCAGGACAATGACTATTTGTGTGCACAGTACTAGCACCCACTGAGATACCACTCGGTGCTAAAAGTAAAGCGTTGTGAGGAATTACAAGCTTACAGTTTAACCTGCCAACTCTTCAATTAAGCATGGACACTTTACTACCAAGCGATTTTTGGTGCGAGAAAAAAAATCATCATGTATTTGAAGCATGGAATGTGAAGAGAACTTAAATATAGGGTAAAATAGAAGATTGTTGTTCTGAGAGTTAAAATTTTTAGATAAAAATTAACAAATGAGCAAATTTTACATTAATGCATTTGTTTATATTTTCCAGAAGTACGGTTTGAATGAAAGGTTCTAAACTCTAGATGGTTGCACAATTTCACAGGAGGTCTGCATTATCATCATACAGGCAGAAACGGCCTGTGTGTCAGAACCACTAAATGTGATAAAGACAGATAATAAAATTGTCAGATCTCCTGTTTATGGGGATTTGTGCTGATCATAAAAGGAGATTATTAGCAAAGAAGCTTCCAAAAAATAATAGAATATAAAAATGATAGCTGTATGTGCATAGAAATTACAGTTAATCTTGCACAGATACAAAGTGTTTCAGTCATAACCCCTTGAACCTTATTGTACAGTATTGAGTGACTTTAGAGCTCTACCTGTATTCTAGAAAAAAAAAATACAGGCACTGAAAGTGACCTAAAGAGGCAGGTATTTAAATTGCTAGAAGTAAGGGGACATAACCAAGGAACTCGCCCTGTAAAGAATATTAAAGATAGTCAAGCCAGGCTGTGATCTGACAAACCGTTGTAATACTTTATTAGTTATACCAATATACTGGCAACAATAAAAACCATATAATATTGAAAAACGTTTGACTGCCTGTTCCCATACAAAACTTGTGTCGGAAGGGAATGTAAGTGCCCATATAATTGGGGAATCACCATTAAAAAAAAAGGTACAAGTACTCAGTGGTAAGGTACAAACAGCTATAAAAAGGAAAAAAACAGGTCTTTCTGTATTGTTTTATATTAATAGAATGCATTCATAGTAGAGACCTATTAGATATCTTGTCCCCGTTGTATCCAAGATACGGGATAGACTGAAGCCACATAGAGGGTTAGTCCAATTCATTAACGGATATCGATCTCTCACCAGAATACTCCTAAACAATGCTAACCTTGTTTAGGGATATTCTGGAGAGATCGATACCAGTTAATGAATTTGTTGGGACTGACCCAATAAATAAAAAAGTATAGATTTTTTTATTTACCCAAAAAGCCTTGCTGCTCTGATATTTCTACTACTCTGGCTAAGAAAAAGCACCCCCCCCCCCCCCGATTGCATCACAGGACCTCAACCCGGGAGGAAAGAAACACCATCTAAATAGAAGTACCCTTATATCCCAGTGCTTTATTAAGTTACCTCTGATTTTATGAGGTCACTCTGTATTCCTAATCCATGACAATGTACTGAAGATTTATACTGAGTTACCATTGCCTAAAACATATTTCCTGCATATGATCTATTTCTACACAATTTTAAAAAAGTTGTTAAGGTGCGCCTGGAATTTCTTTGTTTTGCTTTTCATTGTTACTGTGTTTGTGAACACCTACATTCTGGTTTCAGCAGCACCTGTTAGAAACAAGTACATCCTTATCGAATTCCAGATACCTACAAGAGCGCTACATCCACTACTATTCTTTTACCTTAAGGGGAGGATAAAAGTAAACCTTCGCCAGCACTCGCCACTGCTTTGACGATCAACATAGAGACACATGGGAATCTGGTCAATGAGGCGGCATCAGATATGATTAAAACCCATAAATAAAAAGAATGAAGGACCATACCTTAAAGTTGGACTCCCCATCAAGGCTTGCTGTTGTAGCGGTACAATTCCCATCAGTACAGCTTGAGGATAGTAAGACAAGGTCACAAGGGAAGGTTTCATTGTTCCTGACTTCCACTATATCACCAACCTAAAGGAGCAAAAGGAGCACAGCATTGGAGCTTGCATCACGAAGACTACAGGCGAAATGAGAAAGTGACATTACTATATAGCCGTCACAACAAAAGTTACGTATCTTTCTTGTATGTTATACAAGCCATCCTCTTTTGCTTAGTCTCCAACGGTCTCATTTGGTAACCGTTTAGCATACACAACATCAGTAACCATGTTTATAATGGAGGTAAGAATCCACTCTTTGCGTAGATGGCGAAACGCGTTGAATGTGATATCTGTGCTATTTTAACAGTTATATTTTTTTGTTCTTTAGTTGTATGTAGCCATTACCCTCTTTGTGCCATTAGGTTCATTATGTTTTGATGGATTGCTAGCTCTTATGCAATGATGGTTAGATAACTGGGTATAGTAGGCAGTTTGAACTGCCGAGGTACTGAATAGTTGGCGAGTGGGGAGTTGTTATTTTGGACATTTCCTGACCATCTGATTAGAGTATTAGCTCTTGGTCATTATTTATAACAGTTGTAATACTAATTAGACATGTTACTCTATAGAATATGGATTTCTCTTTAGTGCTACCTTTTATGCTATATGCTCTACTCCAAATTGTAAGAGTGTATACACACATTCCTTATATTGCCACAATGTTTGTAGATCTTTATTCATATTTGTGTTTTTTATTTTATGTGTGGTCTGTTTTTGTATTAATAAAGTTAGGATATTTTAGATTCTCTGTTTTTGTGCTGCCACAGAAATTAGAGTTACGCTAGACGACTTCAGAAGGAACTATGGCGAAAAGAGCAGTCAAAAATACGGAGCAGTACAGTGGCCGTTCCCAAAATAGAGAATTCACCAAGCTTCATGGAAAGTAGTTGCCTGAAGTAAAACCATTTTATTTCTCAAGGTCTTTGAAGAAAATGGTGTTTTCATTTATAAATTAATAAATATTAAATTAGACGTTCCTTAAAACTCTTTAGTGGAAAATGGCAACCTCTCATTCTAAACTGGAAGACTCCACTGAGAAATGTACTACAGCTTGTTTTTATGGAAAAAAAAACAAAAAAACACTGGGGACAATATTATGCAAGGATCAATATATAGGAGACTAAAACCGCATTGTTTTCACCCTTGAATTTAAACTTCACTTTATGATGATATACTACAAACCAGACCAGAGCGTACTAGGCACACCAAGATAATCTGGTCGCTCTATTGGAAGGCGAGTTGTAATGTTTCCTTCGGCATAGGAACCTTTCTCAAGCTTGATAAAGGTTGTTGTGCTAAATTAAACATTGTAACAAATCTCCCAAAAAAAAGCCACCAGTTTGACTTTGCTCAGGCTATCGAAGAAGTTAGCGTCACTGGTCCCTGGAAAACCCTAGCTTCTCTTTTGCGCACTTTTCCAACATTCCTAACAGGGTCACGTGCCATGAAAGGGAGGGGGGAAACCACAGCCCAATATATTTACTACAGTACGTATTTGAATCACAATACATATATATTCATACAGGAAATTAAAAATATCTTTCAGCTTCTTGGTATTGTATAGTGTAAACCGTGTGCTGCTCCCTCTGGTTGTTTGTTTTTTTGCCAGGAGATACAACAAACCAGCTGAACTTTAATAAAATGAATATGACCATTTTCTACCTTGCGTTTTAGGTTTACTCACCATTAACCCTTTCACTGCTGAAGACGTGTGGGACACGTCCTCATTGATGCACGTTGCATGCTGAGGACGTGCCCCACAAGTCATCAGCTGTGCGGGACCCCCGGCGGAGATACTCACCTCTCTGTCCGGGGTCCCACGGCGTTCTGACTTCAGCGTCCTCAGACGCTGAAGTCAAGCTCCTCCCGGCGTAAATGACGTCATCGCGCCATGCGCGATGACGTCATTTCCAGGCGACCCCCGGCAATGCCGGGAGATAGCCTGGAAGGAGGGGGGGGATCCATTCGGATCCCTCTCCCTCCCGATCGGGAAGGAGCAGCGCTAAAAGCCAGGCACCGCTTAAAAGGGGAGAGTCTCCCCTTTTAAGCGGTGCCTGGCTTTAACCCCTCAAGTGCTGGGTTGCACTTCAGCGCCTTGCGGCGCCGAAGTGCAGCCTATCTCCGGTGGGGGCCGCCATCTTGGATGGCGGCTCCACCCCCGGGACTCCCCTCGCTGTCTGACGTCATCACGCATAGCGTGATGACGTCAGATAGCCGGGGAACCCCCTAGCTGCCGGGGATTTCCCAAGGAAATCCCCTGGTGGAGATATCGGGGTTCACAAGAACCCCCTATCTCCAGAACCGTGGCAGCTAGGGGGTCATGGAGGGTGTCATTTGAAAGGCCTGAGCATGGCCTTTCGAATGATACCCAACATGACTAGGTAAAAAGTAAAAAAAAAAATATTTAAAAAAATTAATAAATAAAAAAATACATGTTTTTTTTTTGTGTGTTGTTTTTATTAATGCAGCAATATTGTTCACATTTCAATTATAATGTGAACAATGATGCTGCACTAATGATTTTTTTCTATGGGGTGCGTTTGCTAAAAATCACGTAATTCCCCCCAAAAAAAGTAACAAGTCCCCATTTCAAATTTTTTGTACAAGCGCACCCCATAGAAAACATAACCGCAAACGCTCATGTGATAAAATGTGAAAAAAACACTTTACACATTGCAGATGATTAAAAATGCAATTTTTATTGTATTTTTTGTTATAATATACAGGCAGGACATGACGTATACATATAAAAATGATATATTATGAATCTGCGTAGTCTGCCGGAAACAACGATATATATGTCTGGGTCATTTATTAAAATGTGGCTTCAAATCGCGTTTAAACATGATGAGCGAAAGCGGTAAAAATGAGCTCAGCACACAGTGGTGAAATGCCTCAGCAGTGAAGGGGTTAAGTAATCGTGTAAATACAGGGGAGAATACAGAAAATGACATTTTGTTTCTTATACGCATCAAAAACATATATACACAGTCACAATCTTTGAATTCCAATGGACAGTAATCACATAATCCCCAAATTGTTTATTTTCCGTCAAACTTGGTTTAATTATTTTACTAGGCAATTTGTAGGGATCAAAAAGCAAAAAACATACCTTTAAAAAACGTTGTCAAAAACGTCCAAAATTATTCTGGGTTTTAGACAAAGGAATGACAAACTTACAGACACTGTAAAGGTCGCCCTACTATAAAAGCAATAACTACAGAATTAACGGGGATTATATGTACATACTAATAATATTTGCTCAAATACTTTATGTACACAGAAATTTATTGGGGTGTGCAGGGATGGTAATGTGTTAAAATGTCATGTGTACAGCTCACTGCTCGCTCTATTTAAATGTCATATTAATAAAAGTTGTTTAATTTTTTAGTATATAAACACTTCCAGGTGTTGCGTTTTAATAAATGCACCTTTCACTGAAGGCAAGGAAGTGATTAGTGTAAAAGTATCTAATAAACTATGCTTACCATAAATCCCTACAAGAAATAGCAATTATATAGCCTCAGCTTCATAAACGCTTTAATTAAAAGGGTTTTAATGTACATAATAGAACCCCACCGTGACATTTTCCTTCTGTGAGTGCCGTATACGGTTATGGCTCTCCTAGGGATCCCGGTTAGAAAGATGCTGGTTGAGTTAGAGGTAAGGGGAGGCCACGTCATTCACCGATTACCCCACTACAGGAGCACCAATATTTTGGAGAGTTAACAGATGTCTGAGCACTATGCATACACTGCATGAGACCTGCCAAGATGTGGACCCTGAAATGCTATCTCTCCCATTCTACAGCGCTACGGAACTTGTCAGAGCTTTATAAATGCTCGTAACAAGGAGTTCAGGGATGGCACATCCACTTAGGAAGCCTTGAACATTTATGGCTACTTCAATAAACAAGCGGAAAGTAGCAAGACCTGCCAGGAAGAAGAAAAAAATAAAATGCTTTGTGATTTTTATGCCAATTTAAACAAACAAAATAAAAAAAGTTCAAATATTTAGGGGGTTTAAACGCATTCTAGCCAGTAACATTAGGCGTGTCCAGGAATTATAAACTGTAACAGGGTTGGGAGTGCCAAAAGCAATGCTATTTGAAAATAGAAAATAGAAAAAATTTAATGCTGTATGTAATTAAAAACTTAAGTGAAAGAAAAATTCCTAAGGGGTTTAAGGCTTTAATCAATGTAGGCATGGCTTCCCATAAGAGTCACATTTATAATGGTTTATATCTTCTTACCTTGATTTTTTCACTTTCTTTTGTGACGCATTTTGAGTTCTCGATGACATAAACAATGCTTTTGTTCACTTCTCTGTCAGCTCTGTGCCGCAGCCAATCTTCATAGCCCTGGAGAGATAAAATAAAATGCACAAAAACGCGATGAGGGTCAGATTGACCTGCATTCTTCAAAACCGTGAAAAAAACATTTTATGTAAACAGCTAAATTGTATTATCATTTATCAACTCTGACCTTCATTCACAACCAAGAATGGGTGAAAGCTGTCCCGTCACAACAGACCTTGACATTAACCAACAGTCTCAGTTTCAGAATTTTATCTGCGCACACTAACTTCAAAATAGTGTTTCACTCCTCAGTATTGCATTGGCATAAGCTTTATATGGGGGAATGTGATTTTCTGTAACAACCAAATATACTTTTAGAGAAAAAAAATAGCAAATCTCAAAAGGCAGCTAGAAATAAAAAGGAAAAAAGCAGATTCAAGAATTAAGTATCTAAACTATGAATCATGAAGGATTAACAAAGACATTCTAACTCCCAGTTGTTAAAATAACTTCACTGGGAGGTTTTTCCTTTTGTTCCAGTTACATTGGCCTAAAATCCTGTGGCCTCTACTCTCCAACTCCACTCCTTTATTTCACAAATTCCAGACAAAGTAGAAAAACACCAAACCAAAACACATTCAGGGGGTTATTCAGAAAGTGCCATTGTTTGCCGTGTCATGTTGCAAACGCCGACAAAACTTGGCGTTGTATCACAAAAGAAGGAAACCGCAGCAGCAGAAGCTTCACAATAAAGAAAAATAGGCATACAAAAGGAAAACGGCAAGTGTAGCTGCACCGGTCTAAAGAAATGGCATGCATCATACAGATGTATTTTTGCTCTTTATTTTGTCACTTTTTAGCGGACACTGAAAACTAAAAAGAAATAAAAACCAAATAATGTTCAAAATATGCATAAACACAGTCCTTTACAAGTCTCTCATGCAAAACGAACAGGTCTTTCCAACAGAAGCATGATAAATCCAGTTACATAATTAACAGATCACATTGTACATGTAAAGGGATATAAAACAAACAACATTATACACAATATAAAACAAATGCAGAGGTAAATTACTGTGTGCGCCTCTAGACCACATGCAGATAAGTTCTTTAGAGGAGTTATGCAGCACACTGCTCTTTCCTCCAGCAGCTTTCTAACAGGAAGCTAGTGGCACTCATGCCTACTGTCTCTGGTGTATACAGCGCTTGAAACATGGAAGTGCTAGTTCCCATACCTTTAAACATGCAAGGGACAACACATCTCCAAAAAACAGGTCCCTTGACACAAACAATAAGGAGGCCCACAGAGGCAACGCATCAGGATCAATACATGATCAAACAACAGCTCAGATATTTGCCGGTTGAGCAGGAAGCCAAAAGATCATACACATTTTATTTATAGCAAACTAGACCTTGAAATCAGCATTATGGGGCTTAGTGTAGAGCTCTCTTACCTGTTTAATTGCGGTGACTGTGATAACAAAGAACAAAGGGAGACCACTGGTTACCGGACTGGTTGGAGTATCAACAATTGCCTAAATAAAAATATAGAACATTTTTGAAGCATTGGTTATCAGCTGCATTGTCTAGGTCAGAGCAAGTATCCAAAGTTTAATGGAAATAATTTTCCACAACCAGGGAAAAGCTGAAAGCGGTCAATCTCTGAATCATGTTTACATAGATTAGAAAGTCCAATACATTAGATCAGGCCATTGAAAGGGACATAACACTTGTCTTTGACTTTAATAACCATACAGCATATTAGAATGTTTTCCTGATTTACATCAGTTATTTCCTATCGTATGTAAGCAATGGCCATTTAAAAGAAAAGTCTACAGACTTCACCTTCCTGAACCAAACATATGGACTTTACTACTTTTCATTGACCAATGATCATGTAGCATATTGCTAAGAGAGTTACTATGCAGCTCGTGGTAGAATTAGGGGTCGGCTCAGGGAAGAAAAGCTCATGAATTTAGGTTAGGAGGGAGCGATCCACATAATGGAAATACACATTGCTAAAAAAGGTATTAAAAATTAATATATTGGATAAATAATAAAATGTGAGAGGGTGGTGGATACATGGAACAGTCTTCCAGTAGAAGTGGTAGAGGCCAAAACAGTAATTGAATTTAAGCAGGCATGGGATAGGCATAAGGATATCCTAAACAAAAGATAAATCCAGGTTAAGTATCCATGTAATTGGGCAGACTAGATGGGCCGAAAGGTTCTTATCTGCCGACATTTTTCTATGTTTCTATTAGGAGAATGCTTGTAATGATACCCTGAATTGATGCATTTAATAAAAGCCTAGAATGTCCCTTTAAACCAGCATAATTTCACTTTACCAATGATGCTGTCAAAAAGGCGAGTTGATAAATCTGATCATTATTGTAAGGGCGCTGCACATGAGACTTCGTAAAGACACGCATCATTCTAACCTCCGGCTTGAAGAGGACTAAATGCAGTTAATTTGTGACATTCAAACACATGATGTACAGCAGTGCTCACCATAACTCTCATAAACGCCGAATAAAGCTGTGAACACTAATAACTATCAAGATTGGACACAAAGGTCTGAGAATAGAGAAGTTACAGCAAACCACATCATTGTGTGTGCAGGAACACCATAACCATCACTACCTGTTCGCAACATAGACAACATTAATGGAAAATTATTATAAATACATTAAAAACCACTAGAATACCCAATAAAGTATGCCATAAGAATTCTAATATGGTAAAATAAGCATTATAGCAACTGAACCCAGTAGCTTCTAAAAACCAAAATAGGGTTAACAGATCTGTGCCATTTATCCTGGATCACAGAAGAGGAAAGGACTTTGTGTGTTTTTTTTGTGTGCAGTGTTGAGGAGAGTGGTTATATCAGGTTACAGGGAGAGCTCTGCTGTTAATAAAGAAGAATCAGCTACACAGGTTAGCAGCCTTGGCCCTTTGAATGTTTTAGAACTACATCTCCCATGATGCTCAAGCACTCATTAGGCTGGCAGAGACTCAAGGGAAGCGTAGTTCCAAAACATCTGGAGGATCACAGTTGCTGAACCCAGAGTGGAGGGGGAAGGAATGTATAAACACAAAAAAAGAGAATCGTGAAGTAGTTAAATATTTGGGGGACAGTCAAACACAAGAAATATACCTTTAAGGGACGACTGAACAGTAATTTACGTTTTAACCGTGTCTTATGTTTTAAAAGGTTCCCTGGGGTACATAGGGGTTTCATTGCATCCAGTAATTGACACAGCCCTGCTCTGAACCACAACCTAATATACATCGCATGCTGATCCTGCGCTCACATCACATTACACAATAAAAAGAAACACATGGGATTTGCCTTTAAAAAGCTGTGTAATTAAAATCAAATGGTAAGACTGCAAAAAGTCACGACCATAATAGAGGGTTTTATGCTGCAGGAAGATATTTACTTGCAATCTAACAATGTTGCAGACAAAGCATCAATTTGTAACAGGCATCACAAGGCAGAAATTCAAAACCTTCATAAAATGTAGACTGCCGCCTTAACTTTCACGGAAGACGGAAAAAGAGCCAAGTGTGAATGACGAAAATCACACCATGATGTCAAGCGCAGAACCCGGGAGAAGAATCATCAATTAACAATGAGCAGCATCATCTGTTCCATACGCAAAAATCCAAACGAATCATGGAACAGGCGTCTGGCTAAGCTGTGCCTTCCTAGGATTCTTATTGACAAAACGATCATTTCAAAGTGTTAAACACTAAACATTACAACATTGCATTATTCTAAAACCACGTGAGATTTGTCAGAGTTGTCGTGGCCAGGATTATAGGTTTTGGAAGATCTTTGAATCTGCCCACTCGCTGCCTAAATTCAAACACTCACGTCTCATAGAAAACCACAGCTACGGAGTGGAAACATTGGCAGCTCACGGCAAAGGAAGCCGAGAACAAACCACCACAATGTACATCACGACTACATCCATCAGAGCCTTATAATGTTCATCTAGCCACCGTGAAACCATGAGCACTGTTTTTTCTTTCTTTATGCATCTCCCCCCTCTTTTCCCCTTAGCGGTCCCTGTCCACTGAGACAATGCTTCACATCGGAGGTTAGATTCTCCAGGACTAAAAAAACCTCATCATGTTACTACATGCAATGACATAATTTAAAGGAGTTGACTAGTTGAACCAGACAACCCCATCATCCATCAAGCCTCTCAACGCAGTGGAAATGAAAGGCACCCAATTGGTGTTAAGTCGTACATGTGTTGAGTGCCTGGGTCGGCATCGAAGTCGATGGAGCTGGTGGAAATAGGGTGTGAAGACTGGTTATAAAAAAGGGAGAAATGGAAAAAAAGCTGGGGTGGAGGTCAGCAGGGGTTTTCTTTTTTTCCCTACAGTGTTCCTTTAAAACATAAGCAATGAGGATGGGCTAGGTCGCAAGTAAGAAACGATATAAAAAATAAATTTAGAAATGCAAACGGCCCCAAGGATTCAACATTCCTGTGTTCTTTCTAAAATTACCTAACGTTTGGTCTGACCAGTTTGGCTGTTATTTGCCTGCAGCCACAAGGCCACTGTTATATTCTGACAGAACAGTATAATTTGTATGTAGCAAAACCTCAAAGCTCAGTGTTGCCAAGTGAGTAACCAACAAAATTGCTTTGCCCGGCAGATACTGCATCGTATTTATATACTAGTCTAGCGCCAAAATGACAATATTACATTATTCTTACTGTGATCGAGGAAACATGTACCATAAATTCCAAAAGCGACACAATCGCTACTAAACTCTACCACTAATCATCACACAGCTTATTGTGAACAATAGCATTAGGCCCGTTCTGGTAATCATAGATTTCCATGCATTTAATGTATTAGGGTACTGTTGCTTTAATTTGTCAGCCATTACTAAGCAATACATTGCAGCTACTTCATGGTCAGGAATCAATTTGATGTTCAGAGAGCAACAGAAAGTCCGCTCCACATTTCTTTCGCACAGGCCTTGGAATTATAAGTCTGTAAGTAGAGCATCAATGTTTTTAAGTTAAAGTATAGGTTTTCAGCAACTCAAATACTGTTCCGTATTAGTTTAATAGAAGTTTAGTAACTTAATGCTAAGACAAGCAAACACTATTAGCTAGTAATTTCACAGCTAGGAAGCATGCTTGTCACTTGTCTGTGTAGATTTGCATTCCTAGGCTAATATATTTTTCATAATTCTGTATCTTTTGCAGTTTTAGAATAAAAGATTGATGTAAATAAGAATCTAAAACGTAAGGATAAATAAAAGTAAAGGAAAGGCTTCATGCAATCCTGCTTCTGGATTTTTATTAACATTTTGTAAGCTGTCTGCCAAGCCTTGTACCTCAGACACATCGTGAAGGCCGAACAATGCCATTATGATCGACTTGAGCAGATTTGCATACAGACCCAAGAACATGATAAAAGTGTATTTGCTAACCTTTCTGAAAGAGTTCAGACAATTTTAATAATATTCTATCCTGTGTGACTAGATCCAGGCTATTGATGGTACAGTTTGAGTATCCCTTATTCAAGGTGTTTGGGACCAGAAGTGTTCTGGATTTCAGATTTTGGAATATCTGGATATAATAAGGAGATCGCTTGTGGATGGGACCAAGCTTAAACACGGAATTCATTTCACACAAACATAGCCTGAAAGTCATTCTATAGAATATTTTGAATAGTTGTGTCTCTTGCCACATGAGGTCAAGTACGGCATTTTCCACATTTGGTGTCATTACGGCACTCAATACATTTTCGTAATCTAGAAAGTTTCATATTTTGGAAATTTGGAAAAGAGAGTTACCCAGCTTGTAACAGGCATACAATTGCCACTTTGTACACTGTAGCAGTCGGTTACTACTTTTATGCACGTTTAGGCTTTCACCCAATTATTTCAAGAAATTGGCAATCTTATCTGCAAATAAAATTGCTTATGAACCTACAGGATATTTATTTAACAGGGGAGGAGAGGGAGGAGAGGGAGGAGAGGGAGGAGAGGGAGGAGAGGGAGGAGAGGGAGGAGAGGGAGGAGAGGGAGGAGAGGGAGGAGAGGGAGGAGAAAAAAAAAAAAAAGACCCACGTAAATGAAAGCTATAGAAACCAGAAAATCTCATGCAAATTAAAACTTACCTGAATAAGAAAAATGATGAGAAAATAAAAATTTGCAATTCTTCTGAACTGCTCAAACAGGTTCTTGGGTATAAAGTTCCATATAGTGTACTAGAAAGAAAGAACAGCATTTAATATTCAAACCATATAAGAATTGACATAAAAGAACAAAAAGGTGTTACTTGTTTAAAATGGGCCACTACCAAATAAAAAAAAAACACACACTTTGTATCCCCTTAAAGGGCCACTACCACCAAAAAATGAATAGTCCTTATCGTGTTTATATTATGTTGCCGATAGCTTACATGTGCTTTGTTTTTCTCTTTTAGGTTTAGTTAAAAGATTTTACTCTGTGTCACTGGGCGCATCCATTGTGTGATCTTTTATTTGTGTGCCTGCCCCCACAATATCTTTACATCACTTGGTAGTCACTGTATGGTTTTGGCCATAGAATGGAGTCCATCTGTCAGGCAGCCGACTCACATCATTGTATTGTGTGGGATGTATTCAAAGGACATCACAAGAGATTAGAAATTGATAAAGCTCCCCATCATATCTTATTTCAACAGCCATCTGTTAAGTAGCCTGGGGAACGATAACCTTTTCTAAACATTCCCTACCCCACCTCATTAACTGGTAGATATTGTATATTAAACAATTGCCACAAAACAAAACTTTTGGTAAATGTTGCATCACGGGAACAATCCAGAGAATGGAACCCAGAGATAAAACACCTAAATTTTATTTTTCCTTTGTACATGACATATCTGGGATAGAGTAGTTTCTTGCTCCATCTTCCCAATCAGCCCACGTGCACCCCGCTACTTCCCATACTCCAGGTACCCTCACCTACTGTGTCACCCCTATCCTCCTAGATTGTAAACTCTCGAGCAGGGTCCTCCCTCCTACAGTTCGGTGTGTGTGTAACGTGTATGTAAGATTTGTTATTCTGTCTCTCCCATTGAACAGCGCTAAGGAATTTGTTGGCGCTTTATAAATGCTTGTAACTGTAACAGTAGAATAATCTGTACTAGCATGCAGCACAACTCAGCAAAATGCTGAGCAGAAGAAGATGCTGCACAAACCTTTAACTCATGTAGAGCATAGATAAGCAATAGATGGGAAAACAACATTTCAGTTGTGGGAGTCTTTGAGACAAGTACAATGCTAAAGTAGGGGACCCCTGTAGTGTTGAAAATACCTGACCTACTAGGGAGTATAGGTCAACCTCTCCAAGCTTCTGTTGGTCAGGTCTGTGAGAGAATCAAAAGATCTGGCACCATCATCTCAATAACCTAACCGTGAAAGACTAGTGGACTTAATATATCCTTGATGCGGTCACTTCAAAAGAATTCTAGAATAATAGCTACGGAATATTCAAGTCAAACAATGCATTGCCATCAGGACAATACACAACGGTCTCAAGTTCCCCGTTATCAGGGCTGCTCATCCTTGAACCTCCATTGCCAATGATACTCAACGCGTTGGGTTGACAGAGGCTTGTGGGAAATTTAGTTCAAAAACATCAGGAAGCCACGGTTGATAAATACGGTCTTACGTCACGAGAAGCCAACATGATCTGACCAAGGTGGGTATAATGGACCTTCAGTGGGTTCTCTGGAATGGACAGGGCAAATGAGCTGTTAAAGTTCCCCAGCCCCTTTCAAATCCCATTTTTGGATCAGGATATAGAATGGTAAGAGGAAGCTAGGGATCATTAGGTTAGAATTTACACACTTCTGTCCATTGTTAGAAATATGCGATATTCTCCAAGGATCCTCAATGGTCAAGGAGAAAGCAGGGCGAGTGTTTCCTTTAATTTGGCGTGAAAATTAGGAGAAACAGTAATACACTGAATTTGGCAGCACGCCCAACATAATTCACAAGTCTTTAGATTTTTTTCTGCTTAGTCATAATCTCAGTTCAACCCAATGTGCTCTAGAACAAAGCACAAACATAAAACACAGGGCTGTGGGTCTGCTGCACTTACAAAAATGTAATAAAGCCTATTAAGAGAAAAAAATAAAAAAAGGAAAGCAAATGCAACTGAAATAAATACCCTCACTTTTCACTTCAGCGAGAACACTGGAGTCAGCATAATTTAATATCAAGAAAAACATCAGTTGGATTAGGAAAGACATGGTATGTTTTCTACTTCAGCAGAAAGGGAAAAAAGATAAAGTCATTGTAAGTGACACTGCCGCATTTCCCATCATCTGTTGCAGCCAAGTGGGGGGGGGGGCAGCATTTAAAGAGCAAGGAGTTACAATTTGTGGTGTTTAACCTATTAAAATCCCTGGTGGTTTTTCCGAGTGTGGCTCTGGGGTTAAAATTTCCCTGCTGCAAGCGGCAACTTCGAGCCACATTCGGGCTGGGTACATACCTTTACCTGCACTCCCTCGCTGACCTCTGCAATCACGCTGTGTTGCTTCCTGGTTCCCTTCTCGCAAAAAGGGAACCAGGATGCCGTGATCGCACAGCGGTGACAGTGGGGAGCGCAGAAACAGGTATTTATCCAGCCCGAGTGTGGCTCGATTAATCGTACCGATTCTGACATATAAAATATTGCAGAATCGGAACGCCAGGAAGGTTAATATAATGCTTAACCAACCAAGGGGAGCAGGCTGCTTCCGATAAAACAATAAAGCTGGAAGAGTATCTGCTTAACAAACAACCATAACTGTTATTTTGCAAGTCTTTGTTTTGTAGGAGACGCTAGATCAGTGGAAAGTCAATTTAGGTTCGTGGGAGAGTATCCCATCATCTGGATTTATAGGGATTTCAAAAAAATGTTGTTAGGGGTTGTTGGCACTTTATAGCATTTATTTTCGACCACGTCAGAGCTGACATGGATCCATTCTAAAAATCCCATTGACCATCACACCAATTAGCAGCAGTATCATGGTAACAGATTACTTATTTGTTTTCCCCCTATGCTTTTATTTAGAATGGATTAGTCCACTCTCCCCATCTAACCCGCAGCTAGTTTGGCCCAGCCCCATTTCCTGTTTCAGCAAGTTGCCTTTCCCTCAGTGACCAGGGGTCAGCAACCTTGGCTCCCTGATGTTTTGAGAACTACATCTCCCTTGATGCTCAGTCACCCATTAGGCTGACTGAGCCACATGGGAAATGTAGTTCCCAAAACATCAGGGAGCCAAGGTTGCTGACCCCTGCCTCAGTCCAACCGTAGAGGCAGTGAGCCAGCATCTTGTCTACACTGGGTAATTGCATTCTGTTTTACCTTCCTCCCTTACCAGAGAAGCTCTATCCACAAGACACCTTTTAATTGCTGCTACTTTCCTAATAAAGTGAACAAAATACAAAGGACTTTGTGTGCTTTCAAAAGAGGATGAGTTAAGCTATCTGACTTCAATCATATCCTGCATATGACCCTAGGGTTCCAGAATAAGCAGTTACAGTTACAAATATTTATAAAGCGCCAACAAGTTTCGTAGTGCTGTACAATGGAAGAGACAGAACAACAAGTATACATGTTACACACAGGGAACAGTAGGAGAGAATATAGCTAGAAAATATATTAATATCAACCTAAATGTTTACAAACCATGAAGGAGAAAGCTTTGGCAGACAAAAAAAAAAAGTAGAGCAAAATATGCGGATTTGATCAATATGCCAATATTGGCGGGTTACATATGCAACACCGTAAACATACTTTCTGGTTGCGTCACTACAATGCACTGTGCTGCGTCAAGCAAGAATCTGTGTAAGACAAGATGACGAAGATAAGGTTGTAGACTTCTGTTTAGAGCAATATAACAAATGCTCATACACCGGGTTCCTGCGGTATTAAAAAGTAACCCCGTAGTTACAAGTTAATACTTTAAACAATATACTACTGCTAACAATGAATTATTAACAGAAGTGATGGCACCAATGTCCTCTGTGCGTCCTGAGGGTGAAAAATGTCTTGCTTCTCTATCCAGCAATGACATGGATTACATTGGGCACAATGGATTCACAAACATGTTCTAATATGCCATGAGCTACGGGATGAAGTGTATAAGCTGCACATTAAAAAGTGTCTCCGGATGACTAGGTATGCATCGAATTGATGTGTTGGTTATGTTGACCCAATTGAGTCAGGCTCATCATGAAAAGGAGATCTCAAACTATGCAGAATTTTTAATAGAAATTCCATCCCATGCAGAATCTAAAGATACTGACATGAAAAATATTCAATTTAGGGGATTATTCAAAAAGAAGTAGTGACAAACGCCAGGGTTTCACAAACATGAAATTCAAACAGCTGCAGGAGAAACTTCTCCGGTTTCCGTTTGTTTCCATTACGACAGCGTTTCCATATAGGTGTCTGCAACTTCATCAAGCAGCATCGCTTCCTGAACAAACCCCTTGATGTCTGACTACTTTGAGCTCTCTGAGGCCGGGGGGCACACTAGGCGTTTTCTTTAACGCACTAGCGTGCGTTAAAGAAAACGCTAATGCACCGGCGTCCACTCGACGCCCACCTGCCCCCTCCCCTCAGCGCTGCAAAGCACGATCCTCCTATGGAGGATCGCGCTTTGCAGCCCCGTCGACGCGCACCCTAGTGCATAGACGGTGAGGATCTCTAGACGCAGCATCACAACGCTGTGACGGACGCCGGTAAGGGAGTCATAACGTGCACTAGAAGACGTCTAGTGTGCACCCGGCCTTAGAGGCAAGTGGCAATTACGACAACAGCTACACCTCTTTCAATAAATTCACCTCACATTCATTGAGTGTCAAAAAGTGATTATTCACAAAGCTCCAATGTTCACCATTGTTGCAAACAATACTAAAAAGAAAAAAAAAATTAACCTTTGTTGAACCTAGAGAGAATAGCTTTTTTTTTTAATTGACGTGTGTCCATCCAAGAAGCGACGGCAGGTTCAGCGGGTACAGGATGAATCTGACAGCTCTGCCAATGCTTGGACACTTTCAATTAAAGAAATTCAGATTCCTTGGTTTTCGTAACAGTAAACCGAGGTCGACCTCAAAACCAACGGTTTATAAAAAAAAAAAAAATTTAAGAGTAAATTCCCCAGCTCTAGCGCTGCAAACACTTAATGGTTCAGGCAGAAAATGGGTTATGATTTTTTTTGTCTTTTTTTTTTTTAATGGTGTTTAATATCGGATTTCCAATTTTTCTGAGGCAGCAATTCCCAAAATTCACTTCCTGTAGCTGCAGAATGTGTGGCAATCCAGAGAAAAAAAAAAAACACAGCCAGGATGTCAGAGGCACCGGTTGTGGAACCTTAAAATAAATAATAATCGGGACATAACCACGCTCACCATAGTGATCCGCGTTTCAAGGGAATGATTCAGGAAATGTAACTACATTAAGCTGCGCAGCGGTGAACAAAAATACGTAAAATGTAAATGCCTGACCTATAAAGTGAAGATGTTCTTTTGATGCAGAGGAATGGACTAACCTTTGACGAGACAATTCTATTATCACAGAACTTCGGTGAAATGTAGGCATCTGTTTCTGAAGCTGGCCGGCGTCCAACGTACACAGTGCGTGTCCCAACGCGTTTTTCCTCACCGGGACACTGTCAAGTACAAGAAACCTTAATTAAAATAAGCGAGCCCACAATAAAATAAACATGATCATTCATCAGGAAAAAGACTTCTGCATTACCGGCTCCTTCGCCAAAAAGCACATTTCATGGAATTCACATTAACACAGCAGATAGAAAGAAAAAAAATTGGCTTCCGTGCTATAGTATTAAAATTAAAAACAACTCTGATGAGACTCCCTTCCAGCAAAAAAGGAGGGTGGACAGGGGGGCATCTGTCATCTGATACACATCTCTAAAAACTTCTAGAATTCCCACCAGCCAATAACACAGGCTGAGAATTAGGAGATTTGTAATGAGCCCCTCTGGATAATATTTTGGGACTCATCACCTTTACTAGAAACGTCTTCGAAATTGCAAAATATTAGTCCAGCTGGAAAATTCAAGGAATATTTCCAAACCTGAAATTTTTCACCAAAATGTTAACTTCACTGCCTGCTCCCCACCAGTGGAGTTTGGCCCAGTGACAGCAAACCTTGTTGTCCCGGATGTTTCGGAGCCCGCACGTCCCGTGATGCACCGCCAACATTTAGACATCGGATGCGATCATTCAGAAATGCTGTGTTTATAAAATATCCTTCTTTTTGCAAAGTGTTGTACTGAGTAATATGTCAGGCAACTAAATGAGCCATAGTCGGGGTATTGTGCCATTGTTTCACATTGTACAGCATCACAAACCTTACACAAACATGCTTGGCAGTTTCACACCTATCATGATACAGCTATCCGAATAATTAATTGGAACCAGTTTTCAGTTTGTTGTTTTTGCCAGTTACATATCTCTCTTACTTAAAAAACAAGTATCGAGCCAAAACGTGCCAATTGGCCAGCTGTAGATTTCTATTAAGAACAGTGAATGGTTGTATTGTGTTAACACACACACACACACACACACACACACACACACACACACACACTCTCTGACATTCCAGTTATACATTTATATGGTTCAAACTGTAGACCCTCAGATGTTAAGGACATACAATCCAATAAATCTTTGAATGCAAGAGATGGCGAGAGAATCATGAGCATTGTAGTTCAGCAACATGGAAAGGCTGGAGTTTGACATTTCTGATGTAGGATGTAACACAAAACGACAGCAAATAGCAACACGAACAGCAGCAGCAAGCTCTGCATAAACCTGCAAAGAAGTCTAGCAGCCAAAAACATATGTACTATGAAACAAAACATAATATAAAGTAAACCACAAAAATAAACCTATGCTTCAATTAAGTATTTAATAAACTTCGTGCACTGACAATGAATCATTTTTTTTCAAAATACAAGTGTCTGGGTAGAAAGTGAGGAAACAAACATAAAACACTGTATCAGCAAAACCACTGTTGAATTGATTTTGGAAACTTTGCCATTTTTAGAATATTGGACTTGGGTCATTAAAGAAATATTCTACTCATCCTGACCACTTTAAAAGTGGAGAGTCTTCCCACATCTCCCTCCTTGCACCCCCCAGATTGGCTAAAACTGTGGATGAAGTGGAGGAGTCTCGCAGTAGCGATCAGTCTCAGAGAGGGAGCCGACGGTTTGGATCTGCGCATGTTTCCAGCTCTGATACATCATTCTGCGCAGGCACTATGGAACTTGCTTACATATAGTGCACAAGTACTACGCAATTTGCGGTTCCTACGCTACGCAAGTAGCTCATATTGCGTAGAAAAGGTTCAGCGACTTCTGGGTTCAGGAGTCCCGGAGCCAAAGAGGAGGAGAAGCTGAGCACGGCAAAGGGAGAAAGGAGTAGAGGTAACTGCTCTGCGTGGAGAGAGCCTGTGGATTCATGGGTTCGATCCTGACGAGCACCTCTCCAGTAAGTGTCCTTGGGCAAGACACCTAACGGTACATACTCGCCACCCAGAACATACTTGAAAACGAGAGAAATCTCAATGTATCCTTCTTGGTAAAATCCTTTCTCCAAAAAAAAAAAAAAAAAAAAAAAAGCCAAGTAAAATATCGCTAAAGTGAAAAATAAAAAATATTGATATATTATTAATAATTGAGCAGAGACTGTCAACAGAAATTGCCCGATTAAACAGCCACACACAGGAAGCAGAATATATGCCTAGGTGTCTAAACTGCAAAAGCACAGAATGCCAGGAGAAAAAAAAAAAGAGGGGTTTAAAAAGGTTTGTGCATACTCTGCACAATGAATTTTAAATGTAAAAATATAAACAACTACAAACCATCCATTAAAAAAAAAAAAAAAAAAAAAAAAAAAGAAGACCATGGAGCATCACGGGTCTTCAATGACAGCTGACATACAGTATTGCAACAGTCATACATTACATAGCATCAGAATATTAAAAAAAATTACACATTTTGTTTTAATTGCAAAAAATGCACTAGCATTTGAAATAAATACTATTTTTGTTGTATTTGCATATATAAACAGTAAATTCCCCCCCCCATTTATCAGTTTCTAAATACAGAATTTCCCGTCTAGTTACATTTCCCTGTCCAAAACAATAGCTTAATTTGATCGCTTTAAAAGGTGATGTTTTTATTAAGAGTCACGGGAGTTAATGAGCATTTATGGGATTATTCACCCAAGCATGGAGACTTCTATAATTTTAGATCAAAATAGATGACTTTCAATTGTCGCCCCGTAACTGCAGTATTTTTTTACCTTGAATTGTAATAATCCACCAATTCACTGCTCAGTGAATAATATCCCTTATACAAAAAAAAAACATTCTAAGCATCGTGATCATGACCTGGTGAGTCCCTCAATATCGCCAATAAACAAAGAAAAAAAAATTATTTACTCCATATCAGAATCCTTGAGGGAAAAAAAAAACTCTATTAAAAGGATCAGTTAAAGCTAAAAATAGGTAGTAGGATACCAGAAGTGTTTATTAACCCTTCATGAACCAAACCCCATTAAAAACCCACTTTCTCTCACACTAACAGCATTCTCCCAGAGAGAATAAGGTGCTTATCAATCAAGGTTTGGGGATCTTAGCTTTAAAATAACCTAAATTGACCCAACTCCTAGAAGGCTGTCCAAGGGGAGTCGAGAGACAGCCTTCAAAGCAGAGGGCAGAACGCCACTTTGAAGGTTTGTCGCAGTGCCCAGGCACTCTTATCAGGACCATTACAATCCAACTGACTGACACGTCACACACGTTACAGTGTAATGTCCCTTTAAATAAGCCTCCGACATTGTATCCAGTACAAGTGCCAAGTATACCTGTTAACAGTACATATACGGATTCTAGCCCATCAGTGTAACAGTAATAGAATCACCTGCCTTATGTGAACACACAACATCATTTACAGCATCCATTATTAATTCAAGACGGGAGAGAAGAATGACAGGTGGGAATGGTCTGGTCATGTACAAGCTTTTCTTTCCCTTTGGTTAATCTAGAGCGAGTAAGTGATGGAAAGGAACATTACTCAACAAAATCAACTCCTGTGTTAATCCAAACACAAAGGATACTTGGTCAGGAAAGTGGAGGAGGTGCCAAGAGTAAACCAATGGAGAAAAGTTAACACTACACACAAAAATGAGATTATAATCCTCAAAAGCAAAGTGTGTCTTTCAGTGAAGAAATAAAGAATAATAATTATATATAAAAATCAAACAGTATGGTAGAGCCTTTAGCTGTGGGAGGTGTTTGCCGCCATGTCCAATGGGCTTGTTCCCCCTACCCGCGTTAGATTCTAGGCCACTTGACCATTACTGTGCAATTGAACACAAAAGGACACAGGGTGGCCTGAGCCGGTGCTGCTGTGTCATGAGCCCTGGCAGCACCTTTTCTGTATCTGCCTTGGAGTCCAGTCCTAATTGTCTGCACTCCCTGCCTGCGAGAAGCCTCAGGTGCTTCGTAGCCGGTATGGAGTGCTGTACTTCTACTTAAAGGGGCACTACCACTTACATAAACTGCAACTAGATTACTTGTGAATTACAAACAAAACCACATGCTGCTGATTATGAACACAATAAGGACATTTAATTTTTGGTGGTAATGGCCCTTCATGGGAGTTGACCCCCCCCTCCAAACTTTGCTTTGACAGCACACAATTTCATGATGCACATTGGATTCTGTGTGTAATGCTAGTTTGCTTTGAATTATTGATGCCTTCGTTACCCCAGTTCATGTCCTTACCTTATTTGTATCCTACACCTGCCTGTCGTGTATCACCAGTTTGAAAATAAAATAAAAATCAACCTGATCCCCTCACACCACAACCTGCTTGTTTGCCATGTGTCCCCCAGGGTTACCAGGTCGGACATGGTTTCCTGGACACTGGCCTAATTCATGCCGAGAGGAGCACAATGCAAAGTGCTGCCCTGTAACATGTAGATTTCATATGATGCAGGAAGTAAGTCAAGGTGGGTCACCGGGGATTCCTTTTCAATTTCCTATCTGCAGCATATAGATTCCACATGTGCAAGGTTGCATTTTCCATACACTACCCATCACCATGAAAAATTGTGTCCAGGAAAACATGGACAATCTGATAACCCTACACTAGAGTGTCCACTGCAACTGGGCCCTGCCTGCATACCACTGTACCATGAACGTGCCACATGTGAGATATATATATATATAATAAAAATCAACCAGTGAGCCGGGCACTCATATCCCATGAAGAAATGCTGTGGGCCAAGGTTTCCAGCAGTCGTATGTAGATTGCCTCGGTGCTTATATTCCGATGAGTAATATAGAAGAGGGTCCACGATGGAGGAGGCACACGAGGGCTTCTTAAGGCTAGGGTCAGACGAGCGTGATTTCTACGGACTGTACGTCCGTGTACACGGATGTACGTCAGTACGGAAGACGCAGTAGTGGTCAGACAGTCTGTTTTTTTCACGGATGTATAGATTTTGACGGATGTAGGAGAGAAAATAAAATAAAAGGCAAAACCATTTTGTTCGTGAAAAATGCTGGACGTATAAATGCAGTCCGTCTGACCACGTTCCATCACTCACACACAAAGCTATGCGGACGTTGCGGAAGCAACGCACTTTGTGCGGCCGTTCTAGGGGGTTGTACGTTCTTGCCTGCCTTGCGTCCGTGGGCCGCAGCCATTGTGCGTCCGCAGTTCAGTGCAGACGTACTTCGTGTGTCGGGCTCTGATGGGCGGTCATGCTATCACGGACGTACTTTTAGGCGCAATCACTACGCTCGTCTGACCCCAGCCTAAAAGTATTGATGTTTATTCAACGTTATATTAAAAATCCGACGTGTCGGCCCACCGAGGGCCTTTATCAAGGAAGGAAGGAAGGAATTATTTAAATGATAAAATAAATAATAATAATAAATTAAATTATATAGTGCTGATCATCAAGATCAAATGGATCATCTCTAAGGCTGGGTTCACACCTGCGCGTTTACGCGTGCAATACATGTATTGCAGCGCATTCACAGCCATAGACTGCAGAGTGAACGCGCTGAAAATACGCCCCAAAGAAGCTCCCGTACTCCTTTGGGCGTAGGATGTTTTACAGCGCGTTCCTGCGCGCTGTAAAACGTCCAGGTGTGAACAGGTTCCATATGAAATCATGGGATCTCAGTGTCTTGGCGTTTTACAGCGCGCAGGAACGCGCTGAAAAACGCTGAGGTGTGGGGGCACATCTTTAATAGGGAATTGTGAGAAGTCTATACATTTGCTGTCTCCTCTGTTAGGAGATGGACTTTAACTCATTAAATGCGGCAATGCTTTGCAAATGAAACAAGAAAGGTTTACTCTGGTCTAGATGGTTACATTAAAGGAGATTTTTTTGTAATCAAACTACCATGCGTCTCATTTCTCTACCACCCGGGGCTTGAAACCTGAGAAGTAACAACACACACAGTGTCTCCAAGGAGTAAGATTCATGGTTTTACAATCTGAATCAGGCAATCTGAAAATGCAATCACTGTTCCAATCGCATGCTGTGGTTATCCAGCCATGAGGCAATCCTCTTGTATTGTGGTCTGGCTGGGCATAATGCCGAATGAGGACAAGCAAGACCACAATGCTAGAGGTGGCAAAGGGGACTTGCTTTCCAACAGTTTGTTGAACTGAAACTCTCTTGCAGCTTTGTCAGCAGCCCAAAGGGTACTAAAGTCCACAAAATCAAATATGAGGAGTTCGGAGTTACTCTAGTGCTGCCAATGATAAACAAGCTACAGAATGTGCATGCTCTGAGCCTGTCCTGCAGGGATAGAGTTAATTTTAGGGTTAGCTTTAAGCTATATTAAAAAGCTGTAGAGAAAATAATAGGGATGCACCGATACCACTTTAAGACCGAGTACGAGTACCAATACTTTTTAAAAGTACTCACCGATACCGAGTACCGATACTTTTATTTAATGTCATGTGACGCTTTCCAATAGGAACAGACCTCATATAAAAATTTATATGAGATTGACCGCAGCTCACATGGGTTGCCCCCAGGTCTCATGGGTTTGCCCCCAGCTCTCATGGGTTTGCCCCCAGCTCTCATGGTTTGCCCCCAGCTCTCATGGTTTGCCCCCAGCTCTCATGGGTTTGCCCCCAGCTCTCATGGTTTGCCCCCAGCTCACATGGGTTTGCCCCCAGCTCACATGGGTTTGCCCCCAGCTCACATGGTTTGCCCCCAGCTCACATGGGTTTGCCCCCAGCTCACATGGATTTGGCCCCCAGGTCTCATCGATTTACCCCCAGCTCGAACGCTGGGGAAGCTGGCCGCGAGCATGTAAAGCACGCGGCCAGCGTTCCCCTCCGGCGCGCCAAATACTCACCCTTCCTGAAGTTCCGGTCTCTGGGCAGTGATGCGGTCACGTGGCCGCCGGGCGCATCTGTGACGCGGCCTCCAGCCGAGAGGCCGCGTCACAGGAGCGCCGGTGGCCGTGGGAACGCATCACTGCCCAGCGACCGGACCTTCAGGAAGGGTGAGTATTTGGCACGCCGGAGGGGAACGCTGGCCGCGTGCTTTACATGCACGCGGCCAGCTTTCCCAGCCCCGCGGATACCGGCAAGCCAGCCCAGCGCCGGCTTCCGGTATCGGCGGGATGTATCGGGCCGTTTGCACGAATAACAAGTACTCGTGCAAACGGCAATATCGGCCCCGATACCGATACTAGTATCGGTATCGGTGCATCCCTAGAAAATAAAAAGAAAAGGGCGAAAGAGAGAGAGGGCGAGAAGAGAGAGAGGGCGAGAAGAGAGAGAGGGCGAGAAGAGAGAGAGGGCGAGAAGAGAGAGAGGGCGAGAAGAGAGAGAGGGCGAGAAGAGAGCGAAAGAGAATCAGCAGGAAAAGGCGAAGAATGATAACGGAGTCTCCCTATTGATACATTCACCTCCTGGTCTGGGCAGAGATGCCTCAGATACTGCAGACTCTAAGGATTTACTGAAAAAGATGGTAGTTGACTAAGAAAAAGAGAAAAAATCCTGAAAAGATTAGGTTATTGCATAATGCCAGCATAAAAAGTAAGTGAATATCAGGCTAGGACCAGACTATAGGGAGTGACGGCTCACAGTCTGCGAGGGGAGGCTTAAACACAAGAGCCACGCACAATGTTTGGATACTCTGTAGAAACGCAAACTGAAAATTATTCTAAAAAAGGAGCCAAAACAGCCAGACTCACCAGCAAGCGCCACAATGCGAACCACGATTCATCAGCCTTCAGCGGCTCCATTTTTTGGAGACCCAGAATCTACTTTAAAAAGTTTTCTCTGGCCAGCTTTTAATCCGAGACTGAAGCAGTTTGGAAACTTGTCCAAAATGCTGAGCGAACAAAGGTCACCAGCGTGATTTGTACAAAGTTAACCTTAACCTAAAGCCAAGAGGAAACAAAATTACACAGAAGCATAAACAAACAGTGCAAACCGTTCTAGAATAGACATTAATAGAAAAAAAAGATTTAAAAATAAAACAAAAACAATTATTCCTACGGGGCAGTAGAATTAATTTTGCTCACTGTAGGAACAGATATCCCATAGTGAATTAAGTTTTGTTGAAATGCAAATGACTACTAAACCTTTACCTACTGAAATACAAAATGTGAACTTTGAGGCTCGGGTCAGACGAGCGCAGTGATCACGTCCGTGTTACCGCACATTTTAACGTAGCATACAATTATGATCAAGAGACCCACACACGAAGTACGTCCGCACAGAAGTACGGGCGCAGCAAACGGGCACAGGTTAGGCAAGATCGTAATACTGCTAGAACGGACGTGCAGAGTGCGCCACGTCCGCATAGTTTTGTGTGTGAGTGATGGAGCGTAGTCAGACGGACTGCATTTATACGTCCAGCATTTTTGACGGACAAAATGTTTCATATTAATTTATTTTCCCTTCTACATCCGTCAAAAATAAAGTCAGTTAAAAAAAAACAGACTGCGTGGCCACAACTGCATCTTCTGTCAGAAAGTGCGTCCGTACTGCACGGGCACAAAGTCTGTAGAAAACGCGCTCCTCTGACCCTAGCCTAAGGCCACAAGTGTTTTTCAGAATGAAAGAAACGTCCGTGAGTGGACGTTCCTTTCACGCTGACGCCCATGTAATCACATCGCTGAGCGCAGTTCGTGTGCACAGCACTACAAAACGCGATCCTCCTAGAGGATTGCGCTTTGTAACACCGTCCTATGTCCGTCGTAGCTTTTTGACGGGGAGGCCGAAATCACGTCCAATGTAGTGCACGCAAGTAGTGCGCACGCTACACTCCCCGTCGAGCCATCACAAAGGCGGCGACGGACGCAGGGAGGTGCAGTCATACAGACAAACTCTGTGCGCTCGTGTGACTGCAGCCTTGTCTGATGATGTGATCTTGCATAAAAACGGAAATGTCGACATTGTCTAGGTGAAAAGTGCACAGCTGTCAGCAACGAAAAAAAAAATTCAAGATTTAGTGAAGTTTTACATGGGAGCACCTCTAGGACGTTTTCATCCATAACGAGCACTGACCTAATTGCATTATCAAAGGGTACTCTGAGAATTCAGAGGGCAGATACTGGGAAAGTAAAGCATCCCTTTAAATAGAAACTTTCACTCATAAATGGTGTAAAATACAGATAACTGTAGTTTAATGAAGCGACTGAGAAACAGACAGATTACTGCAGTGAAAATGCAAATCCCAAGCACAGAACGCCAAAGGGAAATCTTAAGTAAATAGTTAGCCATGTGAGATAAGGTTTGCAAATAAAACGGCTTAATGTGGATATTTTATACTGAACTCTGGATACACAATTTAAAGTGAACCCGTCATGTCCAATATGGCTCATTTGATGGGCAAGCATTCCCTGTTTTATTTTTTGTGCGACACATTTTGGAGAACTTGATTCCCCATAGAGTTTCTTTTATTCCCTACTGAGGGACAATCACATCATTGCATGATCGGTCCAAGAAAGCTTTGCTCATGGAGGGTGAAGATGGCAGCACCCAACACTGGAACCAGCCAAGTGCAGTCAGTAATATCTCAAAGGAACCTTGAGCTCCCCCTCCCGCTAAACATGACTGTTGTATTAGGCTAGGGTCAGACGAGCGCATTCTGTGCGTCCGTGCACAAAGGACGTACTTTCTGACTGACATGGTAGTGGCCGCACAGTCCGTTTTTGTGACTGACGTTTTTTTGACTGATGTAGAAGGGAAAATAAGTTAATTAATATGAAAAACATTTTGTCCGTCAAAAATGCTAGATGTCAAAAATGCAGCCCGTCTGACCACGTTCCATCACTCACACACAAAGCTATGCGGACGTTGCACATTCTGTGCGTCCGTTCTAGTGGATTTACGTTCTTGCCTAACCTGCGTCTGTTTGCCGCGTCCGTTATGCGTCCGCAGTTCGGTGTGGATGTACTTCGTGTGTGAGGCTCCATTGGTCATAATTATATGCAATAACAGACATACAAATGTGCGGCAACACGGACGTGATCAGTGCGCTCGTCTGACACGAGCCTTAAACTACAGTTGCCGACGGAGGAGGCCACAACTCTGACAGGGCAAAGTAGGAATGGTGGTTAGTAAAAACGAGCTCAGTTTACTGGCAGGAAGCTTTCGTTACACTAACATGCTTTAGTTTTCCTTTCGGATGATAGTGGGGGGGGGGGGGGGTCGGTAAGATACAAGTGGTACACGCCAGATCCAGTTATAGGGAGTAGGTATAGAGCTGAATGCTCCTGAAGCCAAAATGCTGCTGTATGGACAACATTCAAAAGCATTAATTGGAGGAACTCAAAGAAATTGAGCAAGATTAATGTACTAATGTGCATCTGTCAAACTGCTGATGATTGTTTTGTTGATCTGTGATCTGAGCCAAAAGATTTTGCTCCAAAAGCATATATAAAAAAAATATTTGCACAATTTGTTTCCTGTTTATGGATGCGGTCTAGCGAATGAAACAATTGAAATTATTTTTCAAGAGGATGCTTGAAACTGGAAATGCATATCAGACTACAGGCTGGTGCCTTTAGAGACCTTTTAATCTCGTTTAAAATCGAGGAGTTTGCTCTTTCATTGACTTCTCTGCACAATCAGGTTCCGGGGAAGCCTTTACAGAGCACCGGGAAGGGAGGCCTTCCTGCAAAGCATGATAATGCACACGCTGCACAGGGGGTGTAACTCCGAGGACTTTGGCACAAAACAAAGTGAATCAATCATATTTAATCAAACGGAGATCTCATTTTCCAGATGGTTTGCTGAACCTTCATTCCAGGGAACCAAATCAAATGTGGTCTGCAGCTGTCGCTACATTAAACATTGTAAAAAAGGGAAAACATACAGATGTTTGGGGACACTCCAAGCAGCACTGCTTATAGCACTGGCGACTGAGCTATCCAGGTCTATGTCAAATCAAAGTTGTTTTAGAGGGAGGACAAAACAACAGCAACAAAACCAGACGTACGCCTATGAGAGCACTCATTTTTGCAGAAGGGAATTCATCTACATCTGGGGGCTGAGAGTTTAACAGTCCAGACCCAACCTTTACACATAGCAGATAGACAGATTGACAGGTCGTTCGTGTACAGGGGGTTTTGTACAGCTCTTTAAGAAAGTCCCTGTTCTAGAGTCAGAGGTTTTGCTTTATACCATTGAAGAATTATCCATTAGAGAAACACAAAATGGACTTTAACAGAAGATGGCGCAAAACCCTAGTAAAATGTAGCAGCTACAGCCAGGGCTGCCATCGGGGGTGACAGCCCATTCTATGTTCAGGGGTCCAGTTGCTCCATGGGGCCCTGACACCTTGCCAAAGCATTTGCAGCCGGTCTAAATGACACAGATGTAAGGGACCCTCTATTCCACGCAGGCCCAGCCCACCAAGATACCAATACATTTCCCAATGGGCCACGGCATCCGGGGCCAGTAAGAGCGTTCTGACTTCTCATTGAAAGAGCAATTACTATGCTGTGCACCAAGTAGAGGTGCAGAACGAACGCTCTCCCACCAGGGCAGTGGTTCCAAACCGCGCTCCTCAAGTACCCCCAACAGGCCAGATTCTGCAGATCACATTGGGGAAATGCAGACTGAATCCTGCAATCGCCTGTGCTGTGCTTCAGATATCTGGCAAACCTGACCTGTTAGTGGCACTTGAGGACCGCGGTTGGGAACCACTGCACCAGGGGACACTTTATTCCCTTTCTGGACCACCAGGGATTTAGCCCACTCCTTGTAGAATAAGGTAAACAGAAGGAGGAAAACGTTTATTTTTAAATTAGTGATATAGTCAGAGGAAGGAAACGGAGCCCCAGCCTGTGGCCCCAAGATTTCTGATGTCAGCCCCGCCTATAAAAAGGAAAAGCAAAAAGATAAAACTGATGGAAAGAGCATCACTGTAGAAAAAGGGTCATCTCGATGTACAGCTGAAATCCGCATAGCAGGAAATCACTAAAGACCAAACACAGGAGGCTTTATTCCAGATAAAAATATTTACAAACACTGCAGTATAGATTACAAAGTAATACATTTAATAAATAGACTTAAAACGATTCACTGCGTTTCATGCACCCAAGCAAACGTCCTCAGAAGCAACTATAAAATCAAAGATTACCTGATAGTGCCCATCTTTGCATATATATATACACATATATATACATACATACATACATACATACATATATATATATATATATATAATATATATATATATATATATATATATATATATATATATATATATACATATATATATATATTACACACAAAGGGTTGTAGTGGACTGATTGCAACTGGTCATCATGCCTAGCTCCTAGCTGATGAGGGTCCAACAAATGCGAAACAGCGCTGTCCTAGGAGTGGCTTTGACCAGTTGCATAAACCTTATCTCTGCTATAAAGCCACAGTGTGGCATAGCATTGATTTTAGGGTTCTGTGTAATAACAGACCCAGGATGCATAAAAGTGAGACAGATGTCATTTGCATATCCTACCCAGAATTCCTTGCTGCATATGGGGAATGTGGCACAGGAGCTCTGGGATGCAATTCATCGAATTGCTGTGACGTGCAAGTGGCTTCTGCACTAATAAACACTTATTATAGTGTGCAGGCCTTTTATCGCACTATTTGTCCTCCGCTACAACACACACAAAATTTTATTAGGACCCTGAACATGGTGTAAAACCCTATGTTGAAGCATAGATTGGCATTAAATCTGTTTCAGCCATAAGGCTCAGAGGAGAAAACCCAAAATTGGAGTATTGATTGGTATGTCTAGGGGGCGGTTACACTGACTGGGGAAGGCTGCCAAGACTAAATGGATATCAGCCATTACTAGATCTCCAGATTAAAATATTAATGCCTAATGAAAGTAAAGGGTCATTTTCTTACATAAAGATGTAAATAGATTACTTATAAAGTGGTTTTATTTGTAATGCATAAGAAATATACATTGCTGGCTTTTTTTATTTGTTTGAATTAGTTGCATATAAAAACAGGAAAAAATAGGTTGTTTTTAAAAAAATTCCTTATTCCATTTTGTGGAATTTTCCCAAGATACAACAGTTACCAAAATCTGTGCAAAAGGTTTATGTTACTGTTGTGCTTTATCTTCTACAGTATAAAATCGTTAATGAAGTGAAGGAGGGGATGTATAGATAAGGCTGCAGGAGGTCTATTGGGATGTTAAGGCTACATGAGATAAGAGATGGCAGCTGAATGAGATAAAACAGTAAGTTTAAAAGACTTTTAATCTAGCACCCCTCCGCTAATGTAATTTTAATACATACTACTCAATACCATGATGTGAGAGTTAGCTGACTGACCCATAGAATCCATTCTAGGGCCAAAAACAACAAAGTGAGTAGAAACACAAACCATAACAGAACAGATGCACCCAGTGACACCGTAAAATAAAAACAAAGCACATTTAAGACATCAGCAACATAAAGCAAAATAAGAACATTGCTTTGGAGGTAATGTCCCTTTAAGTATTTGTTGGACGGATCTCCTGACAGATCAAATCCAGACCAAAGAGCAGGATCGAAGGACTTATTTCAGAAGGAAGGTGGAATGCCTAGCGAAGGCTGGGGTCAGATGAAAGCAGTGCAAACGTGCGTTGAGACGCATTTTATTACGGCCGTAGTAGCAGCAAATGACGGCCAATATACAAAGTACGGCCGCACGAAAGTTCGGCTGCGCAACGCAAGCGGCAAAGGAACGCATTTTTTCGAGAACATGTAACCGCTAGTACTGACGCACAGAGTGCTCTGCGTCGGCATAGCGGCGTGTGTGCGTGATTAGGAGACGTCAGACGCTGCACATGTCCGTCCATTTGTTTTTAATAGCTCCGTCAAAAAATACGGCCGTAATTGCGCATCGTATGACCGCTATCGCGTCTTCCATGAAAAAATGCGTTCGGACGCATCAACGCATTTTGACGGTAGACGTGAAAAATGCATTGGTCTGACCCTAGCCTTAAAATCCGCCATTGCCCATGAGCCGAAGGATCAAATGCTTTATGATTGGTGAACACATTTATAACTACCCCTCATAACCTCACAACCTAGGAAAGCCTGCGCTCCCCCCCCCCCAAGTAAGGAAAGGAAGAGCATTGCCACCCTCTATATGACCACATACACTTTAACCAAAATAAATGGCTCCTAGTCACGTGACGGTCACCCCAACCACTGGCTACATATATGGAGAAGTATAAAGTTACAGTATTGTGTGTTGTATGTAAATACAGAAAAAATGGCGTTGCGCCCATACTCACCGGAGCGGCAGCAACTGCCAGGAGTAACAGCCCAGTCAATGTATAAAACATAACAAGGAAAAAGAGTGTCATCTGCGCTCGTTTCTATGTGTTCCATGTACAACAAAAATTAGGTTTTTGTTGGTTTCAATGGCCATAGCAATGTAAGCCCACTCGCCACTTCAAGGCACCTCTTTAGAGTGGGTACCTAACAATTGTAACCAAAAGGCCGCTCTACTGAGCAGCTCCAAGCCCCTCCAGCTGCTTTTCAGCAAGGAGAGACAAAGATGGTGGGTTTTATTTATACACGCACCAAGCACTTCCCATTTGGGATCAAAAACAAAAACATGGAAAGAGGAACAGCTGCAGAATGACGGACTGGTGTTACAAGCATGATATACATAAATACAGAAAAAAAATGGCGTTGCGTCCGTGTATAAATAAAACCCACCATCTTTGTCTCTCCTTGGCTGAAAAGCAGCTGGAGGGGCTTGGAGCTGCTCAGTAGAGCGGCCTTTTGGTTACAATTGTTAGGTACCCACTCTAAAGAGGTGCCGTGAAGTGGCGAGTGAGCTTACGTTGCAATGACCATTGAAACAAACAAAAAACTCATTTTTGTTGTACATGGAACACATAGAAACGAGCGCAGATGACACTCTTTTTCCTTGTGTGTTGTATGTGTTTGGAAGAATACTGGGAAACACCTAAGCACTTACAGCGTGGTTACAAGCACTTTCTATATCCTTTCAAAAGACTGAACGTTAATCAAGATGCAGTTTGTAGCAAACAGAACTACAATGCAAAAATGTTCCTTTAAAAAGAGATGAGCCCTCTATCATCTGAACATTGCCAAAGGGGCTTTAGCAATTCTGAAGACCACAAGGACTTTGTGTGTTCGGCAGCAATGATACTCTACCCCCAGCTTGGAATCCGAGTGAGCTGCAATCCTGATTCTCTCTAATAAATTGTATATTTGGAAGCATATTTTATGCAGCTGTAATGGCAGGTTTGAGGACAGAAGGAGAAAGATGGCACCAAAGATGGTACTTTGTCAGCACTCCGTGTAATGTGAGGCTCAGTGACATGACCTGCACCAGCGGTGGGAGAGTTGTACATGGATATCCGACTCTGAAAGAACAACTTCGGTGGTGCTTATTGGTTTTGGAAAGCAGTGGACCTTTCTGTCGGCTGTACGCTACCTACAAATTGAATTTATGGCTTTAACAAATCTCTGATCCGGTTTTTCAAAATTTAAAAAAAAAAAAAAAAATGATATATCGCCTTAGATTAAACCCTGTTGGGGGAAAAAAAAAAAAAAAATGTTCCGTTACACGTTATCAATACACCAGCCTAAAAAGCACAATGCCATCTAAAAAAAGGGGAAGGCTGACAAGACAGGCAAAGGGAATGTGTTTAAGGCCAATTTAACAGATGTGCAGAGCTACGGAATGCTTAAAGCGAAAAGAATTTTACAAAAAAATAATAACAGAAACCTCAGAAGGTGGAGTCGGTTTAAAGCTCTGATTTCAAGTATAGAGTCGAGTTAAAACACGTCTAGTCAGGTAGCCTGGAGGCATCCTTACAAAACCCTCGCCCAACGTAGCAAAGAGACGTCAGTCCTTTCACAGCCCGAGGACTCCTACAGTTATGTAGTTAATAGGCCACTTTTCACGTTGTCAATGTGCAAACTAGGGACGCACCAATAAACTTTTTTTTTTTTTTTTATAAGAACAAGGTTGAGTACTGATATTCTTTTATCAAGTACTCACAGATACGGAGTACCGATAAAATAAAAAAACAAAAAAAACCTTGTGTAACTTAACCCCTTCACTGCTGACGACGTGTGGGACACGTCCTCATTGATGCACGTCACATGCCGAGGACATGCCCCACACGTCATCAGCTGTGCGGGACCCCCGGCGGAGATACTCCCCTCTCTGTCCGGCGTCCCGCAGCGTTCTGACATCAGCGTCAGACGCTGAAGTCAAGATCCTCCCGACGTAAATGACGTCATCTCGCCATGCGCAATGACGTCATTTCCAGGCAACTCGGGCAATGCCGGGAGATAGCCTGGAAGGGAGGGGGGGGGGAAATCCGTTCAGATCCCTCTCCCTCCCGATCGGGAAGGTGCAGCGCCAAAAGCCAGGCACCGCTTAAAAAGGGGAGAGTCTCATCAACACACATTAACCAGCAAATCACGTAGGAGTAGCTCAATATATAAAACCATGCAAAAACGGTCAGGAGGTGGTTATTCAAACCAACACAAGAACAAAGATGTTATAGAAGATGTTATAGAAACTTCAATGTTCTTGAACCCAGGACATACTTGAAAACGAGAGAAATCTCAATGTATCCTTCCTGGTAAAATACTTTATAAATAAATAAATAAATAAATAAACGAGGTGTGGTGGTTGCCTGGACATCTCAGTTTAAAAAAAAAAAAAAAATCCAGCCAGAGGACTTTCCAAAGATGAAAAAGCCTTGATAACAGGAAAGATCAGAGGTGAACTGTCTGACCGGTTTTAACCAACAGGAAGATGAAAGTAAGTGAAATAGTCACATGTTACAACACTGTATTGCAGAACAGCTTCTTAAAAGCAGAACAAATGTGACCTTTGAAAGGAGTTAGGTTAAGGGGTAGTCACTGCAGACGTGGTGGCTGTAGTAAGCATTTTTACCTTGACACAAACGTGTGGCCGCTGGCAAGTTGGATGCTTGATGGGTTCAACAACAAGACTGGTCCTCCACTGGGTCCATTAGTCGTGCAACCAGCTGGTCCTCCACTGGATCCATAGATGTGCAACCAGCTGATCAGACTATGGATGACCCAGATCGTATGACTACTCACAACCGAGTGTCGTCCACTGAAGGTGATTGAGACTATCAGGGTTATTCAAAGAGAATCGAAAAGTCACCACATGTTCGGTGACTTTTCGTTCAATTCAGGCCGATTCGGCAAAACCATTTCGGCGACCCTGCGGTGTATTCAGCAAGCACCGCAGGGTCATCGAAATGCAGGGAAAAGCTGCCGCAAACCCGACAAAAAGTCACGGCAAAAACCCGGCGAATGCACGCCGAAACCCGCGAAAACATCTGGATTAACCCGAAGACGCCGGAAAAACCCGAGCAGGAGCCAATCACACGCAGTGAAGCCTCCTGAAAAAGACGACACTGCAGATGAATGGAGTGAGTAAATTAGGAAAACAGTTTGCTTGAAAAGTGAAACGCTGTTTGCAAAGAAACTACTGAGCGAAAATGTCTGAAATTTACATATGAGGTCCAGGGAATGATAATAAAGAGGGCTGTTACAGAAAGATAAGAAAAAAAAAAAAATCAATCCAGAAAAATGCTTAATATATCCTAAAATAAATCGATAAAGAGACTCTTTACTGCAGAATTTTATAATGAACGGTTTATTAGATATTGAATTAAAACGGGAATATTTTTAATATTGAAGCCTATGGTATTCTCCTGAATAAACCTGTCGAATGAAACCACCGAATGGCAGGGCATTTCGGGAACCTTTCACTGCTGGTTTGTGTTCTCTGAATAGACGAAGCAGTGTTTTTTTTATGGGGATTTCACTGCCCTCAAACAGGCACCGAATGTGCAGGCAATTCGCCAGGATTTGGCGAATTGCCTGCTCTCTGGATAGCCGAATGGCCAAGAAAGGTAACCGAACGCTGATTTTCAGCATTCGGTTACCTTTTTCCAGCCATTCCGATCTCTTTGAATAACCCTGATAATGATAGAGTCACGTTTGATGCCAAGTTCTCATTGAAAAAGATGTATTTAACCCCTGCATGAACAGGGCTCAGAGTTGCACACATTGCCATAACAGGGGTGTGTGTGTGTGTTAGAGATATAGATCTCTAACAGTATATTAGTGTCACCTGGCCCAGGTCATCCATAATGAAACAAAATAAAGTCATGCAAAGTCATCGGGGTAGCCACTGCACTCAGACAGCTAAGGAAGGTGTTTCTATAAATCAATCCAAAAATTTAGGAGTCCCTGGCTACCGGACATACAGGTTTGTCAAGAAATACCATGTAATAAGAGAGAACAAAGGATTGCATTGCATCAAAAACAAATAGGTTTGTTTACATTGAGAGGAGAAGAATCCCAAGCAGAGCTTCACTCATTGCATTTTCTAGACAGGGGCAAAAAGGCTAGGTCAGACGAACGCATTTTTCACGTTGTCCGTGAAAAAGTGCGTTTGAACGAATGGACGTATTTTTTCACGGAACACGCGATAGCGGTCATACGATGTGCCTTTTCGTCCGTGATTTTGTACGGATCATCAATAAAACACTTTTTGTGTCTGGACGTTATGTTGGCCGGACATTAGCAGCGTCTGACGTCTCCCAATCACGCACACACGCCTCTAGCAGAAGCAGCGCACTCTGTACGTCAGTACTAGCGGTTTGACGTTCTAGAAAAAATGCGTTCGTTTGCCACTTGCGTTGCGCGGACCAACTTTCGTGCGGCCGTACTTCGTGTGTTCCCCGGCATTGGACATCATTTGCTGCTAGCACGGCTGTGATTTCTTGCGGCTAAACGCACGTTAAAACTGCTTTCGTCTGACCTTAGCCTAACTCGGGGGATATTTTATTATTATGGCTGAATTTACAACAAACCCTAGAAACTGGTTTGTTTCAAAAAGGAATAAAACTTAGGTTATTCATTTGGAGCTGGTGTTGGAGACCGAACAGGATATTTAATTGTAAAGGACCTTGAGAGGATGTAGCTTTTCAAGGACGCAATGCCCATCCTCTCATGATCCATAACACAACATGATCTACAACTATCAGAAGGTTTAACCCCTTCACTGCTGAGCCATTTCACATTTTAAATAAAAATAAAAAAAAAAAAAAACACACCTTTTTCTTATTTTTACTTTAAACATGGTCAGGTGTGGCATCTTTGGAAAGGCCATGCTCTGGCCTTTCTAATGATACCAAACATGACCCTGCCATCTGCCAACAGTCAGGAGATAATCGGGGTTCAAAGGAACCCCCTATCTTTCCTTAGGAGTCAATGAGGACGTTCCCCACATGTCCTCAGCAGTGAAAGGGTTAAAATAAGATATTTTGCCTTATGTCAAGTGTTCTTTAGCCAATTACTCATTATTTCTTGAAACTTTATTCAGTATTTGTAAGGAAGTATGTAATGTAGATGGTTTTTCAACTTGGTCTCTGAAAGACATAAAAAGCAAGAATAAAAGACACTGCACTTTCAGAAGAGCTGTGAGCAAACCATGAGTTGAGTGTGTGACTGTCCGGCTCTTCCCAGATGCCTGAGAGCGCAGTCAAGCTTAGAGGATAGAAAGTCTACATGCAGCCAAATAGACTAATGATTCTCCACCCGGGTGGCTATCAGAAGGAGTTTCATAAAAGTATAAAGCCAAAAAGTGCAGCTTCTCGAGCGCTTCTAGAATAATCCCAAATCAGGTGTCAGTAACCTTGCCCATCCAGACGTTTTCAAACTAAAATCGCCCATGATGCTTAATAAATGATAATCATTATTATATTCATTATTTAGATACCATCATCAATTTCCGAAGTGCTTCGTGATATACATCAAATTCCAGACAACTCTATAGGAGCAAGAGACATGGAAGGCTCTGGTCTGATGAGCTTGCGTTCTAGAGCAGTGGTTCCCAACCGCGGTCCTAAAGTATATCCCTAACAGGCCACATTTTAAGGTTCACCTTGGGGGAAATGCAGACTGAATCCTGCAGTCACTGAGCAGCAAATCATATCACCTGTGCTGTGCTTTAGATATCTGAAAACCTGGCCTTTTATGGGGTACTTGAGGAATGCAGCTGGGAAGCCTTGTTCTAGAGCAGTGTTTCTCAAACCTCTCCTCAAGTACCCCCAACAGGCCAAGTTTTCCAGATATCTGAAGCACAGCACAGGTGATATAATTTGCTGTTCAGTGATTGCAGGATTCAGTCCGCATTTCCCCAAGGTGATCTGCAAAATCTGACCTGGTTGGGGGTCCCAAAAGGAGAGGTTTGAGAAACACTGTTCTAGAGGACTGGACTTCAGATGTAGGTAGACCCTCTTAACCACCACCAAGAAGAACACCAGTCCCACTGCTGAGCAAATAGAATTCTCACTATATAATCTAGATCAGTGTTTCTCAAGTGGTGGGTCGCGACCAGGTGCAGAATGGGTCGGGGGAAAGTGCCCCCAGGCCTCTCTAATGCCTGGGACCCACTGATGCATCTTACCTGCGGCAGCAGGTCCCAGGTGGCGCGGCTACCTCTGAATGTCCCCAGGCGCCACCTGGGACCCGCTGCATCAGGTAAGATACTCTGTAATGGCAAGGTGGGGGGGGGGGGAAGAGAAATCTGAAATGGGAGTGGGAGGTGTGGGGTGGGACTCCGTGACTGGTGGCACCTCTGTACTCCCAACACCAGGAGCCACTGTGCACATTGCACATCTCAGTGAAGAAATTTTTTATTTTTGTATAGGCCAGCCTCCCATGGAGGCGTTTGTTTTCACTAGTTCTGTGATTACTGCATTCTCCATATTGGAAAGAATCCCGGTTTGTTTACAAAATTGTTTAAAAAGTGAATACATTGTAGAATATTGCACAAATACAGGGTTATTCAGAGAGCGGTAAAAAGCAGGAGAATGATTGGCGAACTGAAAATTCTAGGATAAAATAGCCAAACCAGAAAAATTCTCCCATTTATCTCACTCTCCAAATCAGCTATTTTGACCTAGAACTTTCAGTTCTCCAACCATTCTCTTGCTTTTCACCGCTCTCTGAATAACCCTGATTGTAATTTATTCCACAAACAAAACAATGTTGTTTCAGAAATTTAATTATTTTTGGGTCGCGACTTAATGACCAACGACAACTGTGGGTCCTTGGGGTCCACAGGTTGAGAACCACAGATCTAGATGACCCTCTATCAGGCTGTTATTTAAAGTACAATTAAACAAATAAAACAAATACATTGGGTCCTATTCCAAAGTTTGTGCCAATTTAACCAGAGCCATTAAAGTCTATGGGGTTGTTAGCACCAATTTTGGAATATTGCCCAGTGTTTTTGAAGAACACAGTTTAAGACGAGCGTCATTGGAGAGTGGAAGGAACGTCCGTGAGAGTGGACGTTCCTTCCACTCGACGCCCATCTGGCCACCTCGCTGAGTGCACATATTGGAGGATTGCGCTTTGCAGCTCTGTCAAGACGCGCCCTAGCGCTCTGACAGAGAGGGCTGCTACACGGATGCAGCTGTGCGCGCAATTCGTGCACCAGTGTGTGGCTGGCCCCGTTGCAGCATTTCAATGCTGCGCCGGATGCCAGAAGGAATGTTAGCACATAGGCAATTGATTTACAAAATCAAGGAGGGAAAAAATATCACACCAAAAACTGAAGACTTTGAAAGCCTCTCCCAAAGAAACAGATTGACCCCGCTTAATCCCCAACGGAACATGTACATTAACAAACTCCATGATGTCTGACAGATCGAGCAGGCAGCGATGAAGATGGAGTGTATAGAATGTAAGCTCACCTGAGCACAGCCTCTATGCCTTTTGATTGTGTTTACTAAACAGAGTTGCAAAGAAATGTTGTTCCACTACAAAAGACAGGCATACCATACCCCCCTCCCGCTACAGCGCTACAGAGATTAAATCCAACCTACAGAGCAGTGTTAGGCATTACAGCACATAATGTAATACATTTACTACTGTATACAGAACTGTGTATAAAGTGTATACAGAGGGGGGGGGATATAAGTAAAATACGCCTTGCTACACTTTATGACGGTTTTCGCTTTGCAGCAACACTCCAGCGTCTAATCTGCCATATTAGCTGGGTGTACCTGTAATGAAGATTACAATTTCTAAACAGGGTAAGAAGAAAATGTAAACTGACTTTCTTTGCAGAACCGGGTAAAAATACAATTGCAAAAGAAAAAAAAAAAAGAGAACAAAGGCTATTTAATGGAACACAGAAAAGTCCAGTGACCTGAGCTCTTAAAGGAAGACTCTATAAACACAAAGAAAAGGTGTTTTTTCTTCTCTTCAATAACTGGGCTGCTAGCCCCCTCTGTCCAATTATTTTGGTGGGCCCCCTTTTTCCAGTGTTTTACTTACCTTTTTCTCCCCTCGCCATGTGCAGCTCCTCTTCTCCAGCTGGGAGACTGCAATTTGCTTAGTATTTTTTTTTACATTTGCGCGTCAAAAAACGTGCAGGTGTGAACCCAGCCTTAAGGATGTAAATTTTGTAGTGTTAACAGGCCTACGCTCTTGCTGTATGCAAGTCGTGTAGCACTTGCGCACAACAATGGAACGGGGCTGCGTGGACATGCAGATCCGATCCATCGGCTTTCTCCCGGAGAACGTCGGCTTCTCGGCCATGTCCTCAGTGCAATAAACCCCAAATAAGGAACCCCCCCCCAAAAAGGAATGTCAATCTCTGATCAGCCCCAATCATAATAAGAAAAGAAAAAAAAATCTCATACATATACACATTTATTCTGTATAGATAGTGGAATTCTAGTGGAATCTTCAAATCACATCAAAACGATGCATAGCAATTATTAGGGATGCACCGATACCGGGATCTGCATGAGTACTTGGAACTCGTGCAGATGGGGGGGCCCCCCCCCCCCGATACCGGAAGCCAGTGCTCGAATGGCACTCTTCCAGGCTCCTCCGAGTGCTCTTCTTTCTTCGAGCGTCCGCCGGCAAAGGGTTGTGGCTCGGCGGCTCGCCTGGGATCCACCTCCCGTGACCATAGAGTTCACGAGAGACCACGGCTTGTGCGTGGTTCAACAAGCGGCCACTCTACAACCTTTGCCGGCGGACGCTCGAAGGAAGAAGAGCACTCGGAGGAGCCTGGCAGAGCGGGAGACCCCGCTGGTGATTGAGATACATATAGCGGTCACATGACATTAATTAAACGTATCGATACCTTTTTCAAGTGGTATCGGTGCATCCTAGCAATTATTTTTTACATACCGCCAACATATTCCTCAGCGCTGAACAATGGGTACAATACAGACAGAACAACATATGTCAAACCAACACAGGAGGAAAGGAGGACCCTATTCCAGTGGGAACTTACAATCTACAAGGTTTGGAGGGTGAGAAACAGGAGGGGAGGACTGCAAGGTGAGTGATGGACTTGCTAGGGAAGTGAGGTTTATTAGGTAGTTGGTTGGCACGCTTCCCTGAAAAGGAATGTCTTTAGCAGGGCCGGCCTTTCCAGGGAGCGGGGTGGAGCAGCCGCTCCAGGCAGCACTTGTCAGGGGCTGCATTTTGCTGCTCTTTCAAAGGCCGCCAGCCCGGACATGGCTGCAGGAATGTGTTCCGTTGAAAACCAAGCCGCGCCTGCCCCTCCAGCACGTGACTGCCCCTTTCAGAGGGCCGGCGCCGACCCTTTCAGCAGGCATGGAGGCCATCAGCTTAAGTTTTACCAGTGATGCAGCCTGGCTGTGGTCTCTCCTGCAGTGCAGTGTGCCTGCGAGACGGAACGCGGTGTTTAGAGCCTGTCACGTGACTTGCGCGGCACTGCTCTGATGATGTAGGCAAGCGTGCGCCTTTAAATGAATCCCGGGGAACCATGAGGCTGCTGAGGAGGTAGGCCTGGCTTGATTTCATACAGGAGACTCGGTGCCCCTGTGTGTATTATGGAGGTTCCCCTCCCTCCTCACAGGGACATGTTGCTGCCCCCATAAAGCACTGCCAGCTCCTCTGTCCTGGACAGGCACCCTATCCCAGAGTCCTGAGGGAGCTGCCGATTGAAGACAATCTGCAGCTCCCTTACAGCCCGCACAGCATGATGGGAGCTGTAGTTAGTTAATAGCTGGGGGATCTGATTTTCACTGGCCTGGCAAGGCCTGGGTGACTTTGCTAAAATAAATAAATCACATTTTTACCTTTCTAAACTGAGGGGGGGGGGGGTTTAGTATGGAGCTGCCAGGGTTTGATGGAATTACAGAAATGACTGGGCGCCGCATGTTTTAATACCGGTTTTTGCGGCCCCCCCCCCCGTATTCCCCGAAATAAATCATGGTGAAAAAAAACTAGCATTTTCCTAATTTCTTTCATACCTTCGGCGAGGCACTTCTTATTTAAAAGGAACACCCTGTGAAATCTGAAAAATCTACAGTAACTCTGTGCCCTCCGGAGTCATTAATCATCTGCCTCTCCCAGTTACCGGCTGTGGTAGGTGTGTGTGAGACTGCATGTGTGTGACTGTGGAGGTATGCAAGTGTGTACGTGGAAGTGTGTGGGACAGTACGTGGAAGTGTGTGGGACAGTACGCAGTGATATGTGGTGCTCTGTGATATGCTCATACACACCATGGTTTTTGGGGGGGTGGGGGGCAGCAATTCATCCTTCGCTCCAGGCACCACAGTGGCTTGGGCCGGCCCTGGTCTTTAGGGAGCATTTAAAAAGGAAGGCAAATTTGGGGAAAAGTCTGACATCACGAGGGAGTGCGTTCCAGAAGGTGGGAGCTGCACGAGAAGTCCTGCAGCCTAGCATGGGAAGAGGCAATGCAGGAAGAAGCATGGTGCAGGTTGCCGTTTGAGGTTAATGAGCAGGCTAGGGTGTATGGCAATGTCCACGGTATAACAAAACCAGACCTTATAATGTACACTACTCTCTCCATCCAGAACAAGGATTAGACACATAGGTATTGTCTACGGGTATTTGAGAGCACCCATTTAAACCTTCAAAATCACTCTTCTGGACAGAGAAGAGAATAGACCTAAAACCAACTCGGAAGCACAATGAATAGAATAAAAATACTGTAGGACTAAATACGTGCCTCCTGTTTGCAAAACACATCGCCACCATAGGTACTGGGCGTCTTCCTTTCCAGAAAGAATAAGAACGTTTTTGTTTTGCAACATGACACGTTAAAAGAACGCATCGATACGGTTTATTGAATTCGTCTAGTTCATTTCTCAGATATGACAAGAGATTTTTAAAACACTAAACTTGTACAACATTTTTTGAAAACCAAAACATACCTTTTTAGGTCTTTTAAAATTAAAAACCACACAAAAGCAGCATACGGCATATTAAGCCTATCATTGCATGGGACTTTGTCACACGAGATAATGAAAAGGTCATTTAGATCCATGAATGATAAAATGTCACTCAAGAGGACAGTTGTGTATGTGACAATGGTGTCAAGAGGTTGCTGACCAGACTTCTGCTTCAATGAAGACATTACTGTCACTAATGGTATTAACATGGGATAGTTCCGTAAGGCGGCCCTTTGTTGGACCATGTTTTATTTTGATTTTAAACCTAAACAGACGTGTGGCATCACTGGCATGCAGTTTAACAATATAAAAAAGGGACCTGCTTGTCTCCGCTGCCACTTTAGCTCATTTAAGTTGTCGCGGTGACAGGAAAGTCTCTACTCTTTCCCAAATAATCACTGTGAGAGATCTCACCACTGCCTTGAAGGCCATCAGTGGACAACACCCCTCTCCGCCTTGTTTGGGGAGTAATTTGATTGGCTGTGTGCTTGCTAGCCACTTGTCCTCAATGCTTCTCTATTAAAGGAACTCATTGGGCAACTGGAAAGCATTTGGGGTAGCTACAAATAAACAGCTCCTATACAAAAAGTACACAACGTCGCTTGTACTGCACGGCTTGAGTTTTTAATTCAGGAATAACGGCACTTAACACCAGGGTTTAAGTGATTTCACTCTTGCAAAATCAACTAAACACATTTTAAACCTATATAACAAACAAACAAACACACCTTACTCTTCATCCCTTGGTGCAGACAGCGCCGTACTCTGACGCTCCCTGTGCGGAACACCAGCAACAAATAGTTCCCACTGTTCTTCTGTTGTCCCCAAGTCACTTCGCATATACATCCTGTGGAAGGGTTGCTCATGGATCTAGAGTCCTGGAGTCCATTAACAGCAAAGGACTTGCTCTGCAGTTTTTTTTTTTTTTTGAGAAAGGATTTTTGCATTGAGTGAGATTTCTCTTGTTTTCGAGTATGTCCTGGGTGGTGAGTATGTACCGTTAGGTGTCTTGCCCAAGGACACCTACTGGAGAGGTGCTCTTGCCAGGATGCTTTAAAGCAACCAGTGGCTCACAAATATTCCAGTTCAAACCACTAATTCAGTGGCTCGGCTGGAAAAGAGACGTTACTGGGAGCTGCAAATGGAAAACTGCTCGCACAGGATATTTCCATTTGCGTTCCATTATTAGCAGCTGGATTGTTATAGGGCCCTTTGATGCGATTAGCAAAATGTTTATCTTTCCACTCAGCAACAGTTACATACATGGGGCGGCTACCCGAGCAGATATGAAAGGGTCCTTAACTAAAAATCAATTTACAGTTGTGTTCAAAATTATCCAACCCCCAATGCTGTAAAGGGTTTTAGGGAATTTAGTGTACATTTGTAATTGTATTCAGAATGAAATCCTACAAGGACTTTTTAAAGAACCATATGCAACTAAAATGACATCAATTGGTTTTGTAATGCAGTAGTAAATGTTTCTTTTGTGAATTCTTCATTGACACAATTATTCAACCCCTTAAAGACTACCACTCTGAAGAACAGAGGTTCATTCAAGTGTTTTCAATCAGGTATTGAAAACACCTGTGGATGTCACGGAGCAGCAATAAAGCATAATAAGCACCAATTAGCAGCTTAAAATGACTGATATTCAGCTCCTTCTAGACATTTACTGGTGTGGTTACAAACATGGTGAAGTCAAGAGAATGGTCCAGGAAGACAAGAGAAGAGGTGATTACTCTTCACAGGAAGGGCAATGGCTATAAGAAGATTGCAAAGATGTTAAACATACCAAGAGAGACCATAGGAAGCATCATTCGCAAATTCAAGGCAAAGGGCACTGTTGAAACGCTACCTGGTCGTGGCAGAAAAAAGATGCTGACTTCGACTGCTGTGTGCTACCTGAAGCGTAGAGTGGAGAAAAGTCCCCATGTGACTGCTGAGGAACTGAGAAAAGATTTGTCAGATGTGGTTACTGAAGTTTCAGCTCAGACAATACGGCGCACACTGCGCAATGAAGGCCTCCATGCCAGAACTCCCAGGCACACCCCCCTTGCTGTCTCCAAAGAATAAGAAGAGTCGACTGCAGTATGCCAAAAGTCATGTGGACAAACCACAGAAGTTTTGGGATAGTGTTCTGTGGACTGATGAAACTAAATTAAAACTGTTTGGGCCCATGGATCAACGCTATGTTTGGAGGAGGAAGAACAAGGCCTATGAAGAAAAGAACACCTTGCCTACTGTGAAGCATGGTGGGGGGGGGGTCAATCATGCTTTGGGGCTGTTTTGCTTCTGCAGGTACAGGGAAGCTTCAGCGTGTGCAAGGTACCATGAATTCTCTTCAGTACCAGGAGATATTGGATGACAATGTGATGCAGTCCGTCACAAACCTGAGGCTTGGGGGACGTTGGACCTTTCAACAGGACAATGATCCCAAGCATACCTCCAAGTCCACTAGAGCATGGTTGCAAAATTAAAGGCTGGAACAGTTGAGTGGCCATCGCAGTCACCTGACTTAAATCCGATTGAGAACCTCTGGTGGGACTTAAAGAAAGCAGTTGCAGTGCGCAAGCCTAAGAATGTGACTGAACTGGAGGCTTTTGCCCATGACGAATGGGCGAAGATACCCGTAGATCGCTGCAAGACACTTGTGTCAAGCTATGCTTCACGTTTAAAAGCTGTTGTAACTGTAAAAGGATGTTATACTAAGTACTAAGATTGAATGTCACTTGGGGGTTGAATAAAACTGATAATGATGTGAGCACAGAAAAGACATTTGTGGTAATTTCATTATAAATGTTATATTTGTCTGACCTACACGTGCCTCTTTGATTTAATTGTAAGCAAGATGACTGAATGATCAAAATCAATGTCAAACTGGCCAAAACACTCAATTTCAGTGGGGGTTGAATAATTTTGAACACAACTGTACATACACAACCACAGCCGAGTATTTGTAGCGGAAGACAGCATTCAATCTTCACGTTGAGTTGGCTAGTGTCAGATGAGCGTCTTTGGAGAGCAGAAGGAATGTCCATGAGAGTGGACGTTCCTTCCACTCGAAGCCCATCTGGCCACCTCGCTGAGCGCACTCCATGCACTCAGCGCTGCAAAGCTCAGTCCTCCTAAGGAGAATCGCGCTTTGCAGCTCCGTCAACGCGTGTCCTAGCAAACTGGATCAACCATTCCAGGGTTCAATCACCACAGCCACTTCTGCTTACATAAACAATGGTGCACATATTCAACTGCAACCTTTCCAAAAAAAAAAAAAAAAATACGATACTGCCACTACTCCTTGGTGGTTCAATACTCATTAGCAGGCTCTATATCAGAATCCACATTAAGGCTAGGGTCAGACTAACGCATTTTTCACATCTTCCGTCAATAAGTGCGTCCAGACGCATGGACGCACTTTTTGACGGAAGACGCGATAGTGGTCATATGGTGCGCAATTACGACCGTGATTTTATATGGATCCAAACTGGACGTTATGTTGGCCGGACATGTGCAGCGTCTGACGTCTCCTAATCCGTATTTTAAACGCTTTGCCAATATCTAACACATTACAATAAGGGCCAATTTCAGTTTCTTTACCAGACATTAAAGCAGAATCCCAAAAAGTTAAATTATATATTATTATTTTTTATTTATTTATTTTTGCACCACGTAGGCCGTGACGTTTTATTACCTGATTCCTGTCTGCGATCAAGAAACTGCACAGAGGAAGGAAAGACAGTGGTGAGTCACACCATCTGACCAATGTGTAACATGCAATAAAATCTCATTAATGGACGGATGGTTTCTCACCACCTGAGGTGTCAGATCAGAGCTAAAATTAAGTATTATGAATATGAGAGGTTCCAAGATGGCTCTGCTTCTGAAGATCCATGTTGTCATCTTGTCTCTAATCCCCTCACCCATCTAGAGATTGTGAATTCCCACGGGAATAGGGCCCTCATGTCCTCCTGTATCTGCAGGCAGAAATACGGACCTGCCTCCTGTGTGTATTGTCCTGTCTTTACCCATTGCACCATGTACAGCGCTGTGGAATGTGTTGGCGCTTAATGTATCTGGACGCCAATGCCGGTGCAACCAGTAATAGTGAGCCACTATAAGCGTGAGCTACGGACTCTTACCGGCTCTTAATAACAAGTCAACCACTGCAGCAACGTTTGCAGATTTGTAAATACCAGAAGGTGCCAGTGTTCTCTCCATAGAGAGTTGAGTCAGATTGCAGGGTCAGTGAAAAGACAATGAGAACTATTTGTCTTCCATGTCCTTCACTTTCTGGAGAGGAGGAGGAGGAGAAGACAGGTCATATCATCATGGTATCAGGGTAACATAGGCATGTGCAGGGGGGGGGGGGTTGCTGGATGTGCCGAGGAACACTAATGTTGAGTAAAGACGTCTTTCACCTCCTACTTCACATTTTATGTCTCTTATCTGGTTCATGATGAATGGCATAAAAATTGACTAGATCCGATTACAGGCTATTAATTTCTAATAAAAATCGTGCTTTGTATGCAAAAATCTTCTAAACATAAAAAATGTTCCATAGGTGTACACCCTAATGTAACGGGCTGCGTACACCAGCGCAGGGTAATTATTATTGGTGTAAAGTGAGATTGGAGAGGGTTACCAAAAATCACTGCATACCAGTTCTTTGGAGCAGGTAACGAGTGACTAGAAATTGCTTCTTAGCTCCCTCACCATTTGATCATCCCATAGGTAGAGGCTTGGAGCAGCCACAGAGAAGCTCCACCTGTAAACATTTAGGCCAGATTGTAACCGAGCTGACCTACATAACGGCTCAAGCCGCTATTCTGAACGAGTGCTTCTGGCTCCGACTGCCTACTATAAAATCAGGGCTCAACAACCATGGCCCTTTAGATATTTTGATACTACATTTCCCATGAGGCTCTGCAAACCTAACAGGTAGCTGAGCATCATGGAAGATGTAGTTCAAAAATATCTGGGGCAGCCAAGGTTGCTGACCCCTGCGAGAAATTAACAGCTTCTATACTTTGTTAGGGAGATGATAATTTGCAGCTAGTAGACGAGCAGGTTAGTTCAACGTAGCTTGTTCTACTCATAATAGGCTGGTACTCTGCGAAGAATACCGGCTCTCGGACCCTGGTGTAAAGATTTCCAAAAACACCACTTTAAAATAGGGTGTAAAAATAACAGCGCTGATGCCACGCTGCAGAGGTTGGCAATATCCGTCACCTGCCCTGGCCACCAGCAGCCCTGCATCCAAGAGCTCACCACGGCTGGGGGGTATCTCTACCAGGACGTTACCAAACATTCCGACTCAAGCTGCAAAGACAGCAGAACAGAGTCCTTGATAGCAAACGGATAACGGCTTGAGCCACTGTTAATGGCGCGGATGGAGTAGGAGCTGTTCGTAAATCTTAACTGGCTTTTAAAGATCGTTTCTTCTAATGTAAAGTACGCCATGCATAAAAAAAGTGAAGAGCCGGGCTATAAATAAATAATATTTAATAGCGCGTTATTCTAGTAACAAGAAAGGGCAAGAAAAATTTGATGGCTCTAAGGAAAAAAAAGGATATGGGAGCACTATACAAAAGTATCAAGGATCAATTAGCGAAAAAAGTTCTCTGCTCATTAATAGTACTGTAGGAAAGGACTGGATGTCATCCACTGAGACAGGAACAAAGCAGACATAGCCTACAAACACAGGAATGGGCATCTTATAGGAAGAACAGCAAGAGATGCCAAATTCTCCAGTGCGGTAGAAAGGTTTGGAAAATGGTTGGTCTGGACATCACCAGTTTACAACAGTAGCATAACGATCGCACAGACCATGCTGCCACTGGGTGCTTGGAGCTGTACTGCCAGTGTTTTAACCTTATTTGGAGCTGGAGTCCTGTGCCACCACCTCACCCTCCTGGTCCCTTCCAGTCCCTTGCCCAAAATCACTCCCTCTCATTTCCAGTCCCCCCCCCCACTCAGTTTGTTCATTAAATCATTTTATAAACAAAGGACACACTGACCAGTTTAGCTTATTAACATGGTCAGGCTGTGTGGAGTGCCCCCCCTTCTCACCCTGATTTGCATACTTACATCATCGTGTGGATCAATGCGCACACAGAATCCATCACTCTGACCAGGTACCTTGTACGTGAAAAGTACACAAGTTACAGAATGTGTATTTCCAAATGTTAGGTACACTATGCAAATTGCAAAAATTTTTATTTTATTATCCGATGAAGCGATTATTCGGGGGGAGGGGGGCAAGAGAAAAAAAAATATCAGCCAACTAAAAATCGATTATGGCAACAATCGCTAGAGTTCAACCTGCCCTTGGAAGAAAAAACAAATTCAGCGTACATTACAAATTAAAGCCAGGGCTTCACCAATTCATACTAGAAAACAGCCAGGCACAAAGTATATAAAACGGGGGGAGCCAAGTCCCATAATGCATACGTATTTGTGCAATCCAGACAATTAGGAGCAAGAGGTGAAATCCTAGGAGCCTTTGGCTACCTGACACCTGGACCTCTCAAGTCATGCAGAAACCGTTGAAGCCAACTGCACATTTTCAGGAGCCAGGCATATTTTTTGAATATAGATTTGATTGGAATAGTAGAGAAATTTAGGAGGCAGGGGGTAAATTTCTAGGAGACTGCAGCTACGTGGCCTCTGCAGACCAGCGAATTAGTAACGGTAATGCTTCCCAGGGTTAAAACAAAAACTAGGACACACCATGGTGGCATAACATCATTAAAGGACCGCACTGCGTTGACAGCAAGGAATGCCATTTGCTCCTAAAGGATTAAGAATCCACTCAGCGAGTGGCTCTGGGGAAACAGGTCGACCTCCATTCACAAGCTTACAACAGAACGGGAGCGTCAGCCCTCGGGGAGAACAGGTTTCCCTGCCTAGGTGAAAAGAAGGTTTTACACAAGCACATTGGAAACGTCCCTTTTAAGTTCTATAAAATGCAGACAGATAGATAAACAGAAATGTAACATGCGGAAAAACACATCACCGATCCAACCCTTTATTAACTACAAGTGTGCGTAGCTTACACATGGAAATCATCCCAACACTAATGTCTCGAATCATAAATAAAAAAATCTGAAACAAAATATTTGATGTACATATTATACACAAACATTGAGTATCCATTATCATAAATGCTTTATTTTTATTCAATATTTGCAAATAATGAGATTTTTGGGATAGGACCCAAGTCTAAGCATAAAATGTATTTATGTCTCTTATACACTGAGCCTGGAGGTACTTTTATAGGATTTGATACATTTCTCCCTGTTACATGAGATCATGTGTGGAATTTTAAGCTTTTGAGGGCGTGTTGGCACTGGAAGAAAAAAAAATTAGAATTTTTGGGCATATCGAAATTCCAGGTAAGGAATTCATAAACCGTGTATAATAAAATAATATAAACACATGTCTGAAATGAAAAGAAAAAGGGCTCCGCAGCTCAATCCAAAATAATAACATGAAGCAAATGGATTCAAGAAAACAAATGGCAAATAAAAACATCCTTTTACACCCAGGTGTATGAACGCATGACGACTACATCCGACTAAATATCAACTTTCAATGAGGCGCCACCCTACCCCCACCCCCCCAATTTCCAAAGTGGGGGGGGAAAAAGACACACGGACGAATTTTGATCTTTTTAAAAACACAAAGCTGGATTTTGCACTCCGGGAAGGCTATTCATAGGCTCCAGAAGTGGCCGGCTCAGTGTTGCAAAGAGGGCGAGCAGACCAGACACTCCAATCCAATGTAGCTCAATCGAAGAATCACAACAGACGTTTACAGCAACAACGTTTCAGCCGTCCAAAGGCTTCCAAGCAGTCAAAACGTTGTTCCTGTAAACCGCTGCTGTGATTCTTCATTAAAGTCACATGGGATTGTAGCGCCTGGACTCATTTTTCAATTTTGATCTTTTGCTGAAAGTTTAATGACCGCTAATCTTCACAACACAGAGGTTTCCAAAATATAAATCCCAATATGCTTAGCCAGGTTTAAGGCCAACTGAGGATCCTGGCACAAAATATCAGAGATGCCAAGGTTAGCCATCACTGGTTTAGATACATTGAACATGCAAACCAGCGGGAGATCAGGGGTGCTCAGTGAGCAGTACTCCAGCTGTGATAGAATACGAGTCCCATGATGCTCATCAGGAAGAGGAGCGGTGTATCCATTTCTGAACAAGCACCAATCTGCAAACTTTTGGAATTTGCAGCCAGCCTTTAGGTCACGGGTTATTGCTTTTGAGGATTTAGAAATATATCTATATTTTAAGGGTAGAAGCAAAAAAAAAAAAAAAAAAAAAAAAAAAAAAAGCAGCCCCACTTAGGCTAGGGTCAGACTAACGCATATTTCACGTTGTCCGTGAAAAAGTGCGTTCGAACGAATGGACGTATTTTTTCACGGAATACGCAATAGCAGTCATACGATGCGCAGTTTCATCCGTGATTTTGTACGGATCATCAATAAAACACTTTTTGGGTCTGGACGTTATGTTGGCCGGACATTAGCAACGTCTGACGTCTCCTAATCACGCACACACGCCGCTAGTGGACGCAGCGCACTCTGTACGTCAGTACTAGTGGTTTCACGTTCTCGAAAAAATGTGTTTGTTTGCCGCTTGCGTTGCGCGGCCGCACTTTTGTGCGACCGTACTTCGTATATTGGCCGTCATTGCCCGGCACCTGCTGCTAGCACGGCCGTGATTATGTGCGGCTGCACGCGCGTTCGCACTGCCTCAGTCTGACCCTAGCCTTAGGTAACGGTGATTAAAAGGATTAGGCTGGCCATCCACTGGCACCGTATGTGGGCGATCAACTGAAGTCGTCCAACTGATCCTACAACATACAGGTGAATCAGCCCTTTTCCATTGCATCAGACCACCGGCGGACGATGTCAGACGATTTTATGTGATTACAACAGATTAGCAATCTTTCCAATTTTCATGGGACTTGGTCAGATTGAATCGGACGATCTAGTACAAGCTTACATGAAAAATATGCGTTATATACTTAAACTTCCGTGCATTGGGGAAACATGTAAAAGATCCTTCGTTTAGTATAACTGGCACGTGCAGGGGAAATGTGAAAAAATAGATTGTATAGGAAATCCGTGAAACGCGAAGCCCATAGGATTTAATGGAGAAAATATTAAAGTCGTTATTCATTTTCCATTTTTTTTAGTCTGCAGCAAAAAGCCTATTTATTGATATTTTAGCCAAACGTTCCATTTTTTTTTAAAAAGAGTTTTTTTATTTTTCTTTGCAAGCCAGCTTCAGCATTGCTCTCCCTGGTGCTGAAACATTTATCACCAGGGGAGGGGGGGGGGGGAGTTAATCCCCCCTGCAGCCTGGCAATTATTTTTTTCTTTCTCTCCAATAGGAGCCGGTCGTGCTGCATGGGGGCAGTCCTTGATACTGAAACTCCTTTCAGCATTGAAGACAGTTTCTTTTTTTCCCAGCCAGCGGGCCTGTCCATCAGCAGATCTGAGTAATCCACAGACGTACTGTATCAATAATCCACAGTGCAGCAACATTGTTCACTTTACAATTGTGAATAATAGTGCTGCGTTAGGATTTTTTTTTTTTTTAAATAAACCTGGTCGTGCCTGGTATAATTTGAAAGGCCATGCACAGGCCTTTTCCAATGACACCTCACATGACCCTCTGGCTTCTATGGTTTCAGAGATAATGTGGTCTGAAGACCCCATATCTCCCCCCCCCCCATAGGTAATCCCCTGCCCAGCTCACAGGTGACGTGTCAGTGGGAGGGGATATGTCCCGCAGGCAGGGCTGATAAAGATGTCAGGCACCTGTGTGAGAGGTCTGCGATTGGCACCAGAAGTGCGCCGAGCCTTGGATTTTCGCCAATGAGCTGCAGACATTCTCCGCAACTTAATGAAGGAGCGTCTGCCCTCCCGGTACACATCGGTAATAAATACCGGCAAAAAAATCCCTGTTAGTATAAAATCGGCTATGAAGCATGCCGATACTGATAATCGGGTCCGATATTGAGGGTTTTCCCTGTTATCTGTGGTACCGATAATTAGTCGACCCCTACCACTGAATGGGGCAATTCTATAGGTTTAGGGTCAATTGTAACACATTCTAAAAGTGTCAGAAAACAATTACCCTGCCGTGATTGGTTAGATCATGGTTTACCCAGGTAAAACCCATTGTTTGATTTCATTTTGGGCTTTACATAAAGCCACTGGGGGTAATGTTAGGATTACACAGGTAAACTTAGGATCATCACCGTTTTGGACTTCACACATACAATATACACACTTCTGCAAACACCCTCAAAACGTTCTGATAAAGTTATTATCATTTATATAGCGCCAACAGTTTCCGCAGCGCTTTACAATAACCAAAGGGAACGAGATAAACGGACATATGATGGAAACAGGAGGTGTAGAGGGCCCTGCTCATAGGAGCTTACAAGCTTTACGGACACTAAAGCTCTTCACAGAGGGCAAACAATTATCAAAAAAAATACATACAGAAACAATGGCGTCGCGCCTGTACTCACTAGAGCGGCTGCAACAGCCTGGAGTAACAACCCAGTTCATGTATAAAACATAAGAAAAAAAATAATATGTCATCTGCGCTCATTTCTATATAGAAATGAGCGCAGATGACATCAACAAAGTTGCAAAAAGCAATAATGTATAAGAATACAGACATTAATTCCACTACACCGGGTATGGAGTCAGGGAATTAAAATAATGACATAATTACGACATATTGTATACATTAAATAAATCAATAGATTAAGAACTAATATTTTCAATCTCTCAGTAATCGCGCCTTCAAACAAGGCTAACCTAAAACCATTTTAATGTGCCATGTGCGTCATTGCCCATCAGATGGAAGGCTTCAGCATGTTGCACGCGCCAGCGCTCACATAAGCTCAGTCCAGGAAGGACCACAGGATGGAGGAGATAGCATCATGCCATGTCTTACTATGGATCTCTGCACAAAGATACATCAGCAATGCAACATAAATATAATAGGGAATATTTACACACACACACACACATATATTAATATATTGGAATTGGTAAAAAAAAAAAAAAAAAAATGTAAATTAAAAAAAATATACAAAAACAAGGTTTTCCTAAGGCTACATTGGGTAGTTGAAGCTTCACAATGGAGGATGTGAGAGTCATTGGGGATTCTCATTCCTGCACATCAAAGTCACAGAATGATCCAATTTAAAACAAGTAAATTCCTTTCTTCTTGAAGAAGGGGGTGAATGTCTGTGATATGATTATGGACACAAGCAAAACCCACCTCAAGACTGTCACCCTGAAAACATCAGAATTGATTAATGAATGTAATCAACACATCATTGTAATAAATAACAAACAATGATAATATTAACAAACAATGATACAATCAACTTGCAGTGATGCCCAGTGCCCTCAGCAGAACTGCAGCAACAGTAAATAGACAGGCGGACCCATGAGAGGACATGCTGCAAACACCTTATATTAAAGGCTTGGACAATGACTGATACATGAGGAAAAGGAGGACTTTGTATCAGAAGCTGACGATCTACAAACATCAAGATGGGACTGGTGATAAAGGTGTTGCTTTAGGGGGAGTTGAGGAATCTGCAGTGACCCCTGCAATGGGATAATGTGATTTACATACAAAGGCTTTGATGCAGCAGTAGGGACACGTACCAACTAGTGTGATCCCCCTGGAATAAGGGAATCTCCATGTATCATGTACTCACCAGACGATTGCAACCCAGGCGAAACATTGCTGAGGATCAGGACTGGAGGCACATGGCAATCTTCAGACTTGGGGGGGTGTATGGGGGTCACAGCATGGAGAGGATGGACCCCTTACAATCCCAGACCATGGAGACACAGGACTCTCTGTATTAAAGTGTTCAGTCTCTGTACACCTGCATGCAGCAATGAAGCCACACTATGGAGAGAGATCTAATGGAAGGCAGGGGCTGCACTAGAGAGAGGAGTGATGAGCAGCCTGGCCCTGTGTCAGCCCCAGCTCCTGTCTGCTGGGAAATGAATGATGAGAGCTGGAGTAGAAGTGACTGCAGCATGGATTAGTGCTCCCCCCACACCTCCCCCTCCTCCCAGGCTTCTCTCTCTCTCATGTCTTCCTCTCCCCACCCCATAAAGGGAGGAGGCCGCACCGCATTCACCTAGCCCATAGGGCCCCGCTGTGCCAGCCGCTCTGCTGTAAGCCCAGGGGGCTGTAACTTGCCCGACGGGCTTGTGATGTCAGGAGCTGCCCGCGCCCCCTCCCTTCCTTCCTGTTTCGGAACCCGGGATCCCGCACACTCACCCCCTCCCTCCTGGCCACTGAGAGGATGATACGGTTCCCCTGTCTCCTCCCTGGTCGGGGGTTGCTGGGAAATGTAGTTTTCAGTGGAGCTGTTAGACGAGTTGCTGCAGAACCCGGAAATGCCGCTCTAGGAAATCACTTGATGTCGAAATGATTGTGGGTAATGTGTGCTTCTATGGCGTTATATGCCTGTTTTAGGGCTTCTTCACCACCTGTTGCCCTGAGTCTGTCTTGGGGCGCCAGAGCGGCCATGTTTTCCTGCACGGATTACCATGCCATACAGAGGGGAGCACAGGTAAGGTGCTGCCCTGCAACATGTATAATTAGGGTTGCAAGGTCAGCCATGTTTTCCTGGACACATATTACTAATTTATGAAGAGGGAAAGAACATGGAAAGATGAGCCCTGTACCATGTATAATTTATATGCTGCGTGAAAGAAATCAAGGCAGGTCACCTGGGATTCCTTTTTGATTTCTTACCTGCATATGGATTCTACATACTGTGGGGTTGCACTTATCATGTGCTGCCCATCAGCATGACTAAATATGTCCAGGAAAACATGGCCAATCTGGCAACACTATGCCCTGGGAGGGCAGAGGCTGAGTCTCACTCTCTGGTGTCCTGGGCCGGCAGAGGCAGGGACGCCATCAGGGCATTACGCCCCATGCTGCCGTAAGGGGCCCGGGGGCAGTGGCGGTGCCCTTTTTAACAGCTCCGGTATCGGACTCTGAGTCCAAATCCGGAGCTGTCTCCCCCTCCTGGAAGGCTTCGCTGGCTGGCTGGGCGGACCAAGCAGTGTGCGTGGGCCCTCCAGTCACGTGTGTGACACAAGCGTCACACACGAGAAGCTGCCCGGGATGGAGGGCCCGGCCGGGAGAAGAAAAGAAGAGCGGACAGAAGACGGCGGAGTGGTGAGCCAGGGCCCAGGCACACCCCCAGGCCCAGGCACACCCCCAGGGTCCAGCCAGGGCCCCAAGGTCCAGCCAGGGCCCAGGCAGAGCCCCAAGGTCCAGCCAGGGCCCAGGCAGAGCCCCAAGGTCCAGCCAGGGCCCAGGCGGAGCCCCAAGGTCCAGCCAGGGCCCAGGCGGAGCCCCAAGGTCCAGCCAGGGCCCAGGCGGAGCCCCAAGGTCCAGCCAGGGCCCCGGCGGAGCCCCAAGGTCCAGCCAGGGCCCCGGCGGAGCCCCAAGGTCCAGCCAGGGCCCCGGCGGAGCCCCAAGGTCCAGCCAGGGCCCCGGCGGAGCCCCAAGGTCCAGCCAGGGCCCCAAGGTCCAGCCAGGGCCCCGGCAGAGCCCCAAGGTCCAGCCAGGGCCCCGGCAGAGCCCCAAGGTCCAGCCAGGGCCCCGGCAGAGCCCCAAGGTCCGGCCAGGGCCCCAAGGTCCGGCCAGGGCCCCGGCAGGGCCCCAAGGTCCGGCCAGGGCCCCGGCAGGGCCCCAAGGTCCGGCCAGGGCCCCCGCCAGGGCCCCAAGGTCCGGCCAGGGCCCCGGCAGGGCCCCAAGGTCCGGCCAGGGCCCCGGCAGGGCCCCAAGGTCCGGCCAGGGCCCCGGCAGGGCCCCAAGGTCCGGCCAGGGCCCCGGCAGGGCCCCAAGGTCCGGCCAGGGCCCCGGCAGAGCCCCAAGGTCCGGCCAGGGCCCCGGCAGAGCCCCAAGGTCCGGCCAGGGCCCCGGCAGAGCCCCAAGGTCCGGCCAGGGCCCCGGCAGAGCCCCAAGGTCCGGCCAGGGCCCCGGCAGAGCCCCAAGGTCCGGCCAGGGCCCCGGCAGAGCCCCAAGGTCCGGCCAGGGCCCCGGCAGAGCCCCAAGGTCCGGCCAGGGCCCCAAGGTCCGGCCAGGGCCCCAAGGTCCGGCCAGGGCCCCGGCAGAGCCCCAAGGTCCGGCCAGGGCCCCGGCAGAGCCCCAAGGTCCGGCCAGGGCCCCGGCAGAGCCCCAAGGTCCGGCCAGGGCCCCGGCAGAGCCCCAAGGTCCGGCCAGGGCCCCGGCAGAGCCCCAAGGTCCGGCCAGGGCTCCAAGGTCCAGCCAGGGCCCCACGGTCCAGCCACGGTCCAGACAGGGCCCCACGGTCCAGCCACGGTCCAGACAGGGCCCCACGGTCCAGCCACGGTCCAGACAGGGCCCCACGGTCCAGCCACGGTCCAGACAGGGCCCCACGGTCCAGCCACGGTCCAGCCAGGGCCCCACGGTCCAGCCAGGGCCACAAGGTCCAGCCAGTGCCCAGGCAGATCCCAGCCAGACCCTAGGGCCCAGTCATTCATACACACCACACATTACTGCCTTTCCACAGCCAACTCCATCACAGACTCTCCTCCCTTTCTTCCCTCTGCGGCCCTGAACCAAGCATTCAAGGTATCCACCATTTCAACAAGGTGTCCGACATCATACCCCAGGCTGCCATGATCTTGCAAATGTATTTTTATGTCTGCATTTATTATTCTGACTAGTTTTTTAAAGTATTTTGAATCTCCCTCCATTTCAGACAGAAAAAAAAAATCTGTGTTTCCCTCCGTTTGTTAATTGGTGCTATCTGTGCATGTCACAAACCTCATTCCCTTTCCACTGCAAACTCCACCACAGACTCACCTCCATTTCTTCCCTCTGCTGCCCCCAACCCACCCAGGGCCGGTCCCTAATTTCAGGCATCCTTTCCAGCTGTCTCCACTTCTCTCCCTAATTGCCCTTACTATGCCCAAAAAAATCTGGTCCATTTCATGCAATCCCTATGATATTCTACTGGCCACCAGTTTCACCTTCCCTCGGCTCCCATTTGTTTCAGTTACCCTAGTCCCTTAGAGTGTAAGCTCATGGGATGTCTGCTAGAGCTTTTGGTTTAAAGCGATATATAACCTGGACAGTTATCTGACAACCAGGGTTTTATTTCCTCTTGTATCATGTAAGTCTGCTGTTTGTGCTTCCCCATTGTAAAGCGCTATGGAATTTGTTGGCGCTGTATAAGTACTTGTAACTGTAACTTTGTATTTCTGTAACAATTCTATGTTCTTGAACCCAGGACATACTTGAAAACGAGAGAAATCTCAATGTATCCTTCCTGGTAAAATCCTTTATAAATAAATAAAATAAATTACTGTGAGTTTTATTGCTGTGCAGCTCTGTGATACACTCATACACACTGCACATGACTATGAGTTTTATTGCTGTGGAACTGTGTTATCTCCTTTTTTCTTTTTTTTTGTAAGGGGGCAGGCAGAGGCTCAGCCTCTCTCACTCCCTGGTGTCCTGGGCAGGCAGAGGCTCAGCCTCTCTCACTCCCTGGTGTCCTGGGCAGGCAGAGGCTCAGCCACTGGTTCCCTCGTCAAGCAAAAACAGTAATTCTGACAAGAGGGCCCAACCAGGGTTGCCAAATCTGCCACGTTAGCCTGGACGCATATAATTTCTTCATGCTGATAGGTAATGCAGGCGCTGGGGTCAGACGAGCGGTAGTAAGAGTGGCAAGAACGTCTGTGAGAGTGGACGTTCCTTCAACTTGACGCCCGTCTGGCCACCTCACTGAGCGTAGTGTGCTCAGAGCTGCAAGACTCGATCCTTATAGGCTAGGGTCAGACGAACGCATTCTGTGCGGACTGTGCACAACGGATGTACTTTCTGACAGACGACAAGGTAGTGGCCACACAGTCCGTTTTTTTTGACTGATGTAGATGGAAAAAGAAAATTATATCAAAAAACATTCTGTCCGTCAAAAATTCGGGACGTCAAAAATGCAGTCCATCTGACTACGTTCCATCACTCACACACAAAGCTATGCGGATGTGGCGCACTCCACACGTCCGTTCTAGCGGTTTGACGTTCTTGCCTAACTTGCGTCCGTTTGCCGCATCCGTTGTGCGTCCGCACTTCTGTGTGATCCTACTTTCTGTGTGGGTCTCTATTGATCATAATTGTATGCTACCACGGACGTTAAAATGTGCGGTAACACGGATGTGAACACTGCGCTCATCTGACCCGAGCCTTATGGATGATCGCGCTTTCCAGCCCCATTAACGCGCGTCCTAGCGCTTTGACGGAGAGGCCTGCTGCACAGACACAGCATGGCCACTGTTGCGCATGCAGTTGTGACAAACGCCGGAAGGTACAACAGTACATGCACACATAGTGCACTCGTCTGACCCCAGCCTAATAGAACCCTGCAGTATATATGACTCCTTTGCTGCAGGTGACTTGCTTTAATTAGGAAACTGATCTTCCTCTTGAAAGATATGGATTATACATCGGGTTGCCAGATCCTCCATGTTTTCCTGGACTCATATAATTTATTCATGCTGATGGGCGTTGCATGAAAAATGCCACCCCACAGGATGCAGAATTTATAATCTGAAGGTAAGAAATCAAATCAAAAAGGAATCTCAAGTGACCTGCCTTGATTTCCTTCCTGCAGCATATGAATTATACATGTTGCAGGGCAGCCCTTTTCCCAGTGCTCCCCTCTGCATGAAATAGTAATATATATGTATACAAAAAACAAACAAAGGTCACCAGATAGCGCAAAAAATATATTCCTTATGTATATATATAATTATACAGTAGTAACTTTCAATATTACTTCTCAATATTGCGGGATTGGAGGTTAGGCATGTCCACTGTCCCGACAGAAGTCCAACGCAAGCAAGAAATGGGACAGATAAACTCAGGGAAGAGGGCAGTATTCGGGTATTGTTCGGGTAATCTTCCGAAATATTCTCCCGTTCCTGTTCTTATCTTGTGATGTGATATGAGTCACTCAAAGAAAGCACAAGACAAGCGCTCACATAGCGCAATAACTCCTTATACTGGTGAGAATCGTATAGAAACTACAGCCAAATGTGCACTCACCGAGGTTGGAGCCTGTCAGGTCATTAGGCTCATTTCGTACGCATGGGTGTTTCTTTTTTAGGCAGTGTAACACTGACTGATGAAGGCATATGGCCGAATCGCGTCTCAGTAGTTCTTGCTGTTTTTATACATATATTTTAGATGTATTTAATTTATTCATTAAATGTTTTGCACTTTACCTGATGGGTTTTATGGATTATTGAGCCACCAGATCATGGAACCAACAATCAGAGGGGCATTTTTAGGTGTTTTTGCCTAAAAAAAGAAACACCCATGCGTACGAAATGAGCCTAGTGACCTGACAGGCTCCAACCTCGGTGAGTGCACATTTGGCTGTAGTTTCTATACGATTCTCACCAGTATAAGGAGTTATTGCGCTATGTGAGCGCTTGTCTTGTGCTTTCTTTGAGTGACTCATTCCACATCACAAGATAAGAACAGGAATGGGAGAATATTGCGGGCTATTTCGGAAGATTACCTGAATACTGCCCTCTTCCCTGAGTTTATCTGTCCCATTTCTTGCTTGCATTGGACTTCTGTCTGGACAGTGGACATGCCTAACCTCCAAATCCGCAATATCGATAAGTAATATTGAACGTTACTACCGTATAATTATATATATACATAAGGAATATATTTTTTGCCCTATCTGGTGACCTTTGTTTGTACCACAGATAGTATACAAAAAACATTGTACTGTTTATTGTACTGTATCCCAGTTAAGCAGCATACTTAAAAGTGGATTTATACCCCTTTCCTACTTTATAAAATAAATAGGTGGGGTAACAATTAACGTTGCTAGTAGATAATTAAGCGCCAGCACACAATCCCCCCGTTTTCTAGTAATATATATGTGCCCAGGAACACATGGCCGACCTGGCACCCCTATTCTCAGTGTGTGGGGCAAAAGGGAACTCTCTTCCCTCTGGGAAAAAAAGGTGCCCGCTGGGTGGAGTAGAGGTAACATCAGTGCTCTTTAACCGTGGAGAGAGACTGTGGAGACAAAGGTTCGATCCCCAGGAGCACCTCTCCAGTAAGTGTCCTTGGGCAAGACACCTAACGGTACATACTCGCCACCCAGGACATACTTGAAAACGAGAGAAATCTCAATGTATCCTTCCTGGTAAAATACTTTCTCAAAAAACAAAACTGCGTTCCTGCTCGATATGACGCATGGTTGACCTTCATGCTACAGTGTTTCTCCTTAACATATTTCTATTTGTCTTAAACTCTAATAAAATCATATAATGGATTTTGTCACACAAACCTAATTTCTGTCACTTTCTATGGAGGGGTTCTACCTGGATTCCCTGACAAGGTTTATGATACTCCAAAAAATTGCAAAAGCTTAAATTCCTTATGTTGCTCGTCAGAGTAACTGTGCCATTCTGGGGGTCTAGCCTTCAATTAACCCTTGACATGCTGCAACTAACCCACTGTTTCATATGCACATTTGATATCAATGTTTAAACCTCAAGATAGGCTGGGTTTTAGGGAATCCCTTTTGATATTTGTAATAGATATCATATATTTCGGGGACTTATTAAGGAATTATATAACTTTAAGCTAATAAAAGCTTCCGTGTATGTGGAGCAAAGGGGAACGCCGTTCCCTCTGAGAAAATAGTGGGAGAACTGCATTCCTGTTTGACTTGACCCCTGGTGACATTTTACAGGTCTATTCACTAAGGCTGGGGTCAGACCAGCGCACTTTTAACGTGCGTTCTGGCGCACATAATTACGGCCGCACTAGCAGCAGATGACGGGCAATGACGGCCAATATACGAAGTACGGCCGCACAAAAGTCCGGCCGTGCAACGCAAGTGGAATTTGAACGCATTTTTCTGAGAACGCTGAACCGCTAGTACTGACGTACTGAGTGCGCAGCTGCGGCATAGCGGCGTGTGTGCGTGATTAGGAGACGTCAGACGCTGCTAATGTCCAGCCTACATAACGACCAGGCGCAAAAAGAGTTTTATTGACGATCCGTACAAAATCACGCCCGAAAATGCGCGTCGTCTGACCGTTTTTGCGCATTCCCGTGAAAAAATACGTCAATGCGTTCGGACGCACTTTTTCACGTTCGCGGGGAAAAATGCTTTCGTCTGACCCTAGCCTAAAGGGTGAAGTCTGGAGAATTGTCGAGAGAAGAGAACAATGTAGAAGACCAAATAACCGATTTGGATAGTGAGATAAATGGGAGAATTTTTCTGGTTTGGCTATTTTGACCCAGAATTTTAACTTCTCCTGACATCTCCCTTTTAGTGAATAGACCTGATGGTCTCATTAAGAAGAGGAAAGAAAGAAAGTTGTCACTTTCTAGAGTAAAACACATTATTGGAGAGGTAGTATTAGACCGGGGTCAGACGAGCATTTTGCAGAGTGGAAGGAACGTCCATGAGACTGGACGTTCCTTCCACTCTGACGCCCGTCTGGCCACCTCGCTGAGCACAGTTTGAGCATTGCAGCGCTGAGCGCACTATCTTCCTATGGAGGATCGCTTTGCAGCCCCATCGAACACGCGTCTGACCCTGGCCTTAAACCTCAAAACCATGTCAGGACTAGGCAAATGCATGGTAGTTCATACTATTGCTCTGCGCCAAAGGAAGAGACCAAGAGATTTCCGCAATCATTGTATGATCTACATGGAGAACTCAACCACTACTGAGCAATCAGGTTAAAAAATGGTGCGAGGCTCTGCAGGATGAGCCTCCTATGCGTTTCATAAGCTACCCATAACCCGGTGCCCTGATTGGCCTTATATACAGTAATACCCAGGCTGCAGGCATGTACTGGTCATAGGGACTACAGGGAGATTCCCGGTGGGCCGCTGTCTCTGTGGGCCAGTGTTAATGCTGGTTCACCGTGCAGCTTGCATTGCCCATAGTGGGTGAGGGGAAAACTTCCTCACCGTCCGTAAAACAGACGCAGTCTTCCACAGTCTCATATTGGAGCCACTGTGCCGGTGAGGCCCATTGCACATCTGCCTCACCTTAAGACATGACGCGCACTCAACCTTATTGCCGCAGCGTTTCTTTACCCAATCGCTGTACAGCAACTCCGGTATCTGTAAAGTGATTGGATGAGTGATCCGTTTGGTTTATATTTTTTTTTGTGCATGTTTGCAGAATTAAAGTGGGCCAGCTTGGATGAAGTCCAGGGCTGATTTTTTTTTGACCCAGTCCAGCCCTGGTAATATCATACTGTACTTTCTCTTCTCGGGTTTCCAATTATAGCTAAATAGATAAAATAAGAAGTGTTGACGTCCAATTTGTTTTTATTCCTATTTTCAGCAAAACGTTTGTTCGGTTATTTCATTGGAGAAAAAATTTGATTTATGATTCAGAGTCGATACCTGAGTCGGTTTGTAGACAAGACACACGGCTTGAATACAAATCGCCATCCCTGGTCAGCTGAGTTTGGTACAAATTAGCTCATGCTCTAGAGACTCTCAAATCAATATGTGCATTCAATTGCACTGAGCATTCATAAACACTTCAACCACCTTCTGTTTTGAGAGTGTCATCACCTAAATAATTCACAACATGTCAAAGGCTACTACCTTCAACACATCCAATTCTGAGCTGTGTCAACATTTTGGAAAGCGTTGACTGGATACATACGGCTTAGTTTTCTTATCTAGTATCTTGTATTTTGTTACCTATAAAGATGTAAAGAGAGTGCTGGCAATATGTGTGGTTTTTAAACACAGGAATGCGAAACAACATGGTTTATGGAATAAATATCTATGTACCACCCATGCACTGGGAACCTTTCTGGAAAATGCGGCTGCTGTGTGCATGTCGGTAAACTCCAACTACTAAGGCATGTGTCAGACGAACGCAGTGATCACGTCAGTGTTGCCGCACAGTTTAACGTCCGTCATAGTATAGAATCATGCGCAATAGAGACCCACACACTAAGTGCGTCCGCACCGAACTGCGCATGCACAGCGCACGTGGCAAATGAACGCAAGTTAGGCAAGAACGTAAAACCGCGAGAACGGACGCCCGGAGTGCGCCACGTCCGCGTAGCGCTCTGTGTGAGTGTTGAGATGTCAGACGGACCGCATTTGCGACATCCAGCACCTTGACGCACACAATGACTTTTCATATCATGTATACATTTTTATCATTTTTCATATGAATTTTGTTTCCCATAGTTCCCTTTTTTTAATTTTTTTTTACATCCGTCAAGAAAAACGGATCGTGTGGTGTCTGGAGTATCTTCCGTCAGTACGTTCGTCCGTTGTGCACGCACAGTGCGCTCAGAATGCGCTCGTCTGACATTAGCCTAAAGGGGTTATTCAAAGAGCACTGAATTGGCCACGAAACAGCACCGAACTGTGAATTTCCCCGTCCGGTGCAATCGTGGCTTATTGACTATTCAAACAGCTGACAATTAGCCAAATATCGATGAATTGCCAGCGAAATACGGTGCTCTTCGGTGGTAGTGAAATCCCATAAAGAAGCAATAGTTAACCTATTCAGAGAACACCGAACAGCAGAGAAATGTCAGTGACATGCTCAGATTTTTCGTGGTTTTGTTTGACAGGTTTAAACAGGCGAATCCCGTAGGTTTTAATGGAAAAACATTTCCCTCTTTTTCTTAAATATTTATTCTTTTCATTTACAGGAAAAAGTCTCTTTATTTTTTTAAGCATTTATCGGTATTTTTTTCAGTGAATTTTTTTTTTTTAATGCCAAAATTCTGTAACGGACCTTTTTATTATTATTCATATGACCTTATATATTATTTCCATGCTTTATATTTTATTTCTTTATCATTTTTCTAAACGCCTTTTAAAAGTTGTTGTGTTGGGGTTTTTTTTTTTTTCGTTTGTTTTTTTTTTTTTACCATTGTTCGGCAGCTTGGTGGCTCTTTTCGGCAGCTGGTCGGTGGTCAGTTCGGCAGGCCGGCGGCTTTTTCAGATCGATTTGGCCGTCTCTTCAGCCGATCTTCAGATGCATTCAGCAATTTTTGATTCGTTTGGCGGTTTTGCGATTCGATGGTCTTGCAGCATTTTTTTCGATTCACTGCACTTCGGGGGACCCTGCGGTGATTGCTGAATTCACCGTGGGGTTGGTGTACTGAACTCGCCGAAGTGCGGCGAACATGAGAGCACCGGCATGTCGGTGACTTTTCGGTGCTCTCTGAATAACCCTGTGTTTTGTGGAGTTTACAGCTGTATGCTAATCACTACGCTATTATTCAAGAACTCCATCATTGATTATATACACAAGGCTGATGGATGTGTCAAAACAAAATCAGTTGATCATTTGAAGCCGGCCCTAAACACCTCTTGTTTCTGACTCTGAAAGCAGATGTTTGTTTTGTATTTATTAACCTATTGAACTACAAAATGGCAAATCATAACAATAAAGGGACGACTCGAGTGCTACGCGGACTTCATGTTTACTGTTCCTGATGAAACATCTTTTGATGAATAATTCATGATCCTACAAACCGTACATATTTTTATTTCAATATGTATATTAACCAATTAATGTATTTATCCATTCTAGCGAATATCCTCGCGTCATCAAGTTCCAGTGAAGGTGTCCACCTTTTTATATTGTCACAAGATCAAGTTAACGTCTTAATTTCCTCCATTTCTACTAGAAGGTCGTTATATTGTTTTTTTGTTTTTTTTTAAGTAATTATAAATAAATCTACATTCGTGGTCGGAGACAAAAGCCGTAGCTTAATTAAATGATGTAAAGAAGGTTTGTAAAGGGACAAAAAGGCGGATGAGGTGTACTGAAACCAACGGTAAGGTTAGGCCTGTAATTGTACTGGCTGGATGGAGTATCTCCCAGCCAGAGCACCTCTCCAGTATGTGCCCTTGGGCAAGACACCTAACGGTACATACTTGCCTACTACACAATGGGCTCTATTACATTCCTCGTGCAAAAAAGCTTGCGCAGCACGTTAATTTGTGCGCGAAGCGTTAAACATTACCGAGCGTAAATTAACGCTGGTATTACAATCCTCCTGCATTTTTTCATCCGTCCAGAAATAACGCGTGCAAAAAGAGATTCAGCCAATCAGAATTAAGAACCACAATTGTCTCACGTTAAGTTTTTGTGCCTATAATAAATTTTGTGCAATAATAAAAACACGCACAACTTCTCCATTTTATTGTTTGGGTATGCGTAGAATGTGTAACTATACTGTGCTGTATTTTTATTTTTGGGCTGGTGTATTTGGTTTCGGCCAGAACGTTCAGATTTGCCGTTACCACTAGCTTTTCAAAGACGTTAAAATTTGCACACAGATTGTAATACCATCCGCGTACCAGTGCACAAATGCAATTGCGCTCACAATGTTAAGTATAGGACGCGTGCAGTACATTACGCTCACAATGGGTTCACTCAGGTTCGCCCGCGGTAGACTTAAACGCGCATTTTTTTTGCGCAGACATTGTGATACGACGTTCTGCGCAAAGGGTTTTGCCCCTCACGTTAATGCGTTTTTGCGCAAGCATTAACGTTTGTGCTAAGAATGTAATAGAGCCCAATATCGGCTGTGGAGTCCAGTGGTAACTTCTCTACCCTTCGACCAAGAAGGAGAAAGTCAAAATAGCATTTAGCACATCCCTCCGCTACAACTGTGGAGAAGTCTCGACTTTACAAGAAGAGGGTTCAACCTAACCACCAGGTCACTGCTCTACAACCATGAAAAAACAACCCGATCCCACTCGGAAGACGCCACCAGCGAGTGTCCTTGGGCAAGACGCCTAACGATATGGATGCACCTACCACCCAAAAGACTTGTACATCTCATAGATTGTAAGTTCCTTTGGGAACCGGGTCCCCCTGAATCAGACCATCATCCGTGTGTGGTATTCTAATGTATCAACCCCTGTACACTGATCTTGTAAAGAGCTGCGGTATTTGTGTCACCATATAAATTAAAGCGTAATAAGAGGACCTTCCAGTGTTTGAGAAATTGGAGGAAAAGGAAGATGAAGATTGGGGGGGGGGACCAAAAATGAAAGACTTACGGATAGGGGGAGTGGGGACGTATAAAAAGGGCCAGTAAACCTCTTGTACAACTCTTAGGCTTCCACCATTCCATATATATCTTTATCGAGCAGATGATGGGATAGTCCCATAAGCCACAGAAAACATTTCCTTTTGGATTGGGTTTTCTCTTCACTGGTTGGGTGCAGTGTTGACAATGTATATGGGGTATGTATGATATATTTAGCGCAGTTTATTAAATGATATCTCCCTGTAGGATACACTAGAGAGAATAAAAAACATTCTAGTGGTTTTGAACTTTACCAAAACCAATGTAAGCTATTCATATTTTTTTTAAAAGTCCAAGAACTGTTTTTTCTTTGCCAGGGGTCAGCGTCCTTATCCCTCCTTTTGGTTTGGAACTACGTTTCCCTTGAGGCTTTGCGGAGTTGACTTAGAAGCTGAACATTCTGGGAGATGTTGTTCAAAACATTGGGGGTGGGGGGAGGCTGCTTACCTCTGATCTGAAGGTATGGGCTTTTTTTGAACCAGCTATACCCCTTTTCCAACTCTTGTTTCTGCCATGCATTTCTATACAACGCATACTGTAGGACATGGCAGAAGCAAGAGATGATGCAGGGACATCATTGGCACATGTTGCACATGCCTTTTAGGTCAGGGATCTCAAACTCTGGCCCCCAGATGTTTCTGACTCCCATGATTCTCTGACCACCCACTGCATTAAAAGAATTCAGGGAATTGTAGGCAGAGATTGAGATTCCTGATTTAGATCATGAAAGAAAAATCCACAGACTTTCCTTTTATTTAAACATCGCTTGCTAAAGATTGGAAATATACAATGGATGCAAATTACTTGTTTTAAATCGCTGTCTTGATTCAAGTAATGCTCAAATCCCTCATACAGACACTGAAAAAAAGTAACAGGGTTAGTCACAGAGCTCCGAATTGCTGGCGAAAGGTAACCGAACAGTGAAATTCAGCATTCGGTTACCTTTCCTAGCCATTCGGCTATCCAGAGAGCAGGCAATTCTCCAAATGTTGGCGAATTGCCTACAAACACGGAGCCTGTCCGGTGCCTGTTCGAGGGCAGTGAAATCCCCATAGAGAAGCAATGCTTCGTCTATTCAGAGAACAAAAACCAGCAGTGAAAAGTTGCCGAAATGCCCTGCCATTCGGTTGCTTCATTCGACAGGTTTATTCAGGCAAATCCCATAGGCTTCAATGTTAAAAATATTACCGTTTTAATCCAATATCTAATAAACCGTTTATTATAATATTCTGCAGTAAAAAGTCTATATTCATAGATTTTTTTTAGGATCTTTTAAGCATTTTTAGGGATTTTTTTGCATAAACAATTTTTTTTTCTGTAACAGCCCTTTTTATTATCATTTATTGGACCTCATATGTAAATTTCAGACATTTTCGTACTGTAGTTTGTTTGCAAACAGCGTTTCACTTTTCAAACATTAAAGTGTACTGTTTTTTTTTTTTTCTTCACTCCATTTGTCTGCGGTGTCAGGTTTTTCCGGCGGCTGCTCTGCGCTCTGATCGGCTCCTGCTCGGGTTTCTCCGGCATGTTCGGCGGGGTTAATCCAGATGTTTTTGCGGGTTTCGGTGTGCCTTCGCCGGGTTTTCCGGTGAGTGTTCGGCAGGTTTTCGGCGGCTTTTCCCTGCACTTCGATGGCCCTGTGGTGTTTTCTGAATACACCGCAGGGTCGCCGAAATGGGATCGCCGAATTGAAGAGCACAAAAAGTCAACAAACGGGCGGTGACTTTTCGATTATCTTAGAATAACCCTGTAAGTATAAAAACCCCTCCGATGAAAAAATCGTGCATGAAAAAAATAACCTAGGTTGAGTGATAGTTCCTGTGCAGTATTTACGTCTAGAATATTAGGTCTGGAGGCATAGCCCCCTCTAGTGGCTCATCCTGGATACTAGAGAATGTCTAATTATGAATTATTTTTAATTATTCTGAAGCACTAAGAAATGTGTCAATGAGTAAAATTGGGGATTATTCCAGCCTTGGTGTTAGAATAATCTTAATTTTAATAAAGACAGGAGGCGAATATTTTGCATTCTCTTTTCTTTACTAAAACATCAGCAGCAAAGGAAAGTTTACATAGCAACAGCAGTAACCAATAAACAACAAGAGAGTAGTAAGTCCTTAGCCACGCCCTCTTTTCTTGTATGCTGAACGAGCAGGAGAGTCGTGACTGAGAAAATCCAGAAATCCAGGAAGGTGGAAGAAATCGGAAACCGAAGAGGAGAAAGCCAAGACTAGGCAGAAGTCCACGAGATGTGCAGTTGCAGAACTGGAAGCCAACGGGCGTCCGATACGATGGGAGACCAATGGGTCCACAGAAGCAAATCAAGCTAAGGAGAAAACAGAGGATACGTGAAAGCACCATGTGATGGAGGCTTGCCATTCAACAGCTAATTAACTGACCAGTCAAGCGAAAAATTAGCAATAGTAAATCAAATACGAGACAGTAGTCCGAAGCTAGGCTAACGAGACATGCAAACCCTACTAAGGGGAATGAAAACGAATTAGACAAGAATGTACAAAGTCGAAGTGTAGACGCATAAATCATACATAATATCTATTAGTTATATACTCATTTATTTTTTTTTGATATAGCAGAAAATACGGTACAATGTAAGCAATCCCGGGCATGGGCGGGCGGGCGGGAAAAATATTCGCCTCCTGTCTTTATTAAAATTAAGATTATTCTAACACCAAGGGTGGAATAATCCACAATTTTATATTAAGGCAGGAGGCTTCATATTTTGCAGTTTTAAAGCTGCACTAAAGCCCCAGATGCATGACAACGAGGACGAAAATAGAAGGTACGAAAAGTAACCGCCCTAGACCAATCAGCTGCCTCTAGTATATCAGACAGAGAACCTCCAGCGTCCGCAACAGAGGAAGCCACCGCGCCCCGCATGGAGTGAGCGCCAAAATGGGGAGCAACGCCTGCTAGCGAGAGCAGCCAGCGAACCCATCTAGAGAGGGTAGGAGAAGAGACAGGTTTGTAAGGAGAAACATAAGAGACCAAAAGTTGGCCAGTCGGAGAGGAGCGCAAAGGACGCAAACGAGAGAGGTAAGTAGTAACACAACGAGCAACACACAGTAGAGGATCGGAGGGAAAGTAAGGGTAGAAAACCTCATGGGATAGAGTTTTAGTACGCCTGGTAAGTGTGAAGACGACATCCTCAGGGGAGAAAACCACAGTGTGCGCATCGAAGGCCCTAACATCAGAGACACGTCGAAAGGACACCAGACATAAAAGGACTGTTAATTTTGCCGAGAGCTGACGGAGGGACAGCGAGTCATTGTCCGGCCAGTTACGCAGGAATTCGAGCATCAGCGCCACATCCCAGAATATAACATATTTAGGAGCCGGCGGGCGAGCGAGTCTAATGCCTCGGAGGAGACGACAGTCGGAAGGGTCCCTACCCACAGGAACGCCACCCAGGGGAACGTGAGCCGCCGAAATAGCCGAGCGGAACAGGTTAATGGTACGGTAGGACTTTCCCATCGTGGAAAGATTCGCCAAAAAATTGAGGATCAGCTGTAGAGGGGCAGTAGCGGGATCAGCCTGTTGTTGCAAACACCAACCACACCAAGTTCTCCAAGCGTAACGATAACTCTTTCTCGTGCCGGGGGCCCAGGATTCCCATAATAAGGAGCGAGCTGCATCTGATAGTCCTGGCAGCATGCAGGGTCCCCGGAAATCGTCCACGCCACCAGGGGAAGATTGTTCTCCAAAACCAACGGGTGTGGTCTGCCTTGGGGATCCAGCAGAATGGATTGTAAGGACGGGAGCAGAAGTGGGTGGAGGCAGGAGAGTTCCAGCGTCAGTGGAAACCAGGGCTGAGCGGGCCACAAGGGCGTGATAAGAAGAATCCGGATCCCCCGTCGGCGGACTTCTTGGATCGTTCGCGTGATCATCGGGAACGGCAGAAAAGCGTAGGCTCCCGACGGTGGCCATGGTTGGAGGAAAGCGTCCACCGCAGTCGCCTGTGGGTCCGGAAGCCAGCTGAAGTAGGCCCGTGTTTGATGATTCAAGCGGGAAGCGAACAGGTCGAGATGAAAAGGTCCCCTCAGGACCGACAGGCGGTGGAACGTTGCAACGTCCAGTTTCCAATCGCTGGAGTCCCTCCAATATCTTGAAAACCAATCCGCCACAAAGTTGGAGGAACCGGGCAGGTATTCCGCCGTGAGGGAGATGTTCCGGTCCAGGCAGTAATTGAAGAGGGAAAGCGTGAGGTCCGACAGGAGCTTGGAGCGGGAGCCCCCCAGTCGGTTCACGTATTGGACCGCGGAGATGTTGTCCATCTGGAGAAGAAGAGAGCAGTCCCTGAGGTCCTGGGTAAAGCTGCAAACGGCAAACGAGCCGGCGATGAGCTCTAAGCAGTTGATGTGAAGCTGCCGTTCCTCTGGAGCCCATGCTCCGCCCATGGATATAGCTCCGCATGTCGCTCCCCAGCCCGATTGGCTGGCATCGGATTCCAATATGAAATCCGGCAGTGAGCCGAAGATGGCTCGGCCGTTCCAGGCCTCCATATGGCATAACCACCATAGGAGTTCCACTTGAACCTCCGGGGTGATGGGAACCAGTTGGTCGTAGGAGGGATTGAGACGAAGATATGTGGTCTTCAGACATTGCATCGCCCGATAGTGCAGTGGACCAGGGAAAATGGCTTGAATGGAGGAAGAGAGTAGGCCTACAACTCTCGCCAGATCTCGGAGACAGATGGTGTCCGTAGTGAGGACTCCGCGTAGGGTTTTCTTGATGGCACGAAGCTTTTGCGGGGGAAGCCGCAGCTGGCAAGACGTTGAGTTTATGTCGAATCCGAGGAAGGTGATGGTTTGGGCAGGACGCAGTGCCGATTTGTCTCTGTTTATAATGAAGCCCAAGTCTTGTAGGAGCGTAACCACCAGGGTTTTATGGTGGGAGGAATGAGCGTGGTCCTGTGCCAGTATAAGGATATCGTCCAGATATATGATTGTTCTGATGCCCTGGGCCTGTATAAAGGCCATGACTGGTTTGAGGAGTTTCGTAAAGCACCATGGTGCGGAGCTGAGGCCGAACGGCAGGCAAGTGAACTGCCAGAGGTCGCAATGCCAGTGGAACTGCAGATACGGTCGATGAGTGGGATGGACCGGGACCGTGAGGTAAGCGTCTGTGAGGTCCAGTCTCGTGAACCAGTCGCCGTCTCGGAGGAGGTCCCTGAGGAGGTGTATACCCTCCATTTTGAAGTGGCGGTAGGCCACGAAGGTGTTGAGGGTTTTTAGATTTATAACCGGTCGAAGGTCCCCAGATTTTTGTGTACCAGGAAGATAGTGCTGACGAAGCACGGGGGGTCCCAGGCGGGAGTGATGGCGCCTTTTAACTGCAATGAGCGAAGTTCCCGGTCTAACGGGCCGGAGACGGGGAAACAGACTGGACGGGGGCCTGGGAGAAGTCTATTAAAAAACCTGCCACAGTTCACAGTATCCACGAGTCTGATGTGAGTTTGCGTCATTTGTGAAGGAAATAGCATAAGCGACCCGCGACTGGAATGTGTGGAAGTGGGAGCGCCGGGACACTTACAGCTGAATAGCGGCGTCTGGGTCTGCTGAAGCCGCGACCAACGAGGACTCCTCGCGTCAGGATCGGGCTGGGTCTATACTGTACGTCCGTGCCTTGGTTTGACGTGAAGCGAGGTCTATAGGTAGCGTTGGAACGGCTGGCGACCCGACCTCTTGGTGCGCCAGCCCTGGAGGAAAAACGTGTTTGGGGTGGAAAACCCTTTTCATATTTGATTGACCCTTTTGAAGGTTCATATAAACGTTAACTTTTCGGTTAAGGACTCTCAAAAACAGATCTCCAAACAGTAAGCCTTTAGCTGCAGGACCCAATTCCTTGGTAGCCATGCTGGTGAGTTTTGCATCCAGCCGAAAAAGTGCCGCCTTACGGCGTTCTGACGAAATGCCGACGTTGGCATTACCCAACAAACAGAGGGCACGCTGTGCCCATTCGTGGACCAAAGCTGGATCAAGCGGGCTGTTGTTGGTTAGCGCTTCGTCCGCCATCACAAAGATAAGGGAGGAAAGGGGACCGGAGACGTCCAGAAGCTTATCCTGGGCGACACGGAGACCCTGTTCCAAACCCTTTCGAGGGTCCCTGCCAGCCTTACCCCTGAAGGTGAAGAAGTCCTTGTCAAATTCAGGGGTAAGGGACACCTTGTCAGGTAGAGTCAGGCGAGGACATTCGGCCCGCAAGCGCGCCAGGGTCGGATCCAGAGACTAGTCTCGGGAGGGGCACTGACAGAAAATAAGGTGTTTTAGCAGAGAGCCCGACTCACGAGAATTTACAGAGGGCCCGGCTCACAGGAGCTTACAATCTAGAGGAGCAGAGGGCCCGGCTCACAGGAGCTTACAATCTAGAGGAGCAGAGGGTCCGGCTCACAGGAGCTTACAATCTAGAGGAGCAGAGGGTCCGGCTCACAGGAGCTTACAATCTAGAGGAGCAGAGGGCCCGGCTCACAGGAGCTTACAATCTAGAGGAGCACAGGGTCCGGCTCACAGGAGCTTACAATCTAGAGGAGCAGAGGGCCCGGCTCACAGGAGCTTACAATCTAGAGGAGCAGAGGGCCCGGCTCACAGGAGCTTACAATCTAGAAAAGCAGAGGGCACCCAGGAGCTTACAATCTAGAGGAGCAGAGGGCACCCAGGAGCTTACAATCTAGAGGAGCAGAGGGCACCCAGGATCTTACAATCTAGAGGAGCAGAGGGCACCCAGGAGCTTACAATCTAGAGGAGCAGAGGACACCCAGGAGCTTACAATCTAGAGGAGCAGAGGGCACCCCGGATTTTACAATCTAGAGGAGCAGAGAGCCCCCAGCTCACACATGGATTTGCCCCCAGATCATGGATTTGCCCCAGCTCACACATGGATTTGCCCCAGCTCACACATGGATTTGCCCCCAGCTCACACATGGATTTGCCCAGCTCATGGATTTGCCCCCAGATCATGGATTTGCCCCCAGCTCATGGATTTGCCCCCAGCTCATGGATTTGCCCAGCTCATGGATTTGCCCCCAGCTCATGGATTTGCCCCAGCTCATGGATTTGCCCAGGTCATGGATTTGCCCAGCTCATGGATTTGCCCAGCTCATGGATTTGCCCCCAGCTCATGGATTTGCCCAGCTCATGGATTTGCCCAGCTCATGGATTTGCCCCAGGTCATGGATTTGCCCAGCTCATGGATTTGCCCCAGCTCATGGATTTGCCCAGGTCATGGATTTTCCCCCAGGTCATGGATTTTCCCCCAGGTCATGGATTTGCCCCCAGGTCATGGATTTGCCCCAGGTCATGGATTTGCCCAGCTTACACATGGATTTGCCCAGCTTACACATGGATTTGCCCCCAGCTCATGGATTTGCCCCCAGCTCATGGATTTTCCCAGCTCATGGATTTGCCCCCAGCTTACACATGGATTTGCCCAGCTCTCACCTGGATATTGCTCCAGGCCTCCAGCTCCGGCAGGGGTTGAGGGGACCCAGATGCCGGGCAGCGTGGGAGTGCCTGCCCGGTCCTGAAGAGTCCGTCCTGTTGAAGGTGATGCGGCTGCGTGGCGTGCGTGCGCAGGTCACGCGGTCCGGCCAGTCAGGTGGTACAGAGACTCAGTACCACCTGATTAGCCGGACCACGTGACCGGCTGCGCCTGCACGCAGCCGCTTCCCTTTAACAGGACGGACTCTTCAGGACCGGGCAGGCACTCCCGCGCTGCCCGGCATCTGGGTCCCCGGCTCAAATCTCGGGGGGGGGCAATTGCCCCGTTGCCCCCCCTGGATCCGCCCCTGAAGCGCGCCCTATCAGCCTTGTCCAGGGGGCAGCGCAACCAGAAACGCAAAAACTCCGCTATGTGGTCTGGTGGTAGCCATGCGGAAGACCTAGGGTGGGTGGTGGTGCGCGGATCAAAAAAGGGCATACCTCGAGCGTCGAGGATCTGTAAAGGGGTATCCGCGGACACTTGGGAGCGTGGCGGCGCAGGCATGGTAGTGAGGGACACGATCGCCATAGCATCAGAACGGGGCTCACCCGTTGAATTTGGAGTGGCCGGTGGGTTACCGGTGGACTCTATATCCTCCTCCTCAGGATAGTCAGCCTGGTAGTCATCCAGGTCGTAAGTTTCCACACCCTTGGGGTCTGAAACGTATCTGGAAGATTTTTTAACCGGTCCTTTACCCTTGCCAGCAGATTCTGACTGGCCTTTCCAGGGTCTTTTTCGCGATGGTCCAGCAGACTCAGATTGGTCCAAGTGTGAACCGGTGACTGGGCGCTTGAGAGAACCGGGGGTTCCGGCGGGGGGGCCGGGGGGAGGCTCGCAAGCGCTATGGGGAGAGTTTCAGATATGGCGGCCAGCAGCCAAGCTTTCAACTCCTCCTGGTTGGAGGGAAGTTGTGGAGGGTCCATAAATAATTTAAACAAAACGGGGCTCCCCCGTAGGTAAATATATATATATATATATTTATTAATATATTGTATCCGAGTGTGTGGATTTTAGGCACCACTCAGCGAGGCTCACTCGCGATTTTGCGCGGGCTTTCAAGGACCCGCCGGAGCAGAAAAAATGCTTGCGGGGCTCACCCGAGGTAGCAGGAGAGGGTCCGTGCAGCAGGCTGTGTCCTAAAACCGCTCGTTATATCACAGGGCCGTTAGAGGGATGCTGGCACCTGCTGTCATCGATCGCGGCACGAGTGCAATGGCGGCAGTCAGTCCTAACAAATTTAAGATGGCCGTCATGTACGCATGCGTGGAGGCAATGCCGCGCTACTCTGAGGGAATTTATTTCATGTGGGGCTGCGCGCGCGGGTAAACTGCGCCGAACATGTAGAAAGTAAAATTAAGGATATTAAACGCCGTACCAAGCACCCGGCGGCCCAGGGAAATAATTTCCTCTTGGTCCGCTGGGAGAGAAGGAGAAAAAAAGAGGCAAGCGCAAGCCTGCAGGCGGGAAAGTGCCCACGCAGCAGGGAAAAACCTAAAGGAAAACGGTTAAAAGTACAAAAACCTTTACAAACTATCTAGAACAGTGGTCCCCAACGCTGGTCCTCAGGGCCCACTAACAGGCCAGATTTTGCAGATCACCATGGGGAAAAGCAGACTGAATCCCGCAATCACTGAGCAGCAAATCATAACACCTGTGCTGTGCTTCAGATATCTGGCAAACCTGGCCTGTTAGTGGGCCCTGAGGACCAGGGTTGGGGACCACTGATCTAGAATACATTATAGTTAGATATATAAACACTTAAAGTAATGGAATAACTGAAATATATCCTGGCGTCCAGGAGCTGTTTTAAAAACGACTCACCTGGAGGCCAGCAGCAAGAAAAGAGGGCGTGGCTAAGGACTTACTACTCTCTTGTTGTTTATTGGTTACTGCTGTTGCTATGTAAACTTTCCTTTGCTGCTGATGTTTTAGTAAAGAAAAGAGAATGCAAAATATGAAGCCTCCTGCCTTGATATAAAATTAATGCGAAACATACAATGATTGAGATAATGCACAGAAAGGACACAATAGAGGGAGTCTGGGATTTACTGATGTAAATGTCTGCACTAAGCAAAATACACAGAGAAGACATAATACAGTCTGAGGTTTACTGATAATACAGAGAAAGGACACCACGTGTATAGCCAACATTTGAAAACCATTTATTGGTGCACTTTCATGAGAGAACTCAGAGGAAACCACTGACCGTCCTGTGTCCACAGACACCCAGACAGATGCAAACAAGCAAATAAACTGAGCCATTTCACCCCTGTGTGCTGAGGTAATTTTTACTGGTTTCGCTTATCATGTTTAACCACGTTTTGAAGCCTTATATAATATGTCTAGATCATATATTAAAATATCGTTCTTTCCAGCAGATTCATTAATATATCATTATTATATGTATACGTCTTGTCCTGTCTGTATATTATTAAAAAAAATGCAATAAATTAGAATTTTCAATAATTTACAATCTGTAAAGTGTTTTTTTTTCACATTTTAACATGCAAGCATTTGCGGTTATATTTTCTATGGGTTGCGCTTGTTAAATTTTTTTTAGAAATGAGGTCTCGTTTAATTTTTTTTGGCGAAAATTACGCGATTTTTAACAAACGCACCGCATACAAAAATCATTAGTGCAGCATCATTGTTCACATTATAATTGAAATGGGAACAATATTGCTGCATTAACAAAACAAACAAAAAAACCTTTGTTTTATTTATTTTTTTAATGTTTTTTTATTTTATTTTGTTTAACTTTTACATGGTCATATTTGGTATTGTTGGAAAGGCCATGCTCTGGCCGATCCAACAGTACCAAACATTAACCCCTAGCTGCCACGGATCGGGAGATAGGGGGTTTCAATGAACCACCTATCTCCACCATTGGTGGCAACTAGGGGTTAACTCCATTACTGACGTCATCGCGCTATGCACGATGACGCCAGTCGTCAGGGGGAGTTACCGGAAGCTTGGCCGACATCCAGGATGTCAGCCAGCTCCGGGAGAGGATCACGATTCGGCGCTGAATTGTGATCCGGCACCCAAGGGGTTAAAGCCAGGCATGGATTGGAAAGGCAGGCTGTGCCCTTCCAAAGCATGCCTGGCTTTGATCACTGGCTCCCGGCGATTGGGAGGGAGAGAGGTCCGAAGGACCTCCCCCCTTTCAGGCACCTCCTCCGCACTCGCGGAGGGGGGCGCCTGAAATAGATGTCATCGCAATGACATCTATCTCCCCCCACCCCGAGGTCCTGGAGTGCCATCCAAGATGTCAGCCCGCACCGGGGGGACAGCAATCGGCCTGAATCCCGGCTGATTGCTGCCTCCTGTGCTAGGACATGTTCAGTGCCTCCATAGCACAGGAGGTGCACTTGTCAGGACGCGCTGAGCGCGTCCTTAGAGTACAAGAAGTAGTGGTTACATGTGGGCTGGGTGGGGAGATGAAGCAAGAAATGACAATGGGGGATTATGGAGTGAGTTGATAAGCTTCTCTAATGCGTTTTCAGAGACTTCTTGAAGGGCTGGAGAGATGGGGAGAGTCTGATGTTGCGGGGGAGAGATTTCCATAGAAAGGGGGCAGCTCGAGAGAAGTCCTGAAGGCAAGAGTTGGGGGTGCTGGTCCGAGGAACTGATAGCATCATATCATTAGCAGAGCGAAGTGGGCAGGATGGGATGTACCTGCTAATAAGGGAGGAGATGTAGGCAGGGGTGTGGTTATGCAGAGCTTTGTATGTGAGCCCCAGTATTTTGAATTGGATTCTGAAGGAAACCAGGAGCCAGTGTAGATATTGATAAAGGGGCGAGGTGCGGAAGGTGAGGTGGATGAGTCTAGTACAGGCATTCATAACAGACTGCAAACGGAGAATCTGGCATTTTTTAAGGCCAGAGAGAAGGTTACAATAGTCAATGCGGGAGATAAGAGTTTGGACGAGCACTTTAGCAGAGTCCTGATTAAGACAGGGACAGAAGCGTGCAATGTTTTTTAGGTGGAAGTAGCAACATTTGGTTAGTGACTGAATGTGAGGAGTAAAGGATAGATCAGAGTCTAGGAGGACACCGAGGCAATGAGCCTGAGAGGTAGAAGTAATGGTGGCACCATTCACCTGAAGGGAAATGAGCGCAGGAATATTAGTTTTAGAGGGAGGGAAGATGAGAAATTCAGTTTTAGAGCGGTTAAGCTTTAGGAAATGGGAAGTCATCCAGTCGGAGACCGCTGACAGGGAGGCATTAAAACGGTACAACACGGGAGGAGAGAGATTGGTAGAGGAAAGATAGATTTGAGTGTCGTCAGCATAGAGATGATATTGGAATCCATAGGAAGAAATGAGGTTGCCCAGAGAGGCGGTATAGATCAAGAAGAGTAGGGGAGTCAGAACAGAGCCTTGAGGCACCCCAACTGAAAGAGGAACCGGTGGTGAAGAGGCACCAGCGAAGGAGACACTGAAGGAGCGAAGAGAGAGATAGGAAGAGAACCAGGAGAGAGCGGAGCCACTGAGGCCAAGTTGACACAGCACAAGGAGCAGGAGAGGGTGTCGAATACAGAGGAAAGGACAAGAAGAATAAGCAGGGTGAAGTGACCTTTAGTTTTAGCAGCAACTAAATCTTTAGTCACCTTGGTCAGAGCAAGTCTCCGTGGACGCTGGGAGCGAAAGCCAGACTTGTCTGGGTCAAGTAGAGAGTTGGCAGCAAGAAAACTGGTGAGCTGGTTAAACTGTCAGATATGCACATACACTGACAGACACCTACACTAATGGACACGCAGATTCCCTGAAAGACAGAAACAGACACAAAGAAACAATAAGATGCGGCCCCGCAAACACACCTTCAGAAACTTACTACATTGTATAACTCATTCTGCTGCTTTGCGCTACAATGTAATTACATGACCCACCATTGTGACATGTTAAAAGAACTAAACTGGCCGTCGCTGGAATCCAGACGCACCCTTCACCTTTCCAACCTGGTGTTTAAGAGCTTTTCTGGGAAGCTGCCACCCTACCTGAATAGACTGCTTCCCCCAGCAGTTCCCTCCTCCTATAACCTCCGATCCAGGACAAGCACCTTACTTGCAATACCACACTACAAAAAGAAAGTGTCTCGATCCTCATTTTCAAACAGAGCACCGCAATTATGGAATAACCTCCCAGATGCCATCAAATCTTCCCCCAGTCTTAAGTCACTCAAGAGCTCCTTACTAACATACCTCAATACAGAATGCACCTGTAAACATGTAACATAATGACTATTTCCTACATATTTACAGGTTTGCGACTGTGTTCGTGGTTTATCAGATGCGTTCGCGGATCCATTTGGCGCACTTCAGGGACCCTGCAGTGAATTCTTAATTCACTGAAGAGTCGGCGAATTGAAATCTCCGAATGAAAAAGCATCGAGATTTCTGTGCTCTTTGAATAACCCCTTGTGTGTATGAGTATATCTACATGGTTCTCCTGTCACGTTGTATATGAGAATGTTTCTGTCTATGCACAGGTGCATATATTCTAATATCACTTTCTGGTGATATTATTTCTTTCAGATTGATGCAGGACTGTTTTTGATTGTTTGATTTTGTTTGATATGTGTATTTGCCAGAGGAGTGAAGAAAGGGATTGGTGATGCTACAGCATAATTCCTAGATTTACAACTAATCTCTGGTAGAGTCCTCTGATATGATAGTGCCACCTAGTGGTGCTTCTAACTAAATGCAATTTATGATTAAAATGAAAACCACACACATTTTATGTCCTATTATGACCCTGCTGTTAACGTCTCGAGCCGCTATTCCGACCTTTCTGTAAACTGTGCTTGAAATTAGTAGCTCCTTACTGTACATTAACGGCTCGCATACTTTGTATTCCATGGAAAATCCCTCTTCATGTCTCAAAATGGTATTCCTGAATCAATGCCGGCTATCAGACCCTGATGTTAAATGATTTTGTTAGTCTGGTAAAAGAAGCATTTTAACAGTGCAAACAAATTAATTATTTTTTACATGCAAGGCACTCCAGCACGTCTTGCTTCAGGCCTCCGGAAAACCTGCTCATAGCCTGGGACTGTCCGGTGATCGGGCCGACTGAGAGAAAGCATGTGGCACACTAGGGAATTGTGTGACTTGGCAGCTCTGCTCCTTTAATGTAACACTTGGACCTTTTTCCAGGCCTGTGAATAACTGAGCCACTGCCGTCTTCCAGACAACCTGTTACCTCCTCCAGGTCTCCTCATTTAAAGCTGAGCTTTTCCAGCACATTGGGTTCCAGTCCTGTAAGTACGCAGGTATATTTACTCTCTGCACTCTCTGAATAGATTATCCATTACTTCTCCATGGGGATTTTACTTCTGCCAAAGGTCACTGTATTTTGCTGGCAATTCGACAATATTTGAATAGCCGAATGGCCATGAAATTGCACGGTACGGGGAAATTCACAGTTCGGTGCGATTTCGTGGCCAATTCTGTGTTCTCTGATTAACCCCTATGGGGTTCTCACTGCAAGCGGCACATTCCAAAACTCCGATATAATCATTCATTCATGTTTGAAAGGCTCTTGTTGTTCTCCTTTCCTCTGAGTATTCCTGTAAATTATTTTCTATGCTTAAATCCCGCTCCTTTAGGTCAAACAGTGACCTGCGACTAGCTTCTCCACGCATCACCTCTTCCCATGATGGACTGCAGGATTTCTCACGCGCAGCCCCCATCCTCTGGAACGCTCTCCCACGTACTGTCAGACTTTCCCCTAGTTTCTCTTCCGTCAAATGCTCCCTTAAGACTTTCCTATTTAGGGAAGCCTACCACCCGACTCACTGATGCAACCAGTCCATCACTCTCACCTTGCAGTCCATCACTCTCACCTTGCAGTCCTCTCCTCCTGTTTCCATCCCCAACCCTTCTAGATTGTGAGTTCCCATGGGAATAGGGCCTTCGTTTCCTCCTGTACTGGTATATCAAAATGTTGTTCAATGTATTGTAACCCTGTCTATACTCTGCCCATTGTACAGCGCTGCAGAATATGCTGGTGTTTTAAAAATAAAGATTAATAATAATAATAAATCCACATTTCTGAGCAAACAGAATTTTTACTTTCGTTGTAGTCCCCTAGTGGTTATACTGAGGAAGTGCATGTATGAACCATACATTTATATTTGTGTTTCATAGAATATCTGTAACATGTAGGGAGTAAGCGTATGAATTGACGCACACAGTTAACTTGTAGTCTATATTGTTTTTTAGTGCCACTTAGCTTCATTGGTTCTTTTCATGCTGGTTCTTATCTGACGTTTGGGGGGGGATGTAGGAAGAGACCCAAGAGATCAGCATTTTTAAAAGTAGCTGATACACAGGGAGGACCCGTAACTGATATGATACTAGAAAATTATGGCAAGGGGACATAAAGAGAGACAAAGAGGTGATGTGAGTGCGCAGTTATAGATGATCTTAAAATCTATATGCACTTGGAAAAACAGAGCAAGCAATTAAACATTATAATAGAATAACATTATAGCTGTAAACTGCATCTTCAAAAGTTATATTACCCTGATTGATGTCTCCATTGCTGTGACCTTCATCATAATTCACTCAAACAAACTGCCTACCACCCAATGAAACGTAGATACATTGTACATACATACATTGTAATAGTTGAATTTGTTGTTGTTTACAGTTGTGTTCAAAATTATTCAACCCCCAATGCTGTAAAGGGTTTTAGGGAATTTAGTGTACATTTGTAATTGTATTCAGAATGAAATCCTACAAGGACTTTTTAAAAAACCATATGCAACTAAAATGACATCAATTGGTTTTGTAATACAGTAGTAAATGTTTCTTTTGTGAATTCTTCATTGACACAATTATTCAACCCCTTAAAGACTACCACTCTGAAGAACAGAGGTTCATTCAAGTGTTTTCAATCAGGTATTGAAAACACCTGTGGATGTCACGGAGCAGCAATAAAGCATAATAAGCACCAATTAGGCAGCTTTAAAATTACTGTGATACTCAGCTCCTTCTAGACATTTACTGGTGTGGTTACAAACATGGTGAAGTCAAGAGAATGGTCCAGGAAGACAAGAGAAGAGGTGATTACTCTTCACAGGAAGGGCAATGGCTATAAGAAGATTGCAAAGATGTTAAACATACCAAGAGAGACCATAGGAAGCATTCGCAAATTCAAGGCAAAGGGCACTGTTGAAACGCTACCTGGTCGTGGCAGAAAGAAGATGCTGACTTCGACTGCTGTGCGCTACCTGAAGCGTAGAGTGTAGAGAAGTCCCCGTGTGACTGCTGAGGAACTGAGAAAAGATTTGTCAGATGTGGGTACTGAAGTTTCAGCTCAGACAATACGGCGCACACTGCGTAATGAAGGCCTCCATGCCAGAACTCCCAGGTGCACACCCTTGCTGTCTCCAAAGAATAAGAAGAGTCAACTGCAGTATGCCAAAAGTCATGTGGACAAACCACAGAAGTTTTGGGATAGTGTTCTGTGGACTGATGAAACAAAATTAGAACTGTTTGGGCCCATGGATCAACGCTATGTTTGGAGGAGGAAGAACAAGGCCTATGAGGAAAAGAACTCCTTGCCTACTGTGAAGCATGGCGGGGGGGTCAATCATGCTTTGGGGCTGTTTTGCTTCTGCAGGTACAGGGAAGCTTCAGCGTGTGCAAGGTACCATGAATTCTCTTCAGTACCAGGAGATATTGGATGACAATGTGATGCAGTCCGTCACAAACCTGAGGCTTGGGGGACGTTGGACCTTTCAACAGGACAATGATCCCAAGCATACCTCCAAGTCCACTAGAGCATGGTTTCAGATTAAAGGCTGGAACATTTTGGAGTTGCCATCGCAGTCACCTGACTTAAATCCGATTGAGAACCTCTGGTGGGACTTAAAGAAAGCAGTTGCCGTGCGCAAGCCTAAGAATGTGACTGAACTGGAGGCTTTTGCCCATGACGAATGGGCGAAGATACCCGTAGATCGCTGCAAGACACTTGTGTCAAGCTATGCTTCACGTTTAAAAGCTGTTATAACTGTAAAAGGATGTTGTACTAAGTACTAAGATTGAATGTCACTTGGGGGTTGAATAAAACTGATAATGATGTGAGCACAGAAAAGACATTTGTGGTTATTTCATTATAAATGTTATGTTATATTTGTCTGACCTACACGTGCCTCTTTGATTTAATTGTAAGCAAGATGACTGAATGATCAAAATCAATGTCAAACTGGCCAAAACACTCAATTTCAGTGGGGGTTGAATAATTTTGAACACAACTGTACATTGCAACAATAAACATTGTAATCATTTTACAGTATTATGGTGTTCCTTCCCTTTGTGCAATGTTAATGTGTTTTGTTTTCTCTCCCAGCTCTACTTTAACCTGTTCGTAGAAATGTAAAATATATGTTGAGCCAGCTTTTAACAGGTCCACCTTTTCATTACTCCATAAACTGAATATTTTATGTGGTTTAACATTTAATCAAGATTTTTTCCTCAAAACATCTTTAAAACCTATGCTGGAACTCTGCGCTGTGCATCTACCAGTTTTTCCTGTGACACATTCTCAGATATTGATAGAAAATGTGTCCAACAGTAAAGTGATCCTGTACTTGAAAGGTTCCCTGTCCCGAGGAAGTCCGTCCTGTCAGGGAGTGGGGTGTTTATTATTTATTTATTTTTATCCTCACCAAACCCTGAGTTTGTTGCCAGTTTTGATAACTACTGTGTGCAAGTAATTAGAAAATATGAATTTCAGTCCATGTCAGTTTCCCAATTTCATTTAAGCTAGGGTCAGACTAACGCATTTTTCGCGTTGTCTGTGAAAAAGTGCGTTCGAACGAATGGACGCATTTTTTCACGGAATACGCGATAGCGGTCATACGATGCGCCTTTTCGTCCGTGATTTTGTACGGATCATCAATAAAACACTTTTTGTGTCTGGACGTTATGTTGGCCGGACATTAGCAGCGTCTGACGTCTCCTAATCACACACACACGCCTCTAGCGGACGCAGCGCACTCTGTACGTCCGTACTAGCGGTTTGACGTTCTAGAAAAAATGTGTTCGTTTGCCACTTGCGTTGCGCGGACGAACATTCGTGCGGCCGTACTTCGTGTGTTCCCCGGCATTGGACGTCATTTGCTGCTAGCACGGCCGTGATTTCGTGCGTCTAAACGCACGTTAAAACTGCTTTCGTCTGACCCTAGCCTCACTCTCCGATGAAGGGCCACATTACGATCTCCATGCTAAAACAGGGGCAGTAGGGAGAAAAACCTTCCCCATTTTCCATAACCACCTTTTATATGGACTGATGAAGGCTATGTACGAGAGCCGAAACGCGTATCTGTGATTTTTTAACTTGAAAACTAATAAACCCCCCTTTTTTTATCTACCATCTGCATCCCATTTTTATTACTGTTACCTTTTATCCTGCCTTTCTCCACACAAGAAGACCATTTGCTGCTGAATAAGTCTGTCTGCTGCTGAAAGAGGTGCAGGCTGTCTGCTGCTGAAAGAGGTGCAGGTACCCACCATAGTAGTACCATATGCCCACAAGTTGAGCCTGGATTTTAAGGCTCCAACATTGGTGAGTTTACCTTTGACCATTACATACCTCCTTTAACCTTTGGCTGCATATTGCGCTATGAGGATGTCTTTTCTTTATATTTGAAACGACTGAGCAATCAATAAGCGGAAAGGCGAAGGACACCCCAGGACACCCTAGAGTAACTCTAAAGAAGGGCAGAGGCCACCCGTGATTAGGCCCAAGGCACTCCACACCAGAGCCGGTACGAGAGGCTCTACTCACTGACCTAGGCGAGGACAATATTCCAGGACTTCACTCAAAACTTCTGGATTACCCCAACGGAGACCTTACTGGACCGTTTTTCACTTCAACATACGGTCCATATTTATTTCTCTTTCCACAAACGAACTGGGAAACCAAGGACTTTTTAGAGACTCCTTTTATTTGCACTTTATACGCATTTGCACTTTATATGCACTTTTAAGTGATCTTTTTGCACTTTTTTGATTACACAAGGACAATAATTACATTTCACGGTTGCATGAGGACAGACATTGTTACTATCATATAGTACAGAACGCAGCTGTCTCAATTTACAAATTATCACCTCATCCAACTTTTCTTTAGCACTTTAGTGGTCATTTCGACCGTGCACCTACTGGACCAATAGGAATATTGTATTCATTCAGATCCAATATATATAGACCCCAACATATATAGATCACTCTCAGAAGAGACTGCGCCACTAGTACCCCTTCCCTTTTCACCAGACTCACTTGACCTGCCGGATCTCGCCTCATGAGATCCGGCCGTTCAGCGTAGTGATACGCAGGGAGAGACTGGGGGGACTTTTTCTCCCAGTGTTTCCCTGCTCCCGCCGGACGGAGGAGGCGGTTGGAGCTGCGGTCCTCGCCGCAGGACAGGAGGTGAGTATACGATTCTGTTCTTCGTTTTTTAGGCTGGTTTTAACAGATTCTGCAGAAGTGGAATCCGTTAACACCAAGTCCTGGCTCTGGATAACTTTCCGCTAACCAGAGCCGGACGTTAATGAGCGCTGGGACTTTGTAATCCTAACGCTGATTAACACTTTGCACTCCCCATGTTAAGTATAGGGAGCACAAAGTACAGTAACCTTGCGCTGAAAAGCGCAAGGTACCAAACGCAAACGGGTTAAGCCGATTGCGTTTGGATTGTAATATGTGGTAGATACCGTGGCTAACGTTAATGCTCACGCAGATGAGCGTTAACTTTAGCGACAAGATCATAATGTGGCCTGAAATCTTTTTATTTGAAGAACCTAACCGCACTAAAAGTGGGATGCTAACAGGGGAAACCTGCATCTGCAGGTTTCCCCTTAGCGTCCCCATTTTAGAACCATATTACGGGGCAGGCACTAATTCGGCAGCCTGCCCTGTAATGCAGCGCTAACCCTTCATGATACTCATGGCGGTGCTTCCGCGCCGCCGCGATTATCACCTCTTGGAGTCCATAGGGAGGGTTGTGATGCCGGGCTGCAAGCCCTGCAAGATCTCTCTCTCGCAAGATCATGCAGGGCCACATAGTGATTCGCAGAGGGAGACTGGGGACTATTTTCCCCAGTCTCACTCTGCTCCCTTTTGTCTGAATCGGCGGATCAGGCCACCATTCTCGCTGTGGAGTGAGAAGTGAGTATCTGTTTTTTTTTTGGGAGGTTAGCTGGTGTTAAATGATTCTGCAGAAGCTCAATCATTTAGCGCCACCCACAAGCTGTGGTTAACTTTCTAGTTACCACATAGGTGCGGTAATTAGCGTTAGGATTTTGTAATCCCAACGCTAATTACTGATTGCGCTCCCCATGTCCCATGTTAAGTATAGCGACCACAAAGTACAGTAAGCTTGCGCAATCACAGATGCAGTAACGGATTTCTTAACCCGTCAACGTAGGGTTGTAATATGGGGAGCATGCGTTAAAGTCACTTAACCTGTCATTAATGCTTACATATCTTAGCGCTAACACTAGAATTAAGATTCTAATAATGCCTTAAGTGTCACTCACTCCATAAAAAAAATACTATATAAATAAAGAGGAAAGAAAATCATGGAACACTAAATAAATTCCCTGCCGAGTGAAAATATGGGGTGGAGAATAGCCCACCTTAAAGGGAACCCATCATGCACAAGCAGGGGCAGTCTGACCCATCGGGCACTCGGGTTTTGGCAGGCACAGTGGGCCCCGTTATTTTCCCCTAGCTCCAGTATCCGGAGACTGGTCACTGGAGCTTTGATCATCTCAGTGTGACAGCCACGGCGGCGGCGCGACGGCGGCTTGCAGTGTGCCTACCTCTGTCCCACGTCCTAAACAGGAGCACTGCACGCTGCATTGATGTTGCCCCCTCACGGGATACACGCAGGGCACGCAAAACAAATAGAGTTCTTCTATTACAACGGAGACTCCGGTTACATTTGTTTTAATATACTTATTAAGCACAATCATGTTGTCTCTAAATCCATTATTTGAATAATATTATTTAAATAGTCAAATATAGGAGTCATAAACAACATAGTTTTTCTTAATCAGTTTATTATCATTTTTTTGTAACCGGAGTCTCCATCGTAGTGGAAGCCACCCAAGGACTTGCACATCCACTCAATTGGTTTGTTTATTTCTTGAATTCTGTGTTTGAGGGGTTAGGACCCACTCGGAGATCTCTGATACCCACGAGTTGTCCTATTGTTTTTTTTTTCTTTTCTAGTTGGAAGATGGAGATATCCTATTTCACCATTAGATTAAATCAGGGCTGTCAAACTCTGCCCCCCCCCTCTAGATATTTCTAAACTACAAGTCCCATGATTCTCTGGCAATCTACTGCGTTCAAAGAATTCTTGAAAATTTAGGCAATCAACACCTGGTAGGGGGGGGGGCAGAGTTTGAGATCCTTGGATTAAATTGAGTTGTAGATTGCAATTGATTTTGAGCAAGAATTCCTACCTCTTGCGTGTCAATCTATTTTTAGTTTTAGATGTTCTGTTCTATATAAATAATTGTAACTGCAACTGGCATGGAACAAGGAAACCTAACTGGAGCCATCTTCCTTGATTTTGCCAAAGCCTTTGACACAGTAGACCATGGCATCTTGTTAAAAAAACTTAAAGACTCTGGTATTGGTGATCGCACGCTAACCTGGTTTCAATCATATGTATCCGACCAATGGCAATATGTGTCCATTTCTGGCAGCTCCTCCCTCCCCCTCCCAGTCACTTGCGGTGTACCCCAAGGCTCGATACTCGGCCCCCTGCTATTTACAATATTCATAAATGATCTGCCTAACATCTGCAAAGCCTCAACTGTACACATGTACGCAGACGACACCGTAATCTATACCAGCAAACCAAATCTCCCGCAGCTGGAGGCCGTGCTGCAAGAACAATTCACAGAGGTAAAAAAGTGGATCAAACACAACAAACTTTTTTTAAATGCTGACAAAACGGTAACAATGCTCTTTGGAATAGCACCTAAACTACATAAATTGCAAAATCCCCATCTATGTGTTGGGACAAAATCAAATGGTACGCTGACCACAGTGACTTCTCTCAAATATCTAGGTATGTGGTTAGACCCAAATCTATCCTTTGGCCCCCACATCGAAAAACTCTCATCTAAACGTTACCCCAAACTAGGTGCCCTGTACAGAAACAAATCCTGCCTGAGCCCCGCGGTAAGAAAGCAGATTGTACAATAAATGCTAAATGCCAGCTATTGATTACAGAGATGTAGTGTATGCAGCTGCACCGCAAACACACCTTCAGAAACTTACTACATTGTATATCCAAGCAGGAGAAGGATTTGGGAATAATCATAGACTTCAAACTAAGTAACAATGTGCAATGTCAAACAGCAGCTGCCAAGGCCAGCAAAGTACTGGCATGCATTAAAAGGGGAGTTCACTCACGGGATGAAAACATAATTTTGCCTCTGTATAAATCAATGGTCAGACCGCACCTTGAATATGCCGTGCAATTTTGGGCACCTGTCTTAAAAAAGGATATTATATCGCTGGAAAGAGTGCAGAGACGGGCAACTAAATTAATAAGGGGGATGGAAGGGTTAAGTTATGAGGAAAGACTAACAGGCTTGGACCTGTTTAGTTTGGAGAAAAGGCGCCTTAGAGGGGATCTGATAACCTTATATAAATATATACGGGGCCATTATCAACCATTGTCTGATAACCTATTCATTAACAGGACTATACATAGGACAAGGGGTCATCCATTTAGACTGGAAGAAAGAAAATTTAGCTTAAAGCATAGGAAGGGTTATTTTACGGTGAGAACAATAAAGCTGTGGAATTCTCTGCCTGTTGAGGTGGTTGGGTCAGAGTCTGTACAGACTTTTAAAAAACGACTGGATGACTGCCTGCAGACACAGAATATTAAGGGTTATAATATTTAATATGTGGGTACAAGCTTCTTGATCCAAGGAGAAATCTGACTGCCATTCTGGGGTCAAGAAGGAATTTTTTCCCAGTATGTTGCATATTTCAGACTGGGTTTTTTGCCTTCTTTTGGATCAACAGCAGTAGGTTATGTGGGAGAGGCTGAACCCGATGGACGCATGTCTTTTTTCAGCCTATATAACTATGTAACTATGTAACTATGTAACACTCATTCTGCCGCTTTGTGCAACAATGTAACTGCATGACCCACCATTGTGACATGTTAAAAGAGCTAAACTGGCCGTCGCTGGAGTCTAAACGCACCCTTAACCTTTCTAACCTGGTGTTTAAGAGATTTTCTGGGAAGCTACCACCCTATCTGAATAGGCTGCTTCTCCCGGCAGTTCCCTCATCCTATAACCTCAGATCCAGGACCAGCACCTTACTTGCAATACTGCAATACAAAAAGAACGTGGCTCGATCCTCATTTTCCTACAGGGCACCGCAATTATGGAATAGCCTCCCAGACGCCATCAAATCTTCCCCCAGACTAAAGTCACTCAAGAGCTCCTTACTAACATACCTCAATACAGAATGCACCTGTAAACATGTAACATAATGACTATTTCCTACATATTTATTTTCTGTTAATCTGTACATTTGTGTTTTTTTTAATATCTTGCATTGTATTACTTTGTATTTCTGTAACAACTGTAACATTTTAATGTTCTTGAACCCAGGACACACTTGAAAACGAGAGAAATCTCAATGTATCCTTCCTGGTAAAATCCTTTATAAATAAATAAATTAAATTAAGTGATTCTTTTTTAACAATCGTGTATTCATGACATATGGGAAATTATAGGAAATGTGTTTTATTTGTGACATGCTCACTATTTTGGAAAATTAAGATAACAAATTTGGGAGAAAATACCTTAGTTGAAATTGAGGTTTTATTTAACTGATCACATTCATTTTCAAGTCTCCTTAACCCACCTTCTTTTGAATTAGCTCGTGTCTTGTATTAATACTGAGATCAAAGTCTGGCAATGCTTTCTTGTATCCACTAGGTGGGTCCTTCTTACCAGCTATAATCTTACTTTGCTAGAAAGAAGCTCTGCTTATCAGGGACTTTACATTAAGTTTGTTTAAAAAAAACATTTAAGGCCCCGTTCACACTGTGCGATTTCCACGAGATTTTGCAAAACACCACCAATGGAAATCGCAAAACTCAAATCGGAAATCGCAAAAAAAGAGTCATGTACCAGCGACATGCTACCGCGACGCATGACATGCGACATTGCGCGACGTCACGCGGCAAGATGTGAACAGCTCCATTGAAATGCATTGGAGATGCTACATAGCGTGACATCGCACGGATTTTGCCACGATTTTGCGGCAAAATCCGCACGATAAATCGCACAGTGTGAACAGGGCTTAAAAAAAGTACTTTCCATGAAGTTATTGTAATATAAATACCTAGAATCTTCAATGCACACTGTAATAACATACACAAACTTTATAGTGTGAGCCAGTTTATAAAGTAAAACCATACGTGCGAGTGTGGCTTAACAGGCTTCTAAATGGGGTAAAAAGTGGGAATATTTATTCTTTTTAGTTCGCTCGTGGCATTGTAGAAAAAAAAGGACCCATGATCTTACCAGTTTTGTCCTATCAACAAAGTCTAAATTATGCCATATCTGATGTTTTACTAGCTCCACTATTTTTTTTTATTAGTTTGAATTAAATCCGAATTAGATTGATTAAATTACAATACAATAATTACAATTACAAGAGCTGCAATTTCCCATGCTCAAAAAACTCGAAAGTCACTATGAATTAAGGCAGTGCCGTGGAACCGTGATCTCCTCACCATTGTAACTTGTGTGGGTTGAAATGAGTTGATGTACATGCCACAAAAGTGAATTACGGCTGCCCCCCCCCCGAAGTGGAATGAGCAAAGAGCCGCATAACAGAGGTAAATACAGCACGGAAAACAGTTTATGTCTCCAACACATTTGCAAACACTTACAAAAAGTCGACGGTGCAGAAAAACATGCAAGTACAAAAAAAACCCTGTCCATTTCTCAAGGCAAATGCACAACTTAGCAAACCGTAGGACCAGCCCATTAACACTGTGAGAAAACTGAGGAACGCCCGTGGAATGCTGCTGATCTGAAGATCAATGCACCCTGAAGAAGCTTTACACGCCAAGCATGTCACTTTTTGACATGCTAGTCGCCAAAATCAGAAAACGTTTCTCAGGCTCAAAAAGGCTCTGTGACTGAGCCGAAATGTTGCAGTAATAAACAGTTCAGCTTTCGTATTCAGATGATGTAACTGGCCTCTACTCTTTGTATTTATGCTGGGCCTGCTGCCCTGTACTTACCTTGGAACCGTCTCAATTGTATCTCTTACGGAAACTTTATCCACTTTTTTATATATATATTCATACACCGATACAGACACAGACAGAAAGACTGACAGAGACAAAAAAACAAGCAAAGACACGCTGAGAGAAACACACAGAGAGGGACTTAGGTTGGGGTCAGACGAGTGCACTATGTGCCGTTGTGACGCTGTGACGGGGCCGGCCAAACGCTGTTGCGCGCGCACTGCGGCTGTTTTGCAAGCCTCCCTGTCAAAGCGCTAGGACGCACGTTCGACGGGGCTGCAAAGCGCGATCCTCCATAGGAGGATCGAGCCTTGCAGCGCTGAGCGCACTAACTGTACTCAGCGAGGTGGCCAGATGGGTGTCAGAGTGGAAGGAACGTCCATTCTCACGGACGTTCCTTCCGCTCTTCAAAACGCTCGTCTGACCCCGGCCAACTGGGAGCTAGAGACAGACAGAAGCAGACATACAGAGCAGTGACGTGCGGTGAGGTCCGTGGCTGGTGAAGCACTGGCTAGTATCAGAGCCAGATATACACAGGGTTACGCAGTCGCAATTTACGCATTTGATCATCAGTCGATGAAACTGCAGCAGTTCAGCAATAAAGTGTATTGAACATTAAAGGAGCTCATGTACTGAGTGTTATTGCAAATACAAACACTGTTTTTTTATTTTTATTAATGTTTCAATACCATTTATACAGAAGCAGCAGCTTACAGGGTAAAAAACCTGATGAAAAACAAATTGTTTGGAAAGTTCTAGTACTTTTTATGCCCTACTTTCATCCATCTCAAATCTTTCTGTCTGTCTGTCTTAAATCTCTCTCTCCTTTTCTATCTCAAATTTCAAACTTTTCGTCAGTCTGTCTCTTGGCTCTCCCTCCCTTTCTGCCTGTTTATCTGAACTCTCTGGTTTTGTCTGTCAGTCTGCCTCAAATCCTTATCTCAAACCTCTCTCCTTTTGCCCGTCTCTCTGGTTATCTCTGGCTCTGTCCGGGTCTCTTCTGCGTGCACTACGTACAGAAGCAGTGCATCACGTGGATGAAGGGGGGCGGCGATAACACAGCAGCTCATGTTTGGAATGTGGGAGGCACGCGGCCACCCACGAGTAAAACGCTTAGGAGAGCATTGCAGCGGCCCGGGTGCCATTGCCCCCCCCCCCCCGGCCCAGTCCGCCCCTGATTTTTCTGTCTGTGACCCCCCCAGAGTATGCTGAGCGCAAGTGCGCGCAAAGATAAACACACACAAACACACAGTATGTGTTTGTTTATCGCGCGTACATGCGCTCAGCACACTCTGGAGGGAGTTTGTCACAATCACACAAGTCATGTTGCTGTGATCTGCCTGCCCCCCCCCCCACGATTGACGAGGACAGTAACATGACTGTCCTGCGTCAATCAGACCATGGGGAGCACTGCCTCCCATGGTGGGCTTTTTTTTTTTTTTTTTTTTTAAATTGCTTGAGACAATGGAGCTTTCCCATTGGCTCAAGGTTTCATTTTCTGTCATTGCCTGGAGGCAATGACGAGCGTGCCTGCCACCAGCTTGAGCTCCGCAATTAGCGTAGCATTGAGCTGCGTAAATTGCGTAGCCTAGGCTGGCTCAGTGCTGCCCCTGCTGTCTGTGTAGTGAATCACTAACACACACACACACACACACACACACACACAGCAGCCGGCAAACTGAAGTGAAAGCGCAGGAAAAAAAAGCGGACAGAGAATAAGCAAGCACAGCGAGGGAGCGAGGAGCAGGTGAGTATGAGAACTTTTTCCATAAATAACCATTTATTTACAGTTTAGCTATACACACACACACACACATCACATGTCATTACAACACAATGAGCACATTAATTTACTGGAATGGCAGGGCAGGCTCTGCCTCCCCTGCCACCCCTGACTGCACGTCCCAGATACAGAGATACACAGAGAGAAAAACAGGCAACCAGGGATACAGAGAGAGAGAGAGAGTAGCACAAAATGAGTAGGAGACACAGAGAAAAGGAAAGAGACACACACCTAAAAAGAGAGAGAAAAAATAACAGGCATTTGAACAGAGACGCCTTGATTTCTCCAGCTTGGTCTTATCTAACACGTGACAGCTATGTTTCTTTAAAGATAGTATTTCCCCTCCTCTCTTTTTGTGTGGACCACCCCCCGTCCTTCCCTTTCCTCTGTGTTGCCCAATCACACTGTCTCTTTGTGTGACCTATTACCCTCTCCTTCCATATGTGCGGCTCATTTTTGGAGTCAAATTGCAACAAAGCTAGTCAGTAACACTATCCAACAAATTAAAATATAGATACTTTGCTATATTAGTCGTGATTTGTCAAAGTAGTAATAACAGAGATGCACTAAACCTCAGTCTTTATACACAACATAAAACAAATCCATCCCAACATTTGCATTTATTTACATCATACATAATTACACTCCTGCATTTACTCACACATCATGTTACATGAAATACAGAAGCCCTACTACACTCAAGCCATTAACAAAAATGATCGAGCAGTGAAGTTGCTGCACTTTATAATAATACCATTTGCACCTTTGCTTTTTATGTTGGGGTGACATTGCTGTATAGTAGAGATGTAATCGTTTCGTAAAAATTCAGAATTTGGAACAAAATTTGATAATTCGTATTCAGAAGTACTTCCGAAAAACGAATCGATACGATACGAATTCCAAACAAAAAGGTATATAACAAATTTATTTCGTTTTACACTGTGTCATCATCATAAAAGAAAAAATCGAATAACTCAACTATTGAATTTGAAATGAACTATTAAATACATTTCAACTATCAAATTTGAAATGAGCTACCAAATTTTTTTTATTTTTTTTGTGAAAGGATTTTACCAGGAAGGATACATTGAGATTTCTCTCGTTTTCAAGTATGTCCTGGGTGGCGAGTATGTACCGTTAGGTGTCTTGCCAAGGACACTTACTGGAGAGGTTGCTCGCTGGGATTGAATCCATGACTCCACAGGCTCTCTCCATTCAGAGCGGTGACATTACCTCTACTCCACCCAGCCGATACTTGATATCAACTATTGAATTTGAAATGAACTATCAAATTGTTATCAACTATTGAATTGATCTTAACTTACAATACAAGTAATAGTCAGCAAAGGACTTTATGAAACAAATTAATTTTGTTTCACTGTTTAATTTGACTAAAATACTAAATCTGTGACACAGCTTAAAATTGAACCCTAGCTTTTCTTTTAACAGCAAAATTTGATTAATTGGGGTTTTATCTAGTGATCCAAAATTTGAATTGATATCAACTATCGAATTGATATATGAAATTCGAATCGATTTGAAATTTCAAATCGATCCGAAACAAAATTAGTTACGAAATTCCGAAAATGAAATTATTTAAAAACGTAACGAAACTAAACAAAACAAATTTTTCAGCCATGCACATCCCTACTGTATAGGTTACATTTTTGTACCTGACGTTGTAAAGATATGTGGCACAACAAAATACCATGGGCCATATTACATACTTCACACTAATGTTAGTGCTCAGCTGTGTGAGTGAGCATTAACGTTCGCTTTGGTGACCCTAGCGCGGACCTACTATATTACATTCCTAGCGCTAACTGGTTGAAAATCCCGTTAGCAATTCAGAGCTTGCGCAATTCAGCATGAGCTTACTATACTTTACGCTGCCCATGTTAAGTATAGGGAGCGCAAAGTGTAAATTAGCTTTCAGATTACAAAGTCGTAACACTAATTATGTCCCGCTGCAGTTAACTCAAAAGTTACCCACAGCTAGGAGCTGGTGCTAACTGATTTCACTTCTGCAGAATCAGGCAGCACCGGCTGAAGAAGAACCCATAAAACAGACACTCATCTCCCATCCCGCGGTGAGAACGGTGGCTCGATCCGCTTCTTCTTACAGCCGGTAGCAGAGAGAGATTGGGGAAAAAAAAGGTCCTCCAGTCTCCATCTGTGAATCACTTCGCCGACCTGCCAGATCCCGCAAGGCAAGATCATACAGGTCATGTGACCAGCAGTGGAAGCCTCTATGGAGTCCTATGGACTCCATGGAGGGGATGCTCATTGCGGCGCTTAGCCCTGCCTCGAGCATCTCGAGGCTTAGCGCCGTGTTACGGTGCAGACTGCTGTATTAGCGCCTGTCCCGTAACATCATGCTAAAACAGGGACGCTAAGGAGAAACCTGCAGGCGCAAGTTATCCTCCTTAGCGTCCACGTTTCAGAGTGAAATATGTAATATGGCCCCATGTAGGGGTTAATGAATCAATGAATACAGCATTTGACACTGTCGGTAAGCTCGTACTTTCTGCACAACGTGAAGTCGGGACATTCGTCTGCAGTTCCGGAGCATTCTGTGGATGCGAAGCTCTGAATGTTGTAGATATTTGGAATTTTATAGTATTGCCTCTACTTAAAATATGTAAAATCAGACAGACTGCTCATCTAACCTTTTATTTTGCGTATAATTAGCAAATAGTTAATTGTAATATGTTTTGCAGACTAGGGACAATTCTCTAAAATACTTGGAGGATAACGAGGCTATCGACGGGAATACACGAGGCATGTGATTGCCTGCCAAGGGGACAGGAAGGGACGGGTGTTATGGTTTACTCTTTCATTCATGGTCACAGTGTGGAAAATTGAGAGTGTCGTGAAATTAAACAAGCATGAAAACACCCTAAACATTGTGAATTACAGTATCTTAACAAGGGAGTGTTGAGTTTACATTGTGCTTAATTACTAGACATTTTAGTGGTTTGTCGTCTGGCAAAAATATGCTTCCAGGAAGGAAGTCTTTACCTGATAAAAAAAACAAACAAAAAAAAACTATAATTCATGTAGCCACAGCGGTAAATTGTAAACATTAAAATAGCTAAATCTCCTTTAGGGCATGGAAATGATCCCTTTACAAAATGAATCTGTCAATTATGAACATTATGCATGAAATACTTAGAATGTGTATGTTAAAAGGGTGTAATCTGTATATTGTGGTTGGGGATTTGCCTTGAAATGGATAAAATTAAAAAATATTCTCACCTGAAATGGACGGTGGAATGGAACGTGAGGCATCAATGAATGCTCCTGAATTAATACCCATCTACCTACTCTGGGGTACTTTGAGAGATATTCCACTTTGAGACAGCAGCACTGTGACAAGAAATGTGAGTCCCATTCTTTTGTTGACTTTACTGTATATGAAGTCACATTCCTGTCAGTACTGAGGAGCTGCAGGGCACACACACAGGTTAAGTAGGCATGGTGCAAAACAGGTGTTTTATGTACAGGTGGCAGGTGAAATACAGCAGGCGTTGATACATATGTAGACTCAAAGAGGCAGGGCCGGTGCTTCCACTAGGCAACCGCCTAGGGCGCACTGCCACCTAGGGGCGCAGCCAGCCCCAACCCATGTTCTATTATTGCACCCCTTCCTCATTGTTTGCTTTGTAGCCGGCAATGGCGGCTCACAAAATGGATCCCCGCTAGCGGCACAGAAGGTGGGCATCTTATAGTGATACACAGGCGCCACCAGATGATGTGTGGGTGCCATAAGAGGCAGATGGAAGAAAAAAAGAGGCAGAAGAAAGAACGGCAAAGAGGAAAAAAGAAAGGCATGAAAGAAAAGAAAGGAAAAAGAGCACAGAAGAAAGATAATAAAGAAGCAGATGAAAGAAAGAGAAAAAGTGGCAGATGAAAGAAACGGTAAAAGAAAGAGGGACAGAGGGCAGAGGAAAGAAAAAAGAGGCAGAAGAAAGAAAGAGGCAAATGAAAGAAAGAGGCAGAGAAGAAAGAAAGAAAGGCACGAAAGAAAGAAAGAAGCACAGAGGGCAGAGAAAAGAAAAAAGAGTCAGAAGAAAGAAAAAAAGAGGCAGAGGAAAGAAAGAGGCACATGAAAGAAAAGGTGAAAGAAAGAGGCGCAGTGGAAAGAGGCACAGTCCAATCCCAGACCCGACCAGCGGAGGGGTAAGATGGACACTGAATGACCGTGTGGGGCCCCCGTGCACAGTGTCCCCCCCCCTGCAGTGTGTGTGTCACCGTGCACAGTGTGTGTCCCCCCTGGATGCACAGTGTGTGTGTGTTCCCTTGAGCATTTCAACAGTTGACAATTTTTTCTGGGGGAGGACTGAGAGTAGCTGGTCTTGCCTAGGGCGCATAATAGTCTAGCATTGGCCCCGCAGAGAGGGATGACAGGAAACATGATGACACAATCAAGGCAGCGAGGATCTTGTACAGCATACAGGTATGGATACATGAGTTCAATAATAGCCATGACCAGCTTCTGTAATGTCAAGTCTAGGAATATCTGGGGCACCACCCTTCTATAACAAGTCAGCTCCAGACAGGCAGGATATTGGGAAAAACTGGACTGGAGCAGGGCTTGAAAGATGCTGTTGGTGCTATGTGACAGCAGGGGCAGCTCTGACATGGGATTTCTGAACTGGTATGAGGCATCTCCAAAAGCAATAAAACTTGTTTCTCTATCCAGATTCGTAAATGGACACTATGATCACCTAGTTTAATCTGAGTGCTCCCAGTGACCTGAATTTCATCATCCTCTCTCCCTCTAAAGTGCAGGAGTGCATAAGTTTAGCAGCACCCAGAAGCACGAATCAAGTGCTGATCTAAGCTTCAGGATGAGTAACTGGAAACGTGAAACAATTCAGGACTCGAGCTTCTGTAGGTGGTTGCGCCTGTACTGGTCGGCTTGGACACCGCATGTGCTGCCGCACCGAGCCTGCAGCTCGCCTGGCAGCAATGGGGGTGTGGAACGCCAACCGACCTCTTATTGGCGAGGCGGACGTGTCAGTCGGCGATGTCACGATGGCCCAAAGTCATCACGTTTGCACATTCTGGCACTCGCTGATGATGTCGACTGAGGGGGTGGATCCTGACTCTATTTAATGCCGGCAGCCCCTCTATGCAGCGCTCTGTTGTAGTTCCTGACCCAATAACGTGCTCTCCCCTTTCTCTACCTTTTTTCAATTTACCGACTGCGTTGCTGACTATCCATGTACTGACCCCAGCCTGTCCTGAATACGTTGTTGACTATCCAGGTAATGACCCCGGCTAGTCCTATCTTCGTTGCTGCCTGCCTTTGTAGTGTCCTCGGCTGGCACGTCCTTGTTGGTGCCTCTGCATACTTACACGGTTTGTGACCGTACCTCAGGCGCCCTCATCATCCCTCCTCTCTCTTGTCTGTCCCCCAGCCACCTAATGATTGGGTCTACTTTATACTCTGTATACACCTATCATTATAGGGTGCTCCTCTTACATAGTGGGAACTCACCTCAGACACATTATAAGCCCAGCCCTGCTATGGACTGGTAATCAGGTCTGGTGTATCCTTCCTACGCCATCATTGCCCCCTTTGGGAGAATTCAGGATTGGTATGGGTCGTGGCTTAGAGGGTTCTTGGTGCTGCATGTTGGGGGCCTCTCATTCATCTCTGCCGACCTCACAGCTTTCTCCAATGCACACACTTTGAGAGCCCTTGAGAGTTTTTGGACTGCTTGGATGCTCATTCGAGAGGGACCATTGGGAGCTGTCCTACAGTCTTTGTTCCTGTTTAACTTATATAAAGGGCTTGAGTCCCTTTTCAAATGGACAAAACCTGTTTTGCCAATAACAGTGGCACTTCAGACTCCTACGTAGCTCTCTGCTCAGGAAGAAATGCATCAGATTGGGATGCTTTAGTGATTCCCAAAGACATCACTGAGCTTATCCCAGCCTGGCATCTTGCATCAACATTCAATATTTTAATAATTCACTTATTTTTTTTCTGGTAGCACTCCCTTTTGTGTGTCATTGATATTTTGCACGAAAGAGAAACACCCCTAGCTGCATATTTTCAGAATAGCAAACATTACAAGAATTGACAGGTGGAAGCTTACCATTTCCTCTGCAATATATGTGAGTGAGAAGGCAGGTTTACATCTGTAGAGATATTTGCATATTACTGCAGCAGATAAGAGACATAAGTTTCACTCAGACAAGGATGCAACGAAGGGCTGACAAGTTTTGACCTGGGGCGCAGGAAGAAAGGAATGACCCTTTTGCTTCTAAACCCAACCGTTAAACCCCATCTTACCTTTTTTGTAATTTGTTTATGGGATATTTCAAAGTAATGCTGGACACAAGGATAGTAAATGTAATTTGTAGCAAACATATATATTTATTTTTATGTAATACTCATAAATATCCTGTATCTTGTAAATGAGCCCAATGGAGGCCTCTCTCCTGTAGTAAAATCATCTCACACTGCGTTTAACCCCGTTAACTATCAAGTGATTTTCCAAAAAAACATTGTCAGAAATCAGTGTTTTTTTTCTGTCAAATCATCCTTAATTAATTATACAGTAATACATAGTTATTACTGTAAATAACCTATTTGGCCAGTAGATGGTGCCATCTACTGCCAAATTGAGTTACAGAGGTTTGAGCAGCAGGTCTATGTCTTTTTTTTTCCCTTGCAACGTCCGCTGACAGCTCCTGAAAGCCTGATATTTTAGAGCTTTCATCAGCAGATTTTACAGGTTTAGCTCTTTGGGCATTCTGCCCACAGGGCTAAGACTTTGGGGGCACCTTCTGCAGCCCAAAAGCAAGTGAAATTTTAAATTTGAAGCACGAGATATCTCGATCTCGTTAGTGAAGGGGTTAATGAGTAGAAGAACACCCCAACATATAAATTCTGGCAGCCCAGAGGGCAATATCTCCGTAAACCCTTGCCATCCTACTCTGGTTACAGAAGACCACATTAAAATATGCAATGAGCATCATATCTGATGACATCACAAATAAATAATCATATTTGTCACATTAAATTGTATAATAAGGCAACGTGACTTCCACACTGCTGTATCCTGAAGATATGGTAGGTAAAAGAATATACACTTATATGAAAAAAAAACACACTGCATACCGTAAATGCTAATAAGCTATTTTTTATTAAATTTTACTTTACCTTAATTCTACTCAAGACAAACCTATGCACCACTTGCCGGCACAGATAGCCTGTGTATTTTTAGCATATTATTTGTTAAGGCTTTCACTTTGTATTATTTTCCCCCCTTTGTGGAAAACAAGTACTAAAAAGCTCACATTACCCCCCCCGGCAGCAAAGCATTGCTCTTGTTCTAGCTTGCCTCTTAAACTAAAATATGCTTCCTTCCTATATTCTTATCCTCGACTGTATTAGAATATCATAGTACGGGACTAACTTATCATGCAAACGGATTTAAAGTAGAAAAAAAGTTTTTTTCCCTCCACCTTATCATTTGTAGAACTATTTTCAATCGTTTTAGAGAATAAAATACAAGTGGGGCTCCTGCGTGCATTTGATATTTAAAAATATTCTATTTTTTCATACATTTTTCAAATATAAATTGTCGCAAGATTGAGAACTGACTATTCCATTTTAGCAGACAATATGTCGAAAGCTTGCTGAATAAAAGATAGAAAGTGATGAATAGCAAATTCCAATTTTGCTAAAAGCATTCAGAAAAAAAGGCTACTTTGGATTCATTGCTTCGGGACTAAATTATTCTTAAAGTACAAATCCAACAATATATATGTATATATATATATATATATATATATATATATACTGTAGGTACTTAAAATAGCTGCTTTATGCACTGATCATTATTTTCCTCCTCTCCCAGGATAATAAAATAAATTAATAGGATTATTGGTGCTCACATCAAATATCATTACTGTGTGTACTGACACACGGAGCATCTATTACTTATAACATAAAACTGTAAATGATGGCACCTTAAAATATGGACAAAGAGGACCAGATCATCCATCCAGCACCCACTCTGTGCACATGTATGATTAGAATTATTTTGACACATGTTAGATATGATGGCGTTCATTTGGGAGGTTCCTCGTAGGAATAGGACAAGTAAATCCCCTGTGAGCCCTTGCTCATGCCTTGCTCATGTTGCAGACTGATCCATCGTGCCGAAACCAAAATGCTTTTTCTGGAAATGAGTTTAAAAACATTGGGCTCTATTATATTCTTCGCGCAAATGTTAACGCGTGCGCAAAAACGCATTAACGCGAGGGACAAAACCCTTCGCGCAGAACGTCGTATTACAATGTCCACGCAAAAAATGCGGGTTAATGTATATTTACACATTCTACGCATACCCAAACTATAGCATTGATAAGTTGTGCTTGTTTTTTTTATTATTGCTGCAGCATATATACTCAGATTGATTTTGACAGGCGCAAAAACTTAACGGGAGACAATTGTGGTTCGTAATTCAGATTGGCTGAATAGCGTGAAAAAACATTCCGCCCCCTGATTTCTGTGCGCAGCGTTAATGCGCGCGCGTTTTTGCGTGACTTTTCACGCGTGGTATTTTTGACGGATTAAAAATTACGCTCGGATTGTATTACCAGCGTTAATTTACGTGCGTTAATGTTTAACGCTGCGCGCAAAAAAATAGCGCTGCGCAAAGTTTTTGCGCAAAGAATGTAATAGAGCCCATTGTTAAGTAATATGATGCCGCAGTGACTTTTTTTAAACACTCCAACTTGCCCTCAGTTAATGGACATGTTCACTATATTTTTCAAAAATTAAGCTGAAAATCAGAATACACTAGAACAATGGTTCCCAAACCTGGCCCACAAGTACCCCTAGCAGTCTGGTTTGCCAGATATATGAAGCACTTATGATCTAATACTATGCTCCGTGATTTGATCTGCACTACCCTAAGGTAATCCATAAAATTTGGCCTGTTAGGAGGACCAGGGATGGGAGCCGCTGCACTAGAGCAATAATGTTGTGGTGTTTTAAGACAAAATGTCATGTGCGAAAGCTGGGTAATATTGTGTGTTTTTGCTGTGCTTTTGCAGTGACATTTAATTCTTTAATGCCTTTGCTGCTGAGTCATTTCACTCCCACGTGCTGAGATTGTTTTAACCATTATTTTCTCATTATGTTGAATCGCTATTTAAAGTAATTTTTTATGGCAGAACCCACACAAATTATATATCATTTTTTCCCAACAAACCCAGCAGACTCAGAATAGATAATTACTAACAGGGTTATTCATAGAGCGTGAAAAGCAGGAGAATGACTGGAGAATGGCTGGAGAATGAAAAATTCTAGGTCAACAATAGCCGATTTGGAAAGTGAGATGAAAGGGAGAATTTTTCTGGTTTGGCTATTTTGACCTAGAATTTTTCATTCTCCAGTCATTCTCCTGCTTTTCACGCTCTCTGAATAACTCTGTATGTCTATATGGCATGTCACCGCAGAAAGCTACATAAAAAAATGTCAAAAAAGTATAACCTTTTATTTGGCATTTAATAAATCACAGCATGTTAAATTATTTTGCCACATTTTATCATTCAAACCGTTGTGGTTACATATTCTATAGGGTAATGTTACCTGCTCTAACCTATAACCTGTTACAGCATTTTCCAGCAAGGAAACAAGCTATTTTAAACTAAATCAAAAAAACTAAATTATTAACATTGCGTTTCATAAACAAATTACTTTAAGGCTTTTCAGTAAGGGGTGAACTTGCCACTGAATTGCACCGAACTGTGAATTTCACTGTATGGTGCAATTTCGGAGCGATTTGTCTATACACTTAAAGGGGTTTTCAGAGAGCACTGACATTTCACAGAAATTTCACTTCGATGCGCTTCAGCGATTCCAGTTCGCTGACCCTGCGGTTTATTCAGTGTTCTCCTCCGGGTCCCGAAGAGCACTGAATGTGGAGATGCAGAAGACTCAGATCCGGCTGCTGAAGAGCGCCGAACGGGCGGGCGAATGCTGCCGAAGAGCACAAAACTGACTGCCGAACACCATTGAACTTCAGAAAAAAACGGAACTCTGCTATTCTTTAAAAGGCGCTTAAAACAAGGCGCTTAAAATGTGTGAAAACAATAAAAAGGTCTTATAAAAAAATAATAAAAAGGTCTTATACAGAATAAAAATTTGGCCTAAAAAAATCCCAAAAATTCTAATAACTAAATAAATAAAGCGGCTTTTTTTGCTGCAAATGAAAAGAATAAACGGTTGAATAAAAAATAAGTAAAAACAACAATAATATAGTTTACATTAAATCCTATATGATTCTCCTGTTTAAACCCTTCGAGCTGAACCACTGAAAATCAGGGCATTTCACTGACACTTTGGTGGAGTTCGGCGTTCTCTGAATAGATTAACCATTACTTTTCTATGGGACAATTTCACTGCTGCCGAAGATCGCCGAATTGCAATCTGCACCGTATTTCGCTGTCAATTTGCAGTATTTTGCAAATTGAAAGCAGTCGGTGCAATTCAGTGTCAAGTTCGGTGCTCTTTGAATAATCCTTTAAGCCGTCAATTCGCCAAATACTGGCGAATTGACTGCAAAATACGGTGCAGTTCGACGCAGATCATCGCTCTACGGCAGAACTGAAATTGTCTTGCGGCTCAGGTGTAATAGCTGAAATAGTTGTTAAGCTAACAAGTGGAGCTTTTTTGTCCAACTGCTTCAGATGTTAGCAAAGAAAATACAAAAAATGTATCGTAGGGAGCGCGTGAGTGGAAGCACTATAGTATATATAACACCCTGTGATAGGGGGGGGATCAAATTCTTATATACTCATCTCATATATCATATATATCTCATATATCTCATATAGCAGATAAAATTATCTGCACAAACTTAAAATGTTATATGTTTCATTCTCATCAATTCCCCACTAAGCCCACTAAACAGGTGACAGACGGGCAGCCTAAACCCTGAGGAAACAACAGGGTAACAGACTCCAGAGACCAACCACCGTCCAGACACCAAGTGAGCAGACAAAGGGGTTAAGGCGCTCACCAACAAGAAGCGCCACACGCTTAAGAGTTGAGCCTGGACATTGAAGGCTCCTCAATCGGTGAGTGTGTATGAATTCCATCTTTAACATCTTTTCCTATTGATATTGTGCCATGAGAGCGCTGTCCCTTTTATTTTCCTGGTCGAGGCGATAAGGCTGTCACAAAGAAGGGCAGAAGCCACTCTCTATTTGGCTCAAGGCACTTCAATCCAGAGCCTGGACACATGAGGCTCTGGAATTCGTAAGTGCGATACCACCATTTTTTGCACTTTGCACTGTATTGAAACAGTATTGCACTATCTTCTCCTTTCTCTCTTCTGTTTTGTATATTGGAGCACATCAGTGACCACAAGAAAATTGACAAAGAGAGGAGTAATAAGAAGCCACCACCAACAACACCAGACTTATAAGTACTCTGAATTTTGGCTTTAGGCACAATCCACTTAAACAGGACAACCTGAGCTAAGCCTGTCAACCTTATTGAACTTTATTTCTCCAGTACGATCAGCATCATATTGCACTTTATGCACTATATGCACTTTATTTATGAATTTGCACAATTGTGTTACTGAGACACCACAGCACGAGAGCACTTTATATCGTGAGGAGTCACAATTATACTGTTTTGTATGATACACTCTTGAAACCTGGGAATTAATAACCAAACAACAATTATATTGCGCCGATAGAAACCACCCCAACTTTCCATTACATACCCGCACACCCCCCCCCCGAGAGTCTGTGCTTTCTAACTATCTGGCAGCACCATTTTGAACCATAACCATAGAGATCAGAGTGCCCCCACTGAACCCACTCCTTTGTTAATGTCATACGTATACTGGTAGCATAAACCTAAAAAAAAGAAATAAAATCCAATGGTGCAATATCGTAGTGACAATCTGGTGGATATTTGCAGAAACTACAGAGTATGCACTCACAAGCCTGGAGCCTCAAATAGCTTGTGGTTTTCGCCTTTAAGCCTCTATGGGGGGGCTCCTCTCATCCACCGGTATGTTGGTGTCCTCAGTGGAATCGATATATATGATGTTCCTCAAAAATAGAATCAATACATTCTTCCGACTGATGAAGCCTGCAGGCTAGCAGGGGAAAGCGTTTTGGTAATATTCCATTGATTTTATTTGTCATTATTTTTTGTGTTTAATAAACCCCCCTTTTTTTAAATGAGATTCTTGTTATTATAACTGATTTTGGTTATTTGAGATCCTAACCATTGAGTGTAACCATCGGTTGGTTCCACATCGAAAGAGGGTGAGACCCCCCATATGTGGTCTAAAGGCCTACATTACGGAGCCACTCATTAAGGAGGCTCCAGAACACGTGAGTGCATCCTTTTACTTCCATCCATAGATATATACTGTATATATCATACATTGTTGCACTATGTATTGATGCTATTTTTGAGGAGCATCATATCCATCGATTCCACTGAGGACACCAACATACCAGTGGATGGGAGGAGCCCCCCATAGAGGCTTAAAGGCAAAAACCATAAGCCATTTGAGGCTCCAGGCTTGTGAGTGTATACTCTGTAGTTTCTGCAAATATCCTCCAGATTGTCACTACGATATTGCACCATTGGATTTTATTTCTTTTTTTAGGTTTATGCAACCAGTATATGACATTACAAGAGAGAAAAGGTGTCATCTGCGCTCGTTTCTATGTATTTCCATGTACAACAAAACACTATGAGGTTTTAGTTTGTTTCAATGGCCATTGCAACGTAAGCTCACTCACCCCTTCAAGGCACCTCTTTGTAGAGTGAGTACCTAACCAATGTACCAAAGCCGCTCTACTGAGCAGCTCCATGCCCCTCCTGCTGCTTTTCAGCTAAGGATAGGCAGAAAGATGGTGGGTTTTATTTATACACGCACCAAACACTTCCCATTTGGGGGTTAAAACAAAAACATGGAAAAAAACAGCAGCAACATGTCGAACTGGTGTTACAAGCATAATATACATACATACAGGAAAAAATGGTGTCGCGTCCATACTCACCGGAGCGGCTGCAACAGCCAGGAGTAACAGCCCAGTTAATGTATAAAACATTACAAGAGAGAAAAGGTGTCATCTGCGCTCGTTTCTATGTATTTCCATGTACAACAAAACACTTATGAGGTTTTAGTTTGTTTCAATGGCTATTGCAACGTAAGCTCACTCGCCCCTTCAAGGCACCTCTTTGTAGAGTGAGTACCTAACCAATGTACCAAAAGCCGCTCTACTGAGCAGCTCCATGCCCCTCCTGCTGCTTTTCAGCTAAGGAGAGGCAGTATATGACATTACCCAATCTGATATATGAGATGAGTATATAAGAATTTGATCCCCCCCTATCACAGGGTGTTCTATATACTATAGTATCCCTACGCGCTCCCTACGATACATTTTATGTATTTTCTTTGCTACACATTGTGACGGGTGAGGGATACACCTATTGGTGAGCTGCTATCTTGTATAGACATTTGATATTCTTTGGTTAGCGCCGTATACATCCAACCCCTAGAGGGTAGAAGCCAATTGCTTCAGATGTTAGCTTAGCACCTAGGTTGGAAACAGGCCCTATGTGTCAAATTTGGGGAGGAACTACCTATGAAGCTTCTTACGCCATCTGGATTTTACTTTTCTGAAATATTGGCTTTTTTCAAGAACAGCAATTTTCACCAGTGTCTGCAAATTCGGCAAACACTGGCACTTTTTGAATATCCCCCTGGATTTTTCCTTTATCACTGTTATACACAACAATATATTTTGTATTACTACATGCACAGTTTAATAAATAAAATATTATTTACAGGTAACATAAGTAGATCTTTCTCATGATTTCTGATACTGCATCAAGAAAAAAAACCTCAAACTCTCAAATTCTTACATTTCGTAACGCCGAAATCTGACATAAGTGGTGATTATACACCTTTTTCCGGCTATGATTAAAATGAAATGGAATGTCGAAGAACAGGCTCCTCCACACCCCTTTTTTCATGTTCTTAAATCTCTCAATGTACACATCTTAATTTTCCACCCACTGGTCACCTGATCGACTTTAATGTCACGAGAGAAATGTCTTCAGGAAATAATAATATTTCTAGATATTTATATTTTACATTTCCAGACATTGAGATTTAACTACCCTAGAATAAAACGTTACCTTATTTAGTAAATTGCTTTATATTTCATGTTATTCTTTTCAGTCATGGATCTAAGGCTGGAGTCAGACCAGCGCACTTTTAAGGTGCGTTCTGGCGCACATAATTACGGCCGCACTAGCAGCAGATGACGGGCAATGACGGCCAACATACGATGTACGGCCGCACAAAAGTCCGGCCGTGCAACGCAAGTGGAATTTGAACGCATTTTTCTGAGAACGCTGAACCGCTAGTACTGACGTACTGAGTGCGCAGCTGCGGCATAGCGGCGTGTTTGCGTGATTAGGAGATGTCAGACGCTGCTAATGTCCAGCCTACATAATGTCCAGACGCAAAAAGAGTTTTATTGACGATCCGTACAAAATCACGCCCGAAAATGTGCGTCGTCTGACTGTTTTTGCGCATTCCGTGAAAAAATACGTCAATGCGTTCAGACGCACTTTTTCACGTTCGCGGGGAAAAATGCTTTCGTCTGACCCTAGTCTAAAGCGTCTGTGGTGCATTGTGAAAACCTTAAGGTCCAGGGGTCTTTAAAGTCAATGCATTTATGACAGAACAATTCAGTCATTGGTCCTTAAGGGGTTAAGGAAATCAGCAATGATGATGTCGCAGATGTCATAATAAGAAATAAAGTTGTATATGGTAAGCTGAATGTAACAAATTGTACCCATGTAGGACAACCGTATGTTAAACAGAAAATTTATGGTAAAACAGCTATCAAAAGATAACTAAAAAGTGCATGACAGAAAAGGAGATCAGTCTACAGTAACGAATACGGTAAAGAATATACGAAATACATTCTTATTGAAAAGTACGGGTGATGACATAATGACCATGGGAGAACAGCAGAATTTTATGCATTCTATGCTAGCTTTGATATAATAAGATGGGCATATGCTACATCTTACATGTCTTTATATCTTAGGTTAAGTATGTGTAAGTATATATACCTCTCTGTATGTTTTAGTAATTGGGAATGTGACGTGCGTCACTTTGGACTTGGGGTACATGGGCCTAGAAATGTATTTGAGAGATGCGGGCCTGAAGTTTCATGTTGTTTCCCTGCCCTTTCCTTTGTTAAAGTCACCCTGTATCTACAATTTTAGGTGCAGGGTGTTTGTGTTTTCTGTGCCCTATTCCCTGATGTCTGTGTTATATTAATATTCCCTTATGTATTTATTGTGGAGTCTCCTGTGGTATAACTGTAACTTTATATCTGTGCTGTTCTTTTCCTTTGTGTGTTTGCGTAAGTAATGGATTCCTTTGTTTTCACATGCTTCCAGGACCCCCCTCCTCCAGCAACCAGCTTGAACTGGATCGCTGTGCTACTCCAGATGCTTTGTTTCAATGCTGGACGTGATTCCATTGTCTTGTTATACTGTGTGTGTGTGTGTGTGTGTGTGTGTGTTTTTTCCCAATTGTAAACTGAAAATAAAGCCAGTCACAGTTTAGTTTTCAACCTGCAAGGATCTCCAGGTATTGCCTTGGTTCTGGGCCAGAATCAGTACTTCTGCGGGATACTGATGGCGAGGGGATAAGTTTGTACATGAGCACAGGTCCCTGCATGTTACAGGGAATGAAGCGTCATAACATACCATTTTGTATCTTAACATTATTTAGCTACTCATAAATTTTAACATACAAAGGTCTAGTCCTAAAAATATGTGTGGGAACTCTCCACATTTTCTGGTCTACAATTAATCATTGCCGTGTTGGATGTAACCCACCTTCCCACACTCAAATTTTACATAATGCTTAAATTATCAAGGATTTTAGGGAATCACTATGATAATTGTATTAAATACCATATATTTCTGTTGACTTGTTAAGGAAACATGATTTGAAACCTAATAATGCGTGGGTCAAAAAAGAATCCCGCTACTCTGAAAAAATGTGTGGAAACTACGTTCCCAAGAATTCCTACTTGACTTGACCCCTGGTTACATATAAATGCCACACGGTACAAATATATACTATATTGCCAAAAGTATTCGCTCACCTGCCTTGACTCGCATATGAAGTTAAGTGACATCCCATTCCTAAGCCATAGGGTTTAATATGACGTCGGTACACCCTTTGCAGCTATTACAGCTTCAACTCTTCTGGGAAGGCTGTCCACAAGGTTTAGGAGTGTGTTTATGGGAATTTTTGACCATTCTTCCAGAAGCACATTTGTGAGGTCACACACTGATGTTGGACGAGAAGGCCTGGCTCTCAGTCTCCGCTCTAATTCATCCCAAAGGTGTTCTGTCGGGTTGAGGTCAGGACTCTGAGCAGGACAGTAAAGTTCATCCACACCAGACTCGGTTATCCATCTCTTTATGGACTTTGCTTTGTGCACTGGTGCACAGTCATTTTGGAAGAGGAAGGGGCCAGCTCCAAACTGTTCCCACAAAGTTGGGAGCATGGAATTGTCCAAAATGTCTTGGTATGCTGAAGCATTCAGAGCTCCTTTCACTGGAACTAAGGGGCCAAGCCCAGCTCCTGAATAACAACCCCACACCATTATCCCCCCTCTCCACCAAACTTTACACTTGGAACAATGTGGTCAGACAAGTACCATTCTCCTGGCAACCGCCAAACCCAGACTCGTCCATCAGATTGCCAGGTGGAGAAGCACGATTTGTCACTCCAGAGAATGCATCTCCACTGCTCTAGAGTCCAGTCCAGTGCCGGCGTGCTTTACATCTCTGCATCCGACACTTTGCATTGCACTTGGTGATGTATGGCTTGGATGCAGCTGTTCGGCCATGGAAACCCATTCCATGAAGCTCTCTGCGCACTGTTCTTGAGCTAATCTGAAGGCCACATGAAGTTTGGAGGTCTGTAGCGATTGACTTTGCAGAACGTTGGTGACCTCCTCTACACTATGCGCCTCAGCATCAGCTGACCCCGCTCCGTCAGTTTACGTGGCCTACCACTTCGTGGCTGAGTTGCTGTCGTTCCCAAACACTTCCACGTTCTTATAATACAGCTGACAGTTGACTGTGGAATATTTAGGAGCGAGGAAACTTCACGACTGGATTTGTTGCACAGGTGGCATCCTATCACAGTTCCACGCTGGAATTCACTGAGCTCCTGAGAGCGACCCATTCTTTCACAAATGTTTGTAAAAACAGTCTGCATGCCTAGGTGCTTGATTTTATACACCTGTGGCCATGGAAGTGATTGGAACACCTGATTCTGATTACTTGGTTGGGTGAGCGAATACTTTTGGCAATATAGTGTATATGTAGAAAGCAAAATTACTAGAGTGTTCTTGACGCTTCTGGTTGGAAATGGAAGGGTTTGAAATCAGAACACATCAGGCAATATTATATACTTAACGCTAATATTAGCACTGAGGTGTGTTAACGTTAGGTTAAGTGGCACTAGCGCGGGCCGACTATATTACCTTCCGACGCTAACGGGTTAAAAAAAACCCTCAAAAGTTGACCACAGCTTGGGGCTGGTGCTAACCGATTCCACTTCTGCGAAATCAGTTATCACCGGTAGGGATGAGCTGTTCGGTTCGATGGGTTCGGAGTTCGCATCGAACATAGCCTGTTCGCATGTTTGTGAACTACGAACATTTCCGGGTGTTCGCCGCGTGTTCGCCCACAATGCACCACAACGGACCACAATGCACTTTTCCACTGGCCTGAAGCTCGTAATTGGCTACAGCCTTGCACCTGACCACAGGTCTGGTGCAAGACAGGTTCAACACTATGCCAATCAAGGCTCAGAGTCCTGATTGGGCAAAGTTTGCCCAATCATGGGCTCACAGAGCTAAGTCCCGCAGCACACTATATAAGGTTTCCACGCAGTGCTTCTGCACGCATTTGAGAGGAGATTTCAGAGGAGATTGTTGTTGTGTGTTCTTACTGCCGGTCTGCCACCCTACTGGGGGGGTCTGGGGGGGTCTCGTTTCTACCAAATATGTGGGAATTGTTGTAATCTTTGTGCTCAGTCCCAGCAAGTATTTTGGGGGTCACTAATTTCTACAAAATATTTGGGAATTGAGGTGATCTGTGTCTTGTCACACAGCCAGTACCAGCAAGTATTTTGGGGTCACTAATTTCTACAAAATATTTGGGAATTGTTATAATCCGTGTGTTCTCATTGGCTGCCACCCATCAGGGGGTCTCACTGATTTATAGGAGGTTTCTGAGATTTGTAATCTGTGTCTTCTCACTGCCAGCTATCAGGGGGTTACACTGATTTATAGGAGGTTTCTGAGACTTGTAATCTGTGTCTTCTCACTGCCACCCATCAGGGGGTCCCACATACTTCTAGCAGATTTATGCGAATTGTAATTTGTGTCTTCTCACTGCCACCCATCAGGGGGTCACACTGATTTAAAGGAGGTTTCTGAGACTTGTAATCTTTGTCTTCTCTCACTGCCACCCATCAGGGGGTCTCACTGATTTATAGGAGGTTTCTGAGATTTGTAATCTGTGTCTTCTCACTGCCACCCATCAGGAAGTCTCACTGATTTAAAGGAGGTTTCTGGGAATTGTAATCTGTGTCTTGTCACTGGCTGCTAGCTATCAGGGTGTCTCACTGAGTTATATCAGAGTTCTGTATATCTTTAATCTTTATACCAGAGTTGAATCAGAGTTCTGTATATATTTAATCTATATATCACTCACCATGTCTGAAAGAACAAAAAGGACAGGCAGACGCTCCCAGACACCGATAAGAGGGCAAGCAGCCCCTGTGTCGGGAGGCTGTGCCTCTGGTCGTGGTGGACGTGGTGCATCATCTGCCACCTCCAACCTATGCTGCATGGGCTCCCTTATAATGCAAAGCCTGCTAAAGGACCCCAGGATTCATGCTATCAAGGAGAGGGATCATTACTGGTTGGCAACCCTTCTTGATCCACGATACAAGGGTAAAGTTGCAGAGCTCATCCTGCCCACTCAGAGGGAGCACAGGATGAAAAAACTTGAAGACGCTCTAAAGCGACACTTGTGTAACACCTCTCCAGGCACTGGTAGGTTACCAAGTGATGACACAGGTGCTTCTGAGGCTGCGGATGATCAGAGGAATAGTGGTGAAGGCTGGGGCCGCTTGACTGATGCCTTTTTAAATTTTTTTAGTCCACGACACCCAGGGATGCCAGCGTCTTCACCATATGGTGCAGGACTACCTAGGGGCAAGGGCAGACCTGGATAACTTTCCAGCAGATGATCCACTGGCTTACTGGGTGTTGAGATTGGATCACTGGCCAGAATTTAGCTAATATGCTATGCAGCTACTAGGTTGCCCTTCATCTAGCGTGCTTTCTGAAAGGACGTTCAGTGCCGCTGGAGGTTGTGTAACAGACAAAAGAGTGCGTCTGTCCACCGACTCTGTAGACCGGCTGACATTTATAAAAATGAATCAGTCCTGGATAAGTAGTTATCAATCCCCTGATGCTGACGTAACGGAATAGATCGGGGATGTCTTCTGCATTCACAAAACCTCCAGCACTGAACTCTTCCACAATACCACAAAGGGGTTACGGTGTGAATGCACTTGCTTCCATGAAAGGCACAATATTTGGCTGCACTGACGCCTGTGCCAGATTTATATCATTTTAATTTTTTGAACCGCAGGGTAAAACCCTGCACTCTTCCACAATACTACAGAGGGGTTACTGTATGATGGTACTTGCTGGCCTGGCAGTCTGGCACCAAAGGCACAATATCTGGGTGCACTGATGCCTTTACCAGATTCATATCTTTTTAATATAGGACCGCAAGGTCCACCCCTGCATTCTTCCACAATACTACAGAAGGGTTACTGTATGATGGTACTTGCTGGCCTGGCAGTCTGGCACCAAAAGCACAATATCTGGGTGCAGTGACGCCCATTACCAGCTTCATATCTTTTTAATATAGGACCGCAAGGTCCACCCCTGCATTCTTCCACAATACTACAGAGGGGTTACTGTATGATGGTACTAGCTGGCTTGGCAGTCTGGCACCAAAAGCACAATATCTGGGTGCATTGACGCCCATTACCAGATTTATATGTTTTTAATATAGGACTGCAAGGTCCACCCCTGCATTCTTCCACAATACTACAGAGGGGTTACTGTATGATGGTACTTGCTGGCCTGGCACCAAAGGCACAATATTTGGGTGCACTGACACTGATGCCTGTATCAGATTCATATCCTCAGAGGGGTTACTGTGTGACGGCACTGTTGCCAACGCTAAAGGCCCAATTTTAAAGCACCTATAGTTACTTTCATCCAAAGCCTGCATAAGTTTCACCACAATTTAGCCAAAAAAATCACTAAACTTTTCTGCGTGTCCGAAAATGTCTCCTCTTCTCTTACAGACTGCCGCCCCAAGCAATTGTTTATGGATAGATTAAACGAAAACCATTTACCGTCATTTGAAATGTAATTTTTTGGTTTTTACATATTTCTATACATCCTAGAAATCTGCCACTTCACGGGCAGGTTATTGAGACCTCCTAGGCACGATATTTGAAGGAATTTTTCATATTTATTTTTAATCCTTATTTCATTTCTCACTGTCCCTTTAAAAACATTTTTTTTCTTTACTTTTTGTCCTTGTTTCCTGTCCCCCAGGGCACTACCCGGACCCCCATACATCTTTTATGGCAAATATCTAGCTTTTATTTATTTTTTTATCATTCAAAATTTTTTTATTTTAAAAGAAAGTCAGCAGTACAATCAGCTAGGTAAAATAAATGAAAGCAATAACACAGGATCAACATACAGGTATGCAGCAAGTGATAAAACAATATTCAAATAGGAAAGTGGGCGGGGGGACATACCAAAAAGTGCTCCAGGGGGGAAAAAGAAAAAAGGAAAAAGGAAAAAAAAAAAAAAAAATGGGGGGGGTGGCAAAGGCCATGAATGTGACTTTCCTGGCTCTCTCCTAAAGTAGGAGGCCATGGAAATGTGCAGGTCACAAGGCCGGGGTACTCGGGGGCCAGGTATGGTGGCCACCACAATGGCACACCCCGAGTTGCCCCCAACGCCAAAAGAAAAAGTAATAAAATAAAATAAAAGTTAAAAAAAAAAAAAAAAAGAGAGAGAAAGGGGGGGAGGGGAGTCTGCAGCACAAGATGGCGTGTAAAAACAAGGGGAGAGGGATGAAAAACGGGGGGGTTGGAATCATCAAGGTGATATGCTCATCTAGGAGACAAATCAAAAAACACTGTGCTAAATAACAAACAAATCTGTATGAAAAATGAAAGTAAGTCAGCTTGTAACCAGCATAAGTCATCATGAAAAATAAAAAAAAACAAAAAGTCAGCTTGTAACCAGCATAAGTCATCATGGAAAATAAAAAACAAAAAGTCAGCTTGTAACCAGCATAAGTCATCATGGAAAATAAAAAAAAAAAAGTCAGCTTGGAACCAGCATAAGTCATCATGGAAAATAAAAAGCAATTTACTCTACTGGAGCGAGAGTGGGGAGAAAAGGAATCAGCCAGAGTCAAAAAAGGGGAACGGAGCCATCACATCTCGAACATCAGGTGGTCTATCGGAGCCCTCAGGCGCCCCGGCGCAAAAATGGCGAAAATGAAGGTAGTCTCCAAGGAGGTCATAGATGGCACCTGCAACGGTTCGGGTAAGCACAGCTCGCAGTATCTCCCCTGCGGTCGGCAGACATTCCGGCAGCTCCGGCTTTTCTGCACTCGTAAGTTCCGACGCGGTCTCCTCCGGGCCCAAGTCCGCAGCAGCAGTGGGTGTTGTAGCTTCGGCGAGTGCCGCCCGAAACCGCAGTCCGCAGATGGGTGGCTGACCTGATTCGACGGCGTTAGCCGGCCGCGGTACCTCATCCAGGGACCACGCACCTGGTTTCAGGTCCACTGACCCCTGGCAGCTCCGCAACGCAGCCATCATCCGCCGCCAAACACCTTTGGTAAGTGGACCGTCTTCGCCTTCCTCCTCCAAAATCGACAAGCAGGCTTCCAGGCCCAAAGTCATGGCTCCCTCATCTCCAATATAAGAGGGGGATCCGTCCTCTCGCCTCCCCGCAGGTCCATACGCCACCCCCGGAGGGCAATCATCCAGCACATCCAGAAGACGTGGGCCCACCATCTCCCCAGCCCCCGACAAGAACCCAGTCCAGGGTGTAGCGTTCAGACCCGCAAGACCAGCAGGCTTCCAAATCTGGTGAGTAGGCCGCAAGATGGCCGCCGGCATCTCGCTCCAGCACAAATCAGCAGTCATCCGTGGAGTCTCAGGTCCGGAGGGGGGCTAAACGGGCTCCGGACGGGTCAGTACCGGTGGTCAGCAGCACAGGTACCCTTAAATACTTAAATTGTGGAAGGGGAGACAGCTGTGGTTCCTTAAGCAGTGAAGACGTGTGGAGCTCCACCAAAACACGTCCGCTCCCGCTCGCCGCCGACCACGCCCCCCCAATATCTAGCTTTTATGCCCTCTTGGAGGGCACTCTAAAAATCGAATTTTGAGTCCCATTGACTTGCATTGAGTTCGAGTTCGAATCCGAACATTTGAAAAGTTCGAGTTTGATTGCGAACCGAACTCGAGGTTGTTTGGTTCATCCCTAATCACCAGCTGCAAGACCCTCAAAAATCAGATACTCATCTCTTATCCCATGGCGAGAACGCTGGCTCGATCTGCCTCTTCTGGCCGCCTGAGGCAGAGTGAGAATGGGTGAAAAAAGTCCCTAGTCTCCCTCTCCGATCACTTTGCCGACCTGCAGGATCTCGCGAGAGGCAAGATCCTGCAGGTCATGTGACCCGGCAGTCGAAGCCTCAATGGAGGCCTTTGGACTCCATGGATGGGATGCTCTACGTGGTGCCTCGAGTATCCTCAGGCTTAGCGCTGCGTGAATTAGCGTGAATTAGCACCTGCTCCCTAATATATAGAGCTAAAACGGGATGTTGAGGAGAAACCTGCAAGTGCAGGTATTTCTCCTTAGCGACAGTATGTAATACTGCCCATTGTGTTTTTTCATGTTTTGTTTGCAGTGATAAATATGGTTAGCTTCCACGGGTTATATATTAATTTTTCCCCATAAAGATTGGAGATGCATACCTCCAAATTAACTGGTTTCATAAGTCTGCCTTTAAACTGTTTTTTGCAATCCCTTCATTGTAATCTTCTAAACCCCTGCCTCAGGCATGTTATATTCTGCCAAGGAACTAGAATGAGTCATTCCTGTACGTATACACCGGTCTAGTGTATTTCCTATGATAAGGGCAACATAGATTTGTCACCAAAAAATGCAGATTACTTTTATTTTTAGAGAGAGCTTCCATGTGAAGCAGTTAATCATCATATCTTTGAAAATGTTTCTACCTTTATGAATTGAGCTTTTCAAGTGGATTAGTACACTGATGTTCTCTTCCAACCCTTTGTAAACCGTAATATTATTTTTATTTTATTTTATAAAGGATTTTGCCAGGAAGGATACATTGAGATTTCTCTCGTTTTCAAGTATGTCCTGGGTTCGAGAACATTGAGTGGTTACAGAAATACAAAATAGTAAAATGCAAAATATTAACACAAGACCAAATATACAGATTAACAGTAAAATGCAAGATATTAACACAAGACCAAATACACAGATTAACAGAAAAATAAATATGGAGGAAATAAAGTCATTATGTTACATGTTTACAGGTGCATTTCGTATTGAGGTATGCTAATAGGGAGCTCTTAAGGGACTTTAGACTGGGGGAAGATTTGACGGCGTCTGGGAGGTTACAGAAAAAAATATAGAACATGCAGTACAATACAACCTTATAGATGGTCAAATAGGTTTGTGTGTCGATACAGGATCTTCAATGGAGTACAAAGCCTCTAGAATTAGAGCATACACAAGGACATAGCGTAATACTGTCAAAAAATTTAATAAAACATAAAACCACAGAAAGGAAGCCACTCACAAAATTAGTGGCACACAATAGATAAAAGTGTGCAACAGCGCATTTTAAACAATTCGTTCGGATAGTCACCACAGCCGGAAAGACATCGTCCTTAAAGCGTAATTTTCTGTAGGAGAGCCTGGCCAGGATACCACTCCGTGCTGAGAAGTCCAAATCACAGGTGAAGCCACAGTCTTTCAGAACAACCAATTGGGGAACCGAAGACAAGAAGCCGCTCACTCCCAGCACCCTCAGCCTGGATCTCCTCTCTGGATTCACCAGCTGGATCTGCCGCCTCACAGGGCTCAGGGCACAAAGGGGACAAAGGGGATGGAGCTGCGTTATTAGCGCTGCCTAGAATTGCTCAGACGCCGGATCCGCAGGAGATGGTGTGTGTGAGAAGCTGAGGGTCAAACCTGGAAAAAGCCTTGGCTGTATCTGGATACCTGGGTAACATTGATCCGGCGTCTGAGCAATTCTAGGCAGCGCTAATAACGCAGCTCCATCCCCTTTGTCCCCTTTGTGCCCTGAGCCCTGTGAGGCGGCAGATCCAGCTGGTGAATCCAGAGAGGAGATCCAGGCTGAGGGTGCTGGGAGTGAGCGGCTTCTTGTCTTCGGTTCCCCAATTGGTTGTTCTGAAAGACTGTGGCTTCACCTGTGATTTGGACTTCTCAGCACGGAGTGGTATCCTGGCCAGGCTCTCCTACAGAAAATTACGCTTTATTGACGATGTCTTTCCGGCTGTGGTGACTATCCGAACGAATTGTTTAAAATGCGCTGTTGCACACTTTTATCTATTGTGTGCCACTAATTTTGTGAGTGGCTTCCTTTCTGTGGTTTTATGTTTTATTAAATTTTTTGACAGTATTACGCTATGTCCTTGTGTATGCTCTAATTCTAGAGGCTTTGTACTCCATTGAAGATCCTGTATCGACACACAAACCTATTTGACCATCTATAAGGTTGTATTGTACTGCATGTTCTATATTTTTTTCTGTATGTCTATATTCTAGCACGTTGGTGGAGAGTGCTGTGAACTGCAGTTTCTATTCCTCCTGGGGATACATCTTCACACCCTGTTTAGTCTGGGAGGTTATTCCATATTTGCGGTGCTCTGTAGGAAAATGAGGATCTAGCCATTTTCTTTTTGTATTGTGGTATTGCAAGTAAGGTGCTGGTCCTGGATCTGAGGTTATAGGATGAGGGAACTGCCGGGGGAAGCAGCATATTCAGGTAGGGTGGGAGCTTCCCAGAAAAGCTCTTAAACACCAGGTTGGAAAGGTGAAGGGTGCGTCTAGAGTCCAGCGATGGCCAGTTTAGTTCTTTTAACATGTCACAATGGTGGGTCATGTAGTTACATTGTAGCACAAAGCGACAGAATGAGTTATACAATGTAGTAAGTTTCTGGAGGTGTGTTTGCGGGGCGGCTGCATACACTACATCTCCGTATTCAATGGCTGGCATAAGCATTTGTTGTACAATCTGCTTTCTTACCGCGGGGCTCAGGCAGGATTTGTTTCTGTACAGGGCACCTAGTTTGGGGTAAAGTTTAGATGAGAGTTTTTCGATGTGGGGGCCAAAAGATAGATTTGGGTCTAACCACATACCTAGGTATTTGAGAGAGGTGACTGTGGTCAGTGTGCCGTTTGATTTTGTCCCAACACATAGATGGGGTGTTTGCAATTTGTGTAGTTTAGGTGCGGTTCCAAAGAGCATTGTAACCATTTTGTCAGTATTTAGAAAAAGTTTGTTATTTGCTATCCACTTTTCTACCCCTGTGAATTCTTCTTGCAGCACGGCCTCCAGCTGCGGGAGATTTGGTTTGCTGGTATAGATTACCGTGTCGTCTGCGTACATGTGTACAGTTGAAGCTTTGCAGACATTGGGCAGATCGTTTATGAATATTGTGAATAGCAGGGGGCCAAGTATCGAGCCTTGGGGTACACCGCACGTGACTGGGAGGGGAAGGGAAGTGCTGTCAGTAATGCTGTGAATCAATAGGAGAGATACTCTAATTGTCATAATGCTATATTTTTAACGAACAAACCTCATTGATCAAGTAAAAAATAGCATAATTTTAATTCATAAAAGTCATTGTTTTGCACATTTCCATTTAATTACAATAATGCAGAATTTACTTGTATAACAAAACATAGGAATTTATAACATTTGTTTTTTTTTTAAAAATTTCAATTCTTGAAAATGCTCTTTTTTCAGAAACTTCTTTGCGGTTTCTTCATAAACCAAGAAAAACCATGTGGATCATTCACTAAGCTTTTGAATTGAAGGGAATATTCATGCTGAGCAGCAGGGGTTGCTGTATCTCTCATGCAGAGTAGGCTTCCTTGGAATTTCAGTTCTAGCCACCCTTTTGGGTGATGATTTGCATATAGTATAGTCTTCTAGTCCAAGGGTAACATGTGGTAATGTAGTTCCTGCATTCTTTTTTTGCAGAGAGAACGGAGTTCCCTTTTGGTCCAATACACTATAAAGCTTGTATGCAGGCGATCAATCATATTTTTTCCTGTTAAGTCAAAATAAATATAGGATTTATCATACATTTTTGCTAAAATCCACACACACACATATATATACACTATATTGCCAAACGTATTCGCTCACCCATCCAAATAATCAGAATCAGGTGTTCCAATCACTTCCATGGCCAAAGGTGTATAAAATCAAGCACCTAGGCATGCAGACTGTTTTTACAAACATTTGTGAAAGAATGGGTCGCTCTCAGGAGCTCAGTGACTTCCAGCGTGGAACTGTGATAGGATGCCACCTGTGCAACAAATCCAGTCTTGAAATTTCCTCGCTCCTAAATATTCCACAGTCAACTGCCAGCTGTATTATAAGAATGTGGAAGTGTTTGGGAACGACAGCAACTCAGCCACGAAGTGGTAGGCCACATAAACTGACAGAGCGGGGTCAGCGGATGCTGAGGCGCATAGTGCGAAGGTGTCGCCAAATTTCTGCAGAGTCAATCGCTACAGACCTCCAAACTTCCTGTGGCCTTCAGATTAGGTCAAGAACAGTGCGCAGAGAGCTTCATGGAATGGGTTTCCATGGCCGAGCAGCTGCATCCAAGCCATACATCACCAAGTGCAATGCAAAGCGTCGGATGCAGTGGTGTAAAGCACGCCACCACTGGACTCTAGAGCAGTGGAGATGCGTTCTCTAGAGTGACGAATCTTGCTTATCCATCTGACAATCTGATGGACGAGTCTGGGTTTGGCGGTTGCCAGGAGATCAGTGCTTGTCTGACTGCATTGTGCCAAGTGTAAAGTTTGGTGGAGGGGGGATTATGGTGTGGGTTTGTGTTTCAGGAGCTGGGCTTGGCCCCTTAGTTCCAGTGAAAGGAACTCTGAATGCTTCAGCATACCAAGACATTTTGGACAATTCCATGCTCCCAACTTTGTGGGAACAGTTTGGAGCTGGCCCCTTCCTCTTCCAACATGATTGTGCACCAGTGCACAAAGCAAGGTCTATAAAGACATGGATGACAGAGTCTGGTGTGGATGAATTTGACTGGCCTGCACAGAGTCCTGACCTCAACCTGATAGAACACCTTTGGGATGAATTAGAGTGGAGACTGAGAGCCAGACCTTCTCGTCCAACATCAGTGTGTGACCTCACAAATGCGCTTCTGGATGAATGGTCAAAAATTCCCATAAACACACTCCTAAACCTTGTGAACAGCCTTCCCAGAAGAGTTGAAGCTGTTATAGCTGCAAAGGGTGGACCGACGTCATATTGAACCCTATGGATTAGGAATGGGATGTCACTTAAGTTCATGTGCGAGTCAAGGCAGGTGATGAAATACTTTTGGCAATATAGTGTATATCAGATCTGAGTGTGTGTTTCTGTTAAGTGTGAGATGATATTTGCTAATTTGGAGACCGAAATCTTGGTGCATTCCCACACTTCTTTTTTTGGACTTGACCCCTAGTCTTCTCTGTATCAACACCATTAAGTTAAAAACATATGAGACCTGAGTCTGGACCCACAACAGGTCAGCTCACTAGTGCTGCTGTCCATTCTAGTTAATCTCATAGACCTTGTTTTTGCTCTCCTCAAACTGCCGAACTACCAGGCTTTGGAAAAGTTATTAAATTCAGCTACTCTGCTGTGAACTTTCCAATTTCTTTGTTATTTTTTCCCACCTTCCTGCTCAGAGAATATCCCCTTCTCATTATTTTCATTGGTTTTCATGGAGTTGAAGATCATTGTCCAATAAATCTCAATATAGTAAGTGTAAAGATATAAGATGCGTAGTCCCTAAATTGCTTCCTTGGGGAAAAAAAATGTAAATGAAGCTGTAACTAAAATTAAGAGACTAGAGAACGTGTCCTTAAATATTTTGTCAGATAATTCTTTCGTCTTCTCTACCTACCAGTAACCCTACGTAAAGTTGTAGGTGTCACAAATTAAGTTGATCTTCTCACAGGATGGGTGGAACAAAATTCATTAGAAATTCCCAGGATTATATAATACATTTTAAAAAGTGAAATGGAGCAAAGTCTGGTATAACTTTAACCACTTCGCTGCTGAGGACGCGCTCAGCGCGTCCTCAGCATTCCCGCTGGTGTGCTGAGGACGCGCTGAGCGCGTCCTCCCATTGGGGTCAGCGTTCGGCCGGGTTCCGGCCGATCGCTGGCCCCTCCGGTGCGGGCTGACATCCTGGATGTCAGCCCGGCATCCGGAACAGCAGCCGCCAGAATTAGGTGTCATCGCGGGGGCGCGATGACACCTAATTCAGGCGCCCCCCCCGCATGTGCGGAGGAAGCGCCTGAAAGGGAGGGGGGAGGTCCTTCGGACCTCTCTCCCTCCCGATCGGCGGCTCTGCGGGGTTAACCCAGGCATCATTTGGAAGGGCACAGCCTGCCCTTCCAAATGATGCCTGGCATTAACCCCTGGGGAGCTGGATCGCGAATCGGCGCTGAAAAGCGCCGGTTCGCGATCCTTTCCCGGAGCTGGCCGACATCTTGGATGTCGGCCAAGCCTCCGGGAACTCCCCCTGAGGACTGGCGTCATCGTGCGTAGCACGATGACGCCAGTCCTGGACTTAACCCTTGACTGCCACCAACGGTGGAGATAGGGAGTTCCAATGAACTCCCTATCTCCCGATCCGTGGCAGCTAGGGGTTAAATTTTGGTATGGTTGGATCGGCCAGAGCATGGCCGTTCCAACGATACCAAACATGAAAGTGAAAAATTTTGTAAAAAAAAAAAAAATTAAAAAAAAAAAAAATAAAAAAAAATTTAAAAAAAAAAAAAAAATAAAAAAATAAACACTTTTTTTTTTTTGGTTTGTTAATGCAGCAATATTGTTCCCATTTCAATTATAATGTGAACAATGATGCTGCACTAACGATTTTTGTATGCGGTGCGTTTGTTAAAAATAGTGTCATTTTCCCCAAAAAAAAATGTAACGAGACCCCATCTCTAATTTTTTTAACAAGCGCACCCCATACAAAATATAACCGCAATTGCTCGCATGTTAAAATGTGGAAAAAAACACTTTACACGTTGTAAATTATTGAAAATACATATTTTATTGCATTTTTTGTTATAATATACAGACATGACATAACGTATACATATAATAATGACATATTATGAATCTACCGAGTCTGACGGAAAGAACGATATATAATATGTCTGGGTCATATACTAAAATAAGCCTTCAAAACACGTTTAAACATGATGCGCAAAACAGGTAAAAATGACCTCAGCCCAGGGGCGGGAAAAGCCTCAGCAGCGAAAGGGTTAAAATAGAATACTTGACTGCCCAACTACATGACTTCATACCCAAGTATCATCGAACTTGGGAGGCAAGGTTTTCTTCCCAAGGAGCTCATGCTTCTCGAGGGGTAAATCCTCCTTCTTCTGTCCGCTCAGATAAATAGTGCACTCTCTACTCCCCTCCATCCCCCTATGTATTGTCCCCCTATGTAGACCCTGTATAAGTTCTGATTATGTGATTTGTTTCCTTTTTTAACTGTTCTTCATTGAGCACCACCATATCAGGTGGCCTACATTGTCACTCATTGTCCAATTTTTGCGTTCTTTAATCCTGGTACGGTCACTATTTTCAAGACCGCTTATGCTTTCTTTACACTGTTTGCTTTGCTGATGTACTGGTGTGACAATGACGTGTATATGGACATGTTCACATATGTTTTATTATTTTATGACAAAGGAAAATTTCTTAATAAACAGTGTTTTGAAGAAATAAAAGTGAAATGAAACTGCCTAAATCTTCCATAAATTATTTTATTAGTATAAAAATGACATTTTATAAAATAAAATCTCAAATAATTATGAGCTTAACCATTATTTTAACCTTAGAAGCCTTCAGACCTCTATATAGGGCTGAGGTCAGCAATTGGCTACCTAGACCTCCAGTAGTTGAGAGTCATGGGAGATGTAGTTTCAAAACATCTGAAGGGTCAAAGTTGCAGACCCTTGATGCAGGTTTTCTACCACTTACCCTAGAGAGCAATTGGAAAGGTTTGAATAAATGGTGTAATTATATTAATATTTATGAGTCTTGTGCAAGGATGAATCAGTGGAATTTGTGGTGACCGTTATGTATTTTACATACTTTAGGGGCTTATCCGTTTTCAGCTGATATACTTGCTGCAACAAGTTGGGGGAAAAATACTAACCACTTCAATCTTCCAGGAAAGATTTCGAAAAGCTGTATGATGAAATTGTAAACGCTGTTGAGCAGGTAGTGTCAATGAGAAGCTGTAAGAGTCCACTGACGATCACCAGAAAAGCTAACAGAATGATTTGAACTATTTGATAGCCAATTTTAAACTGAAACGCAGGAATTTTTTTGTGTTAACAAGGGTCAGTTTGTCTTCAAAAAAACCAAATAATCTTGAAAACTTTTACAGGAATCTCTACAGCTAATACATTTTATGTCTTGGGAGGACCAGTGAAACAATGGAATGACACAAAAGAATAAGACATTATAAAGATGTTTTGAAGAATTGTACAAATATATAACTATAAAATACATGTTTTAATAATCCTATATTTAAGAAATTGAGAAAACTCCTATCAAACCAAATACGAAAAGTGAAACAAATACCAACAGGGAAGGGTATAAATGGAGACAATATTTTAACTTTTATATTGGTATACATATGTTGGTTGTATTTTGTCTAAGGTTAGTTAAAAGGATACTGTTGGGAGAGGTAAGAAACAATGAGCATAACACTCGCCTTTAGTCAGGCTCCAGATGATGTGACAAGCTACAACTCTAGTTGAAGCTGCAGCTGTCACATGACCGAGGGGAGGCGGAGTTCATATTGAGAACCATTGGTTAGAGCAGGGAGCGAACTCCTGTTCATTCCCTGCCTTTTGATAGGAAGCTTTTTCAGTAAGAGTTGATCTCTGCTTTCCAAGGAACTGCTAATCCTTCACACTTGAGGCTGAATCAGCCTTTTGGGGCCCTGCTGACGTGGGGTGTGGACAATCAGATCACTCTGACCATTACATTTTTATTGAAGGGAAACCGTGCATGAGGGACGCTACATGCAATGACATTAATTGAATTTTCTATTTATTGTTCTTGTTTTTATGTGCATATTAGCATACAATATAGAGAAACAGACGGATCGCAGAATAGAATTTTGTATTGTGTAACAGACATATTCAAGCGTTGTAGAGCTACATCATTCATGGTTGGTGCCAAATTGAATTTTCTGTACTGACACACATTCCCAGTTGTGTTTCTAGATGTGATGTAATCATAATGTACCTTTTACAACATTTTATTGGAGGAGTAGATACTCGCTGCATAAAAGAGCCAGAGGATGCATACACTTGATGCTATGAGCATTCCTATTGTTCGATACCTTTTAGGCACCATAACATGTTCAGTTTATGTTGTAATGTCCCTGTCTCTGCAGTCCCAAAATTAAAAATATTATATTTACAAGCTGATCCTCTAACTCGATCTTGAAGCCCTGTCAATCAATGGGCTAGAGAATTACATTTCCTGACTCTCGTTTCATAAACGTTCATGAGGTCATGTGACACTGTCACGTCCAGTTAGGGAGACGTGGTATTTTGGAGTAAAGAAAACCAATGGCAGGTTACTATGATACCTCTCACAATTCTTAGGTATGTATTCGGAGACAGAGCTAGAATTGGCAGCAAGATGGTCAGTCCAGGAACAAGTGAGCAGGCAATAAGAGTGGTCAGAGAGAAACCCGAAGTTGGTAGCCAGGTGGTCAGTCCAGTAACAAGGACAATCAGATGCAGACCATGGGCAACGGGATCAGAAGCAGAACAGAGGTCACGAAGCTAGGGAATCTGGTGGAGAGGAGCGCAGGCAGGAACCAGTGGGGGAATCTGAGTATCTAAATAACCAAGCACTAAGGAGGGGGAGTGCTTGGTATTTACAGGAAATGGTGATAGGGAAGGAGTTTCAGGTGGGGGATGGTCCTCCTCTGTGTCCAATTGGGAGGTAGGGATTACAGGTGCAGGCATAGTCACTTCAGAGCCTGGGAAGCAGCCTGGAATATTGATGTCATCAACCTGCACCACCGGCATCATTATGACAGGGATGATTAGAATTGCATCATCTCTGCTGGTCACGGGAGCATGACACACGTGCATCATGGTGTTGTGGCATCATGATGGCAACCACCTGCGCTTGTGGTGGTCAATGCCACAATGGAGGACAGGCCTAGTCAGTAGAGGTGTGGAGATGCCCCCCAGGGATGTCTGGATACCGGAGGGGTGAGTCCTTGTGGCTCATAACAAACCGGTAACTGCAGGTAGTTTGAGAGACCAAGTTGTTTCCCAGTTGCAAAGTGATTTCTTTGTCACTACAAGGTTTGAACCTACTTAAAAATTTGTGGTTCATATGCATGTGTAATAAAAGGGGGAATAATTTTATTATGATATATCGTATCTGGTTTTCTGTCTTTCTTTATGATAAAAAGGCCTTTTCTATGTACTCAGGAATGTATGAAAAAGAAAACAATAAGGCAAACAGTGGGAATGAAAATAAAAAGTGAGAAGGTTGATGTTGGAGGAGACATTAACTTTAATGAGAGGAGGTGCTGTGGTATTATATCCATTCTGTTTCCAATTAGTATCGCCATTTATCGATTTAGAAGTCTTTTAAGCTCCCTGTCATATCTCATTCAGGTGCCAGCTCTTATGTCAGGTAGCAGAGACAGGACACTAGACCTCCTGCCGCCTTATCTAAACATTCCCTCCTCCACCTCATTAACTGTTAAATACTGTATGAGATAAAGCACAGCCACAAAGGAAAACACACTATAAGATTTTGATAAATGTTGCATTATGGGAAAGTGCACAAAATGGAAACAGGAGAAAAAAAGTCTGCAGCATGTGTTTTATAAAGTGGTTTTATTTGTAATGCACATGCAATTTAGTTACAGCTTATGGAAGTGGTAGTGTCCCTTTAACATCCAGAGACAGCAGTAGCCTTGGAAAGTAATGTGCACCTGTCATACTCCTCTGCTCAGTGTCGCCATTGCCTGTCTTCCATTGGCCACCTCCTCTAATCTCACTTGACATTGGCAGATCTGATTGAACCTCAGACTGTTGTGCTAATGATATAACCTCATATCGTAGCACACTGTAGATATGTATGACAGGTGCACGTTAAGCATTGAGACACATGAACAACTACAATATTAGTTCAACATTTGTGTGTTAATACGTTACTTTTTCTTTTTTCTAATTTCCACTTATTACATACTAATCTGTGATACCAGCATTTTATGCAGTGAGCTGGAATGAATAATAATGCTTAACAATATATGGTTTTTTTTATTAAAGGATATTTGAGCTTTGCAGAGGCAAGACATGAGCAAGCCCTTTGTAGCATTCATTCATCCAAGACTTTACAGTGTCATTTAACTAGTTACATCAATGGGTAATTCCATAGGAAACGTGTTCTAAACACCCACATACCATTGGATGCTGAAGACATAAAGTGAGGGTACCATAAATGTCCAGTATACAAATGCTTAAATCCTTTTTTGTGAAACATCCCCAGCCTTATTGTGCTCAAATTGAGAAAATGCTTTATTCTATAAAGAAACGGACCTATTAAGGTATAATTATATTCATAAATCTGCTTGTGTTTAAACTTGCATTATAGGATAAAATAGTGTAGCTTAATAAAAGATAAAAATGGCATCTCGGATAATGAGCCGCGGCCTAGAGTATCGGTATTGTCGTTTAAATCAATTAATTTAAACAGAATATGGCGGGACAAAAAAAAAAGGTTAAAGTTCGTGGTCATGAAGCTTCAAATAGAGCTAATAAATATAAAAAAGTAGAAATTATAGTTTAAAGACACCTTGCGGTACTACCCTTAGCCTTTCGCCATCTGTCTATTACCCTAAAACACCCATCGTCATCTTCCCACAGGGCTCTATTGTCTGGAGTTCCTGTTTCTCAGGGGAGGAGCTGAGGGGGGACACGTCTTGGGTGCCATAATAGGCACCTGCGGCCTGCACAATGGGCTGTGGGTGCTTGTGCGAGAGACAGATTGATGTATTGTGCACAGGGGAGGGAGGGGGGCTGTCACTTGAATCCATGTGAACCCAGGCTTTAGGGGCAAGGAAGATTGACAGCTTTTGTAGACACATTTTTTTTATACCCCCCCTTCCTCCCAAGCTTTGCTTTAATAGACAGAAAGTTAGGAGGCCCTCGCCTTCACTTGTATAATTCTTACAGGGCAATCACCAGCATTCAAAATGTCTTTCCCCCCCCTCCTCCTTTAGCTTGTTACGCCTTAAACGATTTCAGCGGAGGAATGCTAGGCATTAATTAGAATTTGTTAGTAGGTACCAAAAAAGAGGGGGAAGTTTCTTTGCAACAAGTTTAGGAGGTGTCCCCCCCCCTTTTTTTCCCACAAAGGCCCTTTTTGTTTTTGTCGGCCATTTACATTATCTGCGCAATATGTAAAATAGTGGTGTCTATTCATTACAATTAAGTGGAAAACTACTAAATCTTGCTTCAGTTAAAAGAAAAATTACGGGTCCTCAACAGTTATCTTTCTCCTCTCCCACCCCCCCTTTTTTTCCCCCCCTTCTTTTATTCATTAACAGTTTTATTTACTTTTCCTTTTATTTAACGCATCCACTTGTAGATCTAGGAGGAAATGAGCAGATAAAGCAATTTATAACGGCGCGGAGGGAGGGGGCATTGAAAATAAATAAAGCAAAAACACAACACGTTTTAAACTGTTCATAAAATGACTTTAAAAAAAAAAGCGTTAGTGTTTGCATTAAAATTAAAAAGAAAATACTGCACGGTAGAGTTACTCTTCATCAGTAGGAAGAACAGGGATGCATTATTCCTGCACAAAAAAAAGAAGCAGGTTGTATTATTAACGAATTAATGCATTTATTTAGAAAATTAGACGCATTTTTGTGCTTTTCAGTGATTTAAAGTTGTAAAACTCAGCTGTCGGGATAGAAAATAAATAGGTACTGCAATTACTGAACTATTTTCATCATCTGAGTTTTGTAATCTGTAAGTAACAGGTGTAAATGCCTAGGAAAAAAAAGGACAATGGGACTTATTCACTAAACAGTAAATTATAGTAGGGTGACAGACAACAGTACAAAACAACCAAAACTCAACTGCGCAGATTAGTTTTTTCTTTCTGCTGCTTATTATTGTTAGAAATTATTTCGGTTGCTTGTTTGTTACAAAACCTTACAATTTAGGCTAGGGTCAAACGAAAGCATTTTTACACGCGAACGTAAAAAAGTGCGTCCGAACGCATTGACGGATTTTTTCACGGAATTCGCGAAAACGGTCATACGATGCGCATTTTCGTGCGTGATTTTTTACGGATCCAAACCAGGAAACTTTGGGTGTCTGGACGTTATGTTGGCCGGACACGAGCAGGGTCTGACGTCTCCAAATCACACACACACACCGCTAGCGGACGCAGCGCACTCTGTACGTCAGTACTAGCGGTTCTGCGTTCTCGAAAAAATGCGTTCATTTTCCACTTGCGTTACGCGGCCGGACTTTCGTGCGACCGTACTTCGTATATTGGCCGTCATTGCCCGTCATTTGCTGCTAGTGCGGCCGTAATTAAGTGCGCCAGAACGCACATTAAAAGTGCGCTGGTCTGACCCCAGCCTTAGTGAATACATCCCTAATAAGGAGATTAAAAAAAAATGCTAACCAGAAATGTTTTGCTCTTGCATGATAAACCTCCGCCATTTATATGTTTATTCTACAAGGAGAATCCAAATGTAATTTTTCCGCTCACATTGCACCTTAGAAGGGGCATATTTGCTGAATACTGAGCTGCTGTCACGAACAGACTTATTAGACATACGGTTCTATTCACTAAAGGGGAAACTCAGGAGAATTGGCACAAGAAGAGAACAATCTAGACCAGTGTTCAAACCTGTCCTCAGTACCCTCCGCCAGGTTTGCAGATATGTGAAGCACAGCACAAGTGATATGATTTGCTGCTCAGTGATTGCAGGATTCAGGCTGTATTTCCCCAAAGTGATCTGCAAAATCTGGCCTGGTTGAGGGTCCCGAGGACAGATTTGGGAAAACACTGATCTAGACCAAATAGCCGATTTGGAAAGTCAGATAAATGGAGAATTTTTCTGGTTTGGCTTTTTTGACCTAGAATTTTCACTTCTCCAGTCAATTCTCCTGAGTGTCACCTTTAGTGAATAGACCTGTTAAGAGTAACATAACTGGGATGAGAAAATTTTTTAATTCTATATTTTTTTTTGCCCACCATGTAAACAATCCTTTTTTTTAATAAGTTTCAGATAAAAACAGGAAGTTATTGAATTACTAAATAGGTCTGACTACACAAAAAAAGTTCGAAACTATACCCACGCCTATATGTTTGCTTTAAGTAAATCACCTGAAGAAAGATGGTTTAAATTGCATACTTGTCTAGCTACTGCTGTATTTCAGGAGATTAGAACATGGGTGGTAGGACAGCATGGATTTTCAGAAAAAAAACCTGTAATTTAATCAAAAAATAATTGTTTTTTTTCCAAAATAAATGAAATTATGAGCAAAGGTACTTACGGGATTTTATAGCATTTTATTCTTTTGCAAGATAAATCATCCCACTGTTATTTTTTTATGTGAAACCAACTAAATAAAATAAAACAAAGTTAAACACAGAAAAAAAAATCTTTCAGACTCCTTGACAGCGATGTCAGCTCCATGCCTCCTCCATGCATATAAATGTAATGAGTGGGGTACAATTGCACACGAGCAAAAAAGGTTTAATGAATCGTGAAAAAGAGGACTTCACACCAAAAAAAAGGTACAATCCTTCTTTTTCTCACACGAAGAAAAGTTCATTGTCTGTGTTTTTTTGAACCCATGATAAAAACCTCACATGAAACAGAAATGTTTAAATTCTTAAAATCTATTAAATGTGGTATAACAATGACGCTAACGCAGACATTCACATTTGTTTACATTTTAATGTAAGGATTTTCTCTACCCCTCTACTCCTTTTCTTAGAATCCTTAAACATACATTAGGCGTTTTATAAAAGATTTTACGTGTTTTGTTGTAATGTTAGATTTTATAAGTATGCAGTGAACAAACAGATGCATAAAGATGTTTAAAAAGCATGTTTTACTAGATTAGAGACCAGCTACAGAATTTAAACAGAAAATGGAAAGATAAACTTTTCATAATAAAGTTTTGTCTGTCCATCTATGTTTCTATCTCTCCATCCATTGATCAATGCATACTTCTCTTTCTCTGTATGTCCATAAGTCTATCGCTGTACTTATCCATGTATGTATGATCCATGTATCTAACAATGTATTTTTCTATTTATTTATGTATGTATCTATTGCTGTAATGATCCATTTATGTACAGTATGTATTTATGATCTATGTATCTATTGCTGTATTTATCCACGTATGTATGTATGCTCCATGTATCTATCAATGTGTTTATCCATTTATTTATGTACAAGGTGGAAAGCCTGCCCAGAGGGCAGTCTATTGTGGATAGACTGCCCCAGCTCATGGATATACTGCCCCAGCTCGTGGATATATGCCCCAGCTCATGGATATATGCCCCAGCTCGTGGATATATGCCCCAGCTCGTGGATATACTGCCCCAGCACGTGGATATACTGCCCCAGCACGTGGATATACTGCCCCAGCTCGTGGATATACTGCCCCAGCTCGTGGATATACTGCCCCAGCTCGTGGATACTGCCCCAACACGTGGATATACTGCCCCAGCTCGTGGATATTGCCCCAGCACGTGGATACTGCCCCAGCTTGTGGATACTGCCCCAGCACGTGGATACTGCCCCAGCTCGTGGATACTGCCCCAGCTCGTGGATACTGCCCCAGCACGTGGATACTGCCCCAGCTCGTGGATACTGCCCCAGCACGTGGATACTGCCCCAGCTCGTGGATACTGCCCCAGCACGTGGATACTGCCCCAGCTCGTGGATACTGCCCCAGCACGTGGATACTGCCCCAGCTCGTGGATACTGCCCCAGCACGTGGATACTGCCCCAGCTCATGGATATTTGGCCCCCACCTCTCATGGATATTTGCCCCCCACCTCTCATGGCTATATGTCCCCCAGCTCAGACCCCAGACCAGACATGGGGCGGCTGTTCGAATGCTCTATCGGCATTCGGACAGCCGCCCCATGAGCTCCTCATACTTACCTTCCCGAGCGGCGAAGTGAAAGTTTCCCCGCTTCCGGTCGTTGAAAGACCCAAGCCGCGGTCACGTGACCGCGGCTTGGGTCCTTCAAAGAGCGGAAGAGAGGGAACTTTCCCTTCGCCGCTCGGGGGTTGGATGCGCGCGGCAGCCGGGTAGAGGCGAGCGCAGCCTCTACCCGGCTGCTGTGTGCATCTTGTAACCGCCGCGGCGAGCGCACAGCCGGCTCGTGCCGCGGCGGTTGCATGCGCGCGCAACCAACCGCCGCTGGTTGCGCGCGCATGCGCAGAGTAAGGCTTGGCGACGGACACGCCAAGCCTTACTCAATTATATTATAGATGTATCGATCTATCGCTGCATTTATCCATTTGTTTATGGTTGTATGGATGTATCTATCCATCCATCCATGGCCAGACTGGGGATGAAAACCAGCCCTGGAAATAATTTCATACCAGTCCCATAGCATTATTATGCACGGTGTACAAGTATAAGGCTCCTGTCAGGTTCAGATCTCTGTATAACCTGTCTGTTCCTCTCTACGGGCCACATTATACACGGTGCACAGGTATAAGACTCCTGTCAGGTTCAGGTCTCTGTATAACCTGTGTGTTCCTCTATACAGGCCGCGTTATACATGGTGTACAGTGTAAAGCTCCTGTCAGGTCCCCTCACTTTCCCCGGGTCGTTTTGCTGCCCTGTTATTCCCCGGGTTTGCTCATTTCGTGCCTGCGCAATGTGTCAACGTAGGGAGGGCGGCGCCAATGCAGCGTGAGTGCCAATTCACAGCCTTGTGTTCACTGGGTGAGACGCACGCTGCAGCGGCTGTCAGCCTGGCGACCCTCTCCTCCCTCACGAGCGGAGTCACTCACTAGCCTAGGCACTGGCAGGCACTGACTGACGGCTGCACGGTGGCCAGCAGTGTGCGTAGCCCGTGGGCCGGCCCAGCCGCTGCTGGCCGGCGGCCGCTACCAGCTGCTGCTGGCTGGCGGCCGCTACCAGCCCACGGTTTCTCAAATAATGATGCTGCGGGCGGCACAATGATTGCAGCAGCTTACCGGGATTCCATCCATTACATAAACCGTGCAAGCCTTTTCTTTTTCCATATAGTAATTCCTCTTGGATGACAGACCTTTTCTCTAACCATTTATTCTTGGTATTCTTGTTGGTATATTAGCAAATAGTCCTAAAACTTCAGAGACAAACCATACACTGACCCTATTCCAAGCGAGATGTATGACCAATGAGTGAGCTGTAAAATATAATGGGTTCAAGCATTAGCCATAGCAGCTTACATGCAATTCCATACAAGCCGCACACATTTCCCTTGCAGCTCCCTACTGTAACTTAATGCTTCCTATGCTTTTATAGGAATCATCATTGATTTTTATTTAAGGCAGCTGGAGAGCAACAAGTGATTGCAAGGTTGCTCGTTATTCTTGTCTCAAGTCAGTATTTAAACTAAATAATTGTAATAATAATACCAGCACACACAACCTGGGTTTAAGTGATTTTGTGTTTGCAAAATCACTTAACACTAGATAACAATTAGTTTAAAAAATCTACAATCTTTTCTGCCACTACAGTGAAGAAAGCTGGGTAAAAAAATGTTCTCCTTGTCCTTCCACTGACCCTACATGATCCCGCTCACAGGAGCACACCGACGGTTCATGCAAGTCTTTTTGGAGTCCAGGAGAAGATACAAGTGATGCAATGCTGGTATCTATTAATGGTTCCCATTTAATACAAATTAAGCTGCTAACATAGCAGATCGGTCATAATAGAGTTAGGAGGTTATTAAATGTTAACAGCTTTTCCCACTTTTACCCATTAGCAGATCCCTTTCACAGGCTCAGCTGGAATAGGAACAACCATGTTGACATATCAAAACCGTTTCTAAGTAAAAAAAACTTCCCTTAAAATTCCTACATGATTTATTAAATGGTTTGATGAGGAATTAACATTTTTAAATTTAAATTAAAATTTTCTGAACTTTCCTGAAATTTCCCCTTTCTCATTGTAGCAGATGCTTTTGAGGGTTGCATTGGTGAGCTTCCACTACTGCAGGGTTTCCAAAAATTGTCTTCAGGACAACTGAAAGGCCAGGTTTTAAGGATTATGGAAAGGCCGACTGTTTCCTGAAATCACTAGGCAGCAAACCATATCACCTATACTGTGCTTCTGATATCTGGCCCAACCTGACCTGTCAGGGTAAATGAGGACAGGATTGGGAAGGACTGGACTACTGAGTATTGCAGTGGAGTTTATTAAAATGTAAGTGCTTCCGGGTACCGATGTCACCATCTTATCAGGGGATTTCATTGAATGATGATGTATTCATGCATGCACCCTGGTGAATCTGAATTTCCTTCTATTATTGGAGACATGGAGACTTAAACCATATGTCAGGCTGTGTTTTGACAGCATTCCGTATGACATGAAAGCAAATAAATAAATAGAGAAATTATTAAAAAAAATTACAATTTCTTTCCCTTTTAATTCTTAGTGTCTTAAACTCATAACTGATTTCTAACTGCTATCCAATGTTTGGGTTTTGCAAACCTCCCAGAGGTGACAATTATTCTTAAATTGAGAATACCTCTTAACTAAATGTAGAAATAAAATGAAAACGTGATAATCATTTATCCCTGTCACTTAGGCTAATGTCAGACGAACGCAGTCTGAGTGCACTCTGCGTGCGTGCGTGCATAACGGACAGACGTACTGACGGAAGATACTGTAGACACCACACGGTCCGTTTTTGTTGACGGACGTAGAAAAAGTGAATTATGGGAAACAAAATTAATATGAAAAATTATAAACATATGAAAAGGATATGAAAAGCCATTTTGTGCGTCAAGGTGCCGGACGTCGCAAATGCTCTGTGTCTGACATATCACTCACACAGAACGCTACGTGGACGTGGTGCACCCTGTGCGTCCGTTGTAGCAGTTTTACGTTCTTGCCTAACTTGCGTCCGTTTGCCATGTGCATTGTGCGTGCGCAGTTCGGTGGGATGTACTTCGTGTGTGGGTCTCTATTGATCATGATTCTATGCTACAACGGACATTAAACTGTGCAGCAACACAGACGTGAACACTGCGTTCGTCTGACATTAGCCTAAATGATTCTAACTTCTAAAGTCCAAGACACAGATTTCCCAGACATACAGTTGTGTTCAAAATTATTCAACCCCCAATGCTGTAAAGGGTTATAGGGAATTTAGTGTACATTTGTAATTGTATTCAGAATGAAATCCTACAAGGACTTTTTAAAGAACCATATGCAACTAAAATGACATCAATTGGTTTTGTAATACAGTAGTAAATGTTTCTTTTGTGAATTCTTCATTGACACAATTATTCAACCCCTTAAAGACTACCACTCTGAAGAACAGAGGTTCATTCAAGTGTTTTCAATCAGGTATTGAAAACACCCGTGGATGTCACGGAGCAGCAATAAAGCATAATAAGCACCAATTAGGCAGCTTTAAAATGACTGTGATACTCAGCTCCTTCTAGACATTTACTGGTGTGGTTACAAACCTGGTGGAGAATGGTCCAGGAAGACAAGAGAAGATGTGATTACTCTTCACAGGAAGGGCAATGGCTATAAGAAGATTGCAAAAAAGTTAAACATACCAAGAGAGACCATAGGAAGCATCATTCGCAAATTCAAGGCAAAGGGCACTGTTGAAACGCTACCTGGTCGTGGCAGAAAGAAGATGCTGACTTCGACTGCTGTGCGCTACCTGAAGCGTAGAGTGGAGAAAAGTCCCCGTGTGACTGCTGAGGAACTGAGAAAAGATTTGTTAGATGTGGGTACTGAAGTTTCAGCTCAGACAATACAGCGCACACTGCGTAATGAAGGCCTCCATGCCAGAACTCCCAGGCGCACCCCCTTGCTGTCTCCAAAGAATAAGAAGAGTCGACTGCAGTATGCCAAAAGTCCTGTGGACAAACAACAGAAGTTTTGGGATAGTGTTCTGTGGACTGATGAAACAAAATTAGAACTGTTTGGGCCCATGGATCAACGCTATGTTTGGAGGAGGAAGAACAAGGTCTATGAAGAAAAGAACACCTTGCCTACTGTGAAGCATGGCGGGGGTTCAATCATGCTTTGGGGCTGTTTTGCTTCTGCAGCTACAGGGAAGCTTCAGCGTGTGCAAGGTACCATGAATTCTCTTCAGTACCAGGAGATATTGGATGACAATGTGATGCAGTCCGTCACAAACCTGAGGCTTGGGAGACGTTGGACCTTTCAACAGGACAATGATCCCAAGCATACCTCCAAATCCACTAGAGCATGGTTGCAGATTAAAGGCTGGAACATTTTGGAGTGGCCATCGCAGTCACCTGACTTAAATCCGATTGAGAACCTCTGGTGGGACTTAAAGAAAGCAGTTGCAGTGCGGAAGCCTAAGAATGTGACTGAACTGGAGGCTTTTGCCCATGACGAATGGGCGAAGATACCCGTAGATGGCTGCAAGACACTTGTGTCAAGCTATGCTTCACGTTTAAAAGCTGTTATAACTGTAAAAGGATGTTGTACTAAGTACTAAGATTGAATGTCACTTGGGGGTTGAATAAAACTGATAATGATGTGAGCACAGAAAAGACATTTTTGGTTATTTCATTATAAATGTTATGTTATATTTGTCTGACCTACACGTGCCTCTTTGATTTAATTGTAAGCAAGATGACTGAATGATCAATGTCAAACTGGCCAAAACACTCAATTTCAGTGGGGGTTGAATAATTTTGAACACAACTGTAGGAAGTATAAATAAATCCTGAGTCAAAATGTGCATGGTTGGAGACACTGACGTGTATTGCAAGTAGGTTTTTAATGAAATGTTGCAGAGGTTCGAAATTCATTGTATTAACTATTCATGACAATTCAAGATCATTCCTCGGTCAGATAGCTGGTCAAACACCTTGGATTGGAATTAATTTACAATATGCATAAAATTTATACCCCCCCAAAAAAGGACAACAAGCACCTTAACAACGTATGCCCATTGGTTAGGCCATTCTGCATGGAAGACCACAGTTACCACAAAGTGTCACCTGACTGCAGAGGTCTGTCCTTCTCAACCACTGACAGATGTTAAAAGAGTTCTACAGAGTGACCGCTTATGGCTTATTCAGCGGCTTCATTCACTTTATTTGATAGATGAAGTTGCTGTAGATTCCTCTACTACATACCTCATTAAACCTCACCATGCAGGAGTTTGTTTTGGTCTCCATTGAAAAGAACGAGCAAATCTTGATTGCACAACTTTTTTGTCCCAGCAGATCTCAGACACTCTGCATGAGAAATCCTAATGTCATTGCCTGTTAACCATTCAACTTGTCCACAGGAGGAAACTATTGCCTGAAAATCAGACCACACACACCTATCTTAGTGATAAAAAAATATATTGTTCAATTTCTTCTTTTATTTAACCCCTTCATTTTTCTCCCTCACATTCATTTTTACCTTTTAGATTATCCTTTTAAAATGTTCAAGCCAAGCTGTTTCAGGATACTAAAGCAGCACATTGGGAACTCCAAGTGAAACATTATTAACCCCTTCACTACCAAGTGATTTTCCAAAACCATTTATTTCAGAAACCAGTGTTTTTTTTTTTTTTTGTAAAACCATTTTAATTAATTTTACAGTAATGAACAGCTATTACTGTAAATAACCTCTTTGGCCAGTAGATGGTGCCATCTACTGCCAAATTGAGTTACAGAGGTTTGAGCAGCTGGTTTATGTTTTTTTCACCTGCATCGACTGCTGAAAGCCCGAAATTTCAGAGTTTTTATCAGCCGATTTTTACAGTTTTAGTTCTTTTGCATTATGCGCACAGGGCTAAAACTTTGAGAGCACCTACTGCAGCCCAAAAGCAAATTAAATTCATTTGCAGCTAACGAATTTCATTTGCTTTTGGGCTGTAGATCAGCATACCGAGATATCTTGATATCGGGACACCAGATGGTGACTTTGAAGCCCGTGATATCTCAGTCTCGGTAGTGAAGGGTAAAAATACTTTTTTGGGGAGCAGGTAAATAATTGTACACAACAGCTAAGAAGCAGGGCCGGCGCTAACGTAAGGCGGCACAGGCGGCCGCCTTACTGTCTGGCGTCCTGCCAGTGTGAGGGGCGCCGGCCCGGGGTGTAATCGGTCATCCGATTCGGATGACCGACCCCCGAGATTTGGCCCGGGGGTTGAGGGACCCAGATGCCGGGCAGCGCGAGAGCGCCTGCCCGGTCTTGAACAGTCCGTCCTGTGAAGTGGATGCGGCTGTGTGCGTGCACAGCCGGTCACGTGGTCCGGCTAATCAGGTGGTACTGAGTCTCAGTACCACCTGACTGGCCGGACCGCGTGACCGGCTGCGCACGCACACAGCCACATCCACTTCACAGGACGGACTGTTCAAGATCGGGCAGGCGCTCCCGCGCTGCCCGGCATCTGGGTCCCTCAACCCCCTGCCGGAGCTGGGGCAACAATCCAGGTGAGAGCTGGGGGCAAATCCATGACCTGGGGCAAATCCATGACCTGGGGCAAATACATGACCTGGGGGCAAATACATGAGCTGGGGGAAAATCCATGACCTGGGGGCAAATCCATGAGCTGGGGGCAAATCCATGAGCTGGGGGCAAATCCATGTGCTGGGCAAATCCATGACCTGGGGGCAAATCCATGAGCTGGGCAAATCCATGACCTGGGGCAAATCCATGACCTGGGGGCAAATCCATGAGCTGGGCAAATCCATGTGCTGGGCAAATCCATGACCTGGGGGCAAATACATGAGCTGGGCAAATACATGAGCTGGGCAAATACATGAGCTGGGCAAATCCATGACCTGGGGCAAATCCATGACCTGGGGGCAAATCCATGAGCTGGGCAAATCCATGACCTGGGGGCAAATCCATGAGCTGGGCAAATCCATGTGCTGGGCAAATCCATGACCTGGGGGCAAATCCATGACCTGGGGGCAAATCCATGAGCTGGGGGCAAATCCATGTGCTGGGCAAATCCATGACCTGGGGGCAAATCCATGAGCTGGGCAAATCCATGACCTGGGGGCAAATCCATGAGCTGGGCAAATCCTTGAGCTGGGGGCAAATCCATGAGCTGGGCAAATCTTTGAGCTGGGGGCAAATTCATGTGTGAGCTGGGGGCTCTCTGCTCCTCTAGATTGTAAAATCCGGGGTGCCCTCTGCTCCTCTAGATTGTAAAATCCGGGGTGCCCTCTGCTCCTCTAGATTGTAAGCTCCTGGGTGTCCTCTGCTCCTCTAGATTGTAAGCTCCTGGGTGCCCTCTGCTCCTCTAGATTGTAAGCTCCTGTGAGCCGGGCCCTCTGCTCCTCTAGATTGTAAGCTCCTGTGAGCCGGGCCCTCTGTAAATTCTCGTGAGTCGGGCTCTCTGCTAAAACACCTTATTTTCTGTAAGTGCCCCTCCCGAGACTAGTCTCTGGATCCGCCCCTGCCTGGGATTGGAAGGGGGCAATGAGAGGGAGGGGACAACAAGCACCACGTGGTTCCCTGCCTGGCCTTGCTTCCCGAATCCAATCACAGGCGAGCGGGAAAGGTGCGTGTGCACGTGTGCATCACATGCCTGGCCAGCGCCAGCGGCCGCTCGCACCAGTCGCCTCGAGACCTGACGTCACATGTCACACGAGGGGGACGCAGAGAGCGACGGTGGCGGTGCCTAGCTTAAGCTAAGCCTAAAAAATTGTTGCTACTAAAAAACCTACTACCTGGTCTGGTCCCTGATTGTCCCTGGTGGTCTGGTCTCTCGTCTCACTCCCTCCCTGACTGCCTGAGAGTGTGGACTGAGTAGAACTAGAACGCCAGCGGGCGACGGGGGGGCCTGCAGTGCCAAGGTGAGGCAGCAGAAGTCAGCAGGCAGCAGTGAGCAGTGCTGTGCACACTGTCACAGTCAATCAGACACAGTCAGCTGAGCAGAGAGGTAAGAGACTCGCTGGGGGAAAATTTATACCATAAATAATACCCATATGAGCAGCTGGGGGCCGCAAATATACCCATACATGAGCTGGGGGCCGCAAATATATACCCATACATGAGCAGGGGGCCGCAAATATACCCATATGAGCAGCTGGGGGCCGCAAATATATACCCATACATGAGCTGGGGGCCGCAAATATATACCCATACATGAGCAGGGGGCCGCAAATATACCCATATGAGCAGCTGGGGGCCGCAAATATATACCCATACATGAGCTGGGGGCCGCAAATATATACCCATACATGAGCAGGGGGCCGCAAATATACCCATATGAGCAGCTGGGGGCCGCAAATATATACCCATACATGAGCTGGGGGCCGCAAATATATACCCAAATATGTTGTTCCTACAGTCTGACAAATGTAACTACTGCCTTTCCAGAAGAAAGACAGTGTTTATATAAGTCCATAAAGACAGCACTGGTGGCTGTCCCCCCAATCAGTGACTCACAACGCTGCTAAAGGTTGTCCTTGCAAGACCAACTTTAAGCATCCTTTAATCTCTGCGTGACGACACCGAACACTCACGATAGAGATTATTATGCATCTCTATCCTGATTGGCTTGACATGACGGGGGGGGGGGCACCAAAACAGACCTTCGCCTGACTAGGCAAAAAAGCTTGCACCGGCCCTGCTAAGAAGATGTCATTTTTGTGCTTCAATAAAACAAGTATATAGGAATTTCTCAAGAAAATGCAACCCCTGCATTAGTACTCATCTCCCAGGCTCTCCTCTCGGTCCTTGCCTTGATCCACCGACTACTCGTGATATGCAATCAGAAATTGTCTAAGGAAAAATACTACCTCAGTCTCCTTTTTCCGGATCTTGAGCATTAGGAGATCTCTTGCTGCTCTCGTGTGAATACTCAGTGGATTCCTTTGGACTCCAGAGCGTATCTCACAAGTGGTGTTTGTCACTGCTCGTAGCAGTAGCGCTTGGCATGAAATGTCTTGTGCGACTACTGTAATATTGATGGTAGCACGCTTGCAAAGCAGGTTAAAGGGAGCGGTATTTCATCAAGCTTGCACTCGCGGATTGGTGCTCCTGAACGAGAAGGGCCCAGCATGTGGACAATCCAGTTTTACTTTACTATCATTTCCTTCTTAATCACTAAAAGTTATTCTGCTAGCCAGCAAATGTCTCATGCTGAAAACTGCAATTTCGTTACAGTAAGAGCTAACATTTTGGCTCATTTACTATCCATGCAAGTTTTTTTGCACTATTAAACAAATAGTTGCCTATTTTGTTATTAAACCCAAATAATGTGCATTACAAATACTAAAGACAGAGACAAGGTTCACTCAGATTCTAAATGTGACATATTATTTGTAAAAGAAATGTGCGTTTTTCTAAACAAACACACTGGTTTTCCTCTTATTTTTGTTCTTTATACACAAATATCCTTTGATACTCCTGAGGATGCTGCTTGTTATGCAGCGAAATGCGTAGAGTAAGTTATTTGATTTTTTTGGGGTTCCACTTGCCTGAAGCTTGTAATCGGCTACAGCCTTGCTCCTGACCACATGTCAGGTGCAAGACAGGTTCAACACTATGCCAATCACGGCTCAGAGTCCTGATTGGGCAAATTTTGCCCAATCATAGGCTCACAGAGCTAAGTCCCGCAGCACATTATATAAGGCTTCACACAGCGCTTCTGCACGCGTTTGAGAGGAGATTTCAGAGGAGATTGTTGTTCTGTTAGTGTGTGTTCTTACTGCCAGTCTGCCACCAGCTACTGGGTGGGGGGTTTCATCTACTGGGGGGTCTCATCTGTTGTAATCTTTGTGTTCTCACTCCCAGCAACTATTTTGGGGGCTCTCTAATTTCTACAAAATATTTGGGAATTGAGGTGTTCTGTGTCTTGTGACTCACAGCCAGTGCCACGCATTATTTTGGGCGTCAGTAATTTCTACAAAATATTTGGAAATTGTTATAATCCGTGTGTTCTCACTGGCTGCCACCCATCCAGGGGGTCTCATTGATTAATAGGAGGTTTCTGAGACTTGTAATCTGTGTCTTCTCACTGCCAGCTATCAGGGGGTCCCACATACTTCTAGCAGATTTATGAGAATTGTAATTTGTGTCTTGTCACTGCCACCCATCAGGGGGTCTCACTGATTTATAGGAGGTTTCTGAGATTTGTAATCTGTGTCTTGTCACTGACTGCCAGCTATCAGGGTGTCTCACTGAGTTATACCAGAGTTCTGTAAATCTTTAATCTTTATACCAGAGTTGAATCAGAGTTCTGTATATATTTAATCTATATATCACTCACCATGTCTGAAAGAACAAAAAGGACAAGCAGACGCTCCCAGACACAGATAAGAGGGAAAGCAGCCCCTGTGTCACTAGGCTGTGCCTCTGGTCGTGGTGGACGTGGTGCACCCTCTGCAGGGGCATGCTTGTCCTTTCTAACTGGTGTTGGCTATCTTAAGCAGCAGCAACATACAGAGGATTTGGTGGATTGGCTAACCAGGCCATCCTCATCCTCCAAGTCCTCTGCCAGCCAGGCTTGTAGTGCTTTACAGTCCACCTCAGCTGCCAAAGCATCTAATGCAGCCTCCATGTCCACAGCTACTCCTGCCGTAGCCTCGCTATCACACACGGAGGAGTCAGCTGAATTGTTTGACTACAATGACAGTGACATGCTGCTTGAGGATGCGCAGCAAGTACAGTTTGATTCAATCTCAGAGGTTGAGGAAGGGAGTATAATCAACCTAGAGGAAGGGGGTGCCAGTGATGCCACACAAATAACTGGCATTCATGTTGCCCCAGCAGCTGCAGCATACTGCCAAGTTGGCTCCAGTGACGAGGAGATAGGGGATGATGACAATGATGATGAGGTCACTGACTCCACATGGGTGCCTGATCGAACAGGGGAATCAAGTGAGGAGGAGGGGGAGGAGGAGGAGGAACAGCAAACACGAGGCACAACATCCTCTATGACCAACCGTAGCACTAGCCAGTCCAAGGCATCAGATGTCAGAGCTGCTCAGGTACAGAGCGCTGTTTTCTCAAAGCACACATGCAGGAACTCTGGGAGTTCTTTAACAAATGTGCAGCAGACCCCACCGTTGCTATTTGTAATCTATGTCAGGTGAGGCTTAAGCATGGGAAAGACACCGGATGCTTGGGTACCACGTGCTTGAGGCGACATATGACCACCTGCCACGCATCCCGTTGGCGCAAAACTTTACATAAGGTCCTCCTCCTCCTCATCTGTCTCTACCCCCACTGTATGTCCTGCCATGTCATTGCCTACAACCTCCACTGACAGGGATGATGCTACAGTAATGGATATACCAGGTCCTTCCTCACAATGTGACAGCATCCCATCAGCTGAAGATTTACGCAGTCAGATTACATTGCCCCAGCTGCTGCAGCGTAATAAAAAATATGGTCCCAACCATCCCCAAGCACAGCGTCTAAATGCCAGCTTAGCAAAATTACTTGCATTGCAGCTGCTGCCTTTCCAGCTGGTGGACTCTGCTCCCTTCCGTGAATTTTCTAAATGTGCTGTACCACAGTGGCATGTTCCAAAATGCCATTACTTTTCACAGAAGGCCATTCCAGCACTATACCAGCAAGGGAAGACAATGTTATCGAGTCATTGGGAAAGGCAGTCAGCAGCAAGGTGCATATGACTTTAGACACGTGGTCCAGCAAGCATTGACAGGGTCGTTACATTTTCTTCACGGCACACTGGGTAACTCTGATTGCAGCTGGGAGGGATCCAAGACGGGGCTCTGTGCTGGAGCTTGTTCATCCACCATGCCTCCAGCAAGCTGCTTGTATGAGGTCTGTCTGCTCCACCACCATCTCTCCCTCTTCCTCCTTCTCCTCCTCCTCCTCCTGTGTCTCTTGTGAAGTGGCAGTTAAACCGACGCGTGGCGCAAGCAAAAAGATGCCATACTGTGCTTGAGCTGGTTTGTTTAGGGGACAGGAGCCACACCGGGCCAGAAATTCTGTCAGCTCTGCAGGGGCAGGTGCAGAGATGGTTAACACCACGCCAGCTTCAGCTGGGAATGATCATCTGTGATAATGGCAGCAACCTTCTCTCCGCCCTACGCACGGGTAAATTGAAGCATGTACCATGCCTAGCACACGTCCTAAATCTAGTGGTACAGCGTTTCCTAACCAAGTACCCAGGGCTGGCAGACCTTCTCAGCCAAGCCAGAAAAGTCTGCAGCCACTTCAGACGGTCATTCCCAGCAAACGCTCACCTGGCAGAAATTCAAAGATAACTCCACCTTCCCACAAACCGTCTGATCTGTGACATGCCCACCAAGTGGAACTCGACATTACCAATGCTGCAGCATCTGCACAAGCAGCAGAGGGCCATCAACGAGTACCTGTGTGAGTATGGCAGAAGGACAGGTTCAGGTCAACTTGTTTCCCCCCCCGCAGTGGCTGATGATCAAGGATGCATGCGCTGTACTGTCACCATTTGAGGAGGCAACGAGGATGGTGAGCAGGGACAGTGCATGCATCAGTGACACAATTCCTTTAGTGTTCCTGCTGGAGCACACTCTGCAGGAAATTATAGATGTGGCTCTAGAGGCAGAGCAGCGGGAGGAAGAGGAGGCCTTCCCTAGCTCTGAAGGCCCCAGTCTTTCCGCAGACAGCATTCCAGCAGGTCCTCCTCAGATCAGACAGGAGGAGGATAAGGAGGATGAGGAGGAGGAATATTTAAGTAGTGGTGGCATTGAAGGTGGGGATTCCTCAAGGGAGGGTTTTGTGTGCCCAGAAACACAAGGACTGGTACGTGGCTGGGAGGAGGAAGTGCACGATGGGGTCATCCTCCTCATTGAGCAGGAAGACTCGGAAGCTAATGCCACCTCCAATCTACGCTGCATGGGCTCCCTTATGATGCAAAGCCTGCTAAAGGACCCCAGGATTCGTGCTATCAAGGAGAGGGATCATTACTATTTGGCAACCCTTCTTGATCCACGATACAAGGGGAAAGTTGCAGAGCTCATCCTGCCTGCGCAGAGGGAGCACAGGATGAAAAAACTTGCAGATGCTCTAAAGCGACACTTGTGTAACACCTTTCCAGGCACTGGTAGGTTACCAAGTGATGACACAGGTGCTTCTGAGGCTGCGCATGATCAGAGGAATAGTGGTGAAGGCTGGGGCCGCTTGACTGATGCCTTTTTAAATTTTTTTAGTCCACGACGCCCAGGGATGTTAAATGTAAGCACCCATTGCCAGCGTCTTCACCATATGGTGCAGGACTACCTAGGGGCAAGGGAAGACCTGGATAACTTTCCAGCAGATGATCCACTGGCTTACTAAGTGTTGAGATTGGATCACTGGCTAGAACTTAGCCAATATGCTATGCAGCTACTAGGTTGCCCTTCATCTAGCGTGCTTTCTGAAAGGACGTTCAGTGCCGCTGGAGGTTTTGTCACAGACAAAAGAGTGCGTCTGTCCACCGACTCTGTAGACCGGCTGACATTTATAAAAATGAATCAGTCCTGAATCAGCAGCTATCAATCCCCTGATGCTGACGTAACAGAATAGATCGGGGATGTCTTCTGCATTCACAAAACCTCCAGCACTGAACTCTTCCACAATACCACAAAAGGGTTACGGTGTGAAGGCACTTGCTGCCATGAAAGGCACAATATTTGGGTGCACTGACGCCTTTACCAGATTCATATCTTTTAATATAGGACTGCTTGGTCCACCCCTGCACTCTTCCACAATACCACAGAGGGGTTACTGTATGAATGCACTTGCTGGCCTGGCACCAAAAGCACAATATCTGGGTGCACTGACGACTTTACCAGATTCATATCTTTTAATATAGGACCGCATGGTCCACCCCTGCACTCTTCCACAATACCACAGAGGGGTTACTGTATGAATGCACTTGCTGGCCTGGCACCAAAAGCACAATATCTGGGTGCACTGACGCCTTTACCAGATTCATATCTTTTAATATAGGACCGCATGGTCCACCCCTGCACTCTTCCACAATACCACAGAGGGGTTACTGTATGATGGCACTTGCTGGCCTGGCACCAAAAGAACAATATTTGGGTGCACTGCCACTGACGCCTGTACCAGATTCATATCCTCAGAGGGGTTACTGTGTGATGGCACTGTTGCCGACGCTAAAGGCCCAATTTTAAAGCACCTATTGCTACTTTCATCCAAACCCTGCACCATAATTTAGCACAAAAAATTACTAAACTTTTTCTGCGCGTCCTAAAATGTCTTTTCATACAGGCTGCCGCCCCAAGCAGTTGTTTATGAATAGATTAAAGGAAAAGCATTTACCGTCATTTTAAACGTCATTTGTTTTGTTTTTAAATGTTTCTATACATCCTAGAAATCCGCCACTTCACGGGCAGGTTATGGGGACCTCCTAGGCACGATATTTGAAGGAATTTTTTGTTTTTATTTTTAACCCTTATTTCATGGAAATCTCACTGTCCCTTTAAAAACTTTTTTTTTTAAACTTTTTGTCCTTGTTTCCTCTCCCCCAGGGCACTACCCGGACCCTCATACACCTTTTATGGCAAATATCTAGCATATATGCCCTCTTGGAGGGCACTCTAAAAATCGAATTTTGAGTCCCATTGACTTGAATTGAGCTCGAGTTCGAACATCTGGAAAGTTCGAATGCGAACCGAACTCGGGTGTTCGGCTCATCCCTAGTCCTAAGTAGCCTATCATACACAGTTACTAGCATACTTACTTATCTTTCAAGAAGGGAAAAGAATTGGAAGACCTCAGCGTCTAGAATAAGTCCCCGTTGGTCTATTCAAATGGACCACGGGTGTTGGAATCGCCAAAATTAACAAGTAGCTGGGTGTAGGATAAAAACTTTTATTCCAAAATAAATAAAACGTTGAATAAAATAGCATAACATGCACAAAGCCCAACGCGTTTCGTCTATGAAATAGACTTTTTCAAGGGCAATACAAGTATATAAATTGTAAAAAGCAAAATAATATAACAAATAGAACACCCATCATTCCTTTTATTACCCTTACAGGCATTTCATTGGCCAGCTCATTGGCTGTGGCGTTTTCCTTATATGGTAAAATCACAGACTGCATTTATGTTCCCATAAGTCCCTGTTCCAAAGTCCAATCAACTCCATTGTTATTTTCAAAGTCCAATCTCATCGGATATCTTTAGTGGTTTTAGTTTCGTTTTCGATAAGCTTGAAGATCACTTCCGGTATTGTCCCTATCTTCTCTTCCGATTTCGTTCTTGCCGGAAGTTCCTTCAAGCTACAACATCATCTCCGACACCCCCTCTGGTTTCCGTCCTTGATCCTCCGTCTAGTGCTCCTCACAGCGTGCCCTCCGATTTACATTCTTGCTTTGAGATCCGGTTTCTCACATGATCTCTACCTCCACTTCCGTCAGCACGTAAACATCCGGGACTCCACCGTCCCCTCTCTTGTATCTCTCAAATCCGTCCACGATCAATGATCCTTTTCGATTTTACTCTTCATCCCCAATATATCCAGGAGCCTTATAAAAGCAGATTTTTTCTCCTCAACACTAAAAAGGCCCAAAAATTCATAAAAAGAGGAAGGGACCAAAAAAAATGGTATCCATTAAAAACTCTTACATATATTTCTTCATGTAAAAAATAGCAGTTTTGAATAAAAATACAAAAGAATTATAAATACAAAAAAATATATAAAAATAAAAATGAATATATTAAAAAAAAAAATTAAATAATAAAAAAAAAAATTAAAATATAAGAATAAGATATAAATATCAACCATGCAGTTTCAATCTCAAGAAACATTTTCTCCCGTAAGGCCTTTCTAGAAGCCTTTAGAAGCAGGTGAGATCGAGTTCTTCGTTCAAATCCAAAGGTGCCATCGTTTTTAATTTATAAATCCAAAAAGACTCCCTCTGTAGCAATCTCTTGTTCCTATCACCTCCTCTCTAGAATTCTTCTACATGTTCAAGCCCTACAAAATCGAAAGTTCCAAAATTGAATAAAGGACAATTATTACAGTGTACAGGAACCGAATGCTTGAGGAAATTTTTTCTAATATTGTTTTGGTGTTCCAATACTCTTTCCTTCAGTTTACGTATCGTTTTGCCAATGTACTGTTTCCCGCAGCCACATTTCAACAAATAAATGACAAACCTAGTGTCACATGTGATCCTAGATTTAATCTTAAAAGTCTCTTTTGTGACTGTACTTGAAAAAAGAATGTTTTTATTCTTCCGCAAATATTTACAGGCTTTGCATTTTAAACATCCATAGAAACCGTTAGGTTCGCTGACGGCTTCTTTTTTAATTGGTTGAAAGGTGGCACTGGGTGCAATAATAGATTTTAAATTTCTTGCTCGCTTAAACACTACATTTGGTTTTTCCGGGATAACTTCCCAAAGTATTGGATCCTTTAATATAAACCAGTTCTTTGCCAAAATGTTCCTGATCTTATAATGATGTGAACTGAATTTTGTGGAGAAGGAGAATTGGTAGTTCTGGTTGAAGACATCCTTCTTCGGTTTTATTTTCAAAAGAGCTTTCTTTTCAACCTTACCCACTTCCCCACAAATCCTTAGGACTTCATTTCTGTTGTATTTTTTGGCAATCAATTTCTCCTGTATCACAGAAACTTGATCCAAATAGTCCTTTTGTTCCGTACAATTCCTTCTGACTCTTAAGGCTTGGCTTCTTGGAATTCCATCCAACCAAGGCTTGTAATGACTACTAGTATAATGAATATAGCCGTTGCCATCCGTAGGTTTAAAATAACATTTACTTTTCACCATCTTATCCTGATTAAAAAACAAAATGTCCAAAAAATTTATATATTCACGATGAAAATTCACCATGAATTTTAGACCAAAGGTATTGGAGTTGATGTGTTGTACAAACTGATTAAAAGATTCCTCTTCGCCATCCCAGATAACAATAACGTCATCAACGTCGTCAAATGGCATATTTGTCATCATCTTATTCTAATTTTCAAAAGAAAAGATTGAATAAATTTGAGAGTCTCTACAACCAACCCTCTAGAATGATGGATTCTCATGATACACACCACCTGCATGATTACTTTACCAGGATGGAAAATCTTTTGGTAAAGGAAACTAAAACGTGGTGGGAAATTTCCTATCTGGAACAATATTTAAAAGATGGTTTAATACCAAGGGGCTTAAGGGTTGAAAAAGTACCAGCCTTTGGCTTGGATGATGATAAATTTATGAAAAAAATGGGACATGATCCTATATAAATGCTCCTCTAATTTAATGGAGCTATTGGTTGAACGTGAAAAAGAAGTTCAAACAAGGATTGAAAAAGAAATTCAAGACCTTGAGACCAACCATCCAGAGATGGAGGTACATGAACTCTTTGAAGAAAAAGAAAAAGAGATGTATCAAAAAATAGAGAAAATAGATGAAAAAATTTCTGACATTAAGAAGAAAAAATATATGTGAGACAATTTGGATAAAGAAAGAGGTTATTATGACACTCGTAATATATACATTTCTTCTATTCTGTAATTTGAGAGACCTTTCCCAAAAAGGGAGTTTGTCTCTAATAGGGCTACACTCCCGTATTCCTATGCAACAGCAGTAAAAAGAACCCCTAAAGAAATGAGAAATCCACCAAAAAGATATTATGGAGAAGAAAATCTAAATAAAGGAAAGCCCAATATCCAACAGGTATATCCTGGGGAAAAATTAAACCCTACCATTAAAAGAGCGAAAATAACGATGGATGGGGAAATTGCCTCTACCTCTTATACAGGTGGAGACCATTCCTCTCAACATCAAAATCAGGCTTTTTTAGACCAGGAGCCCGGCCCAAGAGAGGGCCGTATCACCAATTTTTTCCAGAGAAAGGGAAGGGATCGGGAAAATCTAAATATATACAGCCCCTTGAGGGAGGAAACCCCACAAAAGAAAAGAAGGCACGAGGACGACTAGAGGGAGAAATTTTTACTCCCCGTAAATCCAACTATGGAGAAGGAGAGAATGGTATTTTTAATCTTACAGGTGTCCCATTGAAAGAAAAAGAAATTAAGATATTGAGTAAAGGCCTCAAGTTCTGTCCAAATGAATCTGCAAATAAATTTGAGCTGTTTATAGATGCCAGAAAATTTCTTCGCAAACTCACTTTAAAACGTTTCTTCAAAAAGAGAGAAATGGGTGTTAATGACCAAGAGGATCAAATAAAGAAGGGAACAAATACAAGATTCAAACCTAAATCCAATTTTTTTCCTCATCATGAGAAGGGACCATATTTGGAAACTTTCTATAGAGCTATCCGTGATGATTTTGAAAAAATGAATACGGAAAATAAAAAACACAATTTGAATAAGGAAGAGTACGATGTTATACAAACCTTTTAAAAAGAGGAAAGATAGTGATAAAGGAAGCAGACAAGGGAGGAGGAGTGGTTCTGATGTCACGTGCTTAGTATTCTTAGTGTTTCTTTCTCATAATATCTGATACAATGACGTATAAGGAATTGAAATCAAATCCCACTGAAAGTTTTATAAAAGAATTGGAAAACATTTTGAATAGGCTTGTGCACCGATTTTTTTTTCGGTTCGATTCGGTTCGATTTTTCGGATTTTTAAACTTTTCGATTCGGCTCGTTTCGACCGATTTCGGTTTCGATTCAATTCGGTTCGGCCCGTTTTTCGGGTACATTTTTTTTTCGGAATTTCGAACATTTTTCGTATTTTCGTGTCACTGTACTCGGTTTTTGTATCGACTTTTCGTAATTTCGGAAATTTTCGCTTTTCGGAATTGCACATTTTTCGGGATATCGACCGTTTTTCGTATTTTTCGTGTCATTTTGCCCGTTTTTTGTATCGACTTTTCGTTTTTTCGAAAAATTTTCGTTTTTCAGAAAATTTTCGTTTTTACAAAATTTTCGTTTTTAGAAAATTTTCGTTTTTCCGAAAATTTTCGTTTTTCGGAACATCTGTTCTCCTCGTTTGACACATTTCAAGCCCATTCGAAAAATCCGAAAATATTTCGTTTCGGCTCGGAAAACATTTCGGATCTGAACTTTTCGGATCTAAAATTTTTCGGAAATTCGGTCGCATCCGAAAACATGAATCGGGAAATTTCGTGAAAATTCCGAAATTCCGAAACCCGAAACGCACATCCCTAATTTTGAAACAAGCTGCAGACGATGGAGTTATTGAAAGTGAGAATAAATTATTTCTTATGACATACCATCCTCAAATTCCGATTTTCTATTTTCTGCCAAAAGTGCATAAAAATGGTAATGAACCACCAGGAAGACCGATTATCAGTGGAATCGACTCCCTCACTGCTAATCTATCTGAATTTATTGACTTTTTCCTTCAACCTATAGTCAGGAAGACGCCCTCATATATTAAAGACTCATGTCATATTTTACAGGAGATGGAGAATATTGAGTGGCGCTCTACTTACTGTTGGGCAACTTTGGATGTAACAGCTCTATACACGGTAATCCAACACGATTTGGGAATTGAAGCTGTTGATGCTTTCTTACGGATTGAGCAAGAATTGGGGAGAGAGATGAAAGAATTTTTGAAGGTGGCGTAAGATTTTGGAACATAATTATTTTTTATGCAACGAATGGTTTTTTCTACAGATCAATGGTAAGGCCATGGGCACCAAGTTTGCCCCCAGTTACGCCAATCTCTATATGGCGTACTGGGAGGACTCCTTCATTTGGGGTCCCTCCCAGTGGGGGGCAGGCTTGGTGCTCTGGCGACGGTACATTGACGACGTTATTGTTATCTGGGATGGCGAAGAGGAATCTTTTAATCAGTTTGTACAACACATCAACTCCAATACCTTTGGTCTAAAATTCACGGTGAATTTTCATCGTGAATATATAAATTTTTTGGACATTTTGTTTTTTAATCAGGATAAGATGGTGAAAAGTAAATGTTATTTTAAACCTACGGATGGCAACGGCTATATTCATTATACTAGTAGTCATTACAAGCCTTGGTTGGATGGAATTCCAAGAAGCCAAGCCTTAAGAGTCAGAAGGAATTGTACGGAACAAAAGGACTATTTGGATCAAGTTTCTGTGATACAGGAGAAATTGATTGCCAAAAAATACAACAGAAATGAAGTCCTAAGGATTTGTGGGGAAGTGGGTAAGGTTGAAAAGAAAGCTCTTTTGAAAATAAAACAGAAGAAGGATGTCTTCAACCAGAACTACCAATTCTCCTTCTCCACAAAATTCAGTTCACATCATTATAAGATTAGGAACATTTTGGCAAAGAACTGGTTTATATTAAAGGATCCAATACTTTGGGAAGTTATCCCGGAAAAACCAAATGTAGTGTTTAAGCGAGCAAGAAATTTAAAATCTATTATTGCACCCAGTGCCACCTTTCAACCAATTAAAAAAGAAGCCGTCAGCGAACCTAACGGTTTCTATGGATGTTTAAAATGCAAAGCCTGTAAATATTTGCGGAAGAATAAAAACATTCTTTTTTCAAGTACAGTCACAAAAGAGACTTTTAAGATTAAATCTAGGATCACATGTGACACTAGGTTTGTCATTTATTTGTTGAAATGTGGCTGCGGGAAACAGTACATTGGCAAAACGATACGTAAACTGAAGGAAAGAGTATTGGAACACCAAAACAATATTAGAAAAAATTTCCTCAAGCATTCGGTTCCTGTACGCTGTAATAATTGTCCTTTATTCAATTTTGGAACTTTCGATTTTGTAGGGCTTGAACATGTAGAAGAATTCTAGAGAGGAGGTGATAGGAACAAGAGATTGCTACAGAGGGAGTCTTTTTGGATTTATAAATTAAAAACGATGGCACCTTTGGATTTGAACGAAGAACTCGATCTCACCTGCTTCTAAAGGCTTCTAGAAAGGCCTTACGGGGGAAAATGTTTCTTGAGATTGAAACTGCATGGTTGATATTTATATCTTATTCTTATATTTAAATTTTTTTTTTTTATCATTTAATTTTTTTTTTAATATATTCATTTTTATTTTTATATATTTTTTTGTATTTATAATTCTTTTGTATTTTTATTCAAAACTGCTATTTTTTACATGAAGAAATATATGTAAGAGTTTTTAATGGATACCATTTTTTTTGGTCCCTTCCTCTTTTTATGAATTTTTGGGCCTTTTTAGTGTTGAGGAGAAAAAATCTGCTTTTATAAGGCTCCTGGATATATTGGGAATGAAGAGTAAAATCGAAAAGGATCATTGATCGTGGACGGATTTGAGAGATACAAGAGAGGGGACGGTGGAGTCCCGGATGTTTACGTGCTGACGGAAGTGGAGGTGGAGATCATGTGAGAAACCGGATCTCAAAGCAAGAATGTAAATCGGAGGGCACGCTGTGAGGAGCACTAGACGGAGGATCAAGGACGGAAACCAGAGGGGGTGTCGGAGATGATGTTGTAGCTTGAAGGAACTTCCGGCAAGAACGAAATCGGAAGAGAAGATAGGGACAATACCGGAAGTGATCTTCAAGCTTATCGAAAACGAAACTAAAACCACTAAAGATATCCGATGAGATTGGACTTTGAAAATAACAATGGAGTTGATTGGACTTTGGAACAGGGACTTATGGGAACATAAATGCAGTCTGTGATTTTACCATATAAGGAAAACGCCACAGCCAATGAGCTGGCCAATGAAATGCCTGTAAGGGTAATAAAAGGAATGATGGGTGTTCTATTTGTTATATTATTTTGCTTTTTACAATTTATATACTTGTATTGCCCTTGAAAAAGTCTATTTCATAGACGAAACGCGTTGGGCTTTGTGCATGTTATGCTATTTTATTCATCTTTTTATTTATTTTGGAATAAAAGTTTTTATCCTACACCCATCTACTTGTTAATTTTGGCGATTCCAACACCCGTGGTCCATTTGAATAGACCAACGGGGACTTATTCTAGACGCTGAGGTCTTCCAATTCTTTTTCCTGTCTATGTGTGGAGTATTGGACCATCTCCAGGTAACCTCCTCAGCATTTCACCTCAAAGATAAGTTGACTTTTTTCTCCCTATCACTAATTGCCGGTTATTACTTTTCTTTCAAATCAGGACATTTATTTATTTTTAAAAAAAAAAAAAAATTTAATTTTTTTTTCATTGTTTCCTGTCCCCCAGGGCAGTACCCGGACCCCCATACACCTTTTTATGGCCATTATCTTGCATATATGCCCTCTTGGAGGGCACTTTAATTTTCAAACTTTTGAGCCCCATAGACTTGCATTGTGTTCGAATTCAAACTTTTTCGGATGTTTGAGTTCGAACCTTCTAAGTGAAGCCTTCAAAGTGAACTCTTAGAGGAGATCTTCTGGTGAGTGATTTTGATTTTTGTTTCAAACAGATCTTTTCTATTCATCTTAAGGTTTTAAGTTAGGTTTGGTGAGTAAATTAGGTTAGGCTGGTGACTCATTTTCATACTGATTAGCATACAATTGGAATCAATTGGGTGGTATTTGCAAAGAGGTTTAGCTTGTCCACTCCTTGCTGGGGGAGGTGGCTATATAAAGCTTGTGGAATATTAGCTTGGTCTAATTGAGCTTGTCAAGCCTTCTAAGTGAAGCCTTCAAAGTGAACACTTAGAGGAGATCTTCTGGAGATACACTGGAGGTAGTCTGAGGTTTGACAGGAGGTAGAAAACCTACAAAAAGGTAAGATTTGCTGGTTTTAAATCCATTCTTTTATAATGGCAGGCTTGGTCCAGTGTAAGAGCTGTCATGCGTTTGTTTTTAGATCCAATTTTTGGAGGTTTGGAGTGTGCCTGATATGTAGGCAGTTCTCTTTATTGCCGCAGGAAATTGCCTGTTTGAAGTCTGAGATTTGTAAATTATCTGTTAGACAAACTCAGGCTATGACTGTTACAAAGCCACTGCCACAGAGGCCTCCTAGGAGCAGCAGATGGACTACTGTAGGATCTGGTAGACTTAGCGTTGTGCATAGAAAGCATGTCCCACAATCTGTGGCTCTTCTTAATTCTTTTGAGGCACTTTCAGAGTGTAGTGCTAAGACGGATGCAGGCTCAGACACCATAGTTGAGGAACCACCATCCACTATGCCTAAGGTATGCAGCACTGCAACCAAGGACAAAAATGAAAAGGTGGGACTTGATAGAAGGCAATTGTTGCTGGGTGATTCTATCATAAGAGGTGTTGAGCTGGAGAGTAGTGGTTTGGTGAGATGTCTTCCTGGGACTACTGCTTGTAGAGACAGGAGACGTATTCTCAATATTGTCAAAGAAGCAAAGCAGCAAGGGGAAGTGGATGTTCTAGTCCATCTAGGGACAAATGACTTGGCTAGCAATGAGGTTTCTGAGATTAAGGAAGATTTTTGTGTTCTTGGAGGTGAAATACAGCAGATTGCGTCCACTGTGTCATTCTCTGAAGTTTTGCATGTGCATAACATTCAAGATAGGAAGATGCGCAATAGGGAATTCAATTTGTGGCTTCGGGAATGGTGTCGGGAGCAAGGATTTGGCTTTGTGTCCCATGATAGCTCTAATTGGAGCAGAAAGGAACTGTATAAAAAAGATGGTTTGCATCTTACTCATGGGGAACATATGTTCTCAGTGAGAAGTTCAAAGGTTTCACAAAGAAATATTTAAACTAGGAGGGGGGGACAAAAAGGTAAACAATCTGCCCGATTGTCCCCCAAAACTAAATCGGAGGGTGCAAGCAACATGCGAGGTAAAAAATGACAAGCTCAGAGTCGTGTCTATAAATGCTCGCAGTTTAGTCAATAAAATCAATGAACTGGAGGCAATGATGGCAGCTGAAAAAGTAGATTTAGCGGCGGTTTCTGAGACATGGTTCAGTGAGAAAAATAACTGGGACATAACAATACCGGGGTACTCTTTATATAGAAAAGACAGAGAAGGTAGGAAAGGAGGAGGAGTGGCCCTGTATGTGAAAAACAACATAAAAACGAACCAAATAAAAGTGAGCGAGGTGAACATAGAGTCAGTTTGGGTTACGCTAACATTTGGCAATCATACAGTAGCTCGTGTAGGTGTGATCTATAGACCCCCTGGACAAGTAGAAGAGCTAGATAATCTGCTGGTTGAGGAAATAGCCAAAATGGCAATGAAGGGGGAAGTTATTATCATGGGGGACTTTAATCTTCCTGATGTGAACTGGAAAACCAAAATAGCTGGGTGCACCAGGAGTACAAATATTCTAAACTCCTTACTGGGATTATCTCTAACACAAGTAGTTGAGGAGCCGACCCGTAAAGAGGCCATATTGGATTTAATACTCACAAATGGAGGTTTGGTATCGGACGTTGTTGTAGGTGAAAATTTGGGATCTAGTGATCACCAATCAGTATGGTTTAATATAAGAACAGGGATGGAGCCGCACCACACAAAAACAAAAGTTTTAGACTTTAAAAAAACAGATTTTTCTAAAATGAGATTTTGTGTGAATGAGTCATTATCAGACTGGAGGAGTTTAAAGGGAGTCCAGGAGAAATGGGATTATTTAAAGGAAGCATTATTGAAGGCCACAGGAAATTGCATTCGGCTTGTTAGCAAAAACAAAAAAGGGAAGAAACCACTGTGGTACTCTGCAGAAGTGGCCAAAATAGTGAAGAACAAGAAGATAGCATTCAATAATTATAAAAAAACTCAGCGTGAAGAGGATAGGCAAACCTATAAGATTAGGCAGAAAGAGGCATAGCAATTTATAAGAGCTTCCAAAGCACACGCAGAAGAGAAAATAGCTCAGTCAGTAAAAAAGGGGGACAAAACATTTTTTAGATACATAAACGAGAAAAGAAAAGTAAAACAAGGATTAGTTAGATTAAAAACAAAGGAAGGAAGGTATGTAGAAGAGGATAAAAGTCTCGCTGACTGCCTCAATGAATATTTTTGTTCAGTCTTTGCAGAAGAAAAGGAAGGAAAGGGACCTCAGTTAGGAGAGAACACTAAAGAGACATTTACATATGAGTTTACAGAGGAGGAGGTTCTAAAGCAGCTGTCTAAAGTAAAGACAAATAAGTCAATGGGGCCTGATGGGATCCATCCTAAATTATTAAAAGAGCTCAGTGATGTAATAGCAAAACCGTTCACAGATTTATTTAACCAATCCTTGTTAACGGGAGTCGTCCCAGAAGACTGGAAATTAGCAAATGTTGTGCCCATTTACAAGAAGGGTAGTAGGGAGGAATCGGGGAACTATAGGCCAGTTAGTCTTACGTCAGTAGTGGGGAAATTAATGGAAACCATGTTAAAGGAAAGGATTCTTGAACATCTAAAAACACATAGATTACAGGATCAGAAACAACATGGGTTTACCTCAGGGAAATCATGCCAAACTAATCTTATTGATTTTTTTGATTGGGTAACAAAAATAATAGACACAGGTGGTGCAGTAGACATTGCTTATTTAGATTTCAGTAAGGCTTTTGATACTGTTCCGCATAGAAGGCTTATCAATAAATTGCAATCTTTGAGCTTGGATTCCAATATTATTGAATGGATTAGGCAGTGGCTGAGTGACAGACAACAGAGGGTTGTGGTAAATCGAGTTTATTCGCGCAAGGTCTTGTTACCAGTGGGGTACCTCAGGGGTCAGTACTTGGACCCATTCTCTTTAATATTTTTATTAGTGATATTGCAGAAGGTATTAATGGAAAAGTATGTCTGTTTGCTGATGACACAAAAATTTGCAACAGGGTTGACGTTCCTGGAGGGATCAGCCAAATGACAAATGATTTAGGTAAACTAAAAAAATGGTCGGAGTTGTGGCAATTGAGTTTTAATGTGGATAAGTGCAAGATAATGCACCTGGGACGTAAAAACCCAAGGGCTGAATATAGAATATTTGATACAGTCCTAACCTCAACATCTGAGGAAAGGGATTTAGGGGTCATTATTTCAGAGGATCTAAGGGTAAGTAGTCAATGTAATAGAGCAGCAGGAAATGCTAGCAGAATGCTTGGTTGTGTAGGGAGAGGTATTAGCAGTAGGAAAAGGGAAGTGCTCATGCCACTCTACAGAGCACTGGTGAGACCTCACTTGGAGTACTGTGTGCAGTACTGGAGACCGTATCTCCAGAAGGATATAGACATTTTAGAGAGAGTTCAGAGAAGGGCTACTAAAATGGTGTACGGCTTGAAGGAGAAAAGTTACCAGGAAAGGCTTAATGATCTTAACATGTACAGCTTGGAAAAAAGACGAGACAGAGGAGATATGATAGAAACATTTAAATACGTAAAGGGAATCCACAAGGTAGAGGAAGGGAGTATATTTAAAAGGAAACAAAATAGCAAAACAAGAGGACATAGTCTTAGATTAGAGGGGCAAAGGTTTAAAAGTAACATCAGGAAGCATTATTTTACTGAGCGGGTGGTGGATACATGGAACAGTCTTCCAGTAGAAGTGGTAGAGGCCAAAACAGTAATTGAATTTAAGCAAGCATGGGATAGGCATAAGGCTATCCTAAACAAAAGATAAATCCAGGTCAAGTATCCATGTAATTGGGCAGACTAGATGGGCCGAAAGGTTCTTATCTGCCGACATTTTTTCTATGTTTCTATGTTTCTATGAACCGAACAGGGGGGTTGTTCGGCCCATCACTAGTATTTATTTGTTAATTTTTTTTGTTATTATTTGTTACAGTATTGGCACCTTTTTACTGAATAGTAATATAGGTTATATTTTGTGTTTTACTCTTGAACTTCACCTATCAGGGTTACTCACAGAGAGCCGAACTAGCCCCAAAATTGCACAGAACAGTGAATTTTCCCATATGGTGTAATTTCGTGGCCATTCGGCTATTCACAAAGCAGGCAGTTCGGCTTATTTTGACAAATTGCCGGAGAAATATAGTGCTGTTCGACAGCAGTGAACTCCCCCTTAGAGAAGCAATGGTTAACCTATTCAGAGAATACTGAACAGCAGAGAAATGTCAGTGAAATGCCCTGATGTTCGGTGGTTTCATTCGGCAGGTTTAATCAGGTAAATCCCACAGGTTTCAACGTTAAAAAATATTCCCATTTTTATCCAATATCTATTAAACCGTTTATTCTTTTAATCTGCAGCAAAAAGTCTCTATTTATTTTAAAAAAAAATAGGCATTTTTCAGGATTTTCTCACCCAATTTCTTTTTTATTTTTTAAATAACTTTTTTTTTCTCCCTATAATAAACCTTATTATTATTCATAGGACCTTATATGTTAATTCCAGACATTTTCATGCAGTAGTTTTTTGCAAACTGTGTTTAAAATTGTGAAACTTTAAATCGTTTTTTTTCTTTTTTACCCTGTTCGTTGGCATGTCGGATTTTTTTGGACACATTCATTGGGTTTGTGGCAGATCATCGGGTACATTCAGTGGATTTTATTCTGCATTTTGGATCAATCCGATTTTTTTCGGATTGTATCGTCGGATTTTCGCCGGATTTTCAGATCAGTTCCCAGCACTTCGGGGACCCTGCGGTGAATGCTGAATTCATCGCAGGGTCAGGGAATTTGATTCCCCAAAGTGCGGGGAGCGAGAGAGCACTGAAATGTCGGTGACATTTGTCGGTCCCTTATCTGTAATTGCTTGAACAAATACTAAAGACAGAGACAAGGTTCACTCAAATTCTAAATGTGACAGATTATTTGTAAAACAAATGCATTTTTCTAAAAAGAAATAAACACAAAAACAAGCTATATGTGTAGACAAATATTGTTTTGAAATCTACCTTATGAAATCTGACAGCTCAGAACCTTTTTACTTAAACTGCCCATTTACAACTTCAATTGCTTGTTAAATGTGAGGTCCGCCTCAGGTCTAAAGTACTTATGTATTTTGTTGTTGAATAGAAGCAATACAATTAACAGAAAGCAATTAAGGGAAATCATGGAGTACAACTTAGGTGGTCATGACCCATCGTAGAGTTAGGACACCGATGTCACTTCATCCCCTGAATTCCTGTTTCACGGGTAGTATCTCTGAATTAAATTGCATGAAAGAGATTGTTCTCCATAAAAAGTTCACATGATCGAGTCTGAAGAGCTTGTTTCACTCGAGGCTCAGCAGGACAGAGTCGTTTTCGAAAGAAGTATTCAATGCGTTCTGTTTTAGTGAAAGCTGTCACAGGGAACAAGTACTTAACAAACAGCATGAACTCGGTTTTGAACCGGAAAACTAGCGGGTCCACAACAATATTATAATACTTCCTTGTGTTCTTGAAATGTGTACAAGGGCTGATACATACAATAAATATACATATATATGTAGGTTGAATGTCTTGTATGTCGGCAAAGTTAACAGTTGCAGAAGAAGAGACCTATTATGCTATCTTCTCATGAGACATTTGCAACTGCTGTGCTATTTTATAAATTTTGACATCTCATCTAGTGGCTTTTTATTCATATATTGTTTTATGACATTGCAGTGTTGCACTATGCTAGACTATTTTGCGCCCTAGGCAAGACCAGCTACTTGTGATCCACCCCGAAAAAAAATTCAACTGTTTAAATGCAGGGGGAACACAAACACTGTGCGTGCAGGGAGACAAACACGCTGCGCGAAGGGAGGGCAACACACACATTGTGCACGAGGGTCGCACATGGTCGTTCGGTGCCCATCTTACCCCTCCACTGGTTGGACCCAGGAGAGGTCTGTGCCTCTTTCTTTCTTTCGCCTCTTTCGCCTCTTTCTTTCCTCAGCCTCTTTCTTTCCTCTGCCCTCTGTGCCTCTCTTTCTTTCTTTCTTTCTTGCCTCTTTCTTTCTTTCTTGCCTCTTTCTTTCATCTGCCTCTTTTTTCTTTCTTTCTTTCCTTCGTGCCTTTCTTTTGTCTTTATTTCTTCTGTGCCCTTTCTTTCTTCTGCCCCTTTTTTTCTTTCATCTGCCTCTTGTGGCACATGCGTCATCTGGTGGCGCTTGTGCGTCACCATAAGACGCCCACCTTCTGCGACGCTAGCGGGGGTCCGCTATACGAGCCGCCAATGCCGACTAAACAAGCAAACAATGGGGAAGTGGTACAATAATGGAACCCTTATTGGGTCCGCCTGCCCCCCTAGGTGGCGTTGCTTCCTAGGTGGTTGCTTAGCTTGCCTAGTGGAAGCACATGCCCTGCGTCTTATGAACCAACTTTTCAATGTGTCAATGTTTTCAACTGGAACTGATTGCAAGAAATCCATAGGGCTATGAGGAATAGTTATTTCATTGTAAATTCACTTTATCAACATAATCTAGTAAAAAGTAAATCTTAATTCTTCAGTAGCCTTTAGTGGCCCACAGACCTCCGCTCTGTGCTTCCTTGTTTGCAGCTGGATGGAAGAGTTCATGTTGTGTTGTAATGCCCCACTCCGCGGCCCGCTCCCGGCCTGGACCGCCATGCTGGGGCAGACATCAAACTCACCTGGAGTTCGTGGTGGCGTGCTGCTCCGGGTCCCCGAACCGCAGGATGGTGGAGAGAGCTTGCAACACTCCCAATGCCTCCGACAGAAGCCAAATGCCTGGATCCAAAGCACGCAAGCGCAATCGCACGCCTCACTAAGAAATGAAAATCGGGCTGCTCTGCGCCCTCAGCGCCCTCTGCTGATTGTTTATGGGTACTACAACACCCCTGTTCTGGAGATCCTCGCATTCCTCCTTTTGGCCTATCAGGAGCCCAGGTATCCCGGTTCCACCCATGAGCCCCAGGTGAATGGTATCTCATGAGCCCCAGGTAAATAGGACACAATCTCTATTGTTTCCTATTTAACCCTGCCGTCTTCCTCAGCTCATTACCAGGTTGTACTGTGGCCCTTCTGTCTCAGTATTCCAGTGTTCCCCTGTGTTCCAGCCTTATCCGCTTCCTTCATCCGTTCTCCTGCCAACCAAACTGTACTGCCAACCGAACCAGACTGCCTTATCGGCTACGTTGCCTTCTCCTGCCAACCGAACCGGACCGCCTTATCGACTATGTTGTCTTCTCCTGCCATCTGACTCAGAGTGCCTCATCGACCATGCTACCTTCTCCTGCCATCCTGGTGTCCGCTTGTTATCTGGAACTTTTACGTTACTATTCCCACAACCCTCGCTGTTCATCAAGTCTCTGATACTCGAGAAGATCACCTTAGTTATTGCCTATTTCTCCGGACTTTGTGTTGCCTTCCTTTGTTTATTACACTAAACCTTGCTTATTGCTACATAGTCTCTTGGTCTCCTTCTTCGACGTCTTGCCATTGGGTTCCATAACAACACTTCTATACAGGGATCCCAAACCCTGCATCACAGAACAGTCACACCATGGAACCCACAAGCGCAAACCAAGTTCTTGCGGTGCTTACGGAACAGATGGCCGCACTGACCAAAGTGGTACAGACACTACAGACCGGTTAAGAGACCTTACTTCATAGAGAAAGGATTCGTGCCGAGAACACTGCACTGCCTCCTTCACCCTCTGGTTCTGCGGCACAATAAACAGACCTGCTCGCTCCAGAACCCAAAGCTAATATGCATGAAATATCGCACTTTTATCACCGCCTGCGAACTCATGTTCTCTCTTTGTCCACAGACATACGGATCCGATTCCGTGACGGTTCGCTCCGCCATTTCCTGACTGTTCGGAGCTCCACAAGAATGAGCCTTTCAACTCCTATGTGAAGGAAGCCCTCTACTAACTTCCTGGGGTTCCTTTGTCCGGGCCATGAACCCCATATACGACGACCCTCTGCGCTCTCCACCATTCGATACCTGAGACAAGGGCGTTGTCCAGTGGAGGACTATATCTCTGAATTCCGAGCGGTGGCAGCTGATACTGGTTTGAACGATGTGGGCCTTTAGAGACCATTTCCGCCACAGTCTCTCTGAACAACTGAAAGATGAGTTGGCCCACATAGGAGTGCCCACTACCTTGAACGCTATGAGCCTGTAATCCCTGGTCCTGGACCAACGCTTCAGGGAACGGAATCAGGAGAGAACATCCAACGCTCCTTTAACACCTCCTCGATGGCTGGAACCCTCCTCTGTGTCCTCCTCTCAACCAACAACCTCCGCTTCCTCACTCCCAGAACCCATGGAGTTTGTTCTAACAAGAGGTCCTCTGTCTCCCGTTGAACGTAACAGAAGATGCACCCAGAACCTCTGCCTCTACAGTCAACCAGATCATCTCTTACGTGGCTGCCCTATGCTACCACCGCTTCCTCCCGGCAGAGTTAAGAACCACCCATCTTCCATTTCTCTACAAACGCTCCCTTAAAACGTTCCTATTTAGGGAAGCCTACCACCCAACTCACTGACGCAACCATCAATCACTCTCACCTTACAGTCCTCTCCTCCTGTTTTCAACCCCAACCCTCCCAGATTGTGAGTTCCTACGGGAATAGGGCCCTAATCTCCTCCTGTACTGTTTGTCAAATGTTGTTCAATGTATTGTAACCCTGTCTATACTGTGCCTATTGTACAGCGCTGCAGAATATGCTGGCGCTTTATAAATAAAGAATAATAATAATAATGTGTATTCGGTTCTTCCTCCGCTCATCTGGTCATTCCTGTCACCTTGCAGTGGGGAGATAGAAGTACCAATGTTACCACCATCACAGACTCCGGAGCCAGTAACAACTTCTTTGACCTCTCCCTCGCAACCTCCTTAGCCGTTCCTCTCCAGCCAAAGAAGATTCCCACGCCTCTGCAGATGGTTGATGGAAGCACCTTACGTACCAGCCCCATTACTCATGAAACCACTCTTCTGTTACTGCTCGTCAGAACCAAGCACAAAGAGTACCTGCAATGGGACATCGTAACTTCCCCCTTGTTTCCTATTGTACTGGGGCTTCCCTGGCTTTGCGCCCATAATCCTTCTATCAACTGGTCCTCAAATTCCATCTCCTTTGCCTCCCATCATTGTCAGTTCTTCTGTATGAACGGCTCCAACTCTGAAAGGATTGCCTTTTCCACTTACCCGTCTTCTGAACTGCCAAGTAAATATTCTGACCTCCTAGACGTGTTTGAGAAAAAGGGGGCTGGCACGTTACCCCCACACAGAGCATATGACTGTCCTATCGACCTCCTTCTGGGAGCACCCATACCCCATGGGCGCATCTACAGCCTGTCTGTTCCCAAATCCCAGTCCCTAAAGGAGTACATAGACGATAATCTTCATAAAGGATTTATATGCCACTCCACATAACCTGCCGGGGCTGGCATATTCTTTGTTGGGAAAAGAGACAGCGGCCTTCGTCCCTGTGTTGATTACAGGGCACTAAACGCAATCACAATCCATAACTGCTACCCGCTACCCTTAATCCCCAAACTGCTGGACAGAGTGAAAGATGCCTACATCTTTACCAAGATCGACCTCTGAGGAGCTTATAACCTGGTTTGCATGAGACATGGAGACGAGTGGAAGACCGCCTTCCGATCCCGATATGGCCACTTTCAGTATCTCGTCATGCCGTTTGGACTGTGCAACACCCGGGCTGCCTTTCAACACTTTCCCAACGACATCTTCTGCCACGTCCTGGATACCTTCCTAGTGATTTACCTGGACGATCTATTAGTGTTTTCTCGATTCATCCAAGAACACGAACAACATGTCCGTCTCGTATTGTCTTGTCTCCGTCAACATAAGCTGTACGGAAAAATTGAGAAAAGCACCTTCGAAACACCTTCCATAGAATTCCTGGGATAAATCTTGTCACCAGGACATGTCGAGATGGACAAAACCAAGGTCAGGGCGCTCTTGGACTGGCCGACACCCAAAGACAAAAAAATGGTTCAACAATTCATGGGGTTTGCTAACTTTTATCGACTCTTCATCCGATCCTTTTCTCACCTTAGCGCACCCATCACGTCCTTGACAAAGAAAAATATACAATTCTGTTGGACCGAAAAGGCCCAGCAGGCATCTGATAAACTGAAAGCTTTACCCAGGCTCCGATCCTTAAACAACCAGACGTTCACCTTCCTTATTACTTGGAGACAGACGCCTCTATCACAAAAAATCAAGAATCTCATGCACCCAGTGACCTTTTATTCTAGACGCCTCAACTCAGCCAAAAGAAACTACAGCATAGGCGAAGAAAAACTCCTGGCAATCAAGAGTGCTCTCGAACGATGGAGACACCTCCTTGAAGGAGCAAAACACCCAGTAACTGTGTTCACAGACCACCGCAACCTGGAATATCTCAGCCAAAAGGCTACGACCTCGACAAGCCAGATTGGCGCTACTCTTCGCTCGCTTCTCGCTTCACATCACCTACCGACCTGGAGCAAGAAATGGAAAGGCAGATGCCCTTTCCCGTCGCTACGACTCAGACATCTCTACAACCACAACCCAAATCGACTCCATCCTGCCTAGTGACTTCTTCTGTGCCACACCATAAACCCTGATGGAACACATAAGAAAACAAAGCCTTCATCCACCAGTCAACATCCAAGGGCTCATTCCCATCAACGGGCTCCTATACCATAAACAACAGATATACGTTCCCCCTGAGGTCTGTCCACAAGTGTTACAACACTCATACGACATCCCTGCTGCTGGGCATGGCGGCGTCAAGAAAAACTATAGACGCAGTGCAACGACATTTTTGGCCATCCACCAATAAGGACGTCGCCGCTTTTGTACTTTCCTGCCCTGTCTGTGCATGTAACAAACAACCACACACTCGTCCTGCTGGTCTTCTTCAACCCTTGGCTCCTCCGCTGCACCCGTGGAGAGACCTCTCGATGGACTTCATCCTGGACCTTCCTCCTTCACATCAATACACGACTATCCTGGTAGCGGTGGATCGCTGTACCAAGATGGCCCACTTCATACCAGCAGTAGGCTTATCTACCGCTGCCCAAACAGCCACCTTTGTTCATCAAGGAAATATTCCGACTCCATGGTACCCCTCGTTCCATTGTTACAGACAGGGGGTCACAATTTACATCTCGCTTCTGGTCCCAAATGTGCCGTAGCCTACGAGGTCCGAGGTTCTCAATCGCATTTAAGTCAGGTGACTGCGATGGCCACTCCAAAATGTTCCAGCCTTTAATCTGCAACCATGCTCTAGTGGACTTGGAGGTATGCTTGGGATCATTGTCCTGTTGAAAGGTCCAACGTCTCCCAAGCCTCAGGTTTGTGACGGACTGCATCACATTGTCATCCAATATCTCCTGGTACTGAAGAGAATTCATGGTACCTTGCACACGCTGAAGCTTCCCTGTACCTGCAGAAGCAAAACAGCCCCAAAGCATGATTGACCCCCCGCCATGCTTCACAGAAGGCAAGGTGTTCTTTTCTTCATAGGCCTTGTTCTTCCTCCGCCAAACATAGCGTTGATCCATGGGCCCAAACAGTTCTTATTTTGTTTCATCAGTCCACAGAACACTATCCCAAAACTTCTGTGGTTTGTCCACATGACTTTTGGCATACTGCAGTCGACTCTTCTTATTCTTTGGAGACAGCAAGGGGGTGCGCCTGGGAGTTCTGGCATGGAGGCCTTCATTACGCAGTGTGCGCCGTATTGTCTGAGCTGAAACTTCAGTACCCACATCTGACAAATCTTTTCTCAGTTCCTCAGCAGTCACACGGGGACTTTTCTCCACTCTACGCTTCAGGTAGCGCACAGCAGTCGAAGTCAGCATCTTCTTTCTGCCACGACCAGGTAGCGTTTCAACAGTGCCCTTTGCCTTGAATTTGCGAATGATGCTTCCTATGGTCTCTCTTGGTATGTTTAACATCTTTGAAATCTTCTTATAGCCATTGCCCTTCCTGTGAAGAGTAATCACCTCTTCTCTTGTCTTCCTGGACCATTCTCTTGACTTCACCAGGTTTGTAACCACACCAGTAAATGTCTAGAAGGAGCTGAGTATCACAGTCATTTTAAAGCTGCCTAATTGGTGCTTATTATGCTTTATTGCTGCTCCGTGACATCCACAGGTGTTTTCAATACCTGATTGAAAACACTTGAATGAACCTCTGTTCTTCAGAGTGGTAGTCTTTAAGGGGTTGAATAATTGTGTCAATGAAGAATTCACAAAAGAAACATTTACTACTGTATTACAAAACCAATTGATGTCATTTTAGTTGCATATGGTTCTTTAAAAAGTCCTTGTAGAATTTCATTCTGAATACAATTACAAATGTACACTAAATTCCCTAAAACCCTTTACAGCATTGGGGGTTGAATAATTTTGAACACAACTGTATTTGTACTGATAAATTAGTATTGACATACTAATTAATGAACAATTGCAAATTTACAAGATATAATAACAGAATGGTATGTTTTTGCAATGTTTCAATAATGAATCTTAAAGAATGAAAGAACAAGAAGAACAAAGTTATCTTCTGCAATCCTCCCAAAAAGAAACTCGTAGGATGGATTCTGATTTTTGCCTTTGTTGTGGTAGGGTAATGCTCTTTGTGGGGATTAATCATTCTAGCTGGTATTGTAGCAGGCTTAGCCTTTCTCATAGGGTAGAAGACAGGACTAAAGCCCATACTAGGAGAAGGTTAATGAGTAGGTTGACCTCAGTGCTACCGGTGCAAGAGACACTTGGACACAGACATAACAGGACAGCAGGACACTGGCTAACGAAAAGTAGAATAGAGAAACCAAAACCATATTACAACTTTAGCTGATCAACTGAGGTACTGCAAAGGACCTGATGAAGACTCCAAATAATGATGCTATTCTGGTACATTGCCTGTCTGGCCATCACCACTGTTTAGTAATATCAAAACTCTATTTTCAAAAGACAGTTTCTTATATTTTCGTCTGTTAAGTCTTTCAAGGTTTTTCATTCTGTTTGGTTTTCTGAAATTTGGTTGTCTTTTTGCAGGCTCATCATATTTACTTTGAGCTTCATTAAAAATACTTGTTATAGCCTGAGCAAAACATTTCTTATATGAGTGTATTTTTTGAAACGATGAACCTGTAATTATCTATCGTTGCTCGTTTTTCCATGTCTCTTCAGGCTGGTGTCAGACGAGCACACTATGTGCGCCCATACTGACGTGCCTCCTGGCGTCCGTCACAACGTTGTGACAGTGTGATGGGGCCGGTCACATGCTTTAGCGCACGCACTAATTCCACGTGCTACAGCAGGCATGCTCTGTCCGTTTAGAAAGCCTCCCTTTGAAGTGCTGCGATGCGCATTCGATGGGGCTGTAAAGCACAATTCTCCATAGGAGGATCTAGCCTTGCAGCGCTGAGCGCACTAACTACGCTCAGCGAGGTGACCAGCTGGGCATCAGAGGGGAAGGAACGTCCACTCTCACGGAGGTTCCTTCCACTCATAAAAACGCTCGTCTGACACCAGCCTTAGAGGAGTAATTGTACAAGCCTACTAGTGTTTTTTGGCTATCCAGATGGGTTCAACAACTTGAATTTAAGTTGACCTGTAATGCAGATCAGTGTTTTGTATTGTGCATCTGAGCACATCGGTGCCGTTATGTCTAAACTAAATGGTGTCATGATGACTTTCTATGACTTTGCAGCTGTGACGTCTGGGATTCCATCAGGTGGCCGGCAGTGGTGTCATTGCCCTCTCATGGTTCCTACCATAGCGCGTTCTTGTTCTCCATTACACTTTTTTTGTATTGACCCTGGCTCTGTTCTGACCACTCTCTTGTCATTAACCCTTGCTATTCCTGTTTTACCATGTATTGACCTTGGCTCAGTTTACTTACCATTCTCTTGGCTGAGTTATATATTTGTTTAATCCTGTGTACTATTACTCTCTCTGGCTTCTGACTCTGACTTGTTCTTGACCCTGTCGTTTCTCTGTGTCTGTCCTGTTGCTAGATTTCCCGTCATTCAAAAGACTGGCTGTGTCAATAGTGCAGTGTCTACGTTAAGGAATCCGTGATATCCGGTACACTAGCCTTGTTTATATTTATCAGATATAGGCATAATAATATCCCGATTACATTTGCCATCAACTAAAATGTTAACTTTCATAAACTGAATAAAGGACAATACAAGGTTTTAAGAAATCCCATGAGTGCTTCATTTTAATATATAAATTTTATATAATGCCATGGTGAAACAGACCAAGCAGTATACAGCTTTATTGACAATTGGAAAGCCTATGACACAATACTGCACATATGGATACTGGAGTCACACAGTTGGTTCTATAGAAGAGCAACAAGACATTAAGAACTAAATAGACAAGTGGAAAATAGCTCTATCAGTAAACTCCAACCCTATCCCTGACTCTGTTATGCAGTGACCTCAACCCCTTAGCCAGATCTTTATGAAAAGTGGATATAGATACAGGTTCCCAAGTGGAGCTACTGTCAGCCACCTCCTCTACGTGGATGATATCAAGCCGTATGCCAAAAAATTTGTGTTACATCAACTCACTGAGCCACCTAATTAGGAGGGTAATCTGAATGACATTCAGACTGGAAAAGAGTGAGTAGATGGTAAGATGGGGCAGGTAATGAAGACTCTACAATTTGAAGTTCCAGAACGCCCAATATAAAACACAGAGAACAGCTGAAAATACCCCAAACAAATGAGAACTATGAGAAGGAGGCAAGGAGGACCGTGACATCCAGCTTCTTTCAAAGAGGCAGACAGATCCTGAATTTACAGCCCAATGGCAAGAACAAGATCTATGCCATCCACACATGCCCTGCCAGTCAACAGACACCCTGCTCAGACAATAATCTGACCAAAACAGGAATCGGATGCTATGTATTTTTAACTCCCCAGAAACTCACCACAGTTATATACCCATTTGGCTGGTAAGCCATCATTGTCCTCTCTTAATTTATGTGGAGGCGTGGGAAAGGGACTTGGGATCCTCAGTGGACAAATGTGGCTGGCTTGACATCTGGGAAGCTACACAAAAAAGTATTTGTTCTACACTTCAAGAACAGTCCATGAAGACCATGATGCGTTGGTATACAACCCCGGTTATCCTACATAAACGTTAATCCAGCTATACCGGACGAGTGTTGGAGGGGATGTGGTAGCAAGGGGACTCAGGCCCATATGTGGTGGGAATGCCCTAAAATTTCGGTTTACTGGGACTCGGTGCAGGTTCTGATTGAATCAGTATTTGGCCCTGGAGTCCCTAGAGATCCTTGGACCTACCGGTGCCGGGCCACTCCTTGTACCATAATCGTTTGCTCTCTAAAATCCTCTTGGCAGCTAGGAAGGCTGTAGCTGAGGTGTGGCGCTCAGCCTCTTTGCCTCCCCAGAGGCGTATGCTTCAAATACTAGACTATATTAAACTAATGGATGAACTCTCGGCGGTGATACATTTTTACGATGCCTGCTTTCCATAAGGTGTGGGATATTTGGGATTAGATACTTACATACTCTCGGTGCTTTTCAACTATTGGTAATATTGTATAATGATGCCTCCATTTGTTTTTTGTTTTGTCTGGTTGTGTTTTGTATGTGCAATGTTACGTTAGAGGTCTTTTGTATGTGTTTATTGCTTTTATTTTAGATCATGGGTATATATACTTATATATACAAGTATTTTGTTTATTTGTGATAAAAATGGAGACTAGTGTGGTTTGACCGGTTTGAATTTGTTGTCTTGTTGATTAATATGTGATATATCCCCCTGTCTACTTTAAAAATAAATAAATTTTTTAAAAAAAGAAAGAAACTCACCACTATGCGAGCAGGATTCCGACCAACGTCTAGTGCCCAAAGATTGTACACCAGTCAAAAGGTAACAGGTTGGGGCCTAATTATTGTCAAAGCCATAGGGCAGTATTACAATGTTGGTGCTAACTTAACCAGAGCTGTTGTAAACTTACCAGAGCCCTTATAGCCTATGGAGGTTTTCAGTTAAAAACTGCTCTGGTTAAGTTAGCACCAACTTTGTAATATAGCCCATAGTCTTTGATGAAATGCAGAGCATCCTGGAGTATGTCATAAAAATGGCATCCAAGGATGAATTGCTAAAAGAATGTAGCAGACAACTCAGCGTCAGAGAGATTTGTCCAGAAAAAGTGGCGGTCTACTGGCAAGACAAACCCCTCTACGGAATGTACTACCAGCAGATATTAGATATCGCCAACATAACAAAGTCTTACCAGTGGTTGGAAAAGACAGGAAAAAAAGTCAGCACTGAGGCTCTAATCCTAGCAGCACAGGAGCAGACACTCAGCACCTGATCAATCGAAACAGGAGTCCAACACACCAGGTAGAATGCAAATTAAAGACTTTGTACAGAGGTCCAGGAGGCAACTTAGCAAGTAGTAGCAGCTAGAATGTATAGCATACTCTGAGCAGCCCAATAAAATCACTGAAAATAACAGGACTAAGATTCTATGGAGCTTCTAAATCCATAGGGACAGACAAGTACTGTTCAAGCAAATACATCATTGTGATAGACCAGGAACAGAAGACTGCTTGTGTATGCCCATCTGACTACCTCAACACCCACTCTCTCCTTGACCCTCTGCAATATGGCTTTCGTTCACTGCACTCAATGCAAACGGCTCTTGCGAAACTGACCAATGACCTTGCAAATGCTAAGTCTAATGGGTGCTACTATCTGCTGATCCTTCTTGACCTCACTGCTGCCTTTGATACAGTTGACCACTTAATCCTCCTGCAAACTCTTAGTGATATAGGACTTCAAAGTACTGTTCTTTCATGGTTCGCTTCCTACCTGTCCCATCGATCGTTTAGTGTCTCATTTTCTGGAAGTACCTCCTCCCGGCAGCCTGTCTCTGTTGGGGTGCCCCAAGGGTCGGTACTGGGCCCTCTACTTTTTTCAATCTACACTACCTCTCTAGGCAAACTGATCAGCTCCTTTGGATTCCAGTACCATCTATACGCTGATGACACTCAAATATACCTCTCCCACGATCTCTCGATCTCTCTCCGGCTCTCCTGGATCGAGTCACTGACTGTCTCTCTGCCATCCTGAAATGGATGTCTTCCCGCTTCCTTAAACTCAATCTTGCCAAAACTGAAATTCTCATCATTCCTCCCTCCAAAAAGAATCCAATACAAACTATCGCTCTGCAAGTAAATGGAACGCTCATTAGCCCAACACCCCAGGCTCGCTGCCTTCATGTCACTTTTGATTCCGACCTAACGTTCTCTTCCCACATCCAGACAGTGACCAAATCCTGTTACTTTCAACTCAAAAACATTGCCCGTGTCCGCCCCTTTCTGACACAAGATACCGCAAAGGTGCTGGTTCATGCGCTTGTCATTTCAGGACTTGACTACTGCAACACACTCCTCACTGGCCTCCCCAACTTCCATATTTCCCCTTTGCAATCTGTAATGAATGCAGGTGCCAGACTTATTTTTCTCACCAGACACACCTCGAGTACCTCCCCACTCTGCCAGTCCCTCCATTGGCTTCCTGAACGGTCAAGGATACAGTTTAAAATACTGCTGCTCACATTCAAGTCACTCAATAACTCCACTCCTCCCTACATTTCTTCATTACTCCGCAAGCACGTCCTATCCAGACAACTCCAGTCGGCAGGCGATCTCCTCCTGTTATCTGTATACACGCGCACAGCCAACTCTCGCCTCAAAGACTTTTCACGGGCAGCACCAGTCCTGTGGAATGACTTGCCTCGCTCTATCAAACTCTCCCCTAATCTTCAGGCCTTCAAGAAATCCCTCAATACCCATCTCTTCAGATTAGCATACCACATCACTGACGCAACTCATCCTCCTGCACAAAATCGACTCACACATGATCTAAGTTGCTTCTATGGCCCCACCATTCCCATACCACTGGCACTAATAATGATCCTTCTATCTAGTAAAGTTCCTCTTGTTTTCATCAACCCCAATCCCTCTACATTGTAAGCTCCTATGAGCAGGGCCCTCTACACCTGTTGTTTCTATAATATGTCCGCTTATCTCGTTCCCTTTGGTTATTGTAAAGCGCTGCAGAAACTGTTGGCGCTATATAAATGATAACAATAATAATAACTGAAGTAGTAGTGGTGGTGTGTGGAGATGCCCAGTGACCATATCACCAAGAAGAAAGACTATGGGAAAGAACTACCAGGGGCTGAAAGAAGATCTAGAGAGAATGTGGTAAGTGAAGGCAAATTACGTTCCATTGGTGATATGAGCACTCGGAGCTGTGACACCCAAGTTGGAAGAGTCGCTATAGCAGATTTCAGGTTGGAACACAGAAACTTCTGTCCAGACGAATGCTGTGCAGAACCCTAAGATTTCCAGGCCTCTGGTAATGGACCTACAAATAAGGAAAAAATACCACCCAACGACACGAGAAAAACAATTTTTTTAGAATTTCTATATATTCAGCTTTACTAAAGCATTGAACTAATTTACTTCAAAATCAACATCTGATTAAGAAGTAATATATTCATCTTAAACTACTACATTTAAATTAGTTTCAGTATTTTGACAAAGGGAATCTGTTTACTTTATACACTTTTCCCCCCATTTCTAAAGATTTCTTCTAAGATCTCATGGAATTTACAGGATTCTAGGCCTGCTATTGAAAGACCGAAGGCATGCTAAATTAAGTTGATTTGCCTGTGAAAGGAAGGGTTCCATTATTCATGTCAGGGACCTGTCACATCAAACTGAACGAATAAAGAGACCCCATTTTTTAGAACTAAGAAGAACCAGCCATTCACGGACTGAATTTCAATTGGAAGAAAGTCAGACTGGAAGATGCAGGATTTTTTTTTCTCCAAGAAGGTTAATGTTTAAAATCAGGAATGGTTGATTGATTACATGTTGGCACAAACCCCTTGTAAATGAATCCAAAATGGAACTTTAATAACTCCATAAATGATATAGGTGTGTATATTATAAGACTTTTAAAGATTTATTTTAACTGCTCATAGGAAAAGTAGAAATATTATGACAGGTTTCTGTTGAAACAGAAAATGAGCAAAGGGTTACTGAGCAAGATTTAATACTCCACGTTTTAAATCCTCCAGTGTTACTGAAGTCCCATTGCTGCAAAGTATACAAATTTTTTAAAAGACTGATTTCCATTAAATTAATATCAGAATTGGCTTTTTTGCAGTTTAGTTTAGTTTACTTATGCATATATTTATATGTAACAAGTATAACAAAACTCCTGAGTCAGCATTCACTCATCAAGGTATTTCTGATACAAACTGATCAGTGCTCACGACAAGGTGCCAAAGTCCAAAATATATATATATATAGCAAAAAAGCAAGGACGCACTCACTAGCTAGATAAATAAAAATACAACGTTATCATATTTAAAAAATGGCATTTTGGCTCAATGCTGACCTTAAAAAAGGAGCAGAAATATTGTTTGTATAATATACTAGAAGTTGTGTTTTTGTTTATTTTTCCAGTGAATGCATACCTGCTTTTTGTAAATGTTTTATATATATATTTTTTTTTGAGAAAGGATTTTACCAGGAAGGATACATTAAGATTTCTCTTGTTTTCAAGTATGTCCTGGGTGGCGAGTATGTACCGTTAGGTGTCTTGCCAAAGACACTTACTGGAGAGGTTGCTCGCTGGGATCGAACCCATGACTCCACAGGCTCTCTCCATGCAGAGCATATCTTTTCATGTGACAACGTTGAAGAAATGACACTTTGCTACCATGTAAAGTAGTGAGTGTACAGCTTGTATAACAGTGTAAAGTTGCTGTCCCCTTAAAATAACTCCACACACAGCCATTAATGTCCCCTCCCTTCGGAGACTGGGATGCAGGGCATTATTCCAACATTATAACGACCCCAAAGACACCTCCAAGATGACCACTGCCTTGCTAAAGAAGCTGATGGTAAAGGTGATACACTGGCCAAGCTTGTCTCCAGACCTAAACCCTATTGAGCAGCTGTGGAGCATCCTCAAACGGAAGGTGGAGGGGCGCAAGATCTCTAACATCCACCAGTTCCGTGATGTCGTCATGGAGTGGAAGAGGACTCCAGTGTCAACCTGTGAAGCTCTGGTGAACTCCATGCCCAGGAGGGTTAAGGCAGTGCTGGAAAATAATGGTGGCCACACAAAATATTGACACTTTGGGCCCAACTTGGACATTTTCACTTAGGGCAGCGGTTGGCAGCAGTTTAGACTTTAATGGCTGTGTGTGGAGTTATTTTGAGGGGACAGTAAATTTAAACTGTTATACAAGCTGTACACTCACTACTTTTACATTGTAGCAAAGTGTCATTTCTTCAGTGTTGTCACATGAAAAGATATATAATATTTACAAAAATGTGAGGGGTGTACTCACTTCTGTGAGATATTGTATAAATATAATACTTTCAAAAAAAAATATATATATATGTTAGTATTTTTAGTATCCATTAGTGGAATATACTGAAAATATGAAATGGACAGACATACCATGTTGACACAGCTTGCCGGATAAACAAACTTAAAACAAATCTCCATCTGGCAAAGAACAAGAAGCGACTAGTATCAGTGGGGATCACTCAGGTATGTGTGTAGGTGTAGGCAGCAGCCCATTTCTGTTTGTCTTGTTTTGAGACAGTTTTAGTATTCATTTGAAGTCTCTTGTACGTGGAGCAAGAAGAAAAATTTGTTTTACAATGGCTGCTAGCACTTAACCCACTAAATGCCAATACATTGATTAAAATCACTGTGATTCTAGTGGCAGAAAACCAGCCGGATTTAAAGTAGAAAAAAGTTAATCTTGAGCTGTTTGTGGTTTTAGAAGATACAGGGAACCATACCTGCTCACCAGGTTGGACATGAGTAGTTTATGTGGAGTTATGTCATTGGGAAATAATTTAAATAAGGAAACAAGCTTTGGTCTTCTCTTTTTCAGGCTTCTTTTTGGAGGTTTTTTTTAAAAAAATGACGCAATTATTAGCAGTACATTTAAGAATGCAGACCTGATATATTTACTGCCTTTATCAGTCACTCACTAGAACTGATATCAGCTCACCTGACAGGGAGTTATGTGTGTGTTTTTTTTGCCCCCCCTTATATTTTTAAAACATTAATGAGCTTGCAATTTTCCCCTTATCGTCCCTGTTTCAAAAACAGATTACGGGGCAGGCGGCGAATCCATAACGGCCTCTAACCCTCCAGGATACTTGGGCAGTGCTAACACGCCGCCGCAAATTTCCCCTACTTTGGCATCGAGTGACGTGGATATGTATGTGTATGCGTGCATGTGATGTGTATATGCAGGTTGTGTGATTACGACTGTGGAACAAGTGTGGTAACTGCTGTCCTGCAATAAAATCACTTCTGCAAGTGTAAATCACTGAATATCATCTTCGGAAAAACATCAATTCCTGTTTATTCTTTTCTCCAATAAGATTTTTTTTTTAAAATAATTGAGCGGAGGCAACATCTGCCTATTTTTATCAGACTGTTCCTTTAAGGGAAATAGTAATTCTCCATTTAAACCTTGTTTACATTGAACATATCTTGACATGTCATCCCGTCAGTGCTTTTTTACTAGGAAAAAGGGTGGGGATAATCAGCATCATAAAGTGCCAGTCAGCAAACAGCCTATGAAAAGATGGCATATGCGTTCATGCAGCCAGTGAATAGAGACAGGCACAGCAATAAAACTCACAGTAAAGTGTGGTGTGGATGAGCATATCACAGAGCTCCACAGCAATAAAACTCACACTCATATACATCACACATTACTGTAAGACTGATTGCTGTGGATCTCTGTGATACACTCATACACACCGCACATTACTGTATCACAGAGATCCACAGCAATCAGTCTTACAGTAATGTGTGATGTATATGAGTGTGAGTTTTATTGCTGTGCAGCTCTGATACAGTAATGTGCAGTGTATATGAGCGCATCACAGAGCTGCACAGCAATAGGTGATAGATGCCGGTACTGAGCAGAAAAAAAGCCTTGCATCCTACACATGCCACATAGAAATATCAATGAAAGTCTACGTGGTCCTTGTAGGGGATGACTTGTGATATAACATGTTTCATGCATGCAGAGGCAAATTGTGGGCTTTTAGAGGACACGGAAAGGTATGACAGGCAGAGCCCACCATCATTTCATTGCAAGTGATAAATGAGTCAGGCAGTCAGTCACACGGCTTAACAGCAGAATTAGCACACGTCTGCAGCTGCCGTGTCCCCATTCCCTAAAATGTACTGTGATAGCAGATTCTCTTACGCTGAAATGCTCATCGGCAGTAAATCTCATTTTTAATGAGTCGGACAAAGTTTTTGGAGGTGAAATGCATTCGAACCAAAAATAAACACAGATAAAGAAGTTATTTACGAAGTTATGAGGTGGTGAAGGATTGCGGATTTTTGAGCAATATAGTTGAGCTGAAGGGAAACCGCAGCTGGAAGCACTTTGCTCTTAACTTTAAACTATTTATCATAAATAGAATAAAATAAACAAAGAATAAGAATTTATACGCTTACTGTAGGTTGTGGACACACGAGCAGTTTTCAGAGCGGAAGAAACGTCCGTGAGAGTGGATGTTCCTTCCACGCTGACTCTCATGTGGCCGCCACGCTGACCAGTTAGTGCACTTAGAGCTGCAAAGCTTGATCCTCCTATGGAGGATAGCATTTTGTAGCCCCGTCAGTGTCTGTCATAGATTTTTGGAGGGGAGGCTGAAATCACATCCGGTGGTAGCGCGCGCAATTCGTGCACATGCTACACCGCGTGGCCCTCCCCGTCCTGCCCTCACAAAGCTGCGACAGATGCAGGGAAGTATTGTCACACGGACGCACTCAACGCGCTCGTGTGACCGCAGCCTTATAGCTAGAGCGTGTAAAACTAATTGTGTGATGTCATATATTCTAAGTATTTAATGGGAATATTACGTATTTATATATGGAATAGGAATATTAAATTTTTAATCTTATTCTTCTCTTCCAATATCTACAAATGAGACTTGTCCTTGTAAGAATTTTGTTCACTGACCGGTTGGTTGGCTCTCTACGTAATGTGCAAAAAACACAAAGGACTATATTCCAAGGGCCCAATTCTAACCAAGTCAGTAATAGTAAGTCACTAAGGAGAAAAATCAATGAGTCAATAACCCTTAGCAAATCCCTGTTGCAGGCTCTGTTACAGCTGATCCACTGTATCAACGGCTTCAGCTGTGATAATAGGGAGTCGCTAACTGAACTTGGAATCCATAGAACTCTGCGACTCTGCCGCGAGCTCTGCACTACCAAGCGTACACACAGAGTGATGCAGGAATGAAATAAAAACACAGGGACCTATTTGTTCCCAATCTTCTGCTGCTCGTGGACAGAAGAAGCCTTGGAATGTGCCATACTCTGCACAACAGAATAAAAGGCATGTAAATTAATCTATAGCGTGTTTAAATTGAAGTGTTAAGTAATTTCACAAACACAAAATCACTTAAAAATCAGGGTTTAAGAGCTGATACTCATTTCTGAACACCCACTCGAGCCTTGAAGAACAATTGGAACAGCTCTCTTCTTCATCAGTTAGCTGCAAATTAACAGCTCCCGCACAAAGTACTGTCAGATCCAGAAATATTGGGACATCAACACAATTCTAACATCTTTGGCTCTATACACCACCACAATGGAGTTGGAATGAAACAAATACAATGTGCTTTAACTGCAGACTGTCAGCTTTAATTTGAGGGGATGTACATCCAACTCAGGTGAACGGTGTAGGACTTACAGCAGTTTGCAGATGTGCCTTCCCACTTGTTAAGGGACCAAAGGTAATGGGACAGAATAATAATCATAAATCAAACTTTCCCTTCTTAATACTTGGATGCAAATCATTTGCAGTCAATCACAGCCTGAAGTCTGGAACGCATAGACATCACCAGACGCTGGGTTTCATCCTTGGGGATGCTCTGCCTGGCCTCTACTGCAACTGTCTTCAGTTCCTGCTTGTTCTTGGGGCATTTTCCCTTCAGTTTTGTCTTCAGCAAGTGAAACGCATGCTCAATGGGATTCAGGTCAGGTGATTGACTTGGCCATTGCATAACATTCAACTTCTGTCCCTTCAAAAACTCTTTGGTTGCTTTTGCAGTATGCTTTGGGTCATTGTCCATCTGCACTGTGAAGTGCCGTCCAATGAGTTCTGCCGCATTTGGCTGAATGTGAGCAGATAATATTGCCCGAAACACTTCAGAATTCATCCTGCTGCTTTTGTCAGCAGTCACATCATCAATAAATACAAGAGATCCAGTTCTATTGGCAGCCATACATGCCCACGCCATGACACTACCACCACCATGCTTCACTGATGAGGTGGTATGCTTGGGATCATGAGCAGTTCCTTTCCTTCTCCATACTCTTCTCTTCCCATCACTCTGGTACAAGTTGATCTTGGTCTCATCTGTCCATAGGATCTTGTTCCAGAACTGTGAAGGCTTTGTTAGGTGTTGTTTGGTAAACTCTAATATGGCCTTCCTGTTTTTGAGGCTCACCAATGGTTTACATCTTGTGGTGAACCCTCTGTATTCACTCTGGTGAAGTCTTCTCTTGATTGTTGACTTTGACACCCATACACCTACCTCCTGGAGAGTGTTCTTGATCTGACCAACTGTTGTGAAGGGTGTTTTCTTCACCAGGGAAAGAATTCTTCGGTCATCCACCACAGTTGTTTTCCGTGGTCTCCTGGGTCTTTTGATGTTGCTGAGCTCACCGGTGCATTCCTTCTTTTTGAGAATGTTCCAAACAGTTGTTTTGGCCACACCTAATGTTCTTGCTATCTCTCTGATGGGTTTGTTTTGTTTCTTCAGCCTAATGATGGCTTGCTTCACTGATAGTGACAGCTCTTTGGATCTCATCTTGAGAGTTGACAGCAACAGATTCCAAATGCAAATAGCACACTTGAAATGAACTCTGGGCCTTTTATCTGCACATTGTAATTGGGGTAATGAGGGCATATCACACACCTGGCCATGGAACAGCTGAGAAGCCAATTGTCCCATTACTTTTGGTCCCTTAACAAGTGGGAGGCACATCTGCAAACTGCTGTAAGTCCTACACCGTTCACCTGAGTTGGATGTACATATCCTCGAATTAAAGCTGACAGTCTGCAGTTAAAGCACATTGTGTTTGTTTCCTTCCAACTCCACTGTGGTGGTGGTGTATAGAGCCAAAGATGTTAGAATTTTGTCAATGTACCAATATTTCTGGACCTGACTGTATATGAGCTGTTAACATACAGTAACCTACCGCAATGTCCAAGCTGCAGGTTTCCCCGTAGCATCCCAATATAAGCACGATATTCTGGGGCAGGTTCGGTCTCAGCACCTCGCCCCGGAACGCAGCGCTTATTTCAGTGATACTCGCAGTAGCGCTTCTGCACCGTCGTATCACCATCTGGAGTCCATAGGACTCCATGGAGGGTTGCGCTCTCGCGAGATCATTCAGCACCGCGGCCTTATTGCGGAGGGAGACTGGAAACTATTTGTGCCCAGTCTCACTCTGCTCACAGCGATAAGAAGTGGTGCATCAGGCCGCCATTCTCACCGAAGGATGAAAGGTGAGTATCGGATTTATTGGGTGGTTTTAGGGGGTGCTAAATGATTTTACAAATGCAGAATCACTTAGCGCTAGCTTTTAGGTGTAGCTAAAATGTTGTCTTGCATATCCCGACTGTAATTAGCACACATTAACCACACTTATCCTGGTGGTAACGCTTACACATTGGAACAGGGAATAGTGCCCTTAGAGTTTATTACAGACACATGTTGTAATACTACCGGACAACTGTGTCAATGTAGACCTACAGGTCTATTCACTAAAAGGTGAAACTTAGGAGAATTTGCAGGAGAAGAGAACAATCTACACCAAATAGCCGATTTAGAAAGTGAGATAAACGGGAGAATTTTTCTGGTTTGGCTATTTTGACCTGGATTTTTCACTTCTCCAGTCATTCTCGTGAGTTTCACCTTTTACTGAATAAACCTGTAAAATGTAACAATTTCCTAGTTTTAGTGAAGTCTTGTCAAATCACTTTTTTCCATTTATTGAAATAAATGAATTGACTGAACTCGCCAATACAAATATCGGATCGTTTACAGAAAAGCTTTGGGAGAGTTTATGAGCAATTAGAATTCTAGACATTTATAAACTAATGTCATTAATAATTTAAGCCTGCAGTTCGCAAATCTGTGCGTTCATTTAAGCATTTATCTGCTGATGGTTTCTCCTGAGAGTCAGGGTGTTCTTCCGCTTGGTGGTTGCGATGAATGGCATCATTTCAACCCATCCATCAGATCTGAAAATGATCTTCTAATTGATGAGGGTGTTTAATGTTAATTGAACATTCCCATTGTTAGCCGTCATTGTACTAACTGCAGAAATACTGTGCCCAGCAACATACACAAAGACATAAGACTGAGCTGACATTCCTTCAGAATCAGCGCATTTCACAGCTAGTGGTATCATTTAAAGACGTCCATCGCTGTCTCGGGCTGCTCAGAATGCTTACGTGGAATTCATTAGAAAGTGTGAAATGCTTCAAAAACGTCTCACAAAGTTTTTAATATTTGTTTTTGTAAAAGTTGCATATTTTTAAAATAAATCACAAAAATTGTACTACAGGATCAGTGGTCCAAAGTGATCTGGTTAGCTTAAGTGTTTTTGTAAAGTGGAAACTGGAACATAGTAGCTTTTTCACTAAATAATGAACTGGGATGAGTCAGCAGCAAAATTACAACCAACGTAGCCGTGATGGAAAAATTGAATTACTACTTCAGTGATAATTAAACAGTTCGCTGCGGATACTGTACTGATCGGGTCCTCCGGTTTCATGCTTGTATGCGGAAGACTTGCACAGCACGATGTCTCCATCCTGCAGATCAGCACTGTTATTTGGACGGGTCAGGGTCTCAACTTTCCAATGATACCGCATATGACCATGTAATGTGTAAAAATAAATAAGTGAAAACTGAAATAAATGCAAAATTTACTTTTTGTTTTGTCTTCCTTTCTAAGGCAGTGCCATTGGCCACTTTTCACATGTAAACAAACAATGCCACAGCCATTACTCCTCTTCTCATTTCCCACAATTTTATACATACAGGGTTATTCAAAGAGCTCCGAATTGCTGGCGAAAGATAACCGAACAGTGAAATTCAGCGTTCGGTTACCTTTCCTGGCCATTCGGCTATCCAGAGAGCAGGCAGTTCGCCAAATGTTGGCGAATTGCCTGCACATACGGTGCCTGTTCGGTGCCTGTTCGAGGGCAGTGAATTCCCCAAAGCTTTGTCTATTCAGAGAACAAAAACCAGCAGTGAAAGGTTGCCGAAATGCCCTGCCATTCGGTTGCTTCATTCGACAGATTTATTCAGGCAAATCCCATAGGCTTCAATGTTAAAAATATTCTTGTTTTAATTCAATATCTAATAAACAGTTTATTATAATAATCTGCAGTAAAAAGTCTCTCTATTTATAGATTTTTTTTAGGATCTTTTAAGCATTTTTTGGGATTTTTTTAAACTTTTTTTTTCTTTCTGTAACAGCCCTTTTTATTATCATTCATTGGATCTCATATGTAAATTTCAGACATTTTCGCTCAGTAGTTTGTTTGCAAACAGCGTTTCACTTTTCAAACATTCAAGCGGACTGTTTTTTTTTTCACTCGTCTGCGGGGTCGGGTTTTTACGGCGGCTGCTCTGCGCTGTGATCAGCTCTTTATCGGGTTTCTCCGGCGTGTTCGGTGGGGTTAATCCAGATGTTTTTGCGGGTTTCGGTGTGCATTCGCCTGGGTTTTGCGGTGAGTGTTCGGCAGGTTTGCGGCGGCTTTTCCCTGCACTACGACGGCCCTGTGGTGCTTGCTGAATACACTGCAGGGTCGCCGACATGGGATCGCCGAATCGCCCCGAATTGAAGAGGACGAAAAGTCACCGAACGTGCGGTGACTTTTCGATTCTCTTTGAATAACCCCGATAGTCATATTATTCATAAAATGCAATGCACCAAAATCTAATCAGAAAAAAATATTTTTGGCAGTTTATGTTAAAATTGCCTATTTTCTTAAAATAACACTGTGACAGGTTCACTATTTCTGATTTTGATTCAGCACGAGTAATCCATAGAATATATAACCACAAAAGTTTGGATGAAGAAGTGTTGAAATAAATTTACACACTAAAAGTGAACTCCGAATGGTGATTTACAATGGTGATTTTTGTTATTGCATTCTGCCGTGACATGATGTATACAAAAAGTAATAATGTATTTTGAATCTGCTGAAATAAAGGATATATAATTTGCCTGTAATAAAACAAGACTTCAAATCACATTTAAACACGATGAGCACAAAGTGGCGAAAACGAGCTCAGCACCCAGGGATGAAGTGGCTCAGCAGTGAAGGTGTTAACGATACTTCTTCTTTAACAGCCTGCAGAATTCCCCCTCTATTTCTTGTTTCTCCAATGATAAAAATTGATCTCAAGACACCACAGAAATAATGTGTCACACAGTACTGCATGGTAGAATCAGGAGTCATCACATGCTTAGGACAGGAGGGGGAGGTTCACTAACTCTTTTAATATGCTGAATTGATTTAGATAAAATTCATATAATGATAGAATGTTCCTGTAAACATTTACATGATACAGTAGACACTTTGAACTATTCTTCATATGGAGATATGCTCTTGATTTGATCACTTTCAGTTAGAATTTTTGCTGAAGCATCGCAGGAGTTATTCAGATTTGTCTATTCCAGTAGTCATAAACCAGTCAAAGTGTCAAACTCTCTAAAACCCCCTTCACATCTAGGACTTATGGTTCTGAAAAAACAAGGTCTCCTTCATCTCCTGTATAGGGAATCCCCCGCCAGAAAGGAGGAAGTCCCATTTCTGATTATGTCAGTGGGTGGAGGAAAGTCCTACAGCTTGGACCGACCCCACAGATGTCATCACACTGTGACAGAATCCCTCGATCGGCATCAGGATTTTGACAAAACACTAAGTGCGTCCTCAGCGTCCTAGCAGGATAGCAGTGGATGCACGCTGCTCATTATCTGAAGTGAAATGAAATGTTATATAACAAATTTATTTCGTTTTACACTGTGTCATCATCATAAAAAAAATTGAATAATTGATATCAACCTATCGAATTTGAAATGAACTTCAAATTGATATCAACTATCGAATTGATCTTAACTTACAAGTAATAGTCAGCAAAGGACTTTATGAAACAAATTAATTTTGTTTCACTGTTTAATTTGACTCAAATACTAAATCTGTGACACAGCTTAAAATTTAACCCTAGCTTTTCTTTTAACAGCTAAATTTGATTAATTGGGGTTTTATTTAGTGATCCAAAATTCGAATTGATATCAACTATCGAATTGATATATGAAATTCGAATCGACTCGAAATTTCAAATCGATTCAAAAATTTTAATCGATACGATACGAAACAAAATTAGTTACGAAATTATTTCAAAATGTAACCAAACAAAACGAAACATTTTTCAGCCATGCACATCCCTACATTGCACACACATTGAACATGGCATTGGGTGCCACGGGACTGAAGTCCTGCGGCAGCCAATAACGTGATCAGCGTGCATGCATGTAAGGTGGGCCAATTGCTTCTATGGGCAATGATAGGGACGTGCTATACGGGCCCGTGGTGTTTAGGCCCACCTGCCGCAGGGACGGCATAGGGTTAAAATAATTGTAAACAAATGCAACAATACAGACATGACAAATATAAAATAAAATACTTTGGTCTGTTTGAGTATGCTTGATCTCTGTTGGAGGGGATATGGTCATAAAGGATCCTTCTATCATATGTGATCTGTGATTTCCCTGCTTCACAGATCTCAGGAGGGTCTGACTAGGGCGGAAAACAAGCTACTCCATAGAATTGTGCTAGCGGCCTATCGGTCGATTGTACTAAAGTGAAACACTGTACCTCCCATCCATGCCCCATGTGTTGGTGTGCATTAGCAAAGTTATGACTATGGTCACATTGTGCGCTATGGTCCGTGACAATCTACTCGTTTTATCGGCAATGGGATAGTTGGTTGAATTATGTTCTGTCATAATGTCTACACCTCTGATCCAGGTTTATATGAAGGGTGCTGTACTTTAGAGGCAAACCACTTGTTACTGTATTTCATGCGCTTATAAGGTGAATTTCAACATTAAATTAAAAAAGAGAAATACCCTCCCAAAGACTGCATTGTAGGTAACCTAAAATATTAACTGATGCCTTTCTTGTTTTCTATATTTCATTTTGTGCTTCAATAACTTGCAGGGTTATACGGAGACAGGTGAAACTCCTGGAGAACTTTTGGAGAAGTGAAAATTCTAGATCAAAATAGCCAAACCAGAAAAATTCTCACATTTATCTCACTTTCCAAATCGGGTATTTTAACCTAGAATTTTCGCTTTTCCAAAAGTTCTCCAGAGTTCCACCTTTCTCTGAATAACCCTGTTGGTATTAAGTGGCCTGATATAATAGCTGCTATTCTGACTTCACACAAGAAATGCTTTGCCAGTAGTTGATGTAAATAACCTGCAGGGGGAGCTGTGTTCACCAAGCAGCAGCTGAATCTGATATGTTATGTAATGCAGAATCACCTTGAATCAAATGTTCAGTGTGTGAGATCCAGAGCATCTGCAACTCACAGATATATGGACAAGGCATCTCTTTGGGTTAATTATGTTCAGACTTTTATATAATCATCATACAGTCCTCAATTCATTTCATAATGTGTTACTTCAAGGTTTTTTTTCCAACAAAGTCTAAACGTCTGCTTACCATCCCTAAATGATTTTTTTAATATATGTTTATTTTATATTTATTAGGCAGAGCACTCGCTTGACCCTGTTTATAACCAAATACATTTGCATTTCAAAGACCGGTCTGTGCGGCAGCTTTACTGCTTTTTCGCTAATGACATGCATATCAAAAGTTTTATTGCAGCGTTTTATTGAAGGAGATTGAGTTATATATGTGCTGCGTGGAAGGCCTCAGCGGGATATGAGGTCACCCCTTCGCCATTTGCATTATACGTAAAAGTTACTTTTTCTGCATTGTTTTTGCATTGATCTTCCTTTTTCTAGTACAACTTTTTATGCATATTATAGAAAGGAAATATTCATCAAAATGTTAAATGTTCATGTGTGGCATCCTAATATCATATGGAAAGTTCTATGGGGATATACAGACTTTATTATTATTATTATTATATACATATAAAAGTACTAAAAAGCAGCAGACGTCTTAAGCAATCCATTTTATTCACCACGTTTTGTTTCCCCAATACTTTGGTTCTATCGAGTGAGTTAGAATGTATACACAGATAAATTACGTTGCTTTTACATCACACCACACAGTCATAAGTTCTATTTATTTATCAATAAATTAATAGCTACCTTTAAGACTTCATACATTAAAATTTGTAAATGTGTACAGGTTCTAGGTTTCAAATATTTTACTGATGGATTCGCACAAAAAAAAACAATAATTATTTCAATTTACAATATTAGACAAGTTATCCTGAAACGTTCTAAGCGTTCCATCATGAATTTTGCATTTGCGTAAAGTGTTGAAATAAAATTAGAGACATTTACAGATAGATACGCAAATAACTCAAACTAGCTCTACGTCTTTCGCAAGCAAGAAAAGGAACAAAAATAAATAAAGAGTGAATGTCTGGATCTCTTTAATATGAATGAGCAGCCCTAGTGATTACTTGCACACAATGCATTAATTATTTGTTTATATAGAAATAGAATGATGTCCGGCAGCCAGCTTAGAAAGATACCGGTTTGTGAATTCACAAGTGGAACTTAGTTTTTCTTTTTAATTACTGGTTCATTAAATTAATAAATAAACTGTGTGCGTAAAAAATTTTAGGGGATAACTTTATTTTTATAATATATATATATATATACATACGCTATATTGCCAAAAGTATTCACTCACCTGCCTTGACTCGCATACGAACTTGTGAGTGAATACTTTTGGCAATATAGTGTATATATATATATATATATATATATATATATATTATATACAATAAAACTTTATTACTTTTGTTAAGTCCTGTGTGGCAGGTCAACGTATTATTTTGTATTATACTTGACCAAGTCCCAGCACCAGGCGGTGATTATTTGATTCAGATGGAGAATGGAAATCGTGGATTATTTTTTATATATATATATATATATATATATCAGGCACACTCAGGAGACTTTGTTAGGGAATAGCAGTGTAAATGTAATCCATTGGTTGACGTTTCATCAGTCCTTTTATCAAGATTATATATATATATATATATACATATATATATAGAAAAGCATATACCCAGGACATACTTGAAAATGAGAGAAATCTCAATGTATCCATTCTGGTAAAATGCTTTATAAATAAATAAATATACAGCCCTTATTTTATGGTTTTATGAGGTGTATGTTTCATTTATTTTTTACAAACTCCTCTCAAATCTCAATTTAAAAAATCATCTCCAAATGTAAATTTTTCGGTTTTTATCATGATCTAAATAAAAAAGTAGCCAAAAATTGTAGATGAAAAAGAAAAATGACAATAGCAGGAGCAGGTAACCGTGCAGGCACATCCTTCTGCGCAGTCCTATATGTTATATATATATGTATATGCCATATTCTGTATCTTCTTTCTAACTTTTGGCTTTCCATTGATCTTTCCATGTAGTGGTCCTTAGGTATGTACCGCCATCCTGAATCACCATAGAAGGAGGATGGAATTTACAGCAGGACAATAGTCGGGGTTGTATAGTGCTAAGAATGAAGGATGACAGAGTTTAATAACAACATTAAAACTGCACCAACATCTGTTCATGGCACAGACAACACCAATGCTAGGAATTAACCTCCTGAACTCCTTAATCATTAACCTCCGGAGAGGGAAAGTTGGACAACAAGAGCTTATTTGTCAGTGGTCCCTAAGAGAGATGCGGCGGGCAATATTTTACTCGGAACAGCGTGAGAAGGACGTCCCCATATTTACACGTCTTAACAACAAAAATATATTGTGTGGTGCGAAAAGCCCCAAGCATAAACTAACACCTGACAGTTCTGAGATACAGTTTTTCGAGAACACAATGCCTGGACCAAACAGATTGCGTTTCTTTTATAAACATTGTTATTGTGATAAATATATATGTATGCTATTGTGATGTCAGTAAGCTGGCTTAGAAGCTAATTGAACATTTTTCAGACATTTTGGTTTTATTCCTGTGTTCTTCAAAGACCGTATTACATTGGAGTTATTAATCTGACAAGTGTACTACATTCACAAGCTGAGAGGTAAACTATTTACCATAATGTCTGTGTGAAAGAATGAAGCCAGTCCTCCAACGATGTATTTATCATTCCGTACCTCTACAGGAGAGGTGGAAAAAAGGAAGCCTTGACCCAAAAATACAGCGACTGGCTTAAATGTTAGCGATTGTGCGTTCTAAATATCTGAAACTGAATAACTTGGGAAGGATATCCAAACATCCAGGTCTATGTGCACCCCTTTAATAAATAGAATTCAGACAGCCATTCTTTATTTCCCCCCTTTCTTTTGCTATGGAACCATGGAAACTGTTAATTAACTGTATCATCATTGCTTCTGGGATAACTATAGCATCCTCATGGATCATTGCTGACCTGTGAATAAAGAAACAATGGTAAAACATAATTATATATGTCTGAACGAAGGGCCCTGCGCTACAGCATTTGGCAGATACAATGGCTTTGGAAATGTCTGGGGGACCGTGATTTGTAACAAAATATAGCACACCGGGTGGCCCATATTCAAATTAAATCAAGCAATATGGTGAATGGCCCTACAAGTCGCAATTCTCAAGCCTTAAACTTGCGGTTATATTTTTACGTGGAGTTTTCTATTCATTTATTCTGTTTGTGGCTAAACCCGTACTCCTAAATAGTAAATGCATAGAAATAAAACAAAAGCAGAGAAAACCATGTAATAAAGTGAATAAAAGGTAACATAAACAAACGACTACTTTTTTAGTTGTTGACGCAAAGCAATGCTGCTGTATTTAAAGAAATTTTTTAAAAGCGATGAAAAACATACAGGGTTATTCAAAAAGAATCGAAAAGTCACCGCACGTTTGGGGACTTTTCGTTCTCTTCAATTCGGTTCGTTTTGCCGATACCATTTCGGCAACCCTGCGGTGTATTCAGCAAGCACTACAGGGTCCCCGAATTGCAGGGAAAGGTCGCCGCAAATCCGCCGAAAACTAACTGCAAAACCCGGTGAATGCACGCCGAAAACCCGCAAAAACATTTGGATTAACCCGCCGAAAACGCTGGAAAAACCCAAGTAGGAGCCGATCACACACAGTGCAGCCGCCGGAAAAAAACCGACACCGCAGACGAATGGAGTGAATAAATTAGAAAAAACGTTTGCTTTAATGTTTGAAAAGTAAAACGCTGTTTGCAAAGAAACTACTGAGAGAAAATGTCTGAAATTTTCAACAGGAGGTCCAGGGAATGATAATAAAAAGGGCTGTTACTGAAAATTAAGTGAATTTAAAAAAAAATGAAAAAAATCTAAAATTTGTTTTAAAAAAAAATCCCGAAAAATGATTAAAATATCCTAGAAAATCTATAAATAAAGAGACTCTTTACTGCAGATTATAATAATAAATGGTTTATTAGATATTGAATTAAAACGGGAATATTTTTAACATTGAAGCCTATGGGATTCGCCCGAATAAACCTGCCGAATTAAACCACCGAATGACAGGGCATTTAGGGAACCTTTCACTGCTGGTTTGTGTTCTCTGAATAGCCGAAGCAGTGCTTTTTCATGGGGATTTCACTGCACTCGAACAGGCACCGAACAGGTACCGTATGTGCAGGCAATTCGCCAATATTTGGCGAATTGCCTGGTCTCTGGATAGCCGAATGGCCAAGAAAGGTAACCGAACGCTGATTTTCAACATTCAGTTCCCTTTCGGCAGCCATTCGGATCTCTTTGAATTACCCTGCCAATTATTTTGTTTGGAATGTTCTAAATTGGAACACAGTGATAGCACCTATATAGAAAGCACACCTCTAAAAACTAGCATGTAACACAAACAGGCTATTAAAAGAAAAGTTAATGTTTATTATTTACAAATTGTAAAGTTGTGGCAGTGTTCTAAACTATTGTGATATTTGTTGAAAACAAAAAACTAATATTATTTTTAAAATGTTACTGGCATAGGTTTTTTTTGGAGTAGTATCTTCCAAAAACTAAGAGTGATATTTCAGTTACATGGTGATAGGAAGCTGATAATGGTGAAATTAACCCCTGTACTAGTGATTTTGCATAAACCTCAGGCAGAACAGGATGGTTTTATAGAAAATCACTGTCTATTCACTCAGTGAAAATAAACAGAAACATCATAACTCTATATTTGAATAACGTCTTTTTTGACAATCCCTCTGCTGGCCAAAAAGTGCATCTACGTGTACCGTCCATGTTTCCTTGAAAGAAAAAAATGTAACTCAAAACTTTTCAATAATTTCAACACATAGGCTGTCATGTCTAATGTCTAGAAACTTAAAGGGTACATTATGGGCCAAATTGCAAAAAAAAATTAATTTCTAATAAATTAAATTCATTTGCATTACTCCAGAATAATCGGAGGATCACATGGCAAGTCTACATGAGGTCTGTGTGCATCATTGATGTACCATTATCCTGATGAAAGTTCTCTGAGAGGAACTGAAACAAACGTTGAATGTTTTAACATGGAATAATAAAGCGGTATATTTTATGGAAATTCCGAGAGTGCAGACATCTCTCTTGGAGATATATATATATATATATATATATACATAAAGTCTGGCAAAAGGTAAGTCACAACTTACCGCACAAGCATGTTATGATCTGGGGTTGCTTCAGCTGGTCAGGTCTAGGCTCAGCAGCATTATGTGCCCAAAGCATGAGGTCATGTGATTCCCTGATTATACAGAATGAGCAGGTTTTTTCCATCAGTGGATTTTTTTCTTCCCTCATCAGGCTCAAATTGTGCAAGAGTGGTTCAGGGAGCATGACACATAATTTTCACACATGTATTGGCCACCACACAGTCCAGACCTTAACCCCATTGAGAATCTTTGGGATAATGTGCTGGAGAAGACTTTGATGGCAGAGTCGCAGCGCTGCGTATTCATACAATGTCTTGACCACAAATTAATGCAACTCTGGATGGAAATAAATGTTGGGACGTTACATAAGCTTATCAAAATGATGCCACAGCAATTGTATGCCGAAATCCAAGCAAAAGGCGATCAAGAGGAATTCTAGTGTAAGTATATAGATATACAGACAGACTTCTAGATATACAGTTGTGTTCAAAATTATTCAACCCCCACTGCAATTGAGTGGTTTGGCCAGTTTGACATTGATTTTGATCATTCAGTCATCTTGCTTACAATTAAATCAAAGAGGCACGTGTAGGTCAGACAAATATAACATAACATTTATAATGAAATAACCACAAATGTCTTTTCTGTGCTCACATCATTATCAGTTTTATTCAACCCCCAAGTGACATTCAATCTTAGTACTTAGTACAACATCCTTTTACAGTTATAACAGCTTTTAAACGTGAAGCATAGCTTGACACAAGTGTCTTGCAGCGATCTACGGGTATCTTCGCCCATTCGTCATGGGCAAAAGCCTCCAGTTCAGTCACATTCTTAGGCTTGCGCACTGCAACTGCTTTCTTTAAGTCCCACCAGAGGTTCTCAATCGGATTTAAGCCAGGTGACTGCGATGGCCACTCCAAAATGTTCCAGCCTTTAATCTGCAACCATGCTCTAGTGGACTTGGAGGTATGCTTGGGATCATTGTCCTGTTGAAAGGTCCAACGTCTCCCAAGCCTCAGGTTTGTGACAGACTGCATCACATTGTCATCCAATATCTCCTGGTACTGAAGAGAATTCATGGTACCTTGCACACGCTGAAGCTTCCCTGTACCTGCAGAAGCAAAACAGCCCCAAAGCATGATTGACCCCCCGCCATGCTTCACAGTAGGCAAGGTGTTCTTTTCTTCATAGGCCTTGTTCTTCCTCCTCCAAACATAGCGTTGATCCATGGGCCCAAACAGTTCTAATTTTGTTTCATCAGTCCACAGAACACTATCCCAAAACTTCTGTGGTTTGTCCACATGACTTTTGGCATACTGCAGTCGACTCTTCTTATCCTTTGGAGACAGCAAGGGGGTGCGCCTGGGAGTTCTGGCATGGAGGCCTTCATTACGCAGTGTGCGCCATATTGTCTGAGCTGAAACTTCAGTACCCACATCTGACAAATCTTTTCTCAGTTCCTCAGCAGTCACACGGGGACTTTTCTCCACTCTACGCTTCAGGTAGCGCACAGCAGTCGAAGTCAGCATCTTCTTTCTGCCACGACCAGGTAGCGTTTCAACAGTGCCCTTTGCCTTGAATTTGCGAATGATGCTTCCTATGGTCTCTCTTGGTATGTTTAACATCTTTGCAATCTTCTTATAGCCATTGCCCTTCCTGTGAAGAGTAATCACCTCTTCTCTTATCTTCCTGGACCATTCTCTTGACTTCACCATGTTTGTAACCACACCAGTAAATGTCTAGAAGGAGCTGAGTATCACAGTCATTTTAAAGCTGCCTAATTGGTGCTTATTATGCTTTATTGCTGCTCCGTGACATCCACAGGTGTTTTCAATACCTGATTGAAAACACTTGAATGAACCTCTGTTCTTCAGAGTGGTAGTCTTTAAGGGGTTGAATAATTGTGTCAATGAAGAATTCACAAAATAAACATTTACTACTGTATTACAAAACCAATTAATGTCATTTTAGTTGCATATGGTTCTTTAAAAAGTCCTTGTAGGATTTCATTCTGAATACAATTACAAATGTGCTCTAAATTCCCTAAAACCCTTTACAGCATTGGGGGTTGAATAATTTTGAACACAACCGTATATTAACCTACAGTTAGCCATCTCTGCTCTCATATCATTTTGAGTTAAATTATCGACTAACACATGTTGGAAAGTTGATCCCAAGTTCTTGTTCTTAAGAAACAACCAGTTCCGTAAATATTTATCAAGTTTAGATAAAATTGTTGCGTAGATGATCAGAAGAACCAGTTCACTTACTTCAAGCAAACTGTATCAAATTCAAAAATTTGTTTTCCATCACCCGGCAGAAGTAAGCGGCCGAGAGTGACAGCTTTATTCCTCTATTCAAAGTACTTGTTTTTGAAGTTTGTATGAGCCTACACAGGCAGGCATAGCTGTGGTCATTTAGCTTGTAAACCAGGACTCATTAATTGGCACAATTAATTGAAACACGCTGTCTGCTTCCCCTGAATCCTGACATCGGCTGAATGAGTCATAGGCATTTTTTGTGACCTCCTCACCTGTGTGGACACCTGCCTCTGCTAATTAAGATCTATTGTGAGATTTGCATATACTGATGTGTATCACCATCTTGTGTGGACAAAGAAGGCTTTTAGAGGAAGAGAAAGATTCAATGATACAGTGCATTCGTTGCCCAGCCCCCTGTGAAATACAGCAAAGGAAAAACTCTGATAGAACTGATGTTTAAACTAGTAGCTGCTTTCATAGTGTATATATATATATATGAGCTGTTTTGTGTGCGCTTTATTTACTTTCTGATTCCCTTTTTTATTACCAATTTTTTTATTTCTTAGAGCTGAGATACAAAGACACAGACCTCTGAGGTATAATCAGACAACTGTATAGTTTTGCAACAATGCATACATGTTTCTTAACCCCTTCACTACCGATATCAAGATATCTCGAGTATCAGAGGCACCATCTGGTGCACCGATATCGAGATATCTCGGTATGCTGATCTGCAGCTCAAAAGCAAATGAAATTCATTTGCTGCAAACTAATTTTGTTTGCTTTTGGGCTGCAGAAGGTGCCCCCAAAGCACTAACCCTGTGGGCATAATGCCCAAAGAGCTAAAACTGTAAAATCAGCTGCTCAAAGCTCTGAAATATCAGGCTTTCAGCAGCTGTCAACAGCCGATGCAGGGAAAAAAAAACATAGACCTACTGCTCAAACCTGTGTAACTCAATTTGGCAGTAGATGGCGCCATCTACAGGCTAAATAAGTTATTTACAGTTATTATTAATGTATACCGTATATACTCGGGTATAAACCGAGTTTTTTTACTCAGATTTTGAGTAAAAAAAAGGCGATTCGGCTTATACCCGAGTCAACAACGTGAGTCCGTCCGTGTTGAAGGGGATTGGATATGCCCCAGCTCATGGATATGCCCCAGCTCACACATGGATATGCCCCAGCTCATGGATTTGCCCCAGCTCATGGATATGCCCCAGCTCACACATGGATTTGCCCCCAGCTCATGGATTTGCCCCAGCTCTCACCTGGATATTGCCCCAGCGGCAGCCAGCTCTCACATGGATACTTGCCCCAGCTCCGGATCCAGCTGGGGTTGAGGGGGCCCGGTCCTGAACAGCGTGAGTCCGTCCGTGTTGAAGGGGATGCGGCTGCGTGCAGGTGCAGCGGTCACGTGGTCCAGCTAATCAGGTGGTACTGAGTCTCTGTACCACCTGACTGGCCGGACCGCGTGACCTGCGCACGCACGCAGCCACATCCCCTTCAACACGGACGGACTCACGCTGTTCAGGACCGGGGAGGCACTCCTGCTGCCCGGCATCTGGGCCCCCTCAACCCCTGCTGGATCCGGAGCTGGGACAAGTATCCATGTGAGAGCTGGCTGCCGCTGGGGCAATATCCAGGTGAGAGCTGGGGCAAATCCATGAGCTGGGGGCAAATCCATGTGTGAGCTGGGGCATATCCATGAGCTGGGGCATATCCATGTGCTGGGGCAAATCCATGAGCTGGGGCATATCCATGTGTGAGCTGGGGCAAATCCATGAGCTGGGGCATATCCATGTGTGAGCTGGGGCATATCCATGTGTGAGCTGGGGCATATCCATGAGCTGGGGCATATCCATGAGCTAGGGCAAATCCATGTGCTGGGGCAAATCCATGTGTGAGCTGGGGCATATCCATGTGTGAGCTGGGGCATATCCATATGTGAGCTGGGGCAATATCCATGAGCTGGGGCAATATCCATGAGCTGGGGCAATATCCATGTGTGAGCTGGGGCAATATCCATGTGTGAGCTGGGGCATATCCATGTGTGAGCTGGGGCATATCCATGTGTGAGCTGGGGCATATCCATGAGCTGGGGCAAATCCATGTGCTGGGGCAAATCCATGTGTCAGCTGGGGCATATCCATATGTGAGCTGGGGCAGTATCCATGAGCTGGGGCAATATCCATGAGCTGGGGCAATATCCATGTGTGAGCTGGGGCAATATCCATGTGTGAGCTGGGGCATATCCATGTGTGAGCTGGGGCATATCCATGTGTGAGCTGGGGCATATCCATGAGCTGGGGCATATCCATGAGCTGGGGCAAATCCATGTGCTGGGGCAAATCCATGTGTGAACTGGGGCATATCCATATGTGAGCTGGGGCAATATCCATGAGCTGGGGCAATATCCATGAGCTGGGGCAATATCCATGTGTGAGCTGGGGCAATATCCATTAACCACTTCAATGCTAAGGACGCGCTGAGCGCGTCCTCAGCATTGCCCCTGGTATGCGGAGGACGCGCTGAGCGCGTCCTCGCATTGGGGTCAGCGTTCGGCCGGGTTCCGGCCGATCGCTGCCCCTCCGGTGCGGGCTGACATCCTGGATGTCAGCCCGGCATCCGGAGCAGTGGCCGCCATTATTATGTGTCATCGCGCCCCCGCGATGACACATAATTCAGGCGCCCCCCCCGCTGTGCGGAGGAGGCGCCTGAAAGGGAGGGGGGGGAGGTCCTTCGGACCTCTCTCCCTCCCGATCGGCGGCTCACAGGGGCTTAACCCAGGCATCATTTGGAAGGGCACAGCCTGCCCTTCCAAATGATGCCTGGCATTAACCCCTGGGAGCTGGATCGCAAATCGGCGCTGAAAAGCGCCGATTTGCGATCCTTCCCGGGAGCTGGCCGACATCTTGGATGTCGGCCAAGCTTCCGGGAACTCCCCAGAGGACTGGCGTCATCGTGCGCAGCACGATGACGCCAGTCCTAGCATTAACCCCTAACTGCCACGAACTGTGGAGATAGGGAGTTCCAATGAACTCCCTATCTCCCGATCCGTGGCAGTTAGGGGTTAAATTTTGATATCGTTGGATCGGCCAGAGCATGGCCGTTCCAACGATACCAAACATGAAAGTAAAAAAAAATGTAAAAAAAAAAAAAAAAAATTAAAAAAAAAAATTAAAAAAAAAAAAAATAAACACTTTTTTTTTTTTTTTTTGTTTGTTAATGCAGCAATATTGTTCCCATTTCAATTATAATGTGAACAATGATGCTGCATTAACGATTTTTGTATGCGGTGCGTTTGTTAAAAATGGTGTCATTTTCCCCAAAAAAAATGTAACGAGACCCCATCTCTAATTTTTTTAACAAGCGCACCCCATACAAAATATAACCGCAATTGCTCGCATGTTAAAATGTGGAAAAAAACACTTTACACGCTGTAAATTATTGAAAATACATATTTTATTGCATTTTTTGTTATAATATACAAACATGACATAACGTATACATATAATAATGACATATTATGAATCTACCGAGTCTGACGGAAAGAACGATATATAATATGTCGATGTCATATACTAAAATAAGCCTTCAAAACAGGTTTAAACATGATGCGCAAAACAGGTAAAAAATGACCTCAGCACAGGGGCGGGAAAAGCCTCAGCAGCGAAAGGGTTAAATATTTTTTTTTTTGGTATCTATTTTTATTTTTGAAATTTACCAGTGGCTGCTGCATTTCCCACTTAGGCTTATACGCGAGTCAAATAAGTTTTCACAGGTTTTTTGGGAAAAAGTAGGGGGGTCGGCTTATACACGGGTCGGCTTATACCCGAGTATATACGGTAATTAGTTTAAAATTATTTTCCAAAAAAACACTGGTTTCTTGCAATGTTTTTTTGGAAAATCACTTGGTAGTGAAGGGGTTAATATCTCTTTTTAAATACTCTGCACACAGATACTAAAAATGGCGGATTTTGCAAGAACAACAGAAACTTGCATGTTTTACATACAGATAGAGATAAGTGCTGAACGCTGAATTCGCCGCACGGTTGGGGAACTTGATTCCCCGAAATGTGGGGAAGGAGAGCGCACCGAAATGTCGGTGACATTTTGGATCTCTCTGAACAAGCCCTTCTGTCTTCTTGTTTTGCTACTTTGTTTTCTTTTAAATATACTCCCTTCCTCTACCTTGTGGATTCCCTTTACGTATTTAAATGTTTCTATCATATCTCCTCTGTCTCGTCTTTTTTCCAAGCTGTACATGTTAAGATCATTAAGCCTTTCCTGGTAACTTTTCTCCTTCAAGCCGTACACCATTTTAGTAGCCCTTCTCTGAACTCTCTCTAAGGTGTCTATATCCTTCTGGAGATACGGTCTCCAGTACTGCACACAGTACTCCAAGTGAGGTCTCACCAGTGCTCTGTACAGTGGCATGAGCACTTCCCTTTTCCTACTGCTAATACCTCTCCCTACACAACCAAGCATTCTGCTAGCATTTCCTGCTGCTCTATTACATTGACTACTTATTTATTTATTTATAAAGGATTTTACCAGGAAGGATACATTGAGATTTCTCTCGTTTTCAAGTATGTCCTGGGTTCAAGAACATTGAAGTGTTACAGTTACAGAAATACAAAGTAATAAAATGCAAGATATTAAAAACAAAAACACAAATATACAGATTAACAGAAAATAAATATGTAGGAAATAGTCACTATGTTACATGTTTACAGGTGCATTCTGTATCAAGGTATGTTAATAGGGAACTCTTGAGTGACTTAGACTGGGGGAAGATCTGATGGTGTCTGGGAGGTTATTCCATAATTGTGCTTTTGCAACTGTATATTATGCCTTTTTTCTCTTAATTGTTTATTGTTCATTATGCTATAAATTAGAATAACTATATACCTCATACCTATGTATATACATTCTAACTAAACAGACGATGGAGCAGTATAAGATTTATTCACTGTAATCGTCTGGGAGGTTATTCCATAATTGCGGTGCTCTTACCCTTAGATAATCTGCAATAATAACCCCTAAAGATTACTTTTTGGAAACAAAGTATTCTGTGAGATGGTGATCACAAAGCTATTACATAATAATCACTACATACCCATTCTACAGTTTTCTGGTTTTAGAGATTATAAAACAAATGACACCCACAAATAAAGGGATATTCCCATCTAATCACATGATGGCAAAAAGACGGTCTTTGTCATCCCATATCCAAAGGGTTAAGGATGGTCTCCATTTAATTTGCAGATAAAGAAATACCTTCACAGCCAGTGGTGGGAAATTAACATGCATAAAAATAACAAGCTCCACATGAAGTCATTAATCTCATTAATTAACCCAATGACATAATAATACGACATTTATCTGGCAACGAGCAGGAGGAGATTCCTAATCTTTTCCTTCTGATTGCTCCAGAAAATTATCATAAGAGTCTAATAAATTTTACTCTTATCAGAAAGGAAAGAGAAAAGCGAAAACCCAAGACAAGGGATTTTGCACGTTAAAAATAGGGAAATGGAAGACATTGCATTAAAAAACAACCAGGTAAAGGAAGTTTATAGATTATTTTCATGTAGTCCTAAATTTGTCAGAAACTGTATTAGAAGGTGATTGTATATGTGGGCGATTTGATAGATTCGTTATAATATTGAGAATAATTAGCTATAGTTGCAGTAATTAATAACAGCTTTTATTATCATATGTGGTACAATAAACGTGTGAACACGCATTGCGCATTGTAATGAATGGGAGAAAGAAATTTAAAGAAACTTTTGTTCGCTTTTTGGTTTAATCCTAGAACAGAAAGTCACGGAGTGGTCATCGGGCATACCAGACAAATGCCCGGTAGGACGCTGGACTTCCGGGTCGGTCGGCTGCTGCTTCTTCATCGTTCCTGCCAGGCGAGGCTGCCTGGGGAACATAGGTTGTGTTCACTCCTGACGAGCCAGATGGCGAAACACACGTTGATAGCCAGGGATCAAATCATTAAAAATGTAAATCAGCATTAGTTACTAAATATCATTGTATTTGGATTTTTTCCCCAGTGTGGGTTACGAGCAGCTCGTATAGGAGGAGCACGTTGAGCTCTCTTGCTGACAATATTATTTTGTTACTACTTTTTTATTTATACATTTCTTAATAAAAGTTATGTTTTAGTTTAGCTTTAGGGACACTTGTGTTTGATTTTCTGGTTTCTGTGGCAACCAACTGTTTCATGCTGCAAACATGTTATGACAAATAACCAATTCTAAACAGATTCAATTCTAAACAGATTCAATTCTAAACAGATGCATTATAGAGGATATACAATAAAATAAGAAAATTCCTCCCTTAAGCAGGGGTGGGTACAAGGTACCTTGGAATAGGGGGTTTGTCAGTTATTTCTCTACTTATAGAATCTACATCCAAGATGCCAGTATACAAGGGCTCCGTCCACTTCAATTATTTTATTGCCCTCAGTCTAAAAACGACCTTGCAGTCACTGTTTTCCCAGTCTTACTTTCTCTCTGTCATCTTGCTCAGACATGGTGGGCGCTCAACAACTTAGTAAACACAGGACATATGGCTCCATTCACTAAGTGCTGAGTAGGCTCTGGCAAGTGCAACTTCAGAGTTGTGCTTTTCAGCATTGACTCAATTTATCGCATTGGGAAAAATCGTCTAATGCTCTTGATTAGCAGATAATCACTTAAGTCAGGGCTCAAAATTTCAAGTCCCAAGCTACTAACCAGGCCATAAGAGTTACTCGCCGCCAGCAGGGCCGGATTAACGTAGGGGCGGATGGAGCAGCCGCTCCAGGCCCCTACTTGAAAATAGGCCCACAGCCCAGAGGAAGAGCTGTTGGCTGGTGTTCTGACAAAATTGTCAAAATCACCAGCATGTCGGCTGTGTCTCACATGATGTGAGTGGGGGGGGGGGCTACCACATCCTGCCCTGCCTTCTTCTACCAGCAGGCTGCAGAGAGGCGGCTCCGCCTCCTAAAGCATGCTGCTGTGTGCGTGAAGGCAGGAGAGAGGCGAACGCAGCCAGCAGCCACATTCCTACCCCTGCAGAAAAGGGAAAATTTAACCCCTTCATCAATCCTCCCCTCCCTGCAGCCCCTCCTTACAGAGCTGGGGGATTTAGCCACCTCCTCAACCCTCCCTTCCCTGTATAGCTGGGCGAGAGGGTTAACCCGCTCTTCCAACCCTCACTTCCCTGAAGAGCTGGGGGGATTTAACCCCCTCTCCAATCCTCCTCACTGTAGAGCTGGGGGGATTTAACCCCCCTCTCCAATCCTCCTCACTGTAGAGCTGGGGGGGATTTAACCCCCTCTCCAATCCTCCTCACTGTAAGTGGGGTGGATTTAACCCCCCTCTCCAATCCTCCTTCTCACTGTACGTGGGGGGGGGATTTAACCCCCTCTCCAATCCTCCTCCTCACTGTAAGTGGGGGGGGGATTTAACCCCTCTCCAACCCTCCGCACTGTAAGTGGGGGGGGATTTAACCCCCTCTCCAATCCTCCTCCTCACTGTAAGTGGGGGGGGGATTTAACCCCCTCTCCAATCCTCCTCCTCACTGTAAGTGGGGGGGATTTAACCCCCTCCCCAATCCTCCTTCTCACTGTAGAGATGGATTTGGAAGAATTTAACTGCTGTCTGCAGAGCAGGGTGTATTTAACTCCTTCTCCAATTCATCCCTCCCTGCAGAGCTGGTAGCTGTTCCCATTGGGTCCCTTAGGATTTAACCCCATTCCCTCCATAACTGACAGCTCTGTTCCCACTTGGTCCACAGAGAATTAACCCCCTCTCTGCAAACAAATATGCAAATCAGAGAGTGGGCAACATGTATATTTCAATTTTTTTTTTTTTTTTAAATAAATATTTTAATAATGCTTGTTTTGAATACATAATATCAATAATCTTAATCTTTAATATAGCATTTTTATATGTAGTTAATTTTACTAAAATATTGTAAATTATATACTGTAATATAAACGCATGTCAGTCATAGCACAACGGAGAGTCGTATAGCTAATAAGAGAGCAAAAATATCTATAATCCGTAGCCATACTGTCAACGGTTCAGTCTCTGGATTTTGAAAAAAGTCCTTAGGAACTGAACTGCCGAAAGTATGGCTATGGATTATAGATATTTTTGCTCTCTTATTGAGTCTTCATGGTGCTGTATATCCAACATGTGTTTTATGTTTACTCCCAGCAGTAGCAGCATAAAAGCAAGTATTTATTTTTTACTTTATGTGTGGAATTCCTGGATTTTATGTAATTTTAATGATGGTTTGTTTTAGTGTATAATTTTTTGTGAGTTGTATTGCTGTGGAGCTCTGTGATACAGTAATGTGCAGTGTGTATGAGCATATCACAGAGCTCCACAGCAATAAAACTCCCAGTAATGTGCGGTGTGTATGAGCATATCACAGAGCTCCACAGCAATAAAACTCCCAGTAATGTGCGGTGTGTATGAGCGTGAGCTTTATTGCAGTGGAGCTCTGTGATACGCTCATACACACCCCCATATTACTGTGAGTTTTAGTGCTGTGGAGCTCTGTGATACACTCATACACAGGGCACATTACTGTGAGTTTTAATGCTGTGGAGCTCTGTGATATGTTCATACACACCGCACATTACTGTGAGTTTTAGTGCTGTGGAGCTCTGTGATATTTTCATACACACCACACATTACTGTGAGTTTTAGGGCTGTGGAGCTCTGTGATATGTTCATACACACCGCACATTACTGTGAGTTTTAGTGCTGTGGAGCTCTGTGATATGTTCATACACACCGCACATTACTGTGAGTTTTAGGGCTGTGGAGCTCTGTGATATGTTCATACACACCGCACATTACTGTAAGTTTTAGTGCTGTGGAGCTCTGTGATATGTTCATACACACCGCACATTACTGTGAGTTTTAGGGCTGTGGAGCTCTGTGATATGTTCATACACACCACACATTACTGTGAGTTTTAGGGCTGTGGAGCTCTGTGATATGTTCATACACACCACACATTACTGTGAGTTTTAGGGCTGTGGAGCTCTGTGATATGTTCATACACACCGCACATTACTGTGAGTTTTAGGGCTGTGGAGCTCTGTGATATGTTCATACACACCACACATTACTGTGAGTTTTAGGGCTGTGGAGCTCTGTGATATGTTCATACACAGGGCATATCACTGAGTATTATTTGTTTAGTTTAAGTTTATTTTTATGTGTTTTCTAAATCTCTTAACACCGGGGCTGTACTATGCCGTCCCACGGTGGGTGGGTCTAAACAACACAGGACGGCATAGCAAGGCCCGCCAGTGTCTATGGGCCGCGTCTGTTGGTGTGTCATTTGCTGACGTGGGACGGCTTGCGGCTTGATCTCAAGCTGTCCCCTGCAGCCAATGACACGCACTGCACGTCAGTTGTGTAGGCGGGCTGGAGGAGGGGCCTGGCGCACTGTAAATCCTGCTGTGCATCATAGCACATCAGAGTCACCAGTCAGGTTTCCCAGTCGCTCTGATGTTGACATAGCATGATACGTATAATGCGCCGCCTGACCCTCTAAACGAGAAAGCAGCGTTGACCGATTGTTGCCTCATTATCTATAAAAAGGCCCACCAAAATCCTCAGCACCAGGCCCATGATACTCTTAATCCAGCCCTGGCCGCCAGGTGCTCCACCTAATCCCTACCCAGCCCTTAACTCTGCCCCTAAACACACACCCTAAAATTATCTTATAAAATTACACTGTTAAAGGTTTATTTAGAGTAAAGTTAAAAAAATAACATTATTACCCAGACATCAGACCCCAGATACATGTATACCCAGTCATCAGACCACAGTGTGAGCAGAGCAAGGAGGCAGGGAAGCTCCTCTCCACCCCCTGCCAGTGACAGAGACTAGCTGGGTCAGGTTAGGCAGCTGATCCCTGCCACTGTGCAGCCTGGGGAAGGGGGGCTGCACGGTGGTACTGCTGGAATACGCAGCACAAAATAATTTATGCTGCCTGTGTGTGCATTTCCACTCGCCCTCACTTAATTTCCACTCACCAAATGCGAGTAGGTGAGTGGAAATTTTGAGCCCTGCCCTAAGTGATTAGCTAAGCCAACTGTATCAAGTATAACTCTGCAATTATAATCAAGTTCCTACTCAGCATTTAGTAAAAGGCACCCATACAAGTGACAGCCTAAAATCATCATCTGAATAGCATCATTTACAGGTCTAGTGACACCCAGTGGTCTCTTAGCAGTACCAATCATAGTCCTAAATGAATAGATTAGAATGATTCCAGTAAATTTAGATCCCAGCAACCACAAGCAAAATACCAGCCAGTTAGACAGATCCTTGGTCAGCCCCATCAAATTGTGATTTAACTGGCTGGTTGGAGTAGAGGTAACATCACTGCTCTATAACCGTGGAGAGAGACTGTGGAGACACAGGTTTGAATCCCTGCAAGAGCCAGTAAGTGTCCTTGGGCAAGACACCTAACGGCACATACTCGCCACCCAGGACATACTTGAAAACGAGAGAAATCTCAATGTATCCTTCCTGGTAAAATATTTTCTCCAAAAAAAGAAAAAAAACCTTAAGGACCAAGGAACTTTAAAGTCAATGCATTTATGACATAACAGTTACGTCATTGGTCATTTAGGGGTTAATGACAGGCCTATTGGCAAATCATCCACGAAAATTCATGGGAAAAGTCAATTGACAAGAAGTATTGCATTATTAGAACTCTGTCCTTTGCCCCTTCCTCATATTGCCTTGCCTGTGAGAAGCCGGATGAGCACCTTTCAACCTGAATTATAAAATCCAAAAAGAATTTCCCTTGTCCTCTGGTGTCGCAGCGTGTTCCAATCTTCAGCACACACGAGGGACACGCTCTGCAACGCCAGATAATAACAAGCTGGTGCTGCTCAACGTTTCCCTCGCTGGTGATGAGCTGCATGCCCCAGGTGTGTTCCTCAGTGGCACTGGGCTGCGTGTCCCTCACAACCCTTCTGCAGCTTTAAGGCTAGGGTCAGACGAAAGCATTTTTCCCCGCGAACGTGAAAAAGTGCGTCCGAACGCATTGACGTATTTTTTCACGGAATGCGCAAAAACGGTCAGACGACGCGCATTGTCGGGCGTGATTTTGTACGGATCGTCAATAAAACTATTTTTGCGTCTGGACGTTATGTAGGCTGGACATTAGCAGTGTCTGACATCTCCTAATCACGCAAACACGCCGCTATGCCGCAGCTGCGCACTCAGTACGTCAGTACTAGCGGTTCAGCGTTCTCAGAAAAATCCGTTCAAATTCCACTTGCGTTGCACGGCCGGACTTTTGTGCGGCCGTACATCGTATATTGGCCGTCATTGCCCGTCATCTGCTGCTAGTGCGGCCGTAATTATGTGCACCAGAACGCACGTTAAAAGTGCGCTGGTCTGACCCCAGCCTAAGGAATCTTCACGAATCCCGGTATGGAAAAATCACAAAATTCAAAATGCTTGCGGTCCCATGCATTTTGGATTGGGGGTGCTGAACACCTGTAGTTTTTGAATAAACCTGTACATGTGGTTGAACTGTGTCTCTGAGACGCTGTGGAGAATCTCCTACGATTTCCTTTTAATCAATTGAAATTATCATGCGACGTTTAGCATTAATTGTCATTTTTATACGAGCGATTTGGTGGTTTGTCTTTTTTGCAATTTCATTCACTTCGGATTTGATTAACCACCATCATTTCTTCTGTTTGAAAAGAACGGAAAAAAAAACAAAAACAAACAAATAAAACAAGAAGAAAATAAGCACATATACAAACAAAACTATTGTGCGGCTCTGGTAATCTTTTCCTACATATAACAAAGGCTTGGCTTGGTACACACTGCCGCAGAAAAGAAAAGACAAGTAAGATACAAAACATGTACCTTATATGGAGAGCGGAGGGGAGCACTTCAGCTTTCCCTTTCAGCTCTTTGTGCCTGTAATAGACTATTAGAAGGTTTAATTAATCCATTGTCCTGGGTATACACGGGGGTCTATAAATAATCTTCAAGGGTTCCAAAGAAAGAGAGGTGCATACCAAACATGCAAACTTTAAACCAATGCCTTTTTTTATTTAAAGTTAATCATTTTATATTAAATATACATTTTTTTTTTTTTTAGGAGCAACACTGAAAATGAGTAGAAAACCATCGAGAAACGGATGATAAGGTTTTTATTTTTAACTTTCAGGATTGTGATGGGAAGACGATTACAGTGAATAAATCATATACTGATCCATCGTCTGTTTAGTTAGAATGTATTTATTTATTTATAAAGGATTTTACCAGGAAGGATACATTGAGATTTCTCTCGTTTTCAAGTATGTCCTGGGTTCAAGAACATTAAATTGTTACAGTGTTACAGAAATACAAACAGGGTTATTCAAAGAGAATGGAAAAGCCACCGCACGTTCGGTGACTGTTCTATCTCTATAATTCGGTTCGATTTGGCGATCCCATTTCGGCGACCCTGCGGTATATTCAGCAAGCACCACAGGGCCGTCGTAGTGCAGGGAGAAGCCGCCACAAACCCGCCGAAAACTAACCGCAAAACCCGACGAATGCACAACGAAAACACGCAAAAACATCTGGATTAATGTGCCGAAAACGCCGGAAAAACCCGAGCAGGAGCCGATCACACGCAGCGCAGCCGCCGGAAAAAGCCGAGACCGCAGACGAATGGAGTGAATAAATTAAGAAAACAGTTTGCTTGAATGTTTGAAAAGTGAAACGCTGTTTGCAAAGAAACTACTGAGCGAAAATGGCTGAAATTTACATATGAGGTCCAATGAATGATAATAAAAAGGGCTGTTACAGAAAAAATAAGTTTAAAGAAAAAAATCGGAAATTTTCTTTTAAAAAAAGAAATCCCAAAAAATGCTTAAAATATCCTAAAAAAATCTATAAATCTACCTACCAGACACCATCAAATCTTCCCCCAGTTTTAAGTCACTCAAGAGCTCCCTATTAACATACCTCAATAGAGAATGCACCTGTAAACATGTAACATAATGACTATATTTCCTACATATTTATTTTCTGTTAATCTGTATATTTGTCTTTTGTTTTTAATATCTTGCATTTTATTACTCTGTATTTCTGTAACGGCTGTAAAAATTCAATGTTCTTGAACCCAGGACATACTTGAAAGCAAGAGAAATCTCAATGTATCCTTCCTGGTAAAATTCTTTATAAATAAATAAATAAATATTATTCTATTGTTAATAATATTTAAAATATAATATTGTTTTTATACCTTCGATCACAAATATCGAAGGCCTGGGAGTCATAAACCTAAGCAGGTGCATGGTTATTATTATTATATATTAGATTGTGAGCTCACATCCCTTTCTCTTATCATTCTCTATGTGTCAAACGTATTTGTTATTTTTGTGTTTGATTGTCCTACCCAATATACAGCGCTGCGGAATATGCTGGCGCTTTATAAATAACTGTACTCTTCATGCCCAGGAGCAATTATTTCCTGGGAATACTATTGTCTACAATATTACTAATTGCTGTATTTTCCTTGATCACAGCTTGGTATTCTAATCCAATCCCATGGTTATTACAGCAGTAATTATCAGTCTCTAGTTAAGTTTTGGTGAGATCCACTTTCATTTACCAGCAGGACTTTCTGAACGTAGATCTTCCTTGAAATCAATGCAATAAAACAGTTCGGAGCTGTGTGTGTGCCACAGGTTGAGATCTCAAATTCGATTCTTCCTGGGAAGAGCATTATAAAGCAGAGAATAGCAGATTTTCGATCACACAGGGAGCCGGACAAAAGGACGGGGAACAATTGCTCCCAGTAGGTAGAGGAAAAATGGTAAAGAGACTCCCACGATCTTTGCTCTATTGATTAGAGTCATTCAACTGGTTTAGTGGTTAGCGCACTGACAGGCTTAGGGACCAATCACCGGCCGACTAGTACGGCTAATTGTAAAGAGGGTTCAGGCTCACGTGGAGACAAAATAAAAGATTCGCTCATTAACCTGGAGTTTCTGAGAACAGATGTGCGCTAACTTTAAGTAGTGAAGGAATTCGGGAATTCTATTGAAATATAAATCCTCATTGTGATACATTATTGCGGAATATTTATTTATTTGCAAAGTATTTTACCAGGAAGGATACATTGAGATTTCTCTCGTTGGCCAATATATTCGCTTATAGCTCCATTTCAGAGCATGCTTTGATACATGATGTTTTTTTTCCACAGGAAGAATTAAGCTTCTCTCATTCTAAAAACGACAGGTGACGGGCTTTCACAGCAATGGTCATCGATGTAGAACTGGAATGCTGCTTTCTGTCACCTGGAACGGAGCGCAGCCCTTAGCCTTATCTCGGACCTTATCTACAAAACAAGGAAATCCTCTCTTGGATAGTAAATATGACCTTCTTGAGAGCAAAGGAGTAAATACAGGCCCTATTGTTTTATTTCAGTTCTCCAAAATCAAAGAGACGCAGAAGCAGTGGCTTTGCTTTTCAGCATTCTGGAAATTCATTCCAAATGGTATAAAACATGTGAAAGCAACATTCGTTTAGTCAACAGAATAATATTGTGCTAGGATAATTTTATGTCATTTTTTTTCTTCAGTGTTTTAATTTGGTGAAATCAATTAAATTGTAGAAAAACCACAATTTATTTTTTGACATTATCAGGGTTATTCACAGAGCACCGAAATTCCACCGGAAATTCGGGGCTCTTTCATTCCCGGCACTTCAGTGGAATCAAATTCCCCGACCCTGCGGTGAATTCACCATTCACCGCAGGGTCCCTGAAGTGCAGGGAGAAGCCACCAGCCGCATCCAAAAATTAATCGCCAAACTGCTGAAAATCTGCCAAAAAATTGTCAAAATCTTCCGTCGATACGATCCGAAACGCCACAGAAAACCCGCCGCAAACCTGCCGAACGCATCCAAAAAAAGCCGGCGATCTGCCGAACACAGCGCCGACCAGCCGCCGGAAAAAGCCAACAAGTCGAACGGGGTGAAAAAAACAAACAAAACGATTGAAAGTGAAAAAAAACTCTATTTAATAAAATAAACGGAAAAAGGTTTTGCTGAAAAAAATCCCCAAAAATGCCTAAAAGATCCTAAAAAAAAATGCAGGGTTATCCAAAGAGATCCGAATTGCTTGAGAAAGAAAATCAGCGTTCGGTTACCCTTCCTGCCATTCGGCTATCCAGAATGCAGACAATTAGCCAAATCCTGGCGAATTGCCTGCACATACGGTGCCTGTTCGGCGCCTATTCGAGGGCAGTGAAATCCCCATGAAAATGCACTGCTTCGGCTATTCAGAGAACACAAACCAGCAGTGAAAGGTTCCCCTAATGCCCTGCCATTCGGTGGTTTAATTCGGCAAGTTTATTCAGGAGAATCCCATAGGCTTCAATGTTAAAAATATTCCCGTTTTAATTCAATATCTAATAAATCGTTCATTATAAAATTCTGCAGCAAAAAGTCTCTTTATTTATAGATTTTGTAGGATACTTTAAGCATTTTTCAGATTTTTTTTTTTTTTTTTAAAGTCCGATTTTTATTTTTTTTTAAGTTTACTTATTTTTTCTGTAACAGCCCTTTTATTATCATTCCCTGGACCTCATGTGTAAATTTCAGACATTTTCGCTCAGTAGTTTCTTTGCAAACAGCGTTTTACTTTCACACATTCATACAAACGGTTTTGCTAATTTTTTCACCTCCCTCGTCTGCGTCTCAGCTGCTTCGGCTGTGTGTGATTCGTCTCCTGCTCGGGCTTTTTACGTGGTTTTCGCAGGTTAATCCAGATGTTTTTGGGGGTTTTGGGCGTGCATTCGGTGGGTTTTGCGGTTTGTTTTCGGCGGGTTTGCAGTAGCTTTTCCCTGCAATTCGGGGACCTTTGGTGTTACACCGCAGGGTCACCGAAATGGAATCGGCAAAAGGAACCGAATTGAAGAGAACGAAAAGTCACCGAACGTGCGGTGACTTTTCGAATCTCTTTGGATAACCCTGATAGACTTTTTGATGCAGATTAAAATAATAAATGGTTTATTATATATATATTGAATAAAAACAGGAATATTTTTAACATTAAAACCTATGGGATTCGCCTGAATAAACCTGCTGAATAAAACCACCAAACATCAGGACATTTCACTGACATTTCTCTGCTGTTCGGTGTCTCTGAATAGATTAACCATTGCTTTTCTATGGGGGATTTCACTGCCATCCAACAGCACTGTATTGTTCTGGCAATTTGCCAAAATTTAGCGAACTGCCTGATTTCTGAATAGCCGAATGGCCACGAAAGTGCAATATGGGGAAATTCGCTGTTCGGTGCATTTTCGGAGCAATTTCGTATCTCTGTGAATAACCCCTATAATCTATGGTATTTGTTTTAGAATTTAGATTTTTCTTGTATTTTTGCCCTAGAGACACCCTTTTAGATAATCCAGCATGAGCTGTGAAAATCACATACTTACGAGACGGCATGTCAAGTAGATTTGTTTTTTTGTGTTGTTTTTTTCACATTTTGTAGCATTTCCGTGTATGCTGTAAGAAACAGAATGATGTATGGCCTGGAATGGGTTTCCTGTCGCATGTATCAGGGTTTCTAAGTTAATTTACATAGCTGACATTTCTTCGCAGGACACTTTGTGCCTCGGGTCTAGTCTTGGTTTTCATAACTGCCAGTTTGGCTACTAGATATTTTGACTTCCACTTTTAAAAGCAGCTTAGCTGACACGGAATCTACAAAGGAAGCAGTTTTAGTTTCAAAGGTCAGTATAAGGGGAGTAAACTGGATTGACACTAGAATGGATGAGTAAGGCTAGGGTCAGACGAACGCATTTTTCACGTTGTCCGTGAAAAAGTGCGTTCGAACGAATGGACGTATTTTTTCACGGAATACGCGATAGCGGTCATACGATGCGCATTTTCGTCCGTGATTTTGTACGGATCATCAATAAAACCCTTTTTGCGTCTGGACGTTATGTTGGCCGGACGTGTGCAGCGTCTGACGTCTCCCAATCACGCAAACACGCCGCCATGCGGACGCAGCGCACTCTGTACGTCAGTAGTAGCGGTTTGACGTTCTCGAAAAAATGCGTTCGTTTGCCACTTGCGTTGCACAGACGAACTTTCGTGCGGCCGTTCGTCGTATGTTCCCCGGCATTGGACGTCATTTGCTGCTAGCACGGCCGTGATTTCGTGCGGCTAAACGCACGTTAAAACTGCTTTCGTCTCATGCCTAAAGGTTGAGGTACCATTAACTGCTACATTGCTGGGGCTCATCAATTAGGCTAGGGTCAGACTGAGGCAGTGCGAACGCGCGTTCTGGCGCACTTAATCACGGCCGTGCTAGCAGCAGATGCCGGGCAATGACGGCCAATATACGAAGTACGGTCGCACAAAAGTCCGGCTGCGCAACGCAAGTGGAAAATGAACGCATTTTTTCGAGAACGTTAAACCACTAGTACTGACGTACAGAGTGCGCTGCGTCCGCTAGCGGCGTGTGTGTGTGATTAGGAGACGTCAGACGCTGCTAATGTCCAGCCAACATAACATCCAGATGCAAGAACTGTTTTATTGATGATCCGTACAAAATCACGGATGAAACTGCGCATAGTATGACCGCTATTGCGTATTCCGTGAAAAAATACGTCCATTCTTCGAACGCACATTTTCACGGACAACGTGAAAAATGCGTTAGTCTGACCCTAGCCTTAGCATCCATCTCCTTCGAGACACTGCCGGCTTATCACAAGTTACATTTTGATCTGTTCTATTGATCCGACATTAATACTGCAGGTAGAACAAATATTCCTTGATTAACAAATAGATGAAGTGAAAAAAATCATAAAATCAAATCTTTATTGGTATGAATTAAAAACGTTCTTGTCAGTGGCAAGATATTCACAGCAATATAGATTTTGCAAACTCCGCTATCCACTTTATTTATTTATTTATTTATAAAGGATTTTACCAGGAAGGATACATTGAGATTTCTCTCGTTTTCAAGTATGTCCTGGGTTTAATATGTAGGCACGCTGATTAAATAACATCCCAACTCTATACTTAGCACCTATATAGAGATTACAATAGCAACATTGTGGCTTACATATCCATGAGTATATTGAATGTTTGAATGAATGATTGTTGTATTTCATCCAAAAATGTTTTTAATTTATACCAATAAAGATTAGATTTTATGATTTTTTTTCACTTCATCTATGTGTTACTCAAAGATAATAAGGGTTACCCCCTCAATTAGGGTGAAGTGTTTGCCTATTCTGGTCATTCGGAAATAAAATTGTAAAATTATTCACCATTATTTCGTTTTTGCAAGAACAGATATTCCACATACATTAAATACTTTTTATACAAATAAATGATAAAGCAGCAATACAAACAGGGTAATTCAAAGAGATCCGAATTGCTTGAGAAAGGTAACCGAACGCTGAAAATCAGCGTTCGGTTACCTTTCTTGGCCATTCGGCTATCCAGAGAGCAGGCAATTCGCCAAATCCTGGTGAATTGCCTGCACATTCGGTGCCTGTTCGAGGGCAGTGAAATCCCCAATGAAAAAGCACTGCTTCGGCTATTCAGAGAACACAAACCAGCAGTGAAAGGTTCCCGAAATGCCCTGCCATTCGGTGGTTTAATTCGGCAAATTTATTCAGGAGAATCCCATAGGCTTCAATGTTAAAAATATTCCCGTTTTAATTCAATATCTAATAAACCATTCATTATAAAATTCTGCAGTAAAGAGTCTCTTTATTTATAGATTTTTTAGGATATTTTAAGCATTTTTCTGAATTTATTGTTTTTAATGTTTACTTATTTTTTCTGTAACAGCCCTCTTTATTATCATTCCTTGGACCTCATATGTAAGTTTCAGACATTTTCGCTCAGTAGTTTCTTTGCATTCATTCATTCTTTGTTTTCCTAATTTATTCACTGCCCTCTGTCTGCGGTGTCGGCTTTTTCCGGCGGCTTCGCTGTGTGTGATCGGCTCCTGCTCGGGTTTTTCCGTGGTTTTCAGGCAGGTTAATCCAGATGTTTTTGAGGGGTTTCGGCGTGCATTCGCTGGGTTTTGCGGTTCGTTTTCGTCGGGTTTGCGGTAGCTTTTCCCTGCAATTCGGGGACTCTGTGGTGCTTGCTGAATACACTGCAGGGTCACCGAAATGGGATCGGCAAAAGAAACCGAATTGAAGAGAACGAAAAGTCACCGAATGTGCGGTGACTTTTCTAATCTCTTTGAATAACCCTGAAAGGTGATATTCAACTCTATCACATGTATAAATGGTGATATGTCCTCCAAAATGGCAAAATAATGCGTTAATATCTTGACTGCCTGGGCCAAAAAAAGTCACCACCTGGATTTAACTAAGCATATACGTGCAAGCCTTCCTTTGGATAGTTACTGCAGTGATTAATATGTTTCATCTGGCAAAAAAGTAGGTCATGTGACTCCCTGAATATACTGAATGAACAGGTTTTTCCATCAATATATTTTTTCTTCCCTGATCGCACAGCAGGCATATTCCAAGATGGCAACGGCAGGTTTCATCGGTCTCAGATTGTGCAAGAGTGGTTGAGGGAGCACGAGACATCATTTTGACACATGGATTGGCCACCACACAGTCCAGACCATAACCCCATTGACAATCTTTGGGATAATGTGCTGGAGAAGACTTTTCGCAGCGCTGCGACTCTCCCATCATCAATACAAGATCTTGGCCAAATTACTGCAACTCTGGATGGAAATAAATGTTGTGATGTTGCATAAGATTGTTGAAATGTTGCCACGGCGAATGCGGGACATAATCACAGCAAAAGGCAATCAAACTGAGATATAGAGTGTGTGACTTATAGGCAGGCATTGTGTACCAACGTTTATTTGAATCCAGTTGTAGATGTACTCATATAGTTGTGGCTACACCAGTAGCACTCTCAATCTCTATTGCCTTTTGTTATTTAAAGCAATGGATAAGTAGCACAAGGATGTTAGAGCAGCTAGGAGCAAACTGCTTTCACAAAACAGAATGCCACGTAATGTAGAAATAGTGTAACCTTCACCATGCAGAAAATGCAAAATGTCCTCATTGTTTTCTCTATATATAAATCCCAGCAGCTTGCATAATTATTAATAAATATTATAAATTAAACACCCAGTGCAGTTATTTACTCATCTTTAATTGCCTTGCAGCTATCCTGACTTGCTTTGCGAAAGATAAAATTGCATATAGTTTATAATGGTTACTGTAATTTGGGACACTTTTTCCAGGGATTCGTCTATAATTACATATCAAAGATAGCGTAAAAGGATGTCATAATCACTTGAAAACAGAAAATTTTTCATACTGAAAGTGAAAAGTAAATGTGATCGTGGTATGACATAGCACGTTAGTAACAGCTCCCAAAAGCCAAAACGCTACCAAACAATCCACCATTGTGACATGTTAAAAGAGCCAAACTGTCCGTCACTGGAATCTAGACGCACTCTTCACTTTTGCAACCTGGTGTTTAAGAGCTTTTCTGGCCAGTTACCACCCTACCTGAATAGACTGCTTCCCCTAGCAGTTCCCTCATCTTATAACCTCCGATCCAGGACCTGCACCTTATTTGCAATACCACAATACAAAAAGAAAGTGTCTCTATCCTCATTTTCCTACAGAGCACCGCAGTTCTAAAATAACCTCTCAGACGCCATCAAATCTTCCCCCAGTCTAAAGTCACTTAAGAGCTCCCTATTAACATATGTACCTCGATACAGAATGCACCTGTAAACATGTAACATAGTGAATATATACAGAATGCACCTGTAGACATGTAACATAGTGAGTATATACGTGCTATATAAATGCTGACAAAACTGTTACAATGCTCTTTGGAACAGCACCTAAACTACACAAATTGCAAACACCCCATCCAAGTGTCAGGACAAAATCAAATGGCACGCTGACCACAGTCACTTCTCTCAAATATCTAGGTATGTGTTTAGACCCAAATCTATCCTTTGGCCCCCACATTGAAAAACTTTCCTCTAAAATTTACCCCAAACTAGGTGCCCTGTACAGAAACAAATCCTGCCTGAGCCCCGCGGTAAGAAAGCAGATTGTACAACAAATGCTTATGCCGACTATTGAATACGGAGATGTAGTGTATGCAGCCGCCCCGCAAACACACCTTCATAAACTTACCACATTGTATAACTCATTCTGTCGCTTTGTGCTACAATGTAACTACATGACCCACCATTGTGACATGTTAAAAGAACTAAACTGGCCGTCGCTGGAATCTAGACGCACCCTTCACCTTTCCAACCTGGTGTTTAAGAGCTTTTCTGGGAAGCTACCACCCTACCTGAATAGACTGCTTCCCTCAGCAGTTCCCTCATCCTATAACCTCCGATCCAGGACCAGCACCTTACTTGCAATACCACAATACAAAAAGCAAGTGGCTCGATCCTCATTTTCCTACAGAGAACCACAATTATGGAATAACCTCCCAGACGCCATCAAATCTTCCCCCAGTCTAAAGTCCCTTAAGAGCTCCATATTAACATACCTCAATAAGGAATGCACCTGTAAACATGTAACATAATGACTATTTCCTACATATTTATTTTCTGTTAATCTGTATATTTGTTTTGTGATAATTTCTTGCATTTTACTACTTTTGTATTTCTGTAACCATGTTCTTGAACCCAGGACATACTTGAAAACGAGAGAAATCTCAATGTATCCTTCCTGGTAAAATCCTTTATAAATAAATAAATAAATAAATAATATACAGAATGCACCTGTAAACATGTAACATACAGGGTAATTCAAAGAGATTAGAAAAGTTACCGCACGTTCGGTGACTTTTTGTTCTCTTCAATTCGGTTCGTTTTGCCGATCCCATTTCGGTGACCCTGCGGTGTATTCAGCAAGCACCACAGGGTCCCCGAATTGCAGGGAAAAGCTACCGCAAACCCGACGAAAACTAACCGCAAAACCCGGCGAATGCACGCCGAAAACCCGCAAAAACATCTGGATTAACCTGCCGAAAACCATGGAAAAACCCGAGCAGGAGCCAATCACAAGCAGCGAAGCCTCCGGAAAAAGCCGAGACCACAGAAGAGGCAGTGAATAAATTAGGAAAACAGTTTGCATGAATGATTGAAAAGTAAAACACTGTTTGCAAAGAAACTCCTGAGCGAAAATGTCTGAAATTTACATATGAGGTCCAGGGAATGATAATAAAAAGGGCTGTTACAGAAAAAATAAGTAAAGTTAAAAAAAAAATCGGACATTTAAAAAAAAAAAAAATCCAGAAAAATGCTTAAAATATCCTAAAAAAATCTATAAATAAAGAGACTCTTTACTGCAGAATTTTATAATGAACGGTTTATTAGATATTGAATTAAAACGGGAATATTTTTAACATTGAATCCTATGGGATTCTCCTGAATAAACCTGCCGAATTAAACCACCGAATGGCAGGGCATTTCGGGAACCTTTCACTGCTGGTTTGTGTTCTCTGAATAGCTGAAGCAGTGCTTTTCATGGGGTTTTCACTGCCCTCGAACAGGCACCGAACAGGCGCCGTATGTGCAGGCAATTCGCCAGGATTTGGCGAATTGCCTGGTCTCTGGATAGCCGAATGGCCAAGAAAGGTAACCGAACGCTGATTTTCAGCGTTCGGTTACCTTTCTCCAGCCATTCGGATCTCTTTGAATAACCCTGATAGTGAATATATTTCCTACATACAGTATATGCCACTTGTCCCATAGTGAAGTGGAGACCAGGTATCCATCACCTCCTCTTGCTGTAAACGGAAGGACAATGGGTGGAGAATTATTTTTAGGGAAGCACCAATACCACTTTTTTAAGACCGAGTACGAGTACCGATACTTTTTAAAAGTACTCACCGATACCGAGTACCGATACTTTTATTTAATGTCATGTGACGCTTTCCAATAAGAACAGACCTCATATAAAAATGCCCCAACTCACATGTATATATTCCCCCGAGATATATATATACAGAATACCCCCAGCTCACATGTACCTTGCCCCCAGCTCACATGTAGCTTGCCCCCGCTCACATGTAGCTTGCCCCCAGCTCTCATGGATTTGCCCCCAGCTCTCATGGATTTGCCCCAGCACTCATGGATATTGCCCCCAGCTCACATGGATTTGCCCCAGCTCACATGGATATGTCCCCAGCTCTCATAGATATGCCCCCAGCTCTCATGGATTTGCCCCAGCACTCATGGATTTGACCCAGCTCACATGGATTTGCCCCCAGCTCTCATGGATTTGCCCCAGCTCACATGGATTTGCCCCAGCTCACATGGATATGCCCCCAGCACTCATGGATTTGCCCCCAGCTCACATGTATTTGCCCCCAGCTCGAACGCTGGGGAAGTTGGCCGCGTGCATGAAAAGCAGGTCCGGTCGCTTGGCAGTGATGCGATCATTTGGCCGCCGGGCGCATTTGTGACACTGCCTCCAGCTGAGAGGCAGCATCACAGGAGCGCCCAGTGGCCGCTGGAACTCATCACTGCCAAGCCAGCGGACCTTAAGGATGGGTGAGTATGCGGCGCGCCAGAGGGGAACGCTGGCCGCGTGCTTTTCATGCACGCAGCCAGCTTCCCCAGCCCCGTGAATACCGGCAAGCCAGCCCAGCGCTGGCTTCCGGTATCGGCGGGATGTATCAGGCCATTTGCACGAGTAGCAAGTACTCGCGCAAACGACAATATCGGCCCCGATACCGATACTACTATCGGTATCGGTGCACCCCTAATTATTTTTTAAAAATATGTATTGTTCTCAAGTTAAAATAAAAGATGTCATAAAAGGGATACTCAAGAGCAGGGCTGCTAAACTCACGGCCCCCCGGATGTTGATAATACCTACAATTCCCAGAATTCCTTCACTGCAATAGATGGCCAGGGAATCATGGTAGTTGCAGTTCAGAAAAATGGTAGTTTGACAGCTCTGCTCTACGGTTAAAACAGGAGAGGAGATGGAGGAGTTGAACATTAATCCTCCTGTTCCCCATCTACACCCTCCTCCCATTTTCTCTTTTTAGCTTAGTTTTAAACTCCCCTGGAATCCAGCACTGGTCCACTTGGCTTCCTGTAAGCTGCATCATGTCATGTGACCATGGAGTGGAAACCACTTCAATGGCGCTCCAATGCCAAGTGCTTTGAGAGCCATTGATACTAGCTCAGTCCCGAAGGTCTCAAACTCCCTGCACCTGACCTCAGCAGTCAGGTTCTGGATGGAGTAAGCCCTGCACATAGAGGGCTGAATTAGCTCTCTGAGACCCCTGTCTAAAGTGGGAAATAGGGCAAAGAGACTCAGGGCACACTGACCACTCAAAGCACATTGACCGGTCCCAGTGCATAGAGTGTCCCTTTAATTTTATCTCAGTATATCGTGAAAACAGCAGCACAAATGTCAGTAATTTAGCACGTGAGACAAAGTTAGCTTGTTTGATGTTAGTCATTAAATACAAATATATGTTTGTGTCCTGTTATCACATATTAATTTACAAACAAGTGTTTTATGCACATCTACATCTGCGTTCGAGAGCCGTGCCCTGGAGTAAATTGGTCATTTCCTTTCTATATTTTGAATTGTGAGCAGCAGGAAAGAGCACAGTGAAAAGTTTTCAGGCAATTATTCCTGCTAATTTTAATGGGTTATCTACATATAATCGCAAATTAATATTATTATGATTACATACATACAGTATATACTGTGTCCTCCGTGTCCTTTTTTGGAATTTTAATTAATTGGATTATGCTAGCCATTAGCCGCACAGCTGAGCTTTGAGCGCAGGAGAACGAACATACAACTATTCATTTTTATTTTCCATGTAGAATTAAGTACAGAAAAAAAGCTTTTTGTGTGTCATGGGGTATGAAATCTGCACACTATATTAATGTTTATAAGACCAATATTTTAGAACTTTAATATTTGTCGATGTTTTCTATTACTGAACAGCATCTGTTTACTCAGTTTTACCATCAGAAAAGGGTACACACAATGCCTAAAAAGTTTCGCTCTTTACTCTGTCCTATTCTGATTGCTCCTGAAAGCTTTTAACATGTCCGTATTCAGCCGAACAATATCTATTTTCGTATCTAACATTAATACGTTTGTATTTGCTTTGCTGGGCTGCTCGTTGGGTTTATCAACAATAGAAAACTACAAGTCATTGTCATGTTATGTTTATGAAGTTTAGTGCACAGGTTAGCATTTTCACTGCTTCAATAAATATTTTAATTGTATCACTATCTTTTCAAAAGTATTCCGATCCACCCATTCAAGCTCTACAAATTACTTTTCCATGCGGCCTTTGTTTGTACAGAACCTGAGCCTAAGTGGACAAGTACATTTTTAAAATTAAATTCTACCCAATAATGAAGACAACAAACAAAGCCAACACGGTTATTTATACAGCCTTGTATTTGGTTTTCCATTCTGTCATCCGGATTGTACACTCAGAACCAGATGTGTTTGCTAAGGAGAAGTCTTTTATGTTTCACATTTTGGCAATATTGGACTGCTGTCCCGTCTAAGTGTTATGTAATGTGACCTGGTTGGTGGCACACCTGAACATGTTTCTGTTTTACTCTTCTAATGAGGTCACAGAGTTCCATCCTTCTGGGCCTATCTGACTTCAGAGAGGAACTAGTGGCAACCTTTTAGCCGTATCCTGGGCTACCTGATACGGGATGAAAGAAAACGGTCTTGGGAGGACTACTCAAACGAGCCTGGATGTGAGGGACTGCCCTTGGGTATGAAGAAGAGATTCAAGGTGGATAACGCTGCCGAATGGATACTCTCTGCTTACAGAAAACACAAATCCCTTATCTTGTTTGATTTAAGGATTGCTGTCTGATCCCATAACATTCATTACACAAACCCAAAAGGTCACTCCATAAAAAAGAGAGGCAAAAGGTTATTTTAAAAACCAGATGCAACTGAAAGACGGTTGACCTCCTACGCCATATTTACTCGCTGTCCGTGCCTATGTTGTAAACAACAAGGATTGTGGATGTACCAAATATGACTTCCTGTCCCACTAGGGATTTTTGGATCGATTTATTGTGTATACCATTTCCATGCTGGTGGGAGGCAAGTGAAAAATGCAAGCCACTACTCAGTACGCCTGATCTATTGCTGGATGATCTCAATTAAGTCATATTATATGTGATGAACCAGAAAAACACTTTGGGCCTTATTCCCTCCCTAATGCTAAAAAGGGAATGTTAACTGGGAAAACCTGCACCTGCAGGTTTCTCCGTAGTGGCTCCAATTTTAGCGTTAGATTACGGGGCAGATGCTACTTCAGCACATTGCCCCAGAACCAGCGCTATCGTCAGTGCTACTCACGGTAGCGCTTCTGCAGCGCCGTGAGTATCACCTCCTGAAGCACATAGCACTCCATAGAGAGTTGTACTGCCAGGTTGCGACCCCTGCGCAATCTCGCTCTTGCGAGATTGCGCAGCGCTGCGGAGAGATTGCAGAGGGAGACTGGGGACTAGTTGTCCCAAGTCTCACTCTGCTCGCAGCCATGAGAAGCAGGGGTTTGGCCCACCGTTCTTGCCGCGGGACGAGAGTATCTGATTTATAGGGGGGTTTAGGGGGTGCTAAATGATTCTGCAAAAGCGGAATCTGTTAGCATCAGCTGTTAGATGTAGCTAAATATTTGGCTAGGGCATCGATGCGGTAATTAGCGCTAGGACTTTGTTATACCTTACTTATCCGCTAACCCAGGACATACTTGAAAACGAGAGAAATCTCAATGTATCCTTAACCCTTTCGCTGCTGAGGCTTTTCACACCTCTGTGCTGAGGTAATTTTTACCAGTTTTGCTCATCATGTTTAAACGTGTTTTGAAGGCTTATTTTAGTATATGACCCAGACATATTATATATCGTTCTTTCCGTCAGACTCGGTAGATTCATAATATGTCCTTATTATATGTATACGTTATGTCATGTCTGTATATTATAACAAAAAATGCAATAAAATATGTATTTTCAATAATTTACAATGTGTAAAGTGTTTTTTTTCACATTTTAACATGCGAGCAATTTCGGTTATATTTTGTATGGGGTGCGCTTGTTAAAAAAATTAGAGATGGGGTCTCGTTACATTTTTTTTGGGGAAAATTACACGATTTTTAACAAACGCACCGCATACAAAAATCGTTAGTGCAGCATCATTGTTCACATTATAATTGAAATGGGAACAATATTGCTGCATTAACAAACCAAAAAAAACTTGTTTATTTTTTTTTATAATTTGTTTTTTAAATATTTTTTTATTTTTATTTTAAATTTTTTTTTTTTTACAAACTTTTTCACTTTCGTGTTTGGTATCGTTGGAACGGCCATGCTCTGGCCGATCCAACAATACCAAACTTTATCCCCTAGCTGCCACAGATCGGGAGATAGGGGATTCCAATGAATCCCCTATCTCCACCGTTGGTGGCAGCTAGTGGTTAACTCCAGGACTGGCGTCATCGTGCGCCAGTCCTCGGGGGGAGTTCCCGGAGGCTTGGCCGACATCCAAGATGTTGGCCAGCTCCGGGAAAGGATCACGAACCGGCGCTTTTCAGCGCCGATTCGTGATCCGGCTCCCCAGGGGTTAATGCCAGGTACCATTTGGAAGGGCAGGCTGTGCCCTTCCAAACGGTGCCTGGGTTAACCCCCGCAATGCCGCCAATTGGGAGGGAGAGAGGTCCGAAGGACCTCCCCCCTCCCTTTCAGGAGCCTCCGCAGCACATGCGGGGGGGCGCCTGAATTAGGTGTCATCGCGCCTCCGTGATGACACCTAATTAGCCTGGCGGCGGTTCCGGATGCTGGGCTGACATCGAGGATGTCAGCCCGCACCGGGGGGGCCAGCGATCGGCCGGAACCAGGCCGAACGCTGACCCCAAAGGCTGGACGCGCTCAGCGCGTCCACCGCATGGAACGTGACATGCGGTTGGACGCGCTGAGCGCGTCCGCCGCAGCGAAGTGGTTAAAAAAGGATATTATAGCACTAGAAAAAGTGTAGAGATGGCAACTAAATTAATAAGGGAAATGGAAGGTTAAGTTATGAGGAAAGACTAACAAGCTTAAACCTGTTTAGTTTAGAGAAACGGCGCCTTAGAGGGGATCTGATAACTTTATATAAATATATACGGGGCCATTATCAACCATTATCTGATAACCTATTCATTTTGAATTCTTTTGGATCAACAGCAGTAGGTGATGTGTGAGAGGCTGAACCCGATGGACGCATGTCTTTTTTCAGACTATGTAACTATATGAATTTAATCTATTCCCTTAGGCTTCTCAACATACAAATGTGACTGATACAATATGATCAGACTGTCTCTATAGTTGTTACATACAATGCTTGGCCAAAATGTAAATAGTCATCACCTGGAATTAGGTAAATAGGAGCGAGCCTTTTATTGGATAATTACTGCAGTGATTAATATGTTTCAGCCAGGAAATAATGAGGTCATGTGACTCCCTGAATATATACCGAGTAAGCGGGTTTTTCCACCAATGGATTTCTTCTTCCCTGATGGCTCCGGCATATTCCTAGATGACAATGCCAGGATTCAACAGGCTCAAGTTGTTATGTATAAAATAAATATTTCATTTATTGCTAAAAGCAACGTATATGTGTAATGGAGACCACTCAGAGTGCTCAAAACTTCTCAGATCATTGCTTCAGTCCACATTAGTACCTTTAGCTTGATAAAGGTCCTAACATGAACTGAAACTTTGATCTGAGCTAAGTGCCCTAAACTTATTTTATATAACAGACCTCTTAAATGTTGCCCATCGATTATATGAGGGGCTCTATCACCTCTATAAAGCTAGCGCGCCTCACATGAATGATTAAGTTTACCAGAGCTCTGGCTACGCTTACCTCTGACTCGGCATAGAGCAGTGTGACTTTAATGCAAGAGCGCACTTTTCTACAGCGTAGGCTAAAGCCAAAATACAATTATTGCAATAAAATAGAGCAACACAATGTATTTCTTGGCATTCGGAAAAAGCTGAACAAATTCTCATTGTTGCAGAAAATAACAGTCAGTTCTTAGAAAAAGATTTCCAAATAGAAGACTGATCATAACAGTGTAAGGAAAGGGGGGGAGGGGGTGCATGAATTCATGTTTGAGATTTATTTTGCGATAGTTAATTGCAGGCTGGCACATTGAAGTACTGAATCCAACTTGTTCTATAATTACAATGTAAGCAGACAAGTCCTCTTATCTAGAAAATAGCAAGTTTCCAAAGAGAAGAGATTATTAGTTTAGAGGAAACAAAGATAAGGGAGAGAAAGGACTTTGAAGGATCACTAATGTTTGTGCCACTCTGGATCTGTGTGCTTTCTGCCAAAGATAGGATGATGTCTAACATAGCTAAACATTATCACATCCTGTGAAACTCAACAGCCTGAGTACTTGTCTAACTCATCAATAAAATAGATAAATCTGTTCACGATGATAACATACAGTATCATTGACTGTGAATCTAAATGTGCTGTAGAGCAGTGTATTACAGGCTGAATTTATGTAATTATCCTTCTAAACTCTCCTATAAGATTACAGTTTATGGGCTAAATTACATTCTTTGCGTTAAAACGTGGACGCAAGGGAGGAAAAACTGCAGCCGCGAGCATTCACTCGATGGAGTCCATAGGACTCCATTGAGTTTCCCCCTGCTGGTCACATGACCAGCCGGATCTCCCCTTGCGAGATCCGGCTGGTCGGCATAGTGATACGCAGGGGGAGACTGGGGGGACATTTTCCCCCAGTCTTTGCCTGCTCCCGCTGGACGGAGGAGGCGGTCGGAGCTGCGGTCGGAGCTGCGGGACAGAGGGTGAGTATAGCATTTATTTTTTATTTTTAAGGTTGGTGTTAACGGATTCTGCAGACCCCTTTGTGGTATTGTGGAAGAGTTCAGTGGTGGAGGTTTTGTGAATGCAGAAGACATCCCCGATCTATTCCGTTACGTCAGCATCAGGGGATTGATAGCTGCTGATCCAGGACTGATTCATTTTTATACATGTCTGCCAGTCTACAGAGTCGGTGGACAGACGCACTCTTTTGTCTGTGACAAAACCTCCAGTGGCACTGAACGTCCTTTTAGAAAGTACACTGGAGGAAGGGCAACCTAGCAGCTGCATAGCATATTGGCTAAATTCTGCCCAGTGATCCAATCTCAACACCCAGTAAGCCAGTGGATCATCTGCTGGAAAGGTATCCAGGTCTGCCCTTGCCCCTAGGTAGTCCTGCACCATACGGTGAAGACGCTGGCAATGGGTGCCTACATTTGACATCCCTGGGCGTCGTGGACTAAACAAATTTAAAAAGGCATCAGTCAAGCGGCCCCGGCCTTCACCTCTATTCCTCTGATCATCCGCAGCCTCAGAAGCACCTGTGTCATCACTTGGTAACCTACCAGTGCCTGGAAAGGTGTTACACAAGTGTCGCTTTAGAGCGTCCTCAAGTTTTTTCATCCTATGCTCCCTCGGGCAGGATGAGCTCTGCAACTTTACCCTTGTATCGTGGATCAAGAAGGCTTGCCAACCAGTAATGCTCTCTCTCCTTGATAGCACGAATCCTGGGGTCCTTTACCAGGCTTTGCAGGATAAGGGAGCCCATGCAGCGTAGGTTGGAGGTGGCATTAGCTTCCGAGTCTTCCTAGTCAATGAGGAGGATGACCTCATTGTGCACTTCCTCCTCCCAGCCACGTACTAGTCCTTGTGTTTCTGGGCACACAAAACCCTCCCTTGAGGAATCCCCACCTTCAATGCCCCCACTACTTAAATATTCCTCCTCCTCCTCATCCTCCGCCTGTCTGATCTGAGGAGGACCCGCTGGAATGCTGTCTGCGGAAAGACTGGGGCCTTCAGAGCTAGGGAAGGCCTCCTCTTCCTCCCGCTGCTCTACCTCTAGAGCCACATCTATAATTCCCTGCAGAGTGTGCTCCAGCAGGAACACTAAAGGAATTGTGTCACTGATGCATGCACTGTCCCTGCTCACCATCCTCGTTGCCTCCTCAAATGGTGATAGTACAGTGCATGCATCCTTGATTATAAGCCACGGTGGGGGGGGAACCAAGTTGACCTGAACCTGTCCTTGACCCATACTCACACAGGTACTCGTTGATGGCCCTCTGCTGCTTGTGCAGATGCTGCAGCATTGCTAATGTCGAGTTCCACCTGGTGGGCATGTCACAGATCAGACGGTTTGTGGGAAGGTGGAATTCTCTTTGAATTTCTGCCAGGCGAACACTTGCTGGGAATGACCGTCTGAAGTGGCTGCAGACTTTTCTGGCCTGGATGAGAAGCTCTGCCAGCCCTGGGTACCTGGTTAGGAAATGCTGTACCACCAGATTTAGGACATGTGCTAGGCATGGTACATGTGTCAATTTACCCAGGCATAGGGCGGAGAGACGATTGCTGACATTATCACCGACGACCATTCCCAGATGAAGCTGGCGTGGTGTTAACCATCTCTGCACCTGCCCCTGCAGAGCTGACAGAATTTCTAGCCCGTGTGGCTCCTGTCCCCTAAACGAACCAGCTCAAGCACAGTATGGCATCTTTTTGCTTGAGCCATTGTGTAGCCCCTGTCATGCGTCGGTTTAACTGCCACTTCAGAGACAGAGAAGGAGGAGGAGGAGGAAGAGGGAGAGGTGGTGGTGGAGCAGACAGACCTCATAGAAGCAGCTTTCTGGAGGCGTGGTGGATGAACAAGCTCCAGCACAGAACCCCGTCTTGGATCCTTCCCAGCTGCAATCAGAGTTACCCAGTGTGCCATGAAAGAAATGCAACAGCCCTGTCCATGCTTGCTGGACCACGTGTCTAAAGTCACATGCACCTTGCTGCTGACTGCCTTTCCCAATGACTCGATAACATTGTCTTCCACGTGCTGGTATAGTGCTGGAATGGCCTTCCGTGAAAAGTAATGGCGTTTTGGAACCTGCCACTGTGGTACAGCACATTCATCAAATTCACGGAAGGAAGCAGAGTCCACCAGCTGGAAAGGCAGCAGCTGTAATGCGAGTAATTTTGCTAACCTGGCATTTAGACGATGTGCTTGGGGATGGTTGGGACTATATTTTTTCTTACGCTGCAGCAGCTGGGGCAACGTAATCTGACTGCGTAAATCTTCAGCTGATGGGATGCTGTCACATTGTGAGGAAGGACCTGGTACATCCATTACTGTAGCATCATCCCTGTCAGTGGAGGTTGGAGTCAATGACATGGCAGGACATATAGTGGGGGTAGAGAGAGGTGAGGAGGACCTATGCAAAGTTTTCCACCAACGGGATGCGTGGCAGGTGGTTATATGTCGCCTCAAGCACGTGGTACCCAAGTGTCCGGTGTCTTTCCCACGCTTGAGCCTCATCTGACATAGATTACAAATAGCAACGGTGGGGTCTGCTGCACATTTCTTAAAGAACTCCCAGACAGCAGAGTTCCTGGATGTGTGCTTTGAGACTACAGCGTTCTGCACCTGAGCAGCTCTGACATCTGATGCCTTGGACTGGCTAGTGCTACGGTTGGTCATAGAGGATGTTGTGCCTCCTCCTCCTCACTTGACTCCTCTGTTCAATCAGGCACCCAGGTGAAGTCAGTGACCTCATCATCATTGTCATCACCCCCTATCTCCTCGTCACTGGAGCCAACTTGGCAGTATGCTGCAGCTGCTGGGGCAACATGAGTGACCGTTATTTGTGTGTCACTAGAACCCCCTTCCTCTAGGTTCATTATACTCCCTTCCTCAACCTCAGAGATTGAATCAGAGCACTGTAGTTGCTGCTCATCCTCAAGCAGCATGTCACTGTCATTGTAGTCAAACAATTCAGCTGACTCCTCCGTGTGTGATAGTGAGGCTACGGCAGGAGTAGCTGTGGACATGGAGGCTGCATTAGATGCTTTGGCAGCTGAGGTGGACTGTAAAGCACTGCAAGCCTGGCTGGCAGAGGACTCGGAGGATGAGGATGGCCTGGTTATATCCTCTGTATGTTGCTGCTGCTGCTTAAAATGGCCAGCACCAGTTAGAAAGGACAAGCGTGCCCCTGCAGAGGATGCACCATGTCCACGATGACCAGAGGCACAGCCTCCCGACACAGAGGCTGCTTGCCCTCTTATCTGTGCCTGGGAGCGTCTGCCTGTCCTTTTTGGTCTTTCTGACATGGTGAGTGATATATAGATTAAAGATATACAGAACTCTGATTCAACTCTGTTATAAAAATTGGAGATATGCTGCAGAACTCTGATTCAACTCTGGTATAAAGATTAAAGATTTCCAGAACTCTGGTATAACTCAGTGAGACACCCTGATAGCTGGGAGCCAGTGACAAGACACAGATTACAATTCCCAGAAACCTCCTATAAATCAGTGAGACCCCCTGATGGGTGGCAGTGACAAGACACAAATTACAATTCCCAGAAACCACCTTCAAATCAGTGAGATCCCCTGATAGGACCCCCTGATAGCTGGCAACAGTGACAAGACACAGATTACAATTTGCAGAAATCTGCTAGAAGTATGTGGGACCCCCTGATAGCTGGCAGTGAGAAAACACAGATTACAATTCCCAGAAACCTCCTATAAATCAGTGAGACCCCCTGATGGGTGGCAGTGAGAACACACAGATTACCACAATTCCCATATATTTTGTAGAAATGAGACCCCCAAAATACTTGGTGGCAGTGAGAACACACAGATTACCACAATTCCCAGATATTTTGTAGAAATGAGACCCCCAAAATACTTGGTGGCAGTAAGAACACACAGATTACCACAATTCCCAGATATTTTATAGAAATGAGACCCCCAAAATACTTGGTGGCACTGGCAGTGAGAACACACAGATTAGAACAATTCCCAGATATCTTGTAGAAATGAGACCCCCAAAATACTTGGTGGCAGTGAGAACACACAGATTAGAACAATTCCCAGACATCTTGTAGAAATGAGACCCCCAAAATACTTGGTGGCAGTGAGAACACACAGATTAGAACAATTCTCAGATATTTTGTAGAAATGAGACCCCCAAAATACTTGCTGGCAGTGAGAACACACAGATTAGAACAATTACCAGATATTTTGTAGAAATGAGACCCCCCAAAATACTTGGTGGCAGTGAGAACACACAGATTACCACAATTCCCAGATATTTTGTGGAAATGAGACCCCCAAAAATACTTGGTGGCAGTGAGAACACAAAGATTACCACAATTCCCAGATATTTTGTAGAAATGAGACCCCCAAAATACTTGGTGGCAGTGAGAACACACAGATTAGAACAATTCCCAGATATTTTGTAGAAATGAGACCCCCCCCCCCAATAGCTGGTGGCAGACTGTCAGTGAGAACACACACTAACAGAACAATCTCCGCTCAAACACGTGCTGAAGCGCTGTGTGAAGCCTTTATATAGTGTGCTGCGGGACTTAGCTCTGTGAGCCCATGATTGGGCAAAATTTGCCCAATCAGGACTCTGAGCCGTGATTGGCATAGTCTTGAACCTGTCTTGCACCTGACTGTAGCCAATTACAAGCTTCAGGCCAGTGGAAAAGTGCATTGTGGTCCATTGTGGTGCATTGTGGGCGAACATGCGGCGAACACGCGGAAATGTTCGTAGTTCGCGAACATGTGAACAGGCGATGTTCGAATCGAACTCCGAACCAATCGAACCGAACAGCTCATCCCTAATTATCAGCACCCCCTCACTATTTGGAAAAGTAGACACACTGGTCTAGATTACATAGTTGGTGCTAACTTAGGCTAGGGTCAGACGAGCGCAGTATTAACGTGCGTTTAGCCGCACGAAATCACGGCCGTGCTAGCAGCAAATGACGTCCAATGCCGGGCTGCATACGAAGAACGGCCGCACGAAAGTACGGGCGCGCAACACAAGTGGCAAACGAACGCATTTTTTCGAGAACGTCAAACCGCTAGTACTGACGTACAGAGTGCGCTGCGTCCGCTAGTGGCATGTGTGCGTGATTAGGAGAGGTCAGACTCTGCTAATGTCCGGCCAACATCACGTCCAGACGCAAAAAGTGTTTTATTGATGATCCGTACAAAATCACGGACGAAAATGCGCATCGTATGACCGCTATCACGTATTCCGTGAAAAAATACGTCCATTCGTTCGAACGCACTTTTTCATGGACAACGCGAAAAATGCGTTAGTCTGACCCTAGCCTTAACCAGAGCAGTTGTAAACTTAAAACCTCCATAGGCTATAATGGCTCTGGGAAGTTTACAACAGCTCTGGTTAAGTTAGCAGCAACTATGTAATATGGCCCACTTTGTTCAAATTCAGTGTATAGCATGGAAAAAAAATACCAACTGGAAGTGTAGGACACAATTACAATTTAATTAAAATTCTAAAACAAATAATTTTGATAGTTGAATTATTAACAGGCAGGTTTGCTAGATATCTGAAGCACAGAACGGGTGATATGATTTGCTTTATAGGGATTGCAGGATTAACAGGTCTATTCAAAGAAAGGTGAAAACCAGCAGAACTGGCAGAAGAGAACAATCTAGACCAAAGAGCCAATTTGGAAAGTGAGGTAAATGGGAGAATTTTTCTGGTTTGACTATTTTGACCTAGAATTTTCACTTCTCCAGTCACTCTCCTGAGTTTCACCTTTCCTTGAATAGACTTGTAAATCTGCATTTCAACAAGGTAATCCTCAAAATCTGGCCTGCTAGTGGGTAATGGGGACAAGGTGGGGAACCAACGTATTAGAATGTTCAATTAAATTGTAACCGTGTCCGATACTTGGAATTCTCAAATATTATTCTATGCTATACATTTAATTTGAAGAAGTGTATCTATTTTTGAAAAGAGCGACTGTTGTAAACATAATTTCTTTATCCAAGCCTCCATGTTTTCCAGGTTCTTTGTAATCTTTCTACAAGGTGTTGTTTTATTTATAGTATTTAATCGTGATGAACTACCGATTATTTAGGTATCATGCATGAACTACAGGTACCATCTTCCATAGCTACTGTAAATTGAAATTTTTTGTCAACATATACATTGGCTGGATTACTTACTAGCAATTACTTCGAGATATTGGTTGCAAAATAATATTTGTTCATCAGCAATGTAATTTACATCAGGATAGGCAATTATTATATTTGTTAGTAGATATAGATGTTATATTTCTTAATGTAAAAGCTGTAGACAACTAACCTGACCACACACTTTGGTGAACAGTCACCCAGAACTTTAAATAGTGGGTCAGCAAATGGTTTAATGTGACAAACCTTTTCCTGTGGATAATCCCACTTTCCACCTGGAAATGGTTACATTTGTTGGCACTTAAACCTGTGCAACAATTTTCAAAACAGTTTATCTGCCAGATAACTGGGATACAATGTAGACAGCTTCAACGAGCTATAATTAAAGTTAAGAGATCTGGTGTTTGTCAAGGATCAGTGTGAACTTGAAGGCAAATGTCGTCCCCAGGAGTCGAGTCCTGTGAGAATGCACGGGAACGGTGTTCCCGCACTTCTCCTGCAGCAGGAACGTTGCAGTAATGCAGGTTCCCACTGTGGGCAGCCGGGGCTGCTAGCGGAATGCATTCCGCCATTGGCCACTTGGCTGGCCGCACGGCCGCCTCAGTCCAGTCTGAAGGCTGTGACACGGCCTGCAGCTGAGATCTCGTGAGATCTCACAAGAGCGTGCCACAGCCTTCAGAAGGCTGAGGAGGCGGCCGGGTGCAGGAGCACATCTGAGCTGCTCCAAGGAACACGGCGGTCCTGAGGTCTGCAGGCTAGGTAATAGGGATGTGCGTTTCGGGTTTCGGAATTTCGGAATTTTCACGAAATTTCCCGATTCGTGCATTCGGATTCGGACAATTTTAAGGAAATTTTAAGATCCGAAAACGGCAGATCCGAACGAATTTTCGTGCCAAAACGAAAAGTTTTCGGAATTTTCGAATGGACTAGAAATGTGTAAAATCGAAATTCATTTTCATTCCATTCTTGATTTCGGCTCCATTCCTGATTTCGGTTCCATTTCAGTAATTTCGGACATCGTATTTATATCGCTGATTCTGTAATTAAGTTTTGTATCATTCACATCTCAATGTATCCTTCCTGGAAAACCAGAGAAATCTCAATGTATCCTTGTAAAACATGAGAAATCTCAATGTATCCTTCCTGTATAACATGAGAAATCTCAATGTATCCTTCTTGTAAAACATGAGAAATCTCAATGTATCCTTCTTGTAAAACATGAGAAATCTCAATGTATCCTTCTTGTAAAACATGAGAAATCTCAATGGCAGAATTATCGTATCGGCAGAATTATCGTATCGTATAATTATCGTATCCGAAAAACCATTAGTTTACGTCAAAACGAATAGACACTTTGAAATGAGGAGAACAGACGTTCCGAAAAACACGAAAATTTCCGAAATCACGAAAAAAAGTAGATACGAAAAACGAAACGAAACGAACCGAAACAAAACGAAAATTGGCCGAAACGAGTCGAAACGAAAATTTTCAAAGTCCGAACAAAACCGAACCGAACCGAAAAAAAAATCGGTGCACAAGCCTACTAGGTAAGTATAATTTCGGTGGTCCCTGTCTGGGGGTCCCTGTCTGGTTATAAATAATTCTGTGGGACATGTGGTTTGTGTTATAATTAATTATGTGGTCCCAGTCTGGCTATAATTAATTCTGGGGGGCATGTAGCTGGTTATAATTAATTCTGGGGGGCATGTGGCTTTTTATAATTAATTCTGGGGGTCCCATTCTGGCTATAATTAATTCTGGGGGGCATGTGACTGGTTATAATTTATTCTGGAGGTCCCTGCCTGGCTATAATTAATTCTGGGGGTCCCTGCCTGGCTATAATTAATTCTGGGGGCTATGTGCCTGATTATAATTAATTATAGGGGTCTGTCTGGCTATATTCAATTCTGGGGGGTCTGCACTGGGCTATGTTCAATTCTGGGAGTCTGTGCCTGGTTATACATGATTCTCGAGGGGGTATATTTATATATATATACTTTTTTTTATCTTCGGGTAATGGGGATTGTGGAATTCTTGGGTGAGTTCCCTCACTTTTTTCCCCAAGACTTGACCCCTGGTCGTCCCCTATAGCTTGTGCACTAAAAAGTGGCCTTGACTGGATCTACGTGCCCAATCATCCATTACCACATCTCTCATTTCAAAGATTTCAAGTATGTTTGGAAATTATATCAACTTCCATTTCCCTTATGTCACCTTAATGCTTGTGATAGCTTGTCTTCTACCCACACCAATAAACTGTTTTGAAGTCGTTGTAGTGGTGCTGTAGGCTGTACCTCTGGGTGACCCACACCATCATGCCCTGAGATGTTCTATGCATGCATACAAGTTGGACAAATATTAAATTGTTTCCAACACATGGAATGCATGTGAAGTTATGGGATGTATTCGTTAAATCCTGGGAACTTGGGAAATATGAACTATTTGCTACAGAAAGATTTAGCTGTTCATTAGTTACCTTTATGTTATCTATTACAATGTACTCTTACATCCCATAATTTATTGTGTGGAAGTGCTTGGTGTGTGTATAAATTAAACCCACCATTCTTTGCCTCTTGGTTGAAAAGCAGCAAGAGAGCATGCAGCTGCTCAGCGAAGCAGCTTTTGGTTACATTGGTTAGGTACACACTCTACAAAGAGGTGCCTTGATGAGGCGAGTGAGCTTACGCTTCAATGGCCATTCAAGCAAACTACAGTAAAACCTCTCGTGTTTTGTTGCACATGGAACTGTATAGAAACGAGCACAGATGAAACCTTTTTTTTCTGTTATGTTTTATGCATGAACTGGGTTGTTACTCCTGGTCGTTGCAGCCCCTCTGGTGAGTATGGGCGCGACGCCATTTTTTCTGTATGTAGGCTTTCTGAGCTTACAGGCTGTGTGTAACTTGAAATGCAGGGGGAATCAGTTATATTATTATTATTATTATATGATGGTTTATTATAATAATAATCTAAACAACTCTGATTAGGATTAAAGGGTGGGCACAGCCCATATATTAACCCCTTTAGGACGCCAGACGTTCCATGCCTTCCTGCGTTTGGCGGGCTTTAACGCTTTAACTCTTTAACGCCGAGAAAATTTCTTCCCCAAGAGAAAGCAGACTACAAGGAATACATCTGAGGAAGGGCCAGGAGACGAAGATGTGGCCATCCAAATCTAAGTATCCCAATTTTCCTGTTTCACTATATTACCACTAAATGCTTGTTGTGTTAATATTTGGTAACAATATGACTTAATATTCATTCCAACGCATCGATATTAAATAGGTTTTATTTGAGGTGCGCTGGGAATAACCACTGATTTTTTTATCCTTATATTGCGCTCCTTGGGGAGTGTGGGCATTTTTATTCTAATATAAGCAGCACCAGGTTCGATAGGGCTTTCATATCTAAAAAATTCTTCAATTAATATAAATAGTGCTACTGTCACACAAACCCTCACTATACCTATATAAATGCCAACAATTATATGAAGAAAATGATAGCCTGCTAAATGATAAAACATAGTCGTAGTCATTTATATAGATTATGAGAAATCAGAGATTACATGGAATTGTTTTAGTGTATGACAGCAAAAGCTGACTATATATGTCTATGCTTGTACATTTATGCAGCGCACTGTTGCAAATCCTTATAGTAAACCTGTTACTGGCTGACACAAGAAAGAGTGCTGCAGCAGTTCAATAAGGTTAATGCAACATAATGCCTCAGACGGTATATAGCCATGGATAATTAAGTAGCTTACTAGCCAAACTGCTGCTTTTAATCTTCTAGGATGCTTTCTTGTCATGAATTTCACCAACGGATTGGCATAAAGCAGATGTATTAACCCTATTCAATAGGGATTAAATCAGCCGGCATGGTGAATGCCAGTGAGCGTAACATCTGTGGTAATACGTGACGGGTCATTAAGGGTTAATATCCACAAATACATTTCGAACAATATTGTCATCTCATCAGTGGTCTCTACGTGATTTCTAATAAGCTGATCGTGTCAAATTTTGTCCTCTGATGTCAGTAGGAAACATAGATGGGGGGGTGCAGTGAATGTGATCTAGTTGGATTATTCTTAATGATGGCAACACCAGCTCCTTCACGGCACAAATAAATAACTCCAGATGACCCTTTCAAACGTCTATTCCATGTAAATGGGAGGGATATACTTAAGACAAGAATATGAAAAAACTGCTATACTCAATTGAGAGCAAGCAATGGTTGGAGAATATCTCCTGACCGAAGAGGATTAAACCTCACAAGTAGTAAGAAGAAAAAGCAAAACGAGAATATGAGATTCCTCATAAATCTCGGTGGTCATGAAGTATTAAAAGAACAATTGTTTAATTAGTGATCTTAATTAGGGATGAGCTGTTTGGTTCGATGGGTTCGGAGTTCGATTCGAACATCGCCTGTTCACATGTTCGCGAACTACGAACATTTCCGCGTGTTCGCCGCATGTTCGGCCACAATGCACCACAATGGACCACAATGCACTTTTCCACTGGCCTGAAGCTTGTAATTGGCTACAGCCTTGCACCTGACCACAGGTCAGGTGCAAAACAGGTTCAAGACTATGCCAATCACGGCTTAGAGTCCTGATTGGGCAAATTTTGCCCAATCATGGGCTCACAGAGCTAAGTCCCACAGCACACTATATAAGGCTTTACACAGCGCTTCAGCACGTGTTTGAGCGGAGATTGTTCTCGTGTTAGTGTGTTTTGTTAGTGTGTAATCTCACTGCCAGTCTGCCACCAGCTACTGGGGGGGTCTCATTTCTACAAGACTTCTGGGAATTGTTCTAATCTGTGTGTTCTCACTGCCACCAAGTTTTTTGGGGGTCAGTAATTTCTACAAAATATTTGGGAATTGTTCTAATCCGTGTGTTCTCACTGCCACCCTGTATTTTGGTGGGTCAGTAATTTCTACAAAATATTTGGGAATTGTTCTAATCCGTGTGTTCTCACTGCCACCCAGTATTTTGGGGGGTCAGTAATTTCTACAAAATATTTGTGAATTGTTCTATATCGTGTGTTCTCACTGCCACCCAGTATTTTGAGGGTCAGTAATTTCTACAAAATATTAGGGAATTGTTCTAATCTGTGTGTTCTCACTGCCACCCAGTATTTTGGGGGTCAGTAATTTCTACAAAATATTTGGGAATTGTTCTAATCCGTGTGTTCTCACTGCCACCAAGTATTTTGGGGGGTGAGTAATTTCTACAAAATATTTGGGAATTGTTCTAATCCGTGTTCTGACTGCCACCCAGTATTTTGGGGGGTCAGTAATTTCTGCAAAATATTTGGGAATTGTTATAATCCGTGTGTTCTCACTGTCACCCAGTATTTTGGGGGGGTCAGTAATTTCTACAAAATATTTGGGAATTGTTCTAATCCGTGTGTTCTCACTGCCACCCGGTATTTTGGGGGTCAGTAATTTCTACAAAATATTTGGGAATTGTTCTAATCCGTGTTCTCACTGCCACCCAGTATTTTGGGGGGTCAGTAATTTCTACAAAATATTTGGGAATTGTTATAATCCGTGTGTTCTCCCTGCCACCCAGTATTTTGGGGGGTCAGTAATGTCTACAAAATATTTGGGAATTGAGGTAATCTGTGCCTTGTCACAGCCACCCATCAGGGGTCTCACTGATTTATAGGAGGTTTCTGGGAATTGTAATCTGTGTCTCGTCACTGGCTGCCAGCTATCAGGGTGTCTCACTGAGTTATACCAGAGTTCTGGAAATCTTTAATCTTTATACCAGAGTTGAATCAGAGTTCTGTAGCATATCTCCAATTTTTATAACAGAGTTGAATCAGAGTTCTGTATATATTTAATCTATATATCACTCACCATGTCAGAAAGACCAAAAAGGACAGGCAGACGCTCCCAGGCACAGATAAGAGGGCAAGCAGCCTCTGTGTCGGGAGGCTGTGCCTCTGGTCGTGGTGGACGTGGTGCATCCTCTGCAGGGGCAAGCTTGTCCTTTCTAACTGGTGCTGGCTGTCTTAAGCAGAAAGCAACATACAGAGGATTTGGTGGATTGGCTAACCAGGCCATCCTCATCCTCCGAGTCCTCTGCCAGCCAGGCTTGTAGTGCTTTACAGTCCACCTCAGCTGCCAAAGCATCTAATGCAGCCTCCATGTCCACAGCTACTCCTGCCGTAGCCTCGCTATCACACACGGAGGAGTCAGCTGAATTGTTTGACTACAATGACAGTGACATGCTGCTTGAGGATGAGCAGCAAGTACAGTTTGATTCAATCTCAGAGGTGGAGGAAGGGAGTATAATCAACCTAGAGGAAGGGGGAGCCAGTGATGTCACACAAATAACTGGCATTCATGTTGCCCCAGCAGCTGCAGCATACTGCCAAGTTGGCTCCAGTGACGAGGAGATAGGGGATGATGACAATGATGATGAGGTCACTGACTCCACAAGGGTGCCTGATCGAACAGGGGAATCAAGTGAGGAGGAGGGGAGGAGGAGGAGGCACAGCAAACACGAGGCACAACATCCTCTATGACCAACCATAGCACTAGCCAGTCCAAGGCATCAGATGTCACAGCTGCTCAGGTGCTGGGAATGGTCGTCTGTGATAATGGCAGCAACCTTCTCTCCGCCCTATGCCTGGGTAAGTTGACGCATGTACCATGCCTAGCACACGTCCTAAATATGGTGGTACATCGTTTCCTAACCAGGTACCCAGGGCTGGCAGAGCTTTTCAGCCAGGCCAGAAAAGTCTGCAGCCACTCCAGATGGTCATTCCCAGCAAGTGTTCGCCTGGCAGAAATTCAAAGAAAATTCCACCTTCCCACAAACCGTCTGATCTGTGACATGCCCACCAGGTGTAACTCGACATTAGCAATGCTGCAGCATCTGCACAAGCAGCAGAGGGCCATCAATGAGTACCTGTGTGAGTATGGCACAAGACCAGGTTCAGGTCAACTTGGTTTTTTTTCCCCCGCAGTGGCTGATGATCAAGGATGCATGCACTGTACTATCACCATTTGAGGAGGCAACGAGGATGGTGAGCAGGGACAGTACATGCATCAGTGACACAATTCCTTTAGTGTTCCTGCTGGAGCACACTCTGCAGGGAATTATAGATGTGGCTCTAGAGGCAGAGCAGCAGGAGGAAGAGGAGGCCTTCCCTAGCTCTCAAGGCCCCAGTCTTTCCGCAGACAGCATTCCAGCGGGTCCTCCTCAGATCAGACAGGAGGAGGATGAGGTGGAGGAGGACGAGGAATATTTAAGTGGTTGGGCATTGAAGGTGGGGATTCCACAAGGGAGAGTTTTGTGTGCCCAGAAACCCAAGGACTAGTACGTGGCTGGGAGGAGGAAGTGCACGATGGGGTCATCCTCCTCATTGACCAGGAAGACTCGGAAGCTAATGCCACCTCCAACCTATGCTGCATGGGCTCCCTTATCCTGCAAAGCCTGGTAAAGGACCCCAGGATTAGTGCTATCAAGGAGAGGGATCATTACTGGTTGGCAAGCCTTCTTGATCCACGATACAAGGGTAAAGTTGCAGAGCTCATCCTGCCCGCACAGAGGGAGGACAGGATGAAAAAACTTGAGGACGCTCTAAAGCGACACTTGTGTAACACCTTTCCAGGCATTGGTAGGTTACCAAGTGATGACACAGGTGCTTCTGAGGCTGCGGATGATCAGAGGAATAGAGGTGAAGGCCTTGGCCGCTTGACTGATGTCTTTTTAATTTTTTTAGTCCACAGCGCCCAGGGACGTCAAATGTAGGCACCCATTGCAGCGTCTTCACCGTATGGTGCAGGACTACCTGGGGGCAAGGGCAGACCTGGATACCTTTCCAGCAGATGATCCACTGGCTTACTGGGTGTTGAGATTGAATCACTGGCCAGAATTTAGCCAATATGCTATGCAGCTACTAGGTTGCCCTTCATACAGCGTGCTTTCTGAAAGGACGTTCAGTGCCGCTGGAGGTTTTGTCACAGACAAAAGAGTGCATCTGTCCACCGACTCTGTAGACCGGCTGACATTTATAAAAATCAATCAGTCCTGGATCAGCAGCTATCAATCCCCTGATGCTGACGTAACGGAATAGATCGGGGATCTCTTCTGCATTCACAAAACCTCCAACCCTGCACTCTTCCACAATACCACAAAAGGGTTACGGTGTGAAGGCACTTGCTGCCATGGAAGGCACATTATTTGGGTGCACTGACGCCATTACCAGATTTATATCATTTTAATTTTTTGAACCGCAGGGTCCAACCCTGCACTCGTCCACAATACCATAAAAGGGTTACGGTGTGAAGGCACTTGCTGCCATGAAAGGTACGTTATTTGGGTGCACTGACACCATTACCAGATTTATATCATTTGAATTTTTTGAACCGCAGGGTCCAACCCTGCACTCTTCCACAATACCACAGAGGGGTTACGGTGTGATGGCACTGTTGCCGACACTAAAGGCCCAATTTTAAAGCACCTATTGTTACTTTCATCCAAAGCCTGCATAAATTTCACCATAATTTAGCCAAAAAATCACTAAACTTGCTCTGCGTGTCCTAAAAGGTCTCCTCTTTTAATACAGACTGCCGCCCAAGCAGTTGTTTATGAATAGATTAAAGGAAATCCGTTTACCGTCATTTGAAACATCATATCTTTGTTTTTAAATGTTTCTATACATCCTACAAATCCGCCACTTCACGGGCAGGTTATGGGGACCTCCTAGGCACGATATTTGAATTAATTTTTCGTATTTATTTTTAACCCTTATTTCATGGAAAACTCCTTCAAAAACGTCTTTTTTAACTATTTGTCCTTGTTTCCTGTCCCCCAGGGCACTACCCGGACCCCCATACACCTTTTATGGCAAATATCTTGCATATATGCCCTCTTGCAAGGCACTCTAAAAATCGAACTTTTGAGTTCCATTGACTTGCATTGAGTTCGGTTCGTGTTCGCGTTGATTAATAGGGATTATTCTTGTATACCCCTTCCCTTCTATGGCTAATCTGCCCCCCCTGTTTTACATATTGCTTTTTGTGAGTGGCTGATCTATCTATGTGACTGTCACCTGGTTGGTTATTGATTCCTACATTAACCTTCCGAGATATTTGCACCAATAGGTGACTTTTGGGTCATGTCTATTTAAGAATTTCCTAAATATATTTATTTCCCAACAATTTATGCTTCTAAACCGCGTTCATTATTCTGTTTATTAGCCAATTGGCTCTTATTTTGATGTGGCTCCTTTAGGAATATAGCAATGTGTTCAAATATATCCATATCGATTTGTGTGTTCCTCATTTATATTTTTATTAAGATCACTAATTTAAAAATTGTTCTTTTAATACTTCATGACCACCGAGATTTGTGTGGAATCTCATATTCTCGTTGTGCCTTTTCTTCTTAAGACAAAAATACTATTTGGTGATAAGGGCGCAAGAAATATCTATAGACATTTGTAAAATAATATATGTATGTGTCGCCCAGGTGCCAGGAAAGTGCGTGATACCCCTAAGAGCCCTTCAAAGGACTCCATGGAGGGTTGTGCCGCCAGGCCACGAGACCTGCGAGATCTCACAAGATCGTGCAGGGCCGCGGAGTGATCGCAGAGGGAGACTGGGAACTATTTGTCCCCAGTCTCATTCTGCTCCCAGCGGCCAAAAGTGGCAGATCCGGCCACCATTCTCACCGTGGGATAAGAGGTAAGTATGTAATTTATTGGGTGGGGGGGGGTTGGCTGGTCTTAACTGATTCAGCAAAAGATAGCACTAGCTTTTGCGTGTTGCTAAATTTTAGGTTTGCTCATTGGTGTGTTAATTAGCGTTTGGACTTTGTAATACCTTACTTATCGAAATGCTAGTTACTGTTTGCGCTCCCCATGTTAAGTATAGGATGCGCAAAGCACAGTAAGCGCGCAAACTGATGTGCAAACTGATTTTTTGCCTGTTTAGTGTTAGGAATGTAATATTGGTGGCATGCGCTAATGTCACTTATCCTGACGTTAACTCTTACACACCCGAACGTAGTTAGCGTTCACTAGGGAATTGAGCCCTTAGTTCCTGAGTTTCTATTTATCAGACGTGCACAATACTTAACCACTTCAATGCGGAGGACGCGCTCAGCGCGTCCTCCGCATTACCGCTGGTATGCGGAGGACGCGCTGAGCGCGTCCTCCCATTGGGGTCAGCGTTCGGCCGGGTTCCGGCCGATCGCTGGCCCCTCCGGTGCGGGCTGACATCCACGATGTCAGCCGCGCATCCGGAACCGCAGCCGCTGGAGTTAGGTGTCATCGCGGCAGCGCGATGACACCTAATTCAGGCGCCCCCCCCGCATGTGCGGAGGAGGCGCCTGAAAGGGAGGGGAGAGGTCCTTCGGACCTCTCTCCCTCCCGATCGGCGGCTCTGCGGGGGTTAACCCAGGCATCATTTGGAAGGGCACAGCCTGCCCTTCCAAATGATGCCTGGCATTAACCCCTGGGGAGCTGGATCGCGAATCGGCGCTGAAAAGCGCCGGTTCGCGATCCTTTCCCGGAGCTGGCCGACATCTTGGATGTCGGCCAAGCCTCCGGGAACTCCCCCTGAGGACTGGCGTCATCGTGCGTAGCACAGTCAGTCCTGGACTTAACCCCTAACTGCCACCAACGGTGGAGATAGGGAGTTCCAATGAACTCCCTATCTCCCGATCCGTGGCAGCTAGGGGTTAAAGTTTGGTATGGTTGGATCGGCCAGAGCATGGCCGTTCCAACGATACCAAACACTACTGTAAAAAAAAAAAAAAAATGAAAAATAAAAACAATTTAAAAAAAATTATAAAAAAAAAATAAACACTTTTTTTTTCTTTTTTTTGGTTTGTTAATGCAGCAATATTGTTCCCATTTCAATTATAATGTGAACAATGATGCTGCACTAACGATTTTTGTATGCGGTGCGTTTGTTAAAAATAGTGTAATTTTCCCCAAAAAAAAATGTAACGATCTAATCTCTAATTTTTTTAACAAGCGCACCCCATACAAAATATAACCGCAATTGCTCGCATGTTAAAATGTGAAAAAAAACACTTTACACATTATAAATTATTGAAAATACATATTTTATTGCATTTTTTGTTATAATATACAGACATGACATACTGTATACATATAATAATGACATATTATGAATCTACCGAGTCTGACGGAAAGAACGATATATAATATGTCTGGGTAATATACTAAAATAAGCCTTCAAAACACGTTTAAACATGATGAGCAAAACCGGTAAAAATGACCTCAGCACAGGGGCGGGAAAAGCCTCAGCAGCGAAAGGGTTAATAGAAAGAGTGATTGCACACGACACAATAATAATACATTAATAGACAGGTGCTCATGGTCTCCAGTGTGGACCAGAAAATCCAGTAACAGAAGGGAGGTTAATCAGACAACATTTCAGGCTAAAACGTCAGCCTTCAAGCTGTCAAGCCCCGTATGTGTCATAGATTGAGGGATCTATTTGTTGAGAGGTGAGGAAAAGATTCTTTACAGTGTTACAAAACAAAGTTGTGGATTCTTCTGCCTATACAGATTTTTTTTGCTTTATTTATACATTATTTATGAGATTTTGTTCTGAACATTCAGTAAATATCAATATATATATCAATATATAAAAGAAAAATAATTATCGGATCAGATCCGATCCTATAAACCGCCGCAAACATGCCGCCCGCCGCCGCAAACACGCTGCCCGCTGCAACCAATCCGTCGGACAGCTGCCGCAAACCTGCCAGACAGCTGCCAAACGCAGCCGATGAGCTGCCAAGCACAGCGCCGAACAGCCGCAGAAAACAGCCAACAAGCTGCCGGACAGGTAAAAAAAACAATATGATTGAGGCTAATGTCAGATGAGCACATTCTGAGTGCACTCTGCGTGTGTGCCGAATGGACAGACGTACTGACTGAAGATACTGCAGACACCACACGATCGTTTTTCTTGACGGACGTAGAAAAAAAAAAGGGAAATATGGGAAACAAAATCAATATGACAAATCATAAAAATTGATACATGATATGAAAAGCCATTGTGTGCGTCAAGGTGCTGGACGTCCCAAATCCGGTCCGTCTGACTTTGTTTCATCACATACACACAACGCTACGTGGACGTGGCGCACTCTGCGTGTCCGTTCTAGCTGTTTTACATTCTTGCCTAAATTGCGTCCAGTGCCACGTGCGTTGTGCGTGCGCAGTTCGGTGTGGACGCACTTCGTGTGTGGGTCTCTATTGCTCATGATTCCATGCTACGACGGACATAAAACTCTGCGGCAACACGGACGTGATCACTGCGTTCGTCTGACACGGGCCTTAAAGTGTCTAATTTGAAACTCTCTTTGCAAAAAAACTACTGGACAAAAATGTCTGTAGTTAACATATAAGGTCCTATGAATGATAATGAAAAGGGCTGTTACAGAAAAAAGAGACTTTTTGTTGCTGATTTAAAAAATAAACGGTTTAATACAGTGTTTCCCAAACCTGTCCTCGGGACCCTCTGCCTCACCAGGTTTCCAGGTATCTGAAGCACAGCACAGGTGATATGATTTGCTGCTCAGTTATTGCTGGATTCAGTCTGCATTTCCCCAAGAAGATCTGCAAAATCTGGCCTGGTTAAGGATCCCGAGGACAGGTTTGGGAAACAATGGTTTAATAAATATTGAGTAAAAATGGGAATATTTTTAACATTGAAGCCTATGCGATTCGCCTAACAGCAGGGCATTTCACAGACATTTCATTGCTGTTCGGTGTCTCTAAATAGATTATCCATTGCTTCTCTATGGGGGATTTCACTGCCGTCGAACAGGCACCGTATTTGCTGGCAATTCCTGCTGTCTGAATAGGCCAATGGCCCTGAAAATGCACTGTACAGGAGAATTCCCTGTACGGTGCCATTTCAGGGCATGATCGGCTCTCTCTGAATAACCCTGTATATGTAGAGGTGCCAAAAAACTGTAAAAGGCAGCGGAGGGTGGACAGTCTTTGTTAGGTTAGTGCACGTCTGGCTCACTTTTAATGGATTTAGTTAATGTTTTTTATTTTTTATCAAAAATTGTCAGGATACTGTATAAGAGTGAATATTCTTAGTCAACAAGTTAAAAAATAACATTCTTATTAAAGGCTTCCATTCTGATGTATATTTTAAGATATGAGAAAATGCCGTTGAAAACATAACATTTTTAAAATAAGTATTTCTTACTTCAGATTAAAGCCTCATCCAATGAAACGCGTTTATATTTATAGTCTTCACTTAGAAGGAGTTGCATATTCCAATATTCCAGTTTGCAAAACCTGTTAAAATCATACATCACCAGCATGTGTGTTTGAACTTTGACCTCTTTTCTATTGTGATGTTACTCCCTACACTCAACAAACCCCCATCTAACACTCATCTCCCACTTTCGTTCCCCACACCAATTTCAAACAAGCAGTCACACCCAAAGACCTGGCACCTGGAAAACAACCCTTTTTTAGAAGTGGGGGGCGTCTATGTAACATGATACTTTTTTTTCCCAGCAGTATCTGTTTGTCCATTTTTATTCATTTTAAGAGCATTTTGTAACTCAAAGGATGATACTAGAGATTTAAAATTACATTAATACGTTTTATCATGTAGAAATAAAAGCTATCTTTTCTAATATGAGCAGAACACCAGTATTACGACATGATGGGGAAAACCAACTGGAGCACAGACTAACAGGGTTATTCAGAGAAAGGTGAAACTCTGGAGAACTTTTGGAGAAGTGAAAATTCTAGGTCAAAATATCTGATTTGGAAAGTGAGATAAATGGGAGAATTTTTCAGGTTTGGCTATTTTGTCCTAAAATTTTCACTTCTCCAAAAGTTCTCCTGAGTTTCAGCTTGATCTGAATAACCCTGTTAAAACATCGCCATAAAATTATCATCATGCTTAAATATTTACAGGGTTATTCAGAGAAAGGTGAAACTCTGGAGAACTTTTGGAGAAGTGAAAATTCTAGGTCAAAATAGCCAAACCATAAGAATTCTCCCATTTATCTCACTTTCCAAATCATATATTTTGACCTAGAATTTTCACGTCTCCAAAAGTTCTCCAGAGTTTCACCTTTCTCTGAATAACCCTGCTGGTGCTGTATGCAAGACAAAGTGCCCCTGACATTAAATAGGCAAGTACTGGGAAAGATAGGGGATTATGAGATCGGCAGCGAGGTGCAGGAAGGCAGCCAGGCCAAGTTGCGCAGGGGAAGGCAGCCAGTCCAAGTTGCGCAGAGGGAGGAGATAGGCTAGGCCGAGTTTCGCAAAGGCCCAGGATGGGTAGAGGAGCTGTGAGGGTGGGTGTCTGTCTGGCTTCGCTTGAAACCCTGAAAACCTGCAGGGTGGGTGGGTGGAGAGAGCATTAGGGTACCCTCACCCTCCTTGGCGCTCTTACACACACTTCACTCTTTGAAAAGAAAATCATGTCTCCCTTTCTCCTGGAGGTGACCGGCATGCAGCGCCTCGGTCAGGCGTGCTCTCTCTCTCGCGCCTTCCTGCCTGCATTGGGGGCCAAGTTGCCCGCCGCCCGCTGAGGGGATGACGCAGGAACGCTCCCGCGCCGCTGCTGCTGCCACCCACCACGGCTGCTGCTGCTGCGGTGGCAGCGTTAGCGAGAGACAAAAGCTTGGCTCAAAGTATGACTTTCAATAGATCGCAGCGAGGTAGCTGCTCTGCTACGCACGAAACCCTGACCCAGAATCAGGTCGTCTACGAATGATTTAGCACCGGGTTCCCCACGAACGTGCGGTGCACTACGGGAGAGAGGCGGCCCCCTTCTGTCCGCGCTCCGGTCCCGAGGGAAAAGCGGCCAGCTATCCCAGGCCAACCGAGACTCCTCAGCGCTGCGGTATCGTCGCCTTTAGGGGGATTCTGACTTAGAGGCGTTCAGTCATAATCCCACAGATGCGGAAAACACAGAGGGTCAGAGTGCCAAACATTCCAGGTGGTCCTCCGTATGTGACATCACGTATGACATCATAAGATTACAAGAGAAGATTACATTAGAGCAATCTTATGTAAAGGACATAGTAGAACTGCAGCAGGATTTGTAAAACATATATTCTATAATGGAGAAAAAGGAATAAAATGAGGTCAAGTTGGCTTGTACTGTAAGCTATACAAACAATACCACGAGAGTTAGAAACATAGAAACATAGAAAAATGTCGGCAGATAAGAACCTTTCGGCCCATCTAGTCTGCCCAATTACATGGATACTTTACCTGGATTTATCTTTTGTTTAGGATAGCCTTATGCCTATCCCATGCTTGCTTAAATTCAATTACTGTTTTGGCCTCTACCACTTCTACTGGAAGACTGTTCCATGTATCCACCACCCTCTCAGTAAAATAATGCTTCCTGATGTTACTTTTAAACCTTTGCCCCTCTAATCTAAAACTATGTCCTCTTGTTTTGCTATTTTGTTTCCTTTTAAATATACTCCCTTCCTCTATCTTGTGGATTCCCTTTACGTATTTAAATGTTTCTATCATATCTCCTCTGTCTCGTCTTTTTCCAAGCTGTACATGTTAAGATCATTAAGCCTTTCCTGGTAACTTTTCTCCTTCAAGCCGTACACCATTTTAGTAGCCCTTCTCTGAACTCTCTCTAAGATGTCTATATCCTTCTGGAGATACGGTCTCCAGTACTGCACACAGTACTCCAAGTGAGGTCTCACCAGTGCTCTGTACAGTGGCATGAGCACTTCCCTTTTCCTACTGCTAATACCTCTCCCTACACAACCAAGCATTCTGCTAGCATTTCCTGCTGCTCTATTACATTGACTACTTACCCTTAGATCCTCTGAAATAATGACCCCTAAATCCCTTTCCTCAGATGTTGAGGTTAGGACTGTATCAAATATTCTATATTCAGCCCTTGGGTTTTTACGTCCCAGGTGCATTATCTTGCACTTATCCACATTAAAACTCAATTGTCACAGCTCCGACCATTTTTTTAGTTTACCTAAATCATTTGTCATTTGGCTGATCCCTCCAGGAACGTTTGGACCGTTCCTTTAATTTGACAAGGATGTTGTATCCATGTGTGAGATTTAAAGCATTTACAAAAAGGTTTTTCTAGATAATTAAGTTAGAATGTACAAAAAGAATACTTTTAGACTACTTTTTAGGCTCCCATAACAACATTTGTTATCAAAAACCAAGAAAAATCAGTTCTGAGCTTTATTTATAAAATGCTCAGGTGGCAGTATATACTGTTACTATAAAGCCCCGCCTCATGCAAAAAACAAAAAAATGTCATTTGCACTTTGCATCCCATCTATCCATGCTAAACAAAAACACAGAGGGCTAGATTACATAATAGTGTGCGGACCAGCACCTTACTTGCAATACCACAATACAAAAAGACAGTGTCTCGATCCTCATTTTCCTACAGAGCACCACAATTATGGAATAACCTCCCAGATGCCATCAAATCTTCCCCCAGTCTTAAGTCACTCAAGAGATCTCTATTAACATACCTCAATACAGAATGCACCTGTAAACATGTAACATAATGACTATTTCCTACATATTTATTTTCTGTTAATCTGTATATTTTATACACTGGCTCCCCATCCACTGCAGAATTAAGTTCAAAATCCTTATCCTTACCTACAAAACCCTCACTAACTCAGCTCCCCACTACCTGTCCTCACTAATCACCAAATACACCCCAGCCCGCTCCCTAAGGTCAAACAGTGACCTGCGCCTAGCTTCTCACCGCATCACCTCTTCCCATGATAGACTGCAGGATTTCTCACGCGCAGCCCCCACTCTCTGGAACGCTCTCCCTCGTACTGTCAGACTTTCCCCTAACTTCTCTTCCTTCAAACGCTCCCTTAAAACGTTCCTATTTAGGGAAGCCTACCACCCAACTCACTGACACAATCATCAATCCCTCTCACCTTACAGTCCTCTCCTCCTGTTTCCAACCCCAACCCTCCCAGATTGTGAGTTCCTACGGGAATAGGGCCCTCATCTCCTCCTGTACTGTTTGTCAAATGTTGTTCAATGTATTGTAACCCTGTCTATACTGTTCTTATTGTACAGCGCTGCGGAATATGCTGGCGCTTTATAAATAAAGAATAATAATAATAATAATATTTGTGTTTTGGTTTTAATATCTTGCATTGTATTACTTTGTATTTCTGTAACGACTGTAAAAATTCAATGTTTCTTGAACCCAGGACATACTTGAAAACGAGAGAAATCTCAATGTATCCTTCCTGGTAAAATACTTTATATATAAATAAATAAATATTTAAGTGTTAACGTCAGGATAAGCGACTTTAACGCATGCACCCATATTACATCCTTAACGCTAAACAGGTAGAAAAAAAATTGTGATTCAGTGATTGCGGGAGCTTACTGTACTTTGTGCATCCTTTACTTAACCTCCCTGGCGGTCTAATTTTTGCAAAATTTTGTGTCTAAAAGCGTTTCAATTTTTTTGGAAAGGAAATGTGTTGTTTTACATAGTAACCCTGTATTCTGTATGAATAACTCACTGAAATCTGTGCAAGCAAGAGTCTAGTAAACACACGGAGTCAGAGAAGGTTTGAAACACAAATTAATAATTTATTATCCCAAAAATAATTATCCAAAATAATGGAAATAAATTATATTTAATAATATAATCAAACCAAAAAACGGCCTCTTTCCTCTGGGTGCTGGGATTCCTGTGCAGATGTACACTCCTTTGCCAATGAAATATACAGAACACGGGGGTACCAAAAATAGAGTAGTTATTCTCAAAGCAGCTTTAGAGAAATAAAAGGCAAATAAAAATCATTTCTAAAATGTAATAAGGCTTTGCAATACAAGTTTCACTGATGCTTGTCCAGATTATTACATTTTAGAAATGATTTTTATTTGCCTTTTATTTCTGTAAAGCTGCTTTGAGAATACTCTTTTTTTGGTACCCCCGTGTCCTGTATTACATTGGCAAGGAGTGTACATCTGCACAGGAATCCCAGCACCCACTGCACAGCACAAAGTTTATTCTACAGTATCTTTTTCTGTAATTTTTTTTTTACAGTTTTGAATTTGCCGCCTGGTCCCGCCCCCCTGCATCGTGTGACTCGCAGGGAGCGGAACCAGGAAGCAAAGTCGCCGGCTGCTGCGATCACACTGCGGTGACTGCGGAGACGGCAAGGGAGCAAAGGATGCGGTGAGTATGCATCCAGCCCGAGAGTGGCTCGGGGTTACCGATCGCGATAGCGAAATTTAACCATGAGTCACACTCGGGAATACCGCCAGGTGGTTAACATGGGGAGCGCAATCAGTAATTAGCGTTAGGATAAGTAAGGTATTGCAAAGTATTAGCGCTAATTACCACAGGGATTCGCCAAATGGATTTTTACCAAGTCCTAAAAGCTGATGCTAAATGATTCCACATTTGCAGAATCATTTAGCACCAGCTAACCCCCCAAAAAATCTGATGCTCACCTCTCATCCCCTGGCAAGGACGGCAGGCAGATCTGCTACTTCTTGTCATTGGGAGCAGAGTGGGTGACAAATAGTCCCCAGTCTACCTCCTCCACTTCTCATGCTGCATGATCTTGTGAGAGTGAGATCGTGCAGGGCCCTTGGCCCGGCAGTACAACCCTGCATGGAGTCCTATGGACTCCATGAGGTGATACTCACGTTGGCGCCAAAGCGTTACCGCGAGTATCCCCAAGGGTAGCACCTGCCCCGGAATCGCACGCTAAAATGGGGACGCTACGGGGAAATCTGCAGGCCCAGATTTTCCATTAGCATCCCAATTTTAACGTTAAGAACCTAATCTGACACAAATTATAAAAGTTTAATTAAATGACCATTACATTTTTTAAACTCCCCTGTCAGCGTGAAGGCAAACTTCTTATCCTCCTCATTTCTAAGCAATTTTCCAGGAAAGCGCTGCCAAGAACCATTTTTTGAGGGAAATAATTTTTATTTAATTATACAATAAGAAATATTTGGGAATATTCCCAGTGTATTTCTTAGTATAATAACCTATTTGTGAGGGAAAAAGAGGTTTGTGAGGGTCCTGAGAACGAGCAACAGCACCAGTGGTCTGCTCTACGGTGGGGGCCCGCTCAGGTCTCACAAGGTTTTATCTTGCTTGTGCCATTACAGGGACAACTGCTCGATATGTAAGTCAGCCTGCTCTCACCCAGAAAGGGTGGCCAGTACTGACTGCCAAGGACATCACCCCTGCACGAGAGGTGCAGCAACCCCCGACGACCTATTTGACAAGCAGATGTTGCCATCTACTGACCAAACAGAGTTACTACAGTTCTGAGTTCTGTGCTTGTTCAGCTGGGGAAAAGTCTGATAGAGACATTCCCCAGCTGGCTTGAAAAAGGGCATTATGCTTACAGTGCTAAAACTTGGTTAGCACCACCTGAATTAAATTTTCAAAGACACAGCATAGCCCCAGACCTTGTTAACACAATCTCGGACTGCTGTGTTTGCAATTGCTGATTGTGTATGCACGATCACGGTTATGAAGAGGTTACGGCAGGTCAGAACCTCATAACCAGCCTCAGAGACAAATTGGTGGGTTTATTTTAGTTCCTCACCAAACCAGAAGAAAAAAATGTGGTGGAGACAGCAGCAAATATGATTTGCTTACAAACAACAGAAACCAGTCAAAAACACATAAGAATCAGTTCTGCACTCAATTCTCGATACTCTTGGGTAGCAGCATGCATTGTATTCAAAAGTATTAAAAAACATATAGGGTAATATTCCCACAAACACCATGTGATACATGAATAGTAAACGCTCACAAGACCATAACATTGTATGTCCCATCAGTCTTCAATTTCAAATGAACTAATGTCCACCTGACCCCGCCATCGGTTGCAAAGGCAACACAATAAAAAAGAAGGCAGTAATAAAATAAGTGAAAAATGTATTACTTACACTTCAAAATGTAACAATACAGCAGGCTTAAGATCCAAGTAGGGGTGTATGTAAATGGCTCAACGCGTTTCGACCCGTTAGGGACTTCCTCAGGAGAAAATAAAATATGGTCAGCCCTATATCTGGGCTACAATTTATACACTAAACCCCCAAGCAAAAATCTTTAATTAGGGGCAAATCAACATTTCCAAACGATTTCACGTGCGGCCGCCACCATCTTCGTTCATAGTGTGCATGCGTCGGTCCCCTTCTCTCGCGATGAGAAAGTCTCATTGTATTCAGTCCCATTTCATGCAAAAAACATTCCAAACAAATGTCATCTGCACTTTGACTCCCATATAGCCATGCTAAGCAAAAACACACAGGTCTATTCAAAGAAAGGTGAAACTCAGGAGAATGACTGGAGAAGTGAAAACTCTAGGTCAAAATAGCCAAACCAGAAAAATTCTCCCACTTATCTCTCTTTCCAAATCGGCTATTTGGTCTAGATCATTCTTTTCTCCTGCCAGTTCTCCTGGTTTTCACCTTTCTCTGAATAACCCTGATGGAGTTTCGTTAGCATACGTTGATACAATGGCAAGACTAGTCATCATTCATAGAAACAATGTGCAGTCCTTCCTTCTAGAAATTGGTGTTACACTCGAAAAATCTGTTTGAATTATCATTTTCTAATAAAGAGTAACGTCATTTCAGTTTTACCTGGCTAGTCTTTTACCCTGTCTCTATTGTGCCCATTTTTCAGCGCTGCGGATTATGTTGGCGTTATATAAATAAAGAAGAATAATAAATAATAATGGTCTATCCCCTGTTGTAGAAAATGATATTCTTAACTCAGGCATGGGAACTAAAATGAACAAGACACAATATTTTGTTTATTTTATGTATTTACCGCTCCTAGAAAACTTAACATTTTACTAAACAATTAGTTATGGTACATCAAAAATTCAGCTGCAGAAAAAAAACCTTCAACTATTTAACTATTTTGACCTAACTTTTACAACTTATGAACTCATCACGTTTCTTTGAGTTGAGTCGGTCACATACAAGGCATGTTGTTTACTCCAGTGAGGTTACAACAGGGAAGTCTAAACAATGATGTTTGAAGAGTTCATCAACAAGTCTCATCGTTCTCCTGTCTGAGGATAATTTGAGTTATAGTCCAACAACAGATGGGTACTCCATAAATTAAGTTTTCTCATACAATAAGCAAAAAATGTCTTTAACTTGGCAGTCTGGCCCCTGCGATATATTGTCTTGGTTATTTATTATAAGATCTGAGGCCAAAACTTCTCGTTAATGTCAGCTACGCATTAATGAGAAGATTAATATGACAACAACTATGTGTCAAAGCACTGAGCTGCTCAACCGATGCTGATTTTGAGCGGGTTTTTTATACTCCTTCTGTTCTACAAGTCCATCTCCTATGGGGCAACATAGACATTTAAATGTGTGATGCGCCTCTGCCATTCAAAGCTTTGAAGGCAATCATCTCTAGGTTCTAGACATTGTGTACATGATGGACATCACAAGCTTAGCTCTTCATGGATTTCTCTTTTTAATAAATGGATTAGTGACACCTGCAAGAATATTTTTATACGCTATTGAAGTGATTCCCAGCTTGGTCTTCACATATTATGGCTTTAAAGTGTCACTTTTAATGCATTTCTTGTCTTCTTCACCGGTTGTTGTTCAACCGGTCCATTGCTTTACCAATGATGTCACCTAATTAAATGGGCCAAACTTTGCCCGTGTTCTTCTTGCAGCAGAATTTAAATGCTGATTTAAAACGCATGTATTCTCTCGCCTCGTAAGATCCGCCGCCATTTTTCAGCTTCCGAAACTAATCAATAACCAAAGTTCCAAGTATAAATCTGTTTGAAACTCCAAAGTGTCCTAGTCCGTTTACTGCACGTTCAGCAGCTGCTCTGTCCTGGGCTATCCCACGATTCCCAAGCAATGTGGATTGACAAGGCAATGATAAACTAATGTGCCCCCTCAGCTCTCTACGCTCCCCATTGTTCTCGCAGCTGAGACCCTCCGCTGCTATTTGCTTTCTCCCACATGCATTATTCAGCAGCACAGGAAAGGCCAGGAACCTCTTTCATTCAGGAATTCTGTATTAAAATAATCAATTTCAGTCGAAAGCGGCAAAAAAACCAAAAAAAAAGAAAGAAGAAACATCAGACGTAAAGCTTCATATTACATTACCTCACTTTGCATATGCCTGATGAAGTCACATGACATTGTATCGCGATAAGGGAGGTAGCCACGTTTTCAATACGTTTATGACATAATCTGTAAATATATGTAGTTTGGCTAAAAATTGCACATTGGCTTAACATTTATTGGTAATAATATTACATATATTAAATATTAATTTTAATAGCAGATGCAAACTATGATTTTTGTAAAAAAAGTTTTTATATGTCTAGAGAGAGAGAGAGAGTTACATGCAGATAGTTAACGTAATGCAAAGTGCAGAAGAACAACGTGGAAAAGGATAAGATAACCTAATTAGCTAAAGCAAAGTAATAGGTAATTTATATTTTTTTGAGAAAGTGTTTTTGCCAGGAAGGATACATTGAGATTTCTCTCGTTTTCAAGTAAGTCTTGGGCATATTTTTTTGAGAAAGGATTTTTACCAGGAAGTATACATTGATATTTCTCTCGTTTCCAAGTATGTCCTGGGCGGCGAGTATGTACCGTTAGGTGTCTTGCCCAAGGACACTTACTGGAGAGGTGCTCTTGCCGGGATCGAACCTATGTCTCCACAGGCTCTCTCCACACAGAGCAGTGATCTTACCGCTACTCCACCCAGCCGATATTCAGGGAATATAACAAGGGAAATGCATATCTGAGTTAGGACGAGCCATAATTATTAATGGACCACCAACGATTTTGGATATTAGAATACTTATAATTAAAATAAGACTCAAAACATTTATGACAATAATTTATCTTAAAAATCTAAAATTCAGTCATCGAGCCTGATGATATATATCATTTGTGTCGGCAACTACCTCTGGGTGCATGCCTTATAATTTCAATGATCAAAGCTAAGAATGGATCAGGGCAATGAGGAGTTTACTAATGACATCATCTCACTGTAAATACTTTGCCACTAATTTAATGCTACCAAACCAGCATTATTATACAAGGGTATTAAAAGTGTATAACTAATGCGAGGTATTTAGTTTGTCAAATTCTCACATTTATCATATTAGATCAGGACAGGATAACAGTCAAACAAGGGAAAACAAACAGGAAATGGAGAAAGAACAGAAGAACAGTACTTCCTTATATAACAACCGGCCACAGCTCCACCTACTGTCCACCTGTTGCATGTTTACTATATGCGAATGACAATGTAGCAAATTCAACACTTTTTATGTATTTTTCTGCAATCAGGGTGACAGTCATATTAGTAACTCATTGAAACTTCTCAAAAGATGTCTGAGGGGGGGGGGCGTGGCCGGCTGCTGAAGAGAGAGGACGCGTGTCTCCAGAGCTCCGACCCGTCCCTCTCTCTCGGGGTTTCCTTGCTGTTTTTACCCGCAGATTTTTGTACCACAGGACCCCGGAGCGGCTAGCCATCGGAGCCATGATGTCCGGGGCCCGTTCTGTTCCCCCCGGACCAGAGAGAGCCGATATGCGGCAGGCATGTGGTGCCGGCGGCCATCTTGAGGCCTACCTTCAGGCTGCATCATGGCCTGGGAGCAGGAGAACCTACTAAGCAAAGCGGTGCCTTTACTGATCCCATCACCCCAGATGACCTGGTGGAAGGAGCGGATGGAGGACACGTGCGGTGGCGGGCGGGTGCCCCATCGCTTCCCGTGCCTTCCGGCCTGGAAGCGGCATTCCTGACACTCGAGGGCCTACTGTTGGAGGAGAAGGATGAGAGCCCGTTGACGCGGGGTGCCATGCGGCGCTTCACGGCGGCCCTGAGGAGCTGCAGAGGCGCAGGTAACCTCAGCGACGTTGCGCCTGAAGGGAACCGGGCGGCGACAGAAGACCCGGGTGGTGCGAACGTGGAGGAATCTGCAGATCCGCCGTCAGGAGTGTTACTACCTCCCGGACCTGTGGTGGCTGAGCTGCTCCAGGAGACGGAATGCGATGCTGCTCCTGCCGATCTGGAGTCCCTTCCTTTCAGACGACATTACTGCCCTAACATGGAGATAGCGATGTTGGTGAACCTCCTGATCCCGGTGGAGGCTGAGGGAGCTGCGGACCGCATATCTGCTGCGAGTTTGCTGCACCTTTGTGATCTCGGGGACCCCGTATTGATAATGGCGTTGCTTCTCTCATGCCCTCTCTATCGAGCCTGTGTACCTGGAGCGATAGGTAGACCTTGGCGGCCCCGCGTGGCCCTGCCTGCGACACCACGGCTTCCTTTGTTAGACACTGGATGACTTTTTTCGCTGAGTTTTTTGTTGAGTTTTGACATACCTTATTTTTTACGCTGAGACTTTGTGTTTTGTTTTTTATCTTTTCACATTTATTCTGCTGACACCTGCTGAGGACTCAATGTTTTTTTTTTCTTTCTAGCTGAGTGATTATTTGCCGTGTATTTTGTAATATCGCTGATTCTTACACTGATGGTCCCCGACCAACTGCTTAAATCTGGAAGTCTCTTTTGTTCTGTACCTGCTTTGATGTCTTGCTTTTTATTATTTTTCTTACGAAGTGCTTATGTTGATGGCTTAATGTGGCCCTGCGCGGCCCTCACTCTTTCTGTTTATATGATGACTTCTTTATAAAATAAAAATTTAAATAAAAAAAAAAAAGACGTTTGAGGACTGAAGAGGCCCGAGAACACGTACCGAGGAAGGGGCTGGATCTGGGTCAAAGAAGGACATGGCCTGTGCTGGTGCTGCTTTGTGCGAAGCCTCTGACTTTGTGACGTTTAATGTTTAATTTCAATCTATTTTTCAAAAAAGGCATAAAGGTTTTGCCTAAAGGCAAACCTACAGTAATTAAATGTTACTTAAATAAACACTCTGTAAAATACTAGGGATGTGCGTTTCGGGTTTCGGAATTTCGGAATTTTCACGAAATTTCCCGATTCGTGTTTTCGGATGCGGCCGAATTTCCGAAAAATTTTAGATCCGAAAATTTCAGATCCGAAATGTTTTCCCAGCCGAAACGAAATATTTTCGGATTTTTCGAATGGACTTGAAATGTGTCAAACGAGGAGAACAGATGCTCCGAAAAACGAAAATTTTCCGAAAAACGAAAATTTTGGAAAAACGAAAATTTTCTGAAAAACAAAAATTTTTCGAAAAAACGAAAAGTCGATACAAAAAATGGGCAAAATGACACGAAAAATACGAAAAATGGTCGATATTCCGAAAAATGTGCAATTCTGAAAAAAGAAAATTTCCGAAATTACGAAAAGTCGATACAAAAACCGAGCACAGTGACACGAAAATGCGAAAAATGGTCGATATTCCGAAAAAAAATGTACCCGAAAAACAGGCCGAACCGAATCGAATTGAAACCGAAATCGGTCGAAAGGAGCCGAATCGAAAAGTTTAAAAATCCGAAAAATCGAACCGAATCGAACCGAAAAAAAAATCGGTGCACAAGCCTATAAAATACCCCCTTTTATCAACTTAAATAATTTGTACAGATGCAGTTTAGGTGTAAATACTCGCCTTTTTCCCTCGGCTGCTGAACTGCAACACCTATTTAAATGTAAAGTAACATTTCCAACCCCAACCCTCCCAGATTGTGAGTTCCTACGGGAATAGGGCCCTCATCTCCTCCTGTACTGTTTGTCAAATGTTGTTCAATGTATTGTAACCCTGTCTATACTGTGTTTATTGTACAGCGCTGCGGAATATGCTGGCGCTTTATAAATAAAGAATAATAATAATAAAAAAATGTGTAAGCCCCTTCAGCTTATTACTCAATTTGAGCAGCGTAGGTAACTTGCACACTGTACACTACTCAAATTGTATACCTCGCAGAACTACTTGCACACTTACTTGCATATGCAAGTTACGAAGCACTGGATTGGAGTCCTCATCGGCTGTCTCCCAGAACGCTTGCTGCTGCGAGCATTTGGAGACAGGCTGATGTCAGCCCTCAATGCGTGCTGACATCACCAGTCCTTGAGTTGGTCCCAGCTGGCGGGATATTTAAAATCACATCTGCCGAGTGACAGCTGTGTGGGCAGAGGCGATTCCTCCACTCATGCAGTGATATTGGCCAAACGGGCCTGGATGGAGAGGGGGGAAATAGGAGGGGGGCACTCCACACAGCCTGACCACTTTAATGAGCTGAAGTAGTCAGGGTGCGTAAAGTGTCCTTTTAAGCATTGTACATATTCTTAGAAAAGTATTTTCATAGAGACACAAAAGATCAAACCAACATGGGCTATATACCATAAAATTTGCAGTTGCGATCATAAGCAGTATGATTGTTTATAAATAATAATAATACAACAAAGATTTGCCCAGATTTTAACACTTCAAAGCTGCCAACATTTCTTTCCCCCTTCAGGATTACAACAGTTCCTAACCCATTAATCAGGGTTTATACTGTATTACTATTCTTAAATTACTAAAGGGGTTATGCAGAAAACTCCCGTGTTTGCAGACTTTGCAAACACCTGTGAAAATTGCCACTGTTGCAACGGCAACAAAAGCTGATGTTTCACAAAAGAAAAATCTGAATAGCTGTAGAAGAAACTTCATAGTGAAGCTTCTCCAACGGCTGTTGGGATTTTTCTTCTGTGATACGCCAGCATTTGTCACTGTTGCAACAATTTTTGCCAGGGTTTACAACATCAGCAAGCACCGGCGCTTTGTGAATAACCCTTTTAGATTGTTAAATATTGCCAACTGTAGCTTTGTTTTCTTCTTCCCGGGCTAACATGAGAGATGCACTCAGCAATCCTCCTCTGCTTCCCACTGTTGTGAAGAGCCGTTATTTGATTTTCTTATTTTTTTGTGCATCCTTTATGTTAGCTTGAATGAGTCTGGCCATTCTCCTCTGTGCTTCCTCATTAACGAGGAGTTTTTGACTACAAAACTCTTGCTTGTTGGATGCATTTCACTCAGTTAAGCTCCGTAAATGCTAGAGTTTCTAACCCATTAAAACTGTAATTTTGGGCTACAGAGGCAACATTTTGTCCACTCGATAAGTAAACAATCTAGAGCAAAACATTATATTCTACTGTTGAATCCAATCGTCAGGAGAATGGATGGGATATTTGCCAACGTGTCTTGCACGATCCTTCTTTTGCTGATGCCGTCCCGTATCCAGTTCAATATTCCCTTGGCTTGTAATCAGCGTTTACTATATAATTAATATACTAATGTCTAGAACCTGTGAATCGATGGGTATCTCTGAAAATTACCAGTAGGACCCCTTTTAGTAAGGGGTTACAACTTTGATATGTAATCTGTTAGAATGTTTTTGAATTCTCTCAGATCTCCTATAAACAATAAAAACAATAAACCTCCATTTCATTTAACAGTATTAAAAAGCAATTCAGACTATTTTACTTGAGACTTTTTAAAACATTCACTTTATCAAATATAGTTATTGTCCCTTCATAAAAACAACTCTGCTCTCCATGGGCTCGACACACAAACAGGGAGACGGTGAGGGAGAAAATCCACGTAAGCAGATGTGTGAGCAGATCCCTTACCGTTTCCCTGTTACCTATTCCGATGCAGATACGCTCTGTGCATCTGGACTCGGAATAATGCTGAGCCATAGGCTGATACATTCAGCGACGCAAAGCACCGCCATAAGTATCAGCTCCTAGTGTTCATAGGATTCCACGGAGGACAAACCCTGCACAAGCTCTACGCAAGCTCAAATGTGAAGGGGCCGCAGAAGGAGACATGGAGAGAAATGGGAACTATTTGTTCCCAATCTCATGCTGTATGCGGCCAGAGGAAGCGGCAGATTGTGCCGCCCTCTGCACCGTGGGATCTCAGGTGAGTATGGGATTTATGGGGGGTCGCATGAAGGTATTGCTTTTGTAAATTCACTTAACACAAGGGTTTAAAAAACACTATTCAGTTACTGAATACCATCTTGCATAGAGGAGGATGAGCTATAGGTTGGAATAGCTTGTTCAACTCCCGGCAGGCACAAATTTACGCCTCCAATACAAAGCATATGGGATATGAATTTCCAGTAACCTCGTGGAAAAACCGAGGTGCAAGCAGGGCTTGCTTGTGATAACTCGGTATGACTTTAATCCCTTCACTAACAAGTGATTTTCCAAAAAACCATAGTCAGAAACCAGTGTTTTTTTTGTAAAATAATTTTTAATCAATTATACAGTGACAAATATTTGGGCATATTCCCATTGTATTTCTTACTGTAAATAACCTATTTGGCCAGTAGATGGCACCATCTACGGCCAAATTGAGTTACAGTTGTTATAGCGGCAGCTCAATTTTTTTTATTTTTTTTGTCCTTGCATCAGCTGCTGAATGCACAATGTCAGGACATTCAGTGAGACGTTTTTACACAGTTTTAGCTCTTTGGGCATTATGCCCACAGGGCTAAACCTTTGGGGGCACCTTCTGCAGCCCAAAAGCAAACTAAATTAATTTGCAGCAAACAAATTGAATTTGCTTTTGGGCTGCAGATCGAGATATCTCAATATCGGGGCACAGGATAGTGCCTTTGAAGCCTGAGATATCTCAAACTTGGTAGTGAAGGGGTTAAGCTAACATCTGGGGTGATTTATACTCAACACTCCAGACGTTAGTGGTATCGGGCCACTAGTCATTCTCCCATTCTTACTTCAAAGCCTCTAAAGCCATAATCCTTCACCTCTGTTTTGCAAATCCCTGTCTTGCAACAGTATTCTCTCACTTCTGTATGTTTTTTATTCTTTCCCCTTTACCTGGTTTCTATATTTTTACTGTCACTCATCTCTGTTTTGTTCCTCCTTACTCAACTTGATACATTGGAATTGAATGCGTAGTCCTGTGTATGTTTTTCCCACAAGCAGTGATTGGAAGTCCATTAGTGTACAGTTATCAGAGGATGACTCTGACATTGCTATGAATTTATCTCCTCTTAGCAAAAAAACCTGACATAATTCTATAATTCTATTTAATTGCTAGATGGGGTTTCAATTGAGTAACAAAATACCAAGCTCTTTATCTCCCGCCTCAACTACTGTAACCTTTCTCATTTGCCTTAAATAATCCTAGATTGTCTCTACACAATCTGTAATGAACGCTAGAGCCAGGCTCATCCACCTCACATCGCATAGCTCTCACACCTCACCCCTTTGTCAATCTCTATACTAGATCCCTGTCTGTTTTACAATTCAATCCAAAATATTGGTCATCACGCACAAGGCTCTCCATATACGTGCCCCTGCCTACATCACCTCCAGTATCAGTAGGTATGCTCCATCCTGGTCAATTCAGTCTGCCAGTGAACTTTATTTTTACTGAGCTGTCTCCTTGTCCACCTGTTGTTTACCACAGTATTCTTGCCGAAGAAGGTGCCTGCTGTCATTTGCCCAAATGGTCTCATGAGAGTTTCAGAACGTGACGTCACTCGCATACAAATTCTGCAGCTGCTTTCATTAGCCTTCAGATCCAAGTTTTCTAACTCCTGGATGTTCCCAGAAGTCATTTGTCATGTGTTTCATTTTCTTTCCTTCCTCTTTATTGGCAACCATTCATGCATGCATGACCACAGTGAAAACAACTGCTAGATGAGGATTATTTTAATATAAGGATAGGCACTAAGGTAATATTTAGTCAACGTGAACGGCAGTCATGTTTTCACGAATGTGTTATGTACGATAGGATTCAGTCATAAAGACGTTTAACAGTTTTACCGCTAAACGGAGAGAAAACTCAAGCCCATACATGTCTTTCGAGCTAATCAGACTGTGCTGGATCAGATCCCAGTACTTGGGTCATTTGTACACAGAGTCTTCATTGTGACTCAGAAGTAAAAAATGGCAGTCTCTCTCTCCCACTGCTTCTATCGTGCTTTTCAAATAAAGCATTTAAAAACTTGTGCACGCATAAGCTCCTTCTTAATGAATGAATCCCTTTGTAGAAACATGTTTCGCCATCAGTGGACAAGAACACGTCGAAAGTATAAATTTAGAAGAAAACTTCCCCCTGATGAATGGAATAAATTGGAGTGGAAATATTTACTTCGGTAGATATTATCTACGTATATATAAGTGGGATGGATTATGTAGGGGCTCATGCTGCTGAACACTGAGTATAAGTGCTTTGCAACATATTAATTGAGATTTTAAGGATGAATGAAGCCGAATTAATTTAATCTCAACATAAGAGTCAAAGTAACATATACCTTGTGTTAAGTCATAAGAAATACAAAAAACAAAGTAATTTTCGGTTATGAACCAATTAACAATGGTCTGTGATCTAGAAATATATAGATTATTTGGACATTTCGTATATTTCAGACTAACAGGGTTATTCAGAGAGCACCGACATTTCGGTGCGCTCCTATTCATCGTAATTCGTGAGTTCGATTCGCTGACCCTGCGGTAAATTCAGCATTCACCGCAGGGTTACCGAAGTGTGGCAAATTGACCTGCCGAACTAATTGAAAAACTGCTGCAAACCCACCGAATCGATCCAAAAAAAACAATGAATAGATCTGACAGCAGCCACCGTCCTGCCGAACAGACCGCCGATCAGCCACTGTAAAAAGCCGACAAGCCGCGGAATGGGGTAAAAAAAAATGCAACGATTAAAAGGCGTTTTTTTTAAAAAAAAAATACCGCATGACAATGCCTGAAAATAATATACAAGGTCCTATGAATAATAATAAAAAGGTCTGTTACAGAAAAAAATGGCATTTTAAAAAAATTGGAAAAAAGAAAAAAAAACATAAATAAATAAATAAATGAAGAGTCTATTTGCTGCAGCTGAAAAGAATAAACAGTTGAATAAATATTTTATAAAAACGGGGAATATTTTTTTCATTGTAACCTAAGGGTTTCATCTGAATAAACCTGTCGAATGAAATCACGGAGAATCAGGACATTTTACTGACATTTTGGTGCAGTTCGGAGTTCTCTGAATAGATTAACCATTACTTCTCTATGAGGATTTCACTGCCACCGAACAGCACTGTATTTCGTTGGCAATTTGACAATATTTGGCGACTTGCCATCTTTTTGAATAGCTGAATGGCCACAATATTGCACCGTATGGGAAAATTTACCGTTCGGCGCAATTTTGTGGCCAATTCGATGCTCTTTGAATAACCTGGTTAGTTAAGGGGCTATTCGCAAAGTGCTGGTCTTTGCCAATGTTGAAAATACCTTAGTCTATTTCAGTGTCGACAAACACTGTAATTTCCCAAAACAAAGTTCCAAAGAGTGACAGGAGAAGTTTCACAGTGCAGCTTCTCTGGTTACTGTTTGGAATTTGGCTTTTCACTATGTTGGCCTTTGTCAGAGCTGCAATACTGGTGCTAGTCCCCATGTTTGAAACACCGACACACACCGTCACTTTGTGAATAACCTGTATAGGAGAAAAAAAGGGTTGGAGAAAAGTGGCAAATGTTGGGAAAATTTAATGGATAAATAAAATAAAATACAGGACAAGGTCTACCGAGACGCGTTTTGGCTTAAAAAAGCCTTCCTCAGTCGGTATAAAAGTAAATGTCCATAAAAAAGTCAGTTACTGAGGAAGGCTTTTTTAAGCCGAAACGCGTCTCGGTAGACCTTGTCCTGTATTTTATTTTATTTATCCATTAAATTTTCCCAACATTTGCCACCTTTCTCCGACCCTTTTTTTCTCCTTGGAAACTTGGACCCACCACCGCGGAGGCAAAGAGGTTTGGGTTCCCACCCTAAGAGGACCCAGAGCGACATATATTGAGCCTGACATTACGAGGCTCCAAAATCGGTGAGTGTGCTTCATCTTTTCCTTTTCACATTTCCACATATACGCAGTATTACGCTATGGGAGTGCCGTCTCCCGATTCTCTCTATTTTTAGTCTCCAGTACGGACAGAAAGAAGGGAAGTGCCACCCTATATTTGGCTGCAGGCTGTTTCTCCTCGAGCCGGGACCTTGTGGGCTCCCATAAATGTGAGTGGTTTAGATTTTGATTATAATTTGAGCCTACTCTATTCTGACTGTCTGCACTATCATCTTTTCCTGTGATGTGCTTTTTTTGAGGATTACTGACGGATATGAGGATTCAGCACCAGCACTTATAAGAAGATCAGCACATTATTCTTCATCATCATTTTTGAGTATTCCATTAATATATACTTGAGCACCTTTTTGCACTTTTTGCACATTTGACCTGGACTTTACTCTATGCACTTTTATTGACTTGACAATTATATTTTTACTGCTACGGTTTACGAGTTTTTTAATGGATTTTATGGATTTTACATATCCATTGATTTATTAACCTATTAATTGCACTAGATGCGCCGTATGGAATTTCGCTTTTTATCTTGTATTCTGACACATATTTTGGTTGTTTTCTATGTGTTTTTACCATACTATAGGCAGCATTTGACTATTTATTAGCACTACACCCTGCACTTTAAATTAATTTATAAATAGGCGCCCACACTGTATAGTGTATATTTATTTATACACACTCCTTGCTTTATTTAATATATAGGGCTATATTACAAAGTTGGTGCTAACTTAGGCTAGGGTCAGACTAATGCATTTTTTGCGTTGTCCGTGAAAAAGTGCGTTCGAACGAATGGACGTATATTTTCACGGAATATGTGATAGCAGTCATACGATGCGCATTTTCGTCCGTGATTTTGTACGGATCATCAATAAAACCCTTTTTGCGTCTGGACGTGATATTGGCTGGACATTAGCAGCGTCTGACGTCTCCTAATCACACACACACGCCGCTAGCGGACGCAGCGCACTCTGTACGTCAGTACTAGCGGTTTGACGTTCTCGAAAAAATGCGTTCGTTTGCCACTTGCGTTGAGCAGCCGGACTTTCGTGCGGCTGTTCTTCGTATGCTGCCCAGCATTGGATGTCATTTGCTGCTAGTACGGCCGTGATTTAGTGTGGATAAACGCACGTTAATACTGCGTTAGTCTGACCTTAGCCTTAACCAGAGCTGTTGTAAACTTAACAGCTCCATAGGCTATAATGGCTCTGGTAAGTTTACAACAGCTCTGGTTAAGTTAGCACCAGCTTTGTAATATAGCCCATAGCATATTAGAGGGGACATTAAATTCCAAAAAGGTAAAAAAAAAATTCCATTTAAGGCCCTATTCCACTGGAACAACTCATGAACAACTGAGTCGTTAAGTACAATGCTCTCACTCTTTAATGTTAACGGCTCCTGTCCCATCGTAGTCAACCTGCAAAGCCCTGCTGCGTCTTGGTTGTTATGGCTGCCTACTTTACAATTGTGCCTATTACACTTTTTTATATGAAGCGTTAATTTTAAGGCAACTCAATAATAATAAGCAATCCCAAGGTTGTTCTTTATTCTCATCAGCAGCCGTTATTGGGGGAAAAATGGCAGCTTCCGAAAGCTGGTGTTAAGTGACTATGTAGTAGCAGACAACATAAAAAAAACCACAAACAAAATCCATTACTCAACTCTGGTCACTCGGTGAAAAGGAGAGCCTGATCCAACACACATCGACGTGTGCCTAACATAAATCAATGGCCACCTTTAGCATGTGCCGTGATGGGATATGCTTAACATAAGAGGAGGTACCTTTCCTTAAACTCTGATCACTTGGTGAAAAGGAAAGCCTGATCCACCACCTTTAACTGCAAACTAAAGGATACAGAGAACAAATAGTTATCTAGTGTCTTTTCTGTGGACAATTGAGATCATGTATGAACTTGACAGGACACTTAACGGATAACATTCGGAATGAGATCCAAAACAATGATGATACTACTAGGTGCAAGCAACAGCATCGACATGTGCCTAACAAAAAACAACGGCCACTTCCAGCGCGTGCCGTGATGGGATGTGCTCAACATAAGAGGAGGTACTTTTCCTGGAACTCTCATTAATTTATTTTTTATTTGTTTAACATCTATGACAAAGACTTTGGGTTTCGGGTGTAAATGAATCACCCAGTACGAACCACTCTGCACTCTTCTACAATCCATTCAGAGAAAACCCTTGGATTCTCACTCCTGACACTTGATCACTTGTCCCTTCTACAGCTGCTGAATCCCATGCAATATTTGTACCCACTTATCTATCCCATTAATTTTTATTCCTTCGGGTAATTTAATGTAGATCCATGTCAGATTTTCACCTCGTTTTCTATGAGATGTCTTTTGAAATATTTTTAGAGGGCTAAAAGTAATTTATAATGGCAGATTAGTAGTCATTCCGAAATTAATTAATAGTCAATGGATTGCATGTAAAAATTATGAGGCGCCTCTTTGAATGTGAAAGAACTAACTTATCAAATGTTCAAATTCACCATTTAGGAGGTTGCATATATATATATTTTTTTGTATTACCATATTTCTCAAGTAGCACTTAATTTAATCTTAGTCCTATTTCTTTCAATAAAGCATTGTTGAATCTCTTAAGCAGCACAGCTTCTTCCTCTAAGTCATCTCCCCGTGAAATTGGTTTAATGAAGCAGAAAGGTATGAGCCATTAGCAGCGCAGGAATTCATACGGTAGCTCTTCATTTTTCAGAAAGGACTTGCATTTCCACCATAATTTATAAAATCAGCACACAATGATTTTATCTTGGACATTACTTCAATGTGTATTAATGCCCATTCTATATCAGCGCAGTTAGTCTCAAGCTGTTGAAATTATATCTGTTACCAAAGAAGATAAATAGAAAGGAGGAAATGGTGAAAAATGAGCGCAGGAAAAAATAGTTATTCCAGTATTAAATGAATGTCTAATTATAAGACAAGAAAGATTGAGTATGTCTTAAGGCTGCATCTACAGTTTAAACAAGTAGAAAAATGATTGTTTCGATATTAGTTGTTTGGTTTTTTTTTAAATGGTTTATAAAGATTGTTTTATATGAGTTGAAATTCAAATTTAAAAAAATCCTAGATTTCAAATCTGTTTCATTTTTCTATTTACAGAATAACTTTTTTGGAATATTGCTAATTACATGGCACGGACCCTACCCCAGAAGAACTGTTATATTTAACGGCTCACTCGTTAACCATAACGGACTCGCTTGTTAATCATAACACCTCCTGGACTATTCCAGGTTGTTGCAGCTGCCAATTGTAAATGAACGTGTTCTATATATGTATAGGAACACAAATTTGCAAGCAGCGCGAGACTAATGAGCGATTTCAAAGGTCGCTCGTTATTCTTGTGTAAAGCCGGTATTTGGGAAACAAATGGCAAAAACCTCATTTTAATTCCGTTGTCTGAGCATTTTTAAATGATTGTAATCGGTTAGTAAAATTTCAAATGGTTTATCTACAGAAGTCACCATTAAAGTTTGTCTGAATTTTTGTGGATAAACCATTTTGGGGTTTTTCTAACAGACTGTAATCTTTTGAAACTGCTTATTCAAAGGAATTAAATCGAGGCCGTGGTAATAAGTGAATTTGCATTTGCAAAAAAATAAAAATAAATCCATACTCATCTCTGGTTCCATTGTGCAGAGGACAGCACCGCTTCCTTTCCTAAAGCAGAAGGAAGCAAGCAACAAATAGTTCCCAGTGTCCATACGCCATCCCTGCAAGATAGCATATGTGCAATCTCATGGACGGCTCTCTGTGGTCTCTATTGAGTCTTCCTGGAGATGCTACCAGTGGTGGTGCATGGTGCCATTGTTGGTAGTCACTAGAGGTCTAAGTACATTATGATTCAAACCCAGAGGTCAAGTTGAGTGGGAATACCTGGGAACACATTACCCCCACTATTTTTGCATAGGGAATGGGGATCCCTTTTGGAACACTCAATGAAAACCTTTTATTAATGTTTAAATTACATGTTTCCTTATTAATTCACTAGAAATATCTGATATTTATTATCTCTTTAGTTAAACATTAATACCAGGATTTTAGTGTGCGGTGGTTGGATAACCCCTTCACTACCGATATCGAGATATCTTGGGCTTCAAAGGCACCATTTGGTGCCCCAATATCGAGATATCTCGATATGCTCCTCTGCAGCCCAAAAGCAAATGAAATTTGTTTGCTGCAAACTAATTTTGTTTGCTTTTGGGCTACAGAAGGTGCCCTTAACATTTTAGCCCTGTGGGCATAATGCACGAAGAGCTAAAACTGTAATATCAGCTGCTCAAAGCTCTGAAATATCGGGCTTTCAGCAGCCTATGCAGGAAAAAAAAGAACAGACCAGCCGCTCAAACCTCTAACTCAATTTGGCAGCATATTGCTCCATCTACTGGCCAAAATAGGTTATTTACAGTAAGAAATACAATGGGTATAAACTCAAATATTTCTTACTTTATAATTAGATAAAAATGATTTTACAATAAACCACTGGTTTCTGACAATGTTTTTTTTGGAAAACCACTTGGTATTGAAGGGGATAAGTGTGGCATGTCAGAGGTTGAATGGTGGACAAAAATCTTGGTTAGTTCCTGCACTTCATTTTTTAGGACTTGACCCCTGTTCAAGCCACTAAAATAGCCATTAATTTAATGCAGCATTACAACAACTAGAAATATACCTCCAATACAACTGTGGAGAAGCCTCGACTTTATGAGAAGTGGGGTCAACCTAATCACCAGGTTGCTGCTCTACAATCATGGAAAGACGACTCAATCCCACTCAGAAGACGCCACCAGCGAGTGTCCTTGGGCAAGACGCCTAACAATATGGATGCGCCTACCTCACAAAATACTTGTACATCTCATAGATTGTAAGTTCCCTTGGGAACAGGGTCCCCCAGAATCAGGTCATCATCCATGTGTGGTATTCTAATGTATCAACTCTTTGTACACCGATCTTGTAAAGCGCTGCGGAATTTGTGGCGCTATATAAATAAAGGATAATAATAATAATTCTGCAAACTGGGAAGAGACGATATAAGATGATGAGCTCAATGTTATTAAATAAATAACCAAATAAAATAAAAATAAAGCCTTAAAAAGGGGGAATGAGTAAATTAATAGCCGAAACTTGTCTCATCTCTCTATTCAGTCCCTTTCCACGTCCTGGGGATTCCTTTATCTTCAAGCTGTTGGAATTATAGCAGTATTGCCAGGGATATTCAATCAGTCCAGAGATTAAAGATGAAATCAGTTTCGCCGGTATAGCCTGCTGCTGGGCCAACAGTGTGAAAAGTCTAATCTCTCACCAAGAGACCATGATCATAACTGATTCTACGCTCTTCCCTGGGGAACAATTTGTTATTGCCTGCAGCAATCAGGAAGCAGGCTGAATTAGCTTTTATATGCACCTGCCCTAAGGGAAAACTCACTGTTCGCACCAAAAAGGAGGCCATGACCTCTTCATTTGTGTAATTAAATAACCGGTGGCAAATTTGACAATGTGTTATTCCTCCTGCACAAACTGTTTAGGATTAGCTGTACCGCTGCTCACCTTCTGCTGTTAGAGGAGAAGAGGTAAGAAATGTATTTGACGTGTCCCACATATTTGCTTTTCTTGTATCCCACCGCAAATCTGTGGATCTTGCGATACAGTGTGGCATCCCCCTTCTCAAAAGTCTTCAGAGAAGTTCAAGGGGTTTCCTGATATTCAGGGTTGTTCAATAACCTAAGGGATTTGAACAAGGCAAAAGAGCAAAGGTCATCACGAGTCTAAAGATAACACCTGATATTAGGTATGGTATCTCTTTCTATGGACTAATTAATCACCTACTTAAGGCTTGTGGTGACACAGGAATGTTTTTATATAACTGGATTTTGAGGAGGAAGTTTAGGAGAACATTTTTTTCCATGAAACACTTGTCTTCCCAACATAGCTCAAGCAGCATTTCTAGCACATTAAGGTGACAGATAAATAATACAAAATTATTACTATTAGTCACAATAATAGTGTTCATTTTACCAATCTTTGCATTAGAGAATAATTAGCAAACCCTTCTGGGACATACAGTTGTGTTCAAAATTATTCAACCCCCACTGAAATTGAGTGTTTTGGCCAGTTTGACATTGATTTTGATCATTCAGTCATCTTGCTTACAATTAAATCAAAGAGGCACGTGTAGGTCAGACAAATATAACATAACATTTATAATGAAATAACCACAAATGTCTTTTCTGTGCTCACATCATTATCAGTTTTATTCAACCCCCAAGTGACATTCAATCTTAGTACTTAGTACAACATACTTTTACAGTTATAACAGCTTTTAAACGTGAAGCATAGCTTGACACAAGTGTCTTGCAGCGATCTACGGGTATCTTCGCCCATTCGTCATGGGCAAAAGCCTCCAGTTCAGTCACATTCTTAGGCTTGCGCACTGCAACTGCTTTCTTTAAGTCCCACCAGAGGTTCTCAATCGGATTTAAGTCAGGTGACTGCGATGGCCACTCCAAAATGTTCCAGCCTTTAATCTGCAACCATGCTCTAGTGGACTTGGAGGTATGCTTGGGATCATTGTCCTGTTGAAAGGTCCAACGTCTCCCAAGCCTCAGGTTTGTGACGGACTGCATCACATTGTCATCCAATATCTCCTGGTACTGAAGAGAATTCATGGTACCTTGCACACGCTGAAGCTTCCCTGTACCTGCAGAAGCAAAACAGCCCCAAAGCATGATTGACCCCCCGCCATGCTTCACAGTAGGCAAGGTGTTCTTTTCTTCATAGGCCTTGTTCTTCCTCCTCCAAACATAGCGTTGATCCATGGGCCCAAACAGTTCTAATTTTGTTTCATCAGTCCACAGAACACTATCCCAAAACTTCTGTGGTTTGTCCACATGACTTTTGGCATACTGCAGTCGACTCTTCTTATTCTTTGGAGACAGCAAGGGGGTGCGCCTGGGAGTCCTGGCATGGAGGCCTTCATTACGCAGTGTGCGCCGTATTGTCTGAGCTGAAACTTCAGTACCCACATCTGACAAATCTTTTCTCAGTTCCTCAGCAGTCACACGGGGACTTTTCTCCACTCTACGCTTCAGGTAGCACACAGCAGTCGAAGTCAGCATCTTCTTTCTGCCACGACCAGGTAGCGTTTCAACAGTGCCCTTTGCCTTGAATTTGCGAATGATGCTTCCTATGGTCTCTCTTGGTATGTTTAACATCTTTGCAATCTTCTTATAGCCATTGCCCTTCCTGTGAAGAGTAATCACCTCTTCTCTTGTCTTCCTGGACCATTCTCTTGACTTCACCATGTTTGTAACCACACCAGTAAATGTCTAGAAGGAGCTGAGTATCACAGTCATTTTAAAGCTGCCTAATTGGTGCTTATTATGCTTTATTGCTGCTCCGTGACATCCACAGGTGTTTTCAATACCTGATTGAAAACACTTGAATGAACCTCTGTTCTTCAGAGTGGTAGTCTTTAAGGGGTTGAATAATTGTGTCAATGAAGAATTCACAAAAGAAACATTTACTACTGTATAACAAAACCAATTGATGTCATTTTAGTTGCATATGGTTCTTTAAAAAGTCCTTGTAGGATTTCATTCTGAATACAATTACAAATGTACACTAAATTCCCTAAAACCCTTTACAGCATTGGGGGTTGAATAATTTTGAACACAACTGTATAACAAAGAGGTTATATGCTGGTAATGTTAAGTGAAACCAATATAAGAAAAAAACAAAAATCAAGACAACTGAGTGCATTCTCTAGATTGTAAGCTTATCTGATCAGTGCCCTCTTGTTTATGTTTCTATTTTGTTTTAATTTTGTCTCATTCCCATTATTTAATGTAAATCACTGCAGAAAATGTTTACGCTATGTAAATGATGATGATTATAATAATAAAGATATAGCAGCAAGATCTTATGTTCAGTGTGTGTCCACTACACCATATATAAACTCAAACAACAAATAAAATGTGACACCATGTACCTTAAATCCTATAAAGTCAACACGTAATGATAATTAACACATACTTACAAATTGTAATAAACAAGCGTAATACATACAGATAAAAGAAAGTATTATGTTAATATTTGTTGTCAGTGTCTTTCGTAGAATTCCTTATAGTCGCAGCATCCATGTAAAAGAACAGAAACAAAAACAAGGTCATCTAAAAGATCCAATCTGCAACCCGACCAATGTTTGGAAACCTAAAACTCTCGTAGGCCTTCTCAACTCATTTGTCCAGCATAAGCAATAGCATAAAAATAAAACAAACATCGGCACGCTTAGCTTAGACTTGCAGTTTCACTCTAAACTAAGGGCTCGATTCAGCCTGATAGCTAATATCGGCAGTGTTTTTGTTTCCAGATATTGAGATTCAGGCATACCAGCATTTCAATTCCTGATAAATATTCAGCTTTAACATAGGCTATTCTTTTCAATGGAAATATTGGCTTATTAATTTAATTCATATTTATCATTAAGCCGATATCCAAAAAAATACCAAGTGGTGAAAGGTGATGATGAATGGATTTTTCAGGTAGGAAATCGTGGGTAATCACACTGCATACCCTTAATTTTAAGTGTTGATTTATCAATTCTAACCCTATTGACAACCCTAACTAATAACCCTAACACTAATGATAACACTAACCCTAGAACTAATAATAACCCTAAGCCTAATAATAACCCTCACCGTAAAACTAATAATAATCCTAACATTAACACTGTACATTCTTAGTTGTAAGGGTTAATATTAAAGTTCTTTATGGAGTTAGGGTTTGGGATATTTTTAGGGTTAGGCTTACTAATAGTGATTAATTAGATACGCCTTCATGTAAAAAAAACAAAAAATTTTGGACTTTTTACTTTTCCAAAATTTACCAACTGGGCTGCAGTTGAATTTTTTTTAAATTGAAATAGCTGATAGTAAAAAAAAACAAAAAACACTTAAATATAATACACCAGGAGGGCAGCACACAACCTTTACTAAGCATAATAGACGGGTGCTTCTCGTGACAGATACAGGACACCAAGGGGAGAGCATTCCACTCCAAGAACTACACCATCAAAGCTTCACAAAATTTAAAGGCAGTCACAGTTTTAACTGGATTTTCCTTTTTTTTTTTACAAATTTTTACACAGCCTAAGTAGAAAATTATTGGAGTTTAGTTCACAAAATCTTGCTTAAGCCTGTCACAGCGTCAATGTATCCCATTGCGACAGGTTCTGTTCTTGTCACCTAATCACCGTATTTATGGGATTAACTCACTTGCTGAAGACAGAATCCTTTCTGGGGCTTCCAGCGATTCAAGGTTGAATATAACCTGCAATGGAACACCTGTGGTAGGAAGGGGTTCTTGTCAGAGGGTTGTCAGCCATTTTCATACACCATACATCAGGAGGGCAGCATTCAATCTTTACTAAGCATAACGGGCAGTGATGATGTCGCAGATGTCATACCAAGCAATAAAGTTGTACAGGATAAGTTAAATGTATCAAATTGTACCCATGTGGCTCAAAAGAATGCTAATCTCTTAACGCCGACAGGCATGGTATGATGTACCGGCAGCAGGTGGGCCTGAACGCCAAGGGACGGCATAGCACGCTCTGCAGCTCTCTCCGTCTACTCCCCTGCCCCACCTTCTTTGCTGGTGGGCAATTGCCGCAATTTGCTGCATGCAGACTGCTTGCGCTCAGGCAGCTCCAGCTGCAGCCAATTGCAGCGATTGGAATAGTAGATGGATAGGATTAGCGCTTCCTACGATGGCGGTGTCCCCCTCTTCTCCGTGCACTTCTATTGTCCACCTCAAAAATAAAAAGCTACCATAGTGTAGTAGGTTGAGGTAATATCAATAAAGTAAGAAGGGAATACACTCACATTTTGTTGTGTCTAAAGCAGTATCCTGATATTCATTGGAGCAACCAGGTTCCCTTGGGCTGCACGGGAGATCCGGTGCTCCCTCTAATGTTACCGGCTGCTGGACAAATCCGGTGTCTGATTTAGACACAACAAAATGTGAGTGTATTCCCTTACTGCTTACTTTATTGATATTACCTCAACCTACTACGCTATGGTAGCTTTTTATTTTTGAGGTGGACAATAGAAGACCAGTGATACCAGCTGAAGAAGCTCTGAGGAGCGAAACGCGTTCTGGTAATATATTTTATGTATCAATAAATTTATTTTTATTTTTAAACTACTGCTGCTTCCTGTAACGTGATTAAGAGAAGGCTTTGGAATTGCCTTAATATAACCATGCGACATCTTGGAGCCAATGCGGCTCATTAACATGTGAGTGTAACCATATACGAGTACCAACTTTACCATTATATTTAAACGATATTGCACCAGAAAGTGCGTTGGTATTTTTCTGATCCACTGCAGGGGAAAGCATTTGAAGAATCCTGTTGCGGGTATATGGGCACCTGAACATCTTTTGAAGACCCATAATTGCTATACATCCTAGAGCCAAGGTTAGGCTCAATAGAATGTGAGTAGGACTACGACCGCTTTACTTTCCTCTTATGGTGGATCGACATACTGCGCTATTATATCTCTTCTCTTCTGCAGAAATTTCTCTCATCCGGAGGAGGGGTTTTCTTTGAATGGATTAGAAGACATTCATTGGACATGTATAATGATTAATCGTACATCCAGTTCGCTGGCGCTCCATTGACTATCCTCTATATAAAAACTTGTAACTATTCGCCAGATGGTCGCTGAAGATGGAGTCGCAGAAGCCTCATGAAAAAGTTGGAGAATGTTGCCAAAAAGCACCGAAGAGCGCCGAACCGGCCTTGGCGAATTCCACTAGCTGCAAAAAGTAAAACCCCCAAAAAAAACACTGAACTCTCCTATTCTCCCAATAGGTGTTTAAACCAATACAAATGCATTAAAATGTCTGGAAATAATAAAGCAGATCCTTTAAAAAAATAATGAAAAGGTCTGTTACAGAATAAAAATCCCTTTTAGAAAAATTGGGAAACAAAAATTTTTGTAAAAAAAAATACAAAAAAGGTTAGCTAAAAAAGAAGTAAAAAGACTTTTTGCTGAAAATGAAAAGAATTAATTTAAAAAAAAAAAGTGATATTACTATATTACATTGAAACCTATTGGATTCGCCTGTTTAAACCTGTCGAACTAAAACGCTGAAAATCAGGGCATTTCGCCAACACTTCAGTGCAGTTCGGCCCTCCTGTGAATAGACAGACCATTACTTTTCTATCGGAAAATTCGCTGCCGCCGAAGATCACCGAACTGCAGAGAACTGCAACGTATTTTGCCGTCAATTCGCCTTTGGTGACTTGACAGTTTAGTGAATAGACTAACTGCTCCAAAATTTCGACGAGTGGTGAAATACACCATTCGGTGCAATTCGGTGCCAAGTTTAGGTGCTTAGTGAATAAAGTCTTAAACGTTTTCAAGAGAATTGGTTATCAGACCAATTTATTATCTTTAAATTTAGGAGTTTGGCTAAATAGTATAGTAGTCTGATGAAATTTGCGCTCACATCTACTGCGAGCAAAGCGGAGGAACTAGCTACTATTGAACATAATCAAGGGGATTGAGTAGGAGATCCAATAATATGGGTTTGAGGGAACACTACATGGAAATACTATTCTTAATGCTAGCGACATCTAGATTTTATCTTACGGTTATAATAATGATCATAATATTCAAAGTCTTAAAGTAATAAAAGGTACAATAGTATGGAAAAAGAAAAATGGAACATTGACAAACATTACCTTTTACCCCCGACGAACTCAAAAGCCATCTGTCTTATTATGTAATATACTTTATATGCTTGAAAAGTCTTAACATTCTTTCTCCAGTAATGCTGGATTCTGCATATATATATTAAAATGACTACAATCAGTGTGAAGGAATCTTGACTGGCTGTTTATAACCCTTTCAATCTCTTCCTGTAATGGCTTGATGGCCCAGTATGGTTAAATCATCATGCTGGGAAGGAAACAACTCAAATTGGCCATTTTTTTCCTCAAAGAAGGTGTCCTGTGGGCTTCAGTCTCTTTTGCAAATCTTTAGATGTTGCCATACTGAGCTGCACTGCTGGTAGCCACCCTTCTCCTGATTAACCCTCATTTGGCATCAATCCTCAATTGCAGGGCAAATTATGGCACTGAGGTAGCTTTGCCGACCTTAAGAGCCATTAAATATTGATGGTGTACTAGGAGAACATATTTCTTTCTTTGTGTCACTAGCTCTTTCATTACTTGTAAACTTCACAATTGTCATAATCAATGAAGCATTTGCTTATCTACAGATTAAATACACACACAGATGCCTGAACTAGTCCCGTTACCTGTCTAACAGACAAAAGTGGGATTATATACCCTATCCAGAACAAGCTGAATGTCTCTTATTTATTTTTCCTTATTCTTTATTTTTTTTTAATTTACCAGTCATGACATTTGAAGATTATATCATGAAATGGGTTTTTCAGAAGTTATTATTCATAAATTCTTCACACTTCGCTACCAAGATCGACTATACCCGATATACACGGTCCCTCCTGATTCCCCAATATTGAGTATAGTCAATATTGTGTCCCACAGGAGGACTGCAAAGGAATTTAATTTATTGCAAATGAATTTTGTTTGCATTTGGGCTCCAGAACACGACCCTAAACATGTAGCACCGTGGGATTTTTTTAAGCCAGCTGGGAATGTGTCTGTGTCACGGGGACACCTGGCTGGAGCCATGGTGGGCCCTTTCTGGAAGATGTTAAGTCCTTTAGGCAGGTTTGTTGCTGGCTGCATTGATGCAGAACACAGCACACAGAATATAACACAGCTACTGGACACAAATGACAGAACTGGAGTTGCACAATACACACACAAGAGAAAACCCTGCACTGGGGTAAGGTCCTTATAGTGGTCTTCTAATTATATGCACGATACAGGGCAAGGAATAAATAATACAATAACAACAGGGGTTACCAAGAGACAACAAGACAATATGCCCAGCAGCAACACAGAACCCTGAACTAGGATGGGGTCCTTATGCTGGCCTCTAACATTGACTATAATATGCTGCTGGGTAAACACACAAAGACAAGAGAACAGAACACAAGGAATAAAATGACACAGAATATAAACAGGGATAAATCAAGAGAGCAGTCAGGGAAAGCAAGAAGGTTTTGATGCCAGGGATGTGTGTCAGTCATATGCCAGGGATCGAGAACCAGGAGAGCAGGTCAGACAAGCAGAGGTCGGTACACAGGAATTCAATAATACAGGGTACAGGGAGCAGACAAGAGAATCGTCAATACCAAGCCAAAATCATACAAAGAGTGATACAGAATGCAAAACTACAAGGAACAAGACTCTCAGGAACTGGACCCATCCATAAGCAGGGAGCTAATGCCCTGCTAGCCATATTTATGGGCACAGGGCAGGTCATGTGACCACAGGCCAGATCAGCAACAGGGAATCCAGGAGTGGAGAGTCTGGACTGGCTGGCCCAGAACACCTCAAGAGCTGGCCTGGATCGCTCTCACCACCAGGGGGCCTGGCTGGAAGGTGGAAACATGACAGTCTGAATGACATCTATCCAGCTGAATCTGCACAGACACCAGAACTGTAGTAACTCCATTTAGCCAGCACATTTGTCTGCCAAATAAATCATTGCAGTATTTCTTACTGTATAATAAATTAAAAAATATTTTCCAAAAAAAAACCACTTGTTCCTTTCACCGGTTTTCCGGAAACTCCATTGGTAGGGAATTGGTTAAGGGGCAACATATCTTGAGCCTTTAGATACTTAAAGGGTCACTCTGTTCACTGTAAACACTGAACATTATTTAAGTGTTCACACTCTCCTGAGTACCCTCGCTCTTCTCACCACTTCCAGGGAGACTTGGAGTGGTTTATTGGAGCCACTGGGGCAGAGTAATCATGATCTCGCTAGTATATTATTAAATGCTGCTTTGTTATATTATCCTCGCTATTCTGTGGCATAGATTCTTATATGGTTTTACGTTCTTTACTTAGATGTGCTTGGGGGACGTGCCTTCTGGTCGCCAGCGGATCGGTTCTGCAGAGTGGTATCGGGTTGTATATTTGTGACGTCACCCAGAGCGTATGGGAGGGTTGGAATGGGGTCACACTTCTTGGAGAGTAGATATCTAATGCTACATTGAATTTGTAATATTTACCTCGAAAAAGGTTCCTGCGTGAACTGAAACTTCGGTCTCAAATCAATAATCTGTTTTGAAATATTAACCCTTTGTCGGTGTTGCAGACTACACTTTTGGTTTGTACATGTTAAGACCTTTAAACTTGTTATTTTTTTGTAAAGCTGGAGTGCGGAGTTTTTGGTTCATTACATATATATATATTATGATGCTTGGATCTATATATATATATATATATATGTACACAGTCAGGTCCAGAAATATTGGGACATCGACACAATCCTAACATCTATGGCTCTATACACCACCACAATGGAGTTGGAATGAAACAAACACAATGCACTTTAACTGCAGACTGTCAGCTTTAATTTGAGGGTATGTACATCCAACTCAGGGGAAACGGTGTAGGACTTACAGCAGTTTGCAGATGTGCCTCCCACTTGTTAAGGGACCAAAGGTAATGGGACAGAATAATAATCATAAATCAAACTTTCCCTTTTTAATACTTGATTACAAATTCTTTGCAGTCAATCACAGCCTGAAGTCTGGAATGCATAGACATCACCAGATGCTGGGTTTCATCCCTGGTGATGCTCTGCCAGGCCTCTACTGCAACGGTCTTAAGTTCCTGCTTGTTCTTGGTGCATTTTCCCTTCAGTTTTGTCTTCAGCAAGTGAAATGCATGCTCAATGGGATGCAGGTCAGGTGATTGACTTGGCCATTGCATAACATTCCACTTCTGTCCCTTCAAAAACTCTTTGGTTGCTTTTGCAGTATGCTTTGGGTCATTGTCCATCTGCACTGTGAAGCGCCGTCCAATGAGTTCTGCAGCATTTGGCTGAATGTGAGCAGATAATATTGCCTGAAACACTTCAGAATTCATTCTGCTGCTTTTGTCAGCAGTCACATCATCAATAAATACAAGAGAACCAGTTCCATTGGCAGCCATACATGACCACGCCATGACACTACCACCACCATGCTTCACTGATGAGGTGGTATGCTTAGAATCATGAGCAGTTCCTTTCCTTCTCCATACTCTCCTCTTACCATCACTCTGGTACAAGTTGATCTTGGTCTCATCTGTCCATAGGATCTTGTTCCAGAACTGTGAAGGCTTGGTTAGGTGTTGTTTGGCAAACTCTAATCTGGCCTTCCTGTTTTTGAGGCTCACCAATGGTTTACATCTTGTGGTGAACCCTCTGTATTCACTCTGGTGAAGTATTCTCTTGATTGTTGACTTTGACACACATACACCTACCTCCTGGAGAGTGTTCTTGATCTGGCCAACTGTTGTGAAGGGTGTTTTCTTCACCAGGGAAAGAATTCTTCGGTCATCCACCACAGTTGTTTTCCGTGGTCTCCCGGGTCTTTTGGTGTTGCTGGGTTCACTGGTGCGTTCCTTCTTTTTGAGAATGTTCCAAACAGTTGTTTTGGCCACGCCTAATGTTCTTGCTATCTCTCTGATGGGTTTGTTTTGTTTCTTCAGCCTAATGATGGCTTGCTTCACTGATAGTGACAGCTCTTTGGATCTCATCTTGAGAGTTAACAGCAACAGATTCCAAATGCAAGTAGCACACTTGACATGAACTCTGGGCCTTTTATCTGCACATTGTAATTGGGGTAATGAGGGAATATCACACACTTGGCCATGGAACAGCTGAGAAGCCAATTGTCCTATTACCTTTGGTCCCTTAACAAGTGGGAGGCACATTTGCAAACTGCTGTAAATCCTACACCGTTCATCTGAGTTGGATGTACATACCCTCAAATTAAAGATGACAGTCTGCAGTTAAAGCACATTGTGTTTGTTTCATTCCAACTCCATTGTGGTGGTGTATAGAGCCAAAGATGTTAGAATTGTGTCGATGTCCCAATATTTCTGGACCTGACTGTATATCACGAGTATAGCAGTACGTAGTGATAACTTTTTTATTATACTAATGTATTACTCTCATCCTCAGGTCTGGAATATATATATATTTACATAATATATACCTGGAAAAAAATTCTCAGCTACCTCTAACGATCTGTTTGCCTAATGATGGTTTCACAATTACTTAACAAAAAACACTCAAGTTGCATGTGTCGAAGAATTTTTATCTCTTAAAGACACGGGATAAAGCTTATAAAAACTAGTCTTCACAGCCTTTAATTACCATGGGAATGTTAACCGTCAAAACTCTTACTTAAAATGTTTGAAGGTGTTATGTTCTAAATAAAACAAGGTGTTTAACAGCACCGTTTTCAACTAATAAACCTAACACTGGCTTTAAGTTTACTTTTCGGCAACTGTGGATGGCCTTTTACATGGGAATGTTAAACAATAATAAAAAGACCCAGCCGCATAGACAAGGCATCCGCCAAATACACCTAGATCGGACGAAAAAGTAAGCTTGATGAGTTTGTTAAGAAACCCTTCCACATTGTAGCGATCACATTTCTCTATCTAGCCTTTTCTATATTTCACTCTATTTATCCATCTATCTATCATTTATCTACCTAACCAGCTGTTTATCTACCTATCCATCTATCCATCCATTTATCTACCTTTCCATCTGTCTATCAATTTATCCATCCATCCATCTACCCATTTATGTATCTACTGTATGTATCGATCTATCCATCTATTAGCCATCTATCAATATATCTAGTTAGCTATCATCTTTCTGTCTATACACCCATTTATCTATCCTTCTATTATCCACTTATGTATCTATCTATTATGCACTTACTTATCTATTTAGCTATCCATCCATTAATCTATCCATCTATTATCCACTTATTTATCTATCCATCCATTTATATACTCATCTATCATGGATACTTCCAAAAGTGATGCTTAGCTCCATCTATTCATTTATCTACCCATCTTATCCACTGATCTATCAGATCTATATATCATTTATCTATCTAGCCTTTTATATATATTCCGCTCATTCTATCATGTATCACCCTATCCATCCACATGTCTATCTAGCTATCTCTTTATCAATTCATCTATCTCTTCATGTATCTATCCATCTATCTATCCCTGCACCCAGCTACCTTTCCATCTGTTTGTCTATCTATTCTTTTATCTATCCATCCAGCCATCCATCCATCTACTTTTTTATCAATCTATGTATCTATGTATCTATCTATCTATCTATCTATCTATTAGCTATCTATCAATATATCCATGCACTGTATCTCTCATCTTTCTGTCTATCCATCCACTTATCTATCATCTATCTATCCATTTATCTATCTAGCCTTTTCTGTACTTCAAACCATGTCCATGTCCATCTCTATAATCATAGGTTTGTGAAACCCTGACTAGCCTGCTATATGTGAAATTGCTAGCTTATGCTACATTAACGAGCTTTCTGCACATCACATATTTTAAATTAATGATACGCTATTTTTAATTGTAAAAATAATAGGACCATCATGGGAAATAACATAGGACTGAGAGCAAAGTGTGTACATATCATGTTGATATATTGAACAGAGTCAATCTGACAAATATGAAGCTTGGGCAACATGATATGACTAAGAAGAAAAAAACTGTCATTCTGTGGAAAAAAGGGAAGTTACGGAGAATATGATATTTGGACAAAAATAGCGGAAATTTATTTTTTTTCCAACTTAGGTATTGGTTTTACTGTACTATTTTGACCTAAAATGTGTTATTCTCCACCAAGTGATCTGCTTATGAATAACCTCTCACGTTTACCCTTAGTTAATAGCTGAATAGCCACTAATGTTTGTCTTAGGTTTTTGTTTATAAAGCCTAAATCATTTAGCAAAACCTGTAATTTCTTTATGATTATGAACTTACTGGCAGGGAGTCTATTTTCCTCTTCTTGCTGTAAGCCTCCCTCACCTGTGTTTGCATATAAAAGTACTTAGCTCATTTATTTTGAATATCTAAAGGAAAGGAAAGTGCTCTGCTGGAGGACTTTTGTATAGTTCCTCCTTGTTTCTCTGTTGGATTCTCTGTTAGCCTTGTTGGCTTTATTGTGCAGAAGTGCTGGAAATGCCTTGTAGTAATTGTGCTTACAGACATAGGAAGTATTTACATATTTGCTGCCTTAGCTTGAGCATGACTAGATCACGGAATTCTACCTCCATAAGGCTAGGGTCAGACTAGCGCAGTTTTAACGTGCGTTTAGCCGCACAAAATCACGGCCGTACTAGCAGCAAATGACGTCCAATGCCGGGGAACATACGACGAACGGCCGCACGAAAGTTCGTCCGCGCAACGCAAGTGGCCAACGAACGCATTTTTTCGAGAACGTCAAACCGCTACTACTGACGTACAGAGTGCGCTGCGGCCGCATAGCGGCGTGTGTGTGTGATTAGGAGACGTCAGACGCTGCTAATGTCCGGCTAACATAACGTCCAGACGCAAAAAGTGTTTTATTGATGATCCGTACAAAATCACGGACGAAAAGGCGCATCGTATGACCGCTGTCGCGTATTCCGGGAAAAAATACGTACGTTCGTTCGACCGCACTTTTTCACGGACGACGTGAAAAATGCGTTCGTCTGACCCTAGCCTTAGAGATGTGCATTCGTTTCGGAAAAATTTGGAATTTGTAACGAAATTTGATAATTCGTAGTTCGGAAGTACTTCCGAATAACGAATCGATACGATACGAATTCGAAATGAAACAAAATGGTATATAACAAATTTATTTCATTTACTGTCATCATCATAAAAGAAAATTTTGAAAATTTGATATCAACTATCGAATTTGAAATGAACTATCAAATTGATATCAACTATCGAATTGATCTTAACTTACAATACAAGTAATAGTCAGGAAAGGACTTTATGAAACAAATTAAACTGTTTAAATTGACTCAAATATTAAATCTGTGACACAGCTTAAAATTTAAGCCTAGCTTTTCTTTTAATAGCAAAATTTGATTAATTGGGGTTTTATTTAGTGATCCAAAATTCGAATTGATGTCAACTATTGAATTGATATATGAAATTCGAATCGATTCAAAATTTCAAATCAATTCGAAAATTTCAAATCGATCCAAAACTAAACGAAACAAAATACGAAACAAAATTAGTTATGAAATTCCGGAAACAAAATTATTTAAAAATGTAACGAAAGAAAACTAATTTTTCAGCCATGCACATCCCTAATCTCCATCACACACAACATTCTATCATCACTAATCTTTATATTTAATCTGGGGTTATTGTTTAAATATTTTAAATATTAATTACAACAAGATACTGACTGCAGTTCAGAAATATATTTGATAAGATAATCTATATTTACAAATAATGTGCTATTTGAAATAACAAGTAGATTTTTACAATTTAGCTATAATCAAGACCACAGCTATGTTAAGCTTTTTTAACACTAACATCTTAGATCTTCTGTATATGACTTAAAGGAACACTCCAACAAAAAAATCACCCCCCGTTTTTTTTTCCTAACCTATCCCTATTCCCTTAATAAAACCTTCTTTTTTTTTTCTTTTCTTGTAACTGCAATACTTACCTTTAAAATCCTCTGGTTTCCAGCGGCGTTTTTTTTTTTTATACTCACCTCCCTCCTCTTCCGCTCCCGTCCTTCTTCTTGCTGCGTCTTGGCTTCTGGTTTACGTGAGAAGCGCGCATGCGCGCCTCTCACATAAGCCAGCCAATCGGCAGGCTTCCTCCCGGCTACCTCTGAGGATTAGTGTTGCGCGCAAGAGGATGCGCGCAACACTAACCCGAAGAGGGAGCCGCCAGCTTCTGCGGGGAGTAGGAGACGTCATCGCGCTGAAAGCGCGATTGTCACGGATCCCCCGGATTACCTGACTAGTGGTCCCTATACGCAGGACACTCTCTACCCTTCCGATCCTTGAATGGTCGGCACGACTAGACAGACACAGAATTAGACAAGATAGTGTATCCACAAAGAATAACACTAGAACTATACACAAGACCTTAGAATAGTTAGCTCTTCCCAAGACCCTAACAATATAAGGGGTAGTCTGATGTGTGCTTAGGGTGCCACACAGACTGACCTCAGTACCAGAATTAGAAGAGTAAATGCCAATACCAGGGGTCATGCACAGAATGGTTCGTTCGCCAATGCCAAGGGTCATACACAGAATGGTTCTTTCGCCAATGCCAAGGATCACACACAGAATGGCTCGTTTGCCAATGCCAGGGGTCATACACAGAATGGTTCGTTTGCCAATGCCAAGGGTCATACACAGAATGGTTCTTTCGCCAATGCCAAGGATCACACACAGAATGGCTCGTTTGCCAATGCCAGGGGTCATACACAGAATGGTTCGTTTGCCAATGCCAAGGGTCATACACAGAATGGTTCGTTTGCCAATGCCAAGGGTCATACACAGAATGGTTCGTTAGCCAAAAATACACAAGAGCTCTGCGGGAAGTAACTACCACGTCAGGGCACCGGCGTCTCTGTGAGTCTGGGCTTTAAACCTGGCGGGTCCGCGTCAGCACGCCAGGCCCCGCCCCCCAGCGTCCCACGTGTGCGGAACCGACCGCGATATCACTCGGCGCCTGGTCAGCGAGCAGCGAGGAAGCTGCTGCCAGGCGCCGGGGGTACGGGGGGCACGGGGGGCCACCGTGACAGAACCCCCCCTCAACGGGCGGCCCCTGGACGACCCCCAGGAGCACGGGGATGAGCCAAATAGAAGGCCCTCACCAACCGAGGAGCATGGACCTCAGTAGCCGGGAGCCAAGAGCGATCCTCTGGACCGTAGCCCACCCAGTCAACCAAGTACTGTAGGACCCCCCTAGATATCCTGGCGTCCAGGATGGCCTCAACCTCAAACTCTTCCTCGCCCTCCACAGAGACAGGAGGAGGGGGAGCACGGGCCCTGGTGTACCGATTACACAAGAGTGGCTTCAAAAGGCTCACGTGGAACACATTGTGTATCCTGATATGGGGGGGCAGTGCCAAAGCATAGGAGACCGGATTGAGTCGCCGCAGTATCCTATAGGGACCTATGTATCTGGGTGCCAGTTTCATAGAGGGTACTAAGAGCTTGATGTTCCGTGAAGAAAGCCAAACCCTGTCCCCGACTTGATACACGGGTGCCGGCCTCCTGTGTCTGTCGGCCTTGGTTTTCTGGACAACACTGCTATCTTCCAGTGCCTGTTTAACCCTCCCCAAGTCTCTGTCAATGACGCCAAATGCTCATCCAGAGCAGGAATCGTGGTATCAGGAAACGTAGCGGGGAGCACGGGAGGATCAAAACCGTAAACAGTGAAGAAAGGGGAATGACCTGTGGCTTCACTCACTGCACTGTTCAAGGCATACTCTGCCCAAGGTAGCAGGTCTGACCAGTTATCTTGTCGTTCAGATATGAAGCACCTGAGGTATTTCTCGATATTTTGATTTGCTCGTTCTGCTGCTCCGTTAGTCTGGGGGTGATAGGCCGAAGAGAAGGATAAGTCTATTCCTACATTCTTGCAAAACCCTCTCCAGAATCTGGAGACAAATTGGGTCCCCCTATCAGAGACAATCCCAAGAGGAATACAGTGTATGCGGACCACATTGGTAATGAAAATGGGCACCAGTTCGGCTGCCGAAGGTAGTTTCCGAAGAGGAACATAGTGACCCATTTTGGAGAATCGATCTATGACCGTGAGTATTACAGTATTCCCTCTGGACTCGGGTAACTCTACTATAAAATCCATTGCTAAATGCGACCATGGTCGTTCGGGGATTGGCAGAGGCTGGAGTAAACCAATAGGCGCTGTTTTGGGACTTTTATTTCTTGTGCACACCTCGCACACGGCTATGTAATCTTTAACATCCCGGCGCAACGTGGGCCACCAGAGGAGTTTACGTATACTAGACACTGTTTTGGTGATCCCCATATGCCCAGAGGTTTTATTGTCATGATAAATTTTTAGTACTTCCTCTCTTTCGTTCTCAGGTACAAAGAGTTTCGCGGGAGGTCTCCCCCCAGGAGCTGTACCCTGGACGGTCTGCAATCTTATCATCAGAGGAGACGAGACACTAATCGTGGTAAAGGCTATAATCCTTTCCTGGGGTACAATGGGATGCTGATCTTGGATGTTATGTTCGTAGGATTCATACTGTCTCGATAATGCATCTGCTTTAATGTTTCTTGACCCAGGTCTATATGTGAGGACGAAATTAAAACTTGAAAGAAACAATGACCATCTCGCTTGTCTGGCATTTAAACGTTTAGCGTCTCCAATGTACGTAAGATTCTTATGATCGGTTATGATAACGATGGGGTCCCTAGACCCCTCCAATAAGTATCTCCACTCCGCCAAGGCCGCGATAACTGCTAACAACTCTCTATTTCCGATATCATAGTTCCTCTCTGCCGGGGACAACTTCCGGGAATAGAAGCCGCATGGATGCAAGGGTTTGTCGGGTGCCTCCCTTTGGGACAAGACTGCACCAAGACCGAGTTCGGAGGCGTCAACTTCAACTTGGAAAGGCAGAGCCGGATCTGGATGTCGGAGAACAGGGGCAGTAGTGAATGCCTGTTTGAGTGCCTCAAAGGCTTGACTGGCCTGGGGTGTCCATTTCTGATTTCCACCCCTTTCTTTGTCATAGCCGTGAGGGGGGCTACCAAGGCTGAAAAGTCTTTAATGAATCTCCGATAGTAATTGGTAAACCCCAGAAACCTCTGGATGGCTTTAAGCCCTTGGGGTAGAGGCCAGTCGAGGATTGCTGAGAGTTTTTTAGGATCCATTTGAAAACCCTCAGGGGTTATTATATACCCAAGGAAGTGCACTGTTTCTATATCGAATAAGCATTTTTCTAATTTACAATATAACCCAGCCTTCAATAGCTTCCTCAACACTTGTTGCACATGGGCGTGATGGGTTTCCTTATCAGGAGAGTATATCAGGATGTCATCCAGATACACTATGACGAACGCTTGCAGAAAGTCCCTTAGGGTGTCGTTTATGAGGTCCTGAAAAACGGCTGGCGCGTTACATAATCCAAAGGGCATCACTAGGTATTCATAATGCCCGCTACGTGTATTAAAAGCCGTTTTCCATTCATGCCCCTTTTTAACCCTTACTAGGTTGTAGGCTCCGCGTAAATCGAGCTTCGTGTATATACGGGCCCCTTTTAGTCTGTCGAATAATTCTGTTATAAGAGGTATGGGATATGCATTCCTTATGGTTATCCTATTCAAACCTCTATAATCGATGCAAGGTCGCAGGTCTCCCTCTTTTTTGGAGACGAAAAAGAAACCTGCTCCTGCTGGAGAGGAGGATCGTCTGATGAATCCTCGCTCTAGATTCTCCCTTATATATTCCTCCATAATGTCGTTTTCCCTTTGTGACAAAGGGTATACGTGTCCTCTAGGAGGCATAGTACCAGGGAGTAGCTCTATAGCACAGTCATATGGACGATGTGGTGGTAAGGCCTCAGTCCTGGCTTTAGAGAACACCTCCTTTAACGCCAGATAACATTCAGGGACTTCGGTGGACAAAGGAGGTGCTGTGGCAATATTGAGGCTACCAATCACATTGACCCTGCCCAGGCACTTTGACTGGCAACTAGGACCCCAACATTTTATGTCTCGCTGGACCCAATCAATCACCGGGTTATGCTCTGTTAACCATGGAAACCCAAGAACGACAGGACATGAGGGAGAGTCGATAATCTGAAATCGTATGGTTTCATGGTGCAAAACTCCTGTTTTCATGCATACATCAATAGTGTCGTGAGTGATATGGGGACATGACAGGGGTTTTCCGTCTATGGCTTCCACCATTAGAGGCCTCTCCTTTAGAACCAGAGGTAAGAGGTTTTTGGCGGCAAAACATCTGTCCATAAAATTACCTGAGGCTCCAGAGTCTAGGAATGCCTCAGTCTCAAGGTGAACCCCCTCCCAGGTTAGGGAGATGGGTACCAGAATCCGGGATTTTTTTTTTTCATTATCCACAAAGGAGGCATACAGAGAACCGATAACCTGGGTATTAACTGTTCTTTGACCCGATTTGCCATTCTCACCCCTGCTACCCCTGGGTCTCTGAGGACATTGAAGGCGGAAATGATCTGCCCCGGCACAATAAAAGCAGAGCCGCCTTTCTCTTCTGTGAGCTCTTTCTGCCTCTGAAATACCTGTTTTTCCTATCTGCATAGGTTCAACGACCGGCACATCAGTTTTTGCGGTCTCCGGGTTACCTGACGTACTGGTGTGTCTGGGTAATAAGGGTAAAGGAGGCAGGACCCTTCTGGGTCTGTCTCTGGAGTGTCTCCTTTCCCTAATTTGATCGTCCATGGCAATGCAAAAATCAACCAAATGGTCCAGATGTTCTGGTAATTTTAAGGGAGCCAGCTCAAACATAAAAGCCTCGTTCAGGCCTTCGGTAAAGGCTAAGGTTAAAACGTCGTTCGGCCAGAGCACCTCAGAACCAAAGTCTTAAACTCTATGGCATAGTCGGAGACCCTCCTATTACCTTGTTTAATGTGAAACAAGGACCTACCCGCATTGGTAGCCCTTCTAGATGGGTCAAAGGTACGCTTTAACTCAGAGGTAAAACCCTCATAGTCATAGATGATGGGTTTCTTATTTTCCCACAAGGGCGTGGCCCATAATAAAGCTTTTTCAGTTAAATGATTAATCAGATAGCCTACTTTGGCTTTATCAGACATACAGGACCCTGGATTGTTCTCGAACAAGATCTCGAGTTGGGTCAAAAAACCCCGGCATAAGTTTGGTGTTCCATCATAGCGTAAGGGTGCCTTCATACTGAGCCTACATCCCTCGGGAGCGGCCGAACTGACCCTAGGCAATACTGGGTCTGGAGGGCTTGCAGTTCCAGTATTGGATCGATTTAACAGGGTTTGCAGGGCAAGAGCAATCTGGTCCATCCTATGGTCCTGCTCTTCTTGTCTGGCTGCAATACGTGTCAACTGATTAGAGAGGTCTGCGGGATCCATTGGCCCTGACGTAATGTCACGGATCCCCCGGATTACCTGACTAGTGGTCCCTATACGCAGGACACTCTCTACCCTTCCGATCCTTGAATGGTCGGCACGACTAGACAGACACAGAATTAGACAAGATAGTGTATCCACAAAGAATAACACTAGAACTATACACAAGACCTTAGAATAGTTAGCTCTTCCCAAGACCCTAACAATATAAGGGGTAGTCTGATGTGTGCTTAGGGTGCCACACAGACTGACCTCAGTACCAGAATTAGAAGAGTAAATGCCAATACCAGGGGTCATGCACAGAATGGTTCGTTCGCCAATGCCAAGGGTCATACACAGAATGGTTCTTTCGCCAATGCCAAGGATCACACACAGAATGGCTCGTTTGCCAATGCCAGGGGTCATACACAGAATGGTTCGTTTGCCAATGCCAAGGGTCATACACAGAATGGTTCTTTCGCCAATGCCAAGGATCACACACAGAATGGCTCGTTTGCCAATGCCAGGGGTCATACACAGAATGGTTCGTTTGCCAATGCCAAGGGTCATACACAGAATGGTTCGTTTGCCATGCCAAGGGTCATACACAGAATGGTTCGTTAGCCAAAAATACACAAGAGCTCTGCGGGAAGTAACTACCACGTCAGGGCACCGGCGTCTCTGTGAGTCTGGGCTTTAAACTTGGCGGGTCCGCGTCAGCACGCCAGGCCCCGCCCCCAGCGTCCCACGTGTGCGGAACCGACCGCGATATCACTCGGCGCCTGGTCAGCGAGCAGCGAGGAAGCTGCTGCCAGGCGCCGGGGGTACGGGGGGCACGGGGGGGCCACCGTGACAGCGATGACGTCTCCTACTCGGCAAAAGTCGGCAGAAGCGGGAAATATGATTCCCGCTCTGCTGACTGACAGCTGGGAGGGCGGAGTAAAGTCCTCCGCCTCTCTCAGCTGTTTTCAGCCTTTTCTGCAGATCAGCTGAGCGGAGGGAGGGGGGACAAAGGGCAGGATACTCCGGGCATCATGACCACCTAAAATAGCTTAGGTGGTCATGTTGCTTAGAGTATCCCTTTAAACATGGCTAACAAGGTCACTATAGTTTGTGCAGTGTAGCTTCAACAGCCAGGCAGTATATTGTTTATTTATTTATAAAATATTTTACCAGGAAGGATTCATTGAGATTTCTCTCGTTTTCTAGTATGTCCTGGGCTCAAGAAACAACGACATTTTTACAGTCGTTACAGAAATACAAAGTAATAAATGCAAGATATTAAAAACAAAACACAAATATACAGATTAACACAGAAAATAAATATGTAGGAAATATAGTCACTATCCTGCATGTTTACAGGTGCATTCCTTATTGATGTATGTTAGTAGGGAGCTCTTGAGTGACTTTAGACTGGGGGAAGATTTGACATCGTCTGGGAGGTTTTTCCATAATTGTGGTGCTCTGTAGGAAAATGAGGATCGAGTCATTTTCTTTTTGTATTGCGATACTGCAAGTAAGCTGCTGGTCCTGGATCGGAGGCTATAGGATGAGGGAACTGCTAGGGGAAGCAGCATATTCAAGTAGGGTGGTAGCTTCCCAGAAAACCTCTTAAACAGTACATTTTACTCAAATTCCTTATTTATTTATTTTTATCACATTTTGTAATAAAAATTATTTTGGAAAGAGAATTTAATATGAAAATTAAATGATCATTTAATATGAGAATATGTTTTGTTCTAAAATCATCTAAGGATGACAGCTAAGGATGACAAAAAAGAAATTCAGAATTTTAATATCTTATGTCAGTTACAATAGGTATGTTCCCCTTCGTGTTAGGCTTGTGCACCGATTTTTTTTTCGGTTCGATTCGATTCGATTTTTCGGATTTTTGAACTTTTCGATTCGGCTTGTTTCGACCGATTTCTGTTTCGATTCGGTTCGGCTCGACTCGTTTTTCGTGTACATTTTTCGGAATTTCGACCATTTTTCGTATTTTCGTGTCACTTGGCTCGTTTTTGTATCGACTTTTCGTATTTTCGAAAATTTTAGTTTTTTCGGAACGTCTGTTCTCATTTCAAAGCAATAAATTTCGATTTGACACATTTCAAGTACATTTGAAAATTCCGAAAATATTTCGTTTCGGCTCGGAAAACTTTTCGGATCTGCCATTTTCGGATCTAAAAATTTTTGGAAAATCGGCCCCATCCGAAAACACGAATCGGGAAATTTCGTGAAAATTCCGAAATTCCGAAACCCGAAACGCACATCCCTACTTCGTGTACAAACAACCTCTGCAGTCTTCAAACAATCATTGTTTTCCCTACAGTCTTTTCAGGTCTTGGTCAGTGAACGCCTTAAACAATGCTTCATGATGTATGTTATCACCTCTTAAATTGTAAGGGTCCTTTCTCCCACTGTTCAGTGTGTTTAACTTATATGCATATTTGTTGTTATGTCTCACCCATTTTTGAGCGCTAAGGAACTTGCTGGCACTTTATAAATACTTGTAACTGTAACTTTGCATCATACTGACCATACACCTGCAAGCTAACATTTTCCTTTGTAGAATCATGCAGAGGTAACTTTATCACATATATCCTCCATTTGTCATTTATTAAAACACTTTTTTTCAGCCTCTTTCTAATTTTTAACGTCACAGTGTCTTCAGATGTGTTCCCCAGATTCTCTATCTCTAAAATGCCATATATCATACAGGTACTTGGTGTCACCTCGTTGTAAGCTCTCGAGCAGGGTCCTCTCTCATACTGTTCTGTGTGTCTGACTTGTATGTATATTTGTTATTCTGTCTTACCCATTGTACAGCGCTACCGAACCTTGTTAGAACCTTGAATTGTTAGCACTTTATAAAAACTTGTAACTGTAACTGAAACCATATACACAGTGTGTAGCTATCGTGCTCATGTTCAGGTAACGTTTCTGCATTCTGACGGTACTTTTTGTAAGTTCTACTTCCAAAAAGCTTAAGTAGGTTCCTTTCAAATGGTCAGAATCAACAAACACAGAGGCAAATTGAAATATTTTTGCATATTAAATAAAATAATATATACACATATACTGTATATACAAACCTGGGAGAGCCGGCGCTAACCTTAACTTGCATTTTACAGAAGAAAGTTACTGAGACCAATAAATGCAAACAAGTTGAGGAGCCCTATAATAATATAATATTAGAGATATAAAACCACCTAACTGGAGGACAAATAATGGAGATTTGATCATAAATTGGATTAAGTACATTGATGTTGTAGCAGGCTTAAACACCCCAATTGGCCCACAGCAGAAATCACAGAGCCAGTATCGGTTGCTCTGAACACTGTAAGTGCCTTTCTTGGGAACAGGGTGGTCCCTCTCCGTAAACCGTACTGCTCTATTAGTCTTTTTTTCTGTTTCTTAAGAACCTAGAGATTCAATGAACTCGCATATGCAGTGTGGATTAACAATTTAAGTATTGCTTTTCACATTAATAAATTATTTTCTCGAGCACTGGTTACTGTGATAGTGGAATGGAAAAATACATGTGTATTTATGTCTTAGTATATACGACTTTATCTACTTTTTGTAAATGAGGAGATCACTATTCTAAACACGCTGATATTTATCATATATTCATAAACTTATGATCATATTTTGTAACCAAATCTCCATCGCTGTTCCTTACGTTTGGTGGTTTTCAAATCTCTATGTATATTTAAGTGGAGTGGTCTGTTCATGGTATGTTTTATTTTATATACCGTAGATACTCGAGTATAGCGTGACCCGAATATAATGCGATGGATAGAGATTTATTATGGAAATGAAAGAATACTCAAGACTCGAATATAACGCGCTGAACAAAATTTTACTGTACCTGTAAACAATTAAAATTCTTCCAGGCTCACTTAACACAGTCAGGATACCCCTCAGGCCAGGGTGCTCTGCTCTAGAATGATTGCAGTTGTTACTAAACATGAAGCAGCCGGCCACCCGTCTTCTTTACTAGCGATTTAGATTGCCGGCGGAGGCGAGCGAGGTGAATGATTGGCTTAAACCGAGCGTGCCCTCTGGCCATGATGGATCCCAAATCTCCCAAATCCGGGAGTTCCTGAAGTGTTTGCAAGCATCAGGGAGCCCGCAATCACTTCAGTGAGACTACCAGAACTTCCAGGAGACTTGGGATCCAGAGCAAGGCAAGTTTTTGTTTTGTTTACACGCAATGCAGATGTCTCGAATATAACGCGATCCCTCCAATTTTATGGTAAATTTTTGTCACCAAAATCTAGCGGTATACTCGGGTATCTACAGGTATATATATATACATATATACAAGGCTCAAAATTTCCTCGCATTTGGCGAGTGGAAATTGAGGGCGAGTGGAGGTTTTTCCCTGTTATCGGTATCGGCATCCTACATAGCCGATACATTGATAACAGGGGTTGTACTGCCTGTACACATCGGTACTCAGTATCACTAACTACCCAATATTCCCCCAGCTTATGACAAGCGCAATAGGCAGATAACATAGGATTTCTTTTTTTACTTCTGTGTGAATATGGGGGGTGTATTTATGTGGGGGGTGAATGCAGGGGGTGTATTTATGAAGGGAAGGGGTTATGTGTGACAACTGGTGGCGAGTAACTTTTAAGGCCTGGCTAATAACTCGGGACTTAGATTTTGAGACCTCCATTTATATACAGTATATATATATATATATATATATATGTCTGTACTGTATATTTTTTTTCAAACCATATTATGGCAATCAATGAATTTAAAAAAAATGTTAGGTTCAAACGACACCGTGAAGGCATAAGCCATGTATGTGAGCACTCCACTTGTTGCTAAAGAAGACTAGTATGCCATTAGTAAAAAAGATTTAAAGATACATGACCATGAAGTATGCTGGAGATATCCAAACACCAGTATTTGCCAGGAGGCTAGGTCCCAGCAGAGAATGCGCTGGAGACAAGAGAGGACCCCTGGAGCCAGACAATGCGGTTATACTGATTACACTCTTAATCTAGTCTTGCATGAAAAAGGACCACCGACTTTGGAACAAAAAAGTACCCTCTTCTTTATAATAGGTTCCTGTAACCTGTGGAGAGGGTGGGTAAAGCAATGGGACATTCAGAAATGCAGGTTTTGGGGGGAAATTAACATGACAAAAAAAAGTTTTTTCTATTAATATAAGGTAAAGCAAAGTGCAGGGGTCAGGCAGCTAATGGAGTTCAACGGTTAGGGAGATGGGAGATACTTACTTATACACATAACTCTTAGAAGTGCACAGAAGGGTGTGCCTGCTCCGTTTATTTCTCTTGCTTCCAACCTTTAGGTTCTCATCTGCACTTTTTTTTAAATAAATATATATATATATTTAGTTCAAGACACAGAATATGAAAAGTAACAGTTTGTAAATAACAAATGTAACAGGTGCACACCCTAAAATCTAGACTATGCACACCTATGACATTACACAAAGTACACAGGATTAACCTAGTAGTTTGAATTTCTGCAGAAATGTTACAATTTGTCTGAGCTGGACAAGTTCCGAAAAGAGCACAAAAACTCAATGATGAACCATCTGAAAAGAATTCTGCTTGTCATTTGCATAGTTTAGTTATAGTCATTAGAAAGCTATCGTCAATAAAATATGAGCTATATTCTGGGTCAGATGTAAAAGTCCCCAAGACTCTGGAAAACTTTACATTTTCTGGAGTTAGTAAGATTGCTTTAGAGGTTAGAAACATAGAAACATAGAAAAATGTCGGCAGATAAGAACCTTTCGGCCCATCTAGTCTGCCCAATTACATGGATACTTTACCTGGATTTATCTTTTGTTTAGGATAGCCTTATGCCTATCCCATGCTTGCTTAAATTCAATTACTGTTTTGGCCTCAGGCTCTACCATTTCTACTGGAAGACTGTTCCATGTATCCACCACCCTCTCAGTAAAATAATGCTTCCTGATGTTACTTTTAAACCTTTGCCCCTCTAATCTAAGACTATGTCCTCTTGTTTTGCTACTTTGTTTCCGTTTAAATATACTCCCTTCCTCTACCTTGTGGATTCCCTTTATGTATTTAAATGTTTCTATCGTAACGATGGAGTTAGTAAGGATGCTTTCCCAGTATAATATGATATAAATGGATACAAGATTTTAAATTATAATGCTTTGCTCTTTGATCCAGAGGGAATCTGATTGCCACCATAGAATCAAGAAGGAATATTTTTCCTTTTTTTGGGAAAAATTTAAACTGTACCAAATGGGGTGTTTTTTTGCTTTCTTATGGATCAACAGCAGTCATAGGGGACGGGGTATGTGGAAGGTTGAACTTGATAGACAATGGTCTCCTTTCAGCTTATGTAACTATGTAACCATGTCATCTAGAACATCGATTAGCTTTACTCTGGATTCTGAATATAGCTCTACATATAGAAAACCACGGAGCAGTAACTTTACAGAAAGGTATTATCTTCTTCTACAGATTACGATCAAGTGGGAAAATGTCCATAAATTACCCCAGTGTTTTCAACTGTGGCTTCTTCTTCACAAGGTTTGTCTATATGTTTTCAGACGAAACACCATGTTAACAGAAAAGAACAATAATGAAACTAATGATGACTTTTAGGTGGTATTAAGCGGCAGCTGATGAAACTGCAAACATTAAAAGATAAGAGTAGAATGAGTTTCAGAATGAGCATCCATAAAGCTCTAGGACCCTGTCTGACATGTAGCAGGTGGTGGAATATCAGCTAAACAGTCGGTGGCTGCTCACCACTGCTATTCCAGCAACAATGGGGTTAAATCTCAGCACCTGACCAGCTACTGCTGCTCAGTTGCTAATAATGAATGGGTGACCTCTTACTGGTTCCAGTCCCAGCCCCCACCTATTGGGACCTACTGGGTACACTTAGTCCATGGGGGGATGGTCATGCACATTGTCCACCCACAGCCCACATCCATGCATAGATGGGATATGCCATCCTTGACCTCCCCATCCCCTAAACTAGGGGTATTGGGTGGGGGACTATTAAAATTCTGGGAGAGTACACATGCCATTTTCTATCCCCACCCCAGCCAACACCCATGTCCAGTGAGTGAGGCTATTAATAGAATGGGTGGGTGCCAAATCCATGGGCATAAGGTAGGGGGTATTGAAACCCTGGGGGGGCTAATGTGTGGCCATGACAATGCTCAGACATTTTTACATATATATATATTTTTTACTTTTTACAGTGGCAGCTTGCTAACAAGCCCTGGGCATCTACCACTAAATTAAACCTTGCCTTGTTTTACCGAGTGCTCCCAGTTGGCTTTATCCCTCAATTCATTCATTGACAAGACTTGGAAAGATCAAATAGCGGCATGAACAGAATTCCAATTAATCGGATCGCTGTAAAATTTCAGACAACTCGATTTGTCCAAATTGAATTCTTTTGCTTTCTGCGAGTTTATATTTATCCAATATTAAATACTGGTTATTTCAAACTTTTAAAAAGACTTTACGATGTCTGGAATTATATATATTTTTTTCTGTTTAGGTCAATCCATACTTACTAAACTGGTTTCTGAACCATTAACTGCCCGGAGGAAGGAATTTAGAATTTTAGGTCAGATAGACAAAGTAGAGAAAAATAATCTCCATTTCTTTCTTTTTGTACTTGAGCTATTTGGTCATGGTCATTCCCAGAAAATTCCTGGTTTAGTAAATAGCCCTGATATTGTTGTAGTAACGCAAGAAGGAAGGAAATATTTGAAACATTCAATGGCACATCCACTTCACCTTTGTCCTAACTTAAGGGTGAATAAATCCACCAGAGCCAGTTCTGTGAGTTTTCGTTAGTCTGAGCTTTACATTGAGTATGTCATGCCATTACACGAGGAGCTTCTATATGGAAAATCAAAATGCAACGAGTATGAAAATATTCTTAATATAAATTATATTCTGCCATTATTTTTCTTGTTAATTTTCAAAGCATTTCACAATTGGGGGGCTGGTTTAATATTTCTTGTTTGTTTGCCCCAGATCAAAATTGCCAACTCCACCTTCTACTGATGAACCAGTCTTATGGTGCTAGTGTTTTCCCAGATGTGGCTAGTTCGTTTAGAGTAGAATAATACATGCCATCTATGGTCAACAGGCGTTGCCCCGAGTTACATTTTGCAGGAACCCAAAAGTGATGGTCTTGTCTGCTTCAGGTAATCATCACCTTCCAAATGGTAAAATATTGTACAGAAGAAGCACCATCAAAGATCCCAAGATTTTGGGTTAGATTACCTGCCGGAGCAAAAAGCATCTTAATGCCATACATATGAAATTTGTATATACAACATCTGACATATTTGTTTATTGCATTCTTTAAAATATACATAGGTAACACATTACTGTAATGTAAACATTTAATAAAAAAAAACTATATACACTGGCTGGCCAAAAAAAAGTTACACCCTCTAATATTTCGTTGGGCTGTGACATCACTTCCATAAACTTATTCAATGGGACATAATTTATTTCTGTCCACAGTTGCATTAATTTGTGGCCAAGATCTTGTATTGATGATGGGAGAGTCGCAGCGCTGCGTAAAGTCTTCTCCAGCACATTATCCCAAAGATTCTCAATGGGGTTAAGGTCTGGACTGTGTGGTGACCAATCGATGTGTGGAAATGATGTCTCATACTCCCTGAACCACTCTCGCACAGTTTGAGCCTGATGAATCCTGGCATTGCCGTCTTGGGATATGCCCGATTTGCCATCAGAGAAGAAAAAAATCCATTGATGCAAAAACCGGCTCATTCAGTATATTCAGGGAGTCACATGACCTCATTTTTTGCAGCTGTAACATATTAATAACTGCAGTAATTATCCAATGGAAGGCTCACAACTATTTGCTTGGTTAAATCCAGGTGGAGGCTTTTTTTTGGCAATTCCGTTTCAGCAATGTGTGTTTTACCTGGCAGATAAATTCAGTTTTTGTATTTGTACTCTTTCGTTGTTGATGAACATACTGAGGAATTTTTATCCCTTGCCATTTACTAGCAGTGTTGAAATGGTATGAATTGAGCGAGAAAGGCTTCGGCCTAATGTTGACAACACCACTGAGCAGATTAATCTTTATATAAAACACATTTATGATCATAAACCATAAACCTATCGTATACAAATATATATAGGAGGGGTACGTTAGTGGGAATACAGCAGTTAAAATTGCAGTTGAATATATAAATTGAGGGAGTCTATACTTCGCTCGCCGTTTTAGGCTGCTGTCAGACGAGCGTAGTGTTCACGTCCGTGATTGCGCCTAAAAGTACGTCCGAGATAGCATGACAGAAAGCCCATCGGAGCCGTTACATGAAGTACATCCGCACTGAACTGTGGACGCACAACGGCCGCGGCCCACGGACACAAGGCAGGCAAGAACGTACAACCCCTAGAACAGCCGCACAAGGTGCGCTGCGTCCACAACGTCCACATAGCTTTGTGTGTGAGTGATGGAACGTGGTCAGACGGACTGCATTTATACGTCCAGCATTTTTCACGGACAAAATGGTTTTGCTTTTTATTTTATTTTCTCTCCTACATCCGTCAAAATATACATCAGTGATAAACGGACTGTGTGGCCACTACTGCGTCTTCCGTACTGATGTACGTCCGTGTGCACGGACGTACAGTCCGTAGAAATCACGCTCGTCTGACCCTAGCCTTACAGTTTCTAAACATAATCAGAACATATAAGCGGCAAGATAAAAAAAATTCTTTGTTGACGTCACTTTGGCTGTATTGAATGCCTAATTTCGAGAGATTACTGCCACAGCCCGTCTCAGAGTTTGCTTAGCTGTGTGGGATAATGCCATGAAAATTCATAATAGCCACTGAGAATTCTGACGCTTTTCACTATTTCTGTGCTATTTTAATGTTGGTTTACGTGGCCTGCTTTGTTTGCACAGGTGAGCTGCTGTAGGTAGTCGCCCTTTTCTTGGGAGACTGGAAATGCTGGTTTACCTGGAGGGGTTTTGGCAGACTGTTTTTTTGTTCGAAAGGAAGCAATTAAGACTGAGCATGAACCTGTCTAGTCATTTAACAGAGGAAGCTACAACAGATGTAATGAAACTAAACAAATACAAACACAGGGTTTCATTTAATTTCAGCAGAATGATGCAGGACATAAATGTTCTGCATGAAATGCTAGCACTTCCACATACACAGACAAACACGTGTGTACAGTGATCGATACGCACAGATAGTAGGTGAAACGACATGCCGAACTGATACATGGAAGCACCAACAATCAATCTACTAACAGGGTTATTGAAAGAGAATCGAAAAGCCACCGCACATTCGGTGACTTTTCGTTCTCTTCAATTCGGTACGATTTGGCGATCCCATTTCGGCGACCCTGCGGTGTATTCAACAAGCACCACAGGGTCTCCGAATTGCAGGGAAAGGCCACCGCAAAACCCAACGCACACCAAAACCCACAAAAACATCTGGATTAACCCGCCGAAGACGCCGGAGAAACCCGATCAGGAGCCGATCACAGCGCAGAGCAACCACTGTAAAAAGCCGACACCGCAGACAAAGGAGGTGTAGGAAAAAAAAAACCAGTACTCTTGAATGTTTGAAAAGTGAAACGCTGTTTGCAAACAAACTACTGAGCGAAATTGTCTGAAATTTACATATAAGATCCAATGAATGATAATAAATAGGGCTGTTACAGAAAAAAGAAAAATCGATTTAAAAAAAAAGGAAAAAAAATGTTTGCAAAAAAATCCCAAAATATGCCTAAAAGGTCCTACAAAATCTATAAATAAAGAGACTCTTTACTGCAGAATATTCTAATGAACGGTTTATAAGATATTGAATTAAAACGGGAATATTTTTAATATTGAAGCATATGGGATTCGCCTGAATAAACCTGCCGAATTAAACCACCGAATGGCAGGGCAATTCGGCAACTTTTCACTGCTGGTTTTTGCTCTCTGAATAGATGACGAATTGCTTCTCAATGGGGATTCACTGCCCTCGAACAGGCACCGAACAGGCACCGTATGTGCAGGGAATTCGCCAGGATTTGGCGAATTGCCTGCTCTCTGGATAGCCGAATGGCCAGGAAAGGTAACCGTACGCTGAATTTCAGCGTTCAGTTACATTTCTCCAGCAATTCGGAGCTATTTGAATAACCCTGTAAGTATAAAAATAAAATGACAAATATGCCATTTATTCAATGATCAATGTTTTGACAAGTAGTTTACAAACTTTGGTTTAATATTAGCCTGGCAGTGAGTTTTCAGTCATTTTCCCAGCGATGAGTATCTTCAAGACCTTTTAGCTATAGGATTTGGCTACATTCTTAATATTGTTCGACGTTCTCATCAGCTACTCAGTCCATGCTCTTAAAACGCAGTCACACAAGATAACGCTGTCAGTTCAATGATTCACCTTTTTGATTCCTTCTCTGGAAGTAAAATGTTGGCTTTCACCAAAAATCATTTCATGCAAGTGACAAAAAAGTGTAATTTTGGTGACATTGAGCCAAAAGTTGCCTAAATGTGGAAAGTTTTACTAGACATTAAAATTGATTTTGATCCTGTTTGTATTACAAAATTCTATATTTTCGTGCATAAACTTCAGCACTTTGCACTATAGCAAACACTGAGAGAACTCAATCTTCCTAACCTCTGCGCAGTTAATGCATCTCATTCCCATATCTTGAGCGTCTTAACCCTTTCAGGTCCACATAATGGAAATTGGGAAAAAAATGAAAATTTTATATACTGTATATCTATTTATAAAGACATGAAAATCACTAATGTAATTTAGGAAAAAGCAGTGGTTTCAATCTGAAAATGAGGTTTCAGATTGAAAGTTTAAACCACTTGGTCCGAAAGGATTAATATTTGTCTGGTATCAATATCACCTATATGTTTTGTAGATTTTAAGGTAACATTTATGGATGATGTAGTTCCAAACCACCTGGGGTATCAAGTTTAAAATCCATCACTGATACTTGAGGGATTTTGTGCTTAGCGGGTTGTTTGATTTAACCAATTTAAGGAATGGAAACATAAGCCCGATATCTAATAGCTATGCAATTATGTGTCCATGCTAATAAGGTGACATTCTGGTTGTACACCAAATAATTTGACATCCAAAATCAATCAGGTGCAAAAACTGCATCCAAAAAGTTGGATATGGTAAGCACGGCCCAAATCTCCATTAAATAGCAGTGCAAAAAAAGACAACTAGGGTTCAGTATGAACATAAAGTATATATTTTCAGGATTAAAACACCTAAGTGCAGCAATTCATGTGTATTCTATGCAAACATAGGTCCTTTCAGACACTGCCTGAATTAACAAGCTTAACTATTTTTATAAAAAAGTTTAATATTTAATTCTAAACGGAATCATGCATTTTTTTTGTGAAAGGATTATTTGTATCTCTGTCCATCTTTCCAGCCATCCGCCTACCAAACCATTTATTTATCATTTATTTGTCTGTTATAAGGTAACATCACCTACCATACGCTAAGCTAAACTAAGCTAAAGGAATAAAAATCATGTAAAGCCAAGAAACAGATAGGGGTCTAATCCTAAAATAATAAGTGGGGCAACTCTCCAAGATTTCTGCTCCCCAATTAACTGTTAATATATCGAGATCTTACTGCGTAACCAGATATTTAAATTTGATATTACTTTTCCAATATATCATTATGTCTGGTTTTAGGGATTCATTATGATAATTGTAATACAAAATGCATCATGCAGAAAATGTTATCACATATTATATATTGATTTTTGTTACTGAAACTTGTCATTGCTTGGCATTAAAACCCACTGCTTTCAACACAAGAACATATTTGGAAACATTATTATTATTATCACCATCATAATATATTTATAAAGCACCAGCAGATTCCGTAGCACTGTACAAGATATTTAGGACCTTATTCCAAGATTGTTGATAACTTAACCAGGGCTCAAAAGAAAATAAATTTAATGTCCTTATTTCCTGTTCAGGTGCGGATTGAGATGACTCGATATCTGGCACCCGATAGTGCCTTTCAAGACCTGAGTTATCTCAATCTCGGAAGTGAAGGGGTTAAACAGGGGATAATACAATACAACAACACATGACTTGAATAAGACACATTAGGATCGGAGGACCCTGGTCCCAAGGGAACTTACAGTCTTTAGCAAAATGGAAAGCCATCAAGACACTCAGGTTGGTGGCTAAGAACATGACTTTTAAATAGGCAAAATATAATTTAAATTTTCCTTGACATGACAATACATGACGGTTCTACAAAAATAGCACTTATTTAATTTTCTGAAAAGAATGGAGAACTTAATTTTCCTGCAGAGTCGCTAGAGCAGGGAATCTCCAATTCTGGCCCCCCAGATGTTTCTGAGCTACAACTCTCTTGGTTCTAATGCCATCTGTTGTATTCAAAGAATTCTAGGAATTGTAGGCAATCAGCATCTAGGGGGCCAGATCAACAATAGTGTCCTATTAATTGGTTTGTAAATGACTGATATAAAAAGGCATACTAGAATGAAATGGAATGGGAAATAAAATTAATACAAGACATTTATATGATGAGTAGAGATTTGGAGGAATTGATAGCCTTCAATTAGAAGCCATAATATGATGTTATACCAAGTCGGACATCATCATTTCGTAGATTAAGCTAGGCTTGAGGAGCTTGAGGGAAGAAAAATAAGAAAGGGTTAGTATTATGTATAATTAAATCCAACAGATAATTATTAAGACCATGTTAGTGAATCGATATGATGGGTAACACTGTTAGATTGTAAATTTTTAATAAGCAATTTTAGTTTTGCACAGACAGGTCTCAACCGAATGAAAGATTACTGATCGTTGCATGATGTTTCGGCATTGAATAAGGCAAAACCCATATCCAAAATGATCAGCAAATGGTCATTAGGACTAAAAATAGAAAGTTTACTATTGGTTCATAAAATGTATTCGAAAATAAAGATGTTGGAAACAATCTAGCAAGCTGAGTAATAATCCGCTACAGAAGTAGTGGTGATGACACACCTGAAATACACAAAAAAAAAAAAAAAAAAAAGATGGGGTTTTATTTTCAATATACGTGATCAATTGTGACCATCTACGCACGATTTTTGCCCCAACTCACATTGCTACCTCAGTACCAAGTATTCTATATTGTCGCATGTGTGAGTGAACTATATACTGGACACATATGTCAATTCTTATACCAAACAAAAATACTTGTTGTTTTTAACTTTCTTTCATTTTGTGTGTATTTGTTTTGGTGATCACCATACTTTGGTTTTTAGAGTCAATCTAGCAAGTTGGATTTATGTTCTATCCCAGAAATTTGCATTTAAATCTTGAATTTGCATATTATATCACAAAAGCGCTCTGTAAACTAAATGGCCAAATACACATAAAATGTTAAATAGTGTAATGAGTTTAAAAATGTGAAAACAAATTAAAAATTGATAAAAAGTCTTGCATGTAACACAAAGCTTTTGAAATGGGCTTATATGCGATTTCCAATAGTGAGTGAGCTGAATAGCCATGAAATCTTATGTTTTTCATTAATATTTCCTCGGTATTTTATGACTCACGCAGTAGATGGCATTTCGATGACTGGTTGTGACACAACGCAGCACGCAATGCTAATTATAACACTGCACCCTGGCTATTTTCACATTTTAATACAGGAAGTTTTTTCAGACATGAAAACAGAGAGCTCAGAGGGCATGACAAGTTATCAGTTACTGTATTTTTAGGAATAATCTTTAAAACAGCACATGGTTGAAAGAAATCTGTTGTCTTTTTCAGACAGTTAAGTCCAAGTAACAAAGATAAATTGTTTTTTTGCAGTAAACAGACAGAAAACATTGCTGTGGGAACATCAGATGATATAAATAAACACAGATTAAACATACGAGAAATGTGGTTTCTCCTATTGACTGCGATATTAAATACTGTAGGTGTTATATTATTTTTTAATCCTGCAATTAATTTTATTACTTTCTCTATGGGCTTTATTAACTATTCGTTGTTGTCCACTGGTGTCGCACCAAAACACTTTTTAACTCATTTGTGGCTCTTTATTATAGATCAGCCTAAATAGATCCCATGGTATTTATTTTTCATTAACTGGTATAGCACAGAAGTGGTGGGTGCTAGCAATAAATGAGCCCTACTCAACTGTTAGGCAAAAAGAAAAAAAAAATTACCATTTCCCACAAACACGTTAAGTCATTTTGCAGTTAAAAACCAAGCAAAACACAAATTTAAAAACTCTCCTTTTATCAAACAGCAAAGCAGAAGATGAAGTCTGCCATTTCTTCTCGTGACAAATGGAAGAACATGGAGATCAGCAAGTTCTCTGGTGTCCGGTGTAAACGCTAAGGAATTTGTTGGCGCTTTATAAATACTCGTAACTGTAACTGTCCTAAAGCATGTCCTGTGTGACCCTCCATGTAGTCCTTTATACTTCACAAAGTTTGCCTTTAGATACAGTCAAGATAATTTTGATTCTTTAACCCATAAGGACCACTGACTTACATAGTACGTCCTGGGGAAAATCGTCCTGGGGAATATTCCCCTTAAGGACCAAATATGTCATGGTTCTTTAACCCCCCTCCCTCCCTATACTCACCTCTCTGGCTGCAGTCCTAGGTCAGTCTCGCTTCCTTGAAGCTGGTCCGATGCTTTTATGGGCCCCGACCGTCACACATTGTCGGGCATGATAAAGTCAGTTTCAGGCGCCTACCTGAAAGGGGAGGGTTCTTTGGTCCCTCACAAACTTATGCAAATAAAAAAGGGAGGCACCGCTGGAAAGGGCAGAGTCTGACCTTTCCAGCGGTGCCTGTCTTTAACCCCTTAGGCACCAGATCGCATTTTGGCACTAATCGGCGCCAGATTGCGATCCACTCCCAGAGGTGGCTGACATCTTGGATGTCAGCCAAGCCTCCAGGGTCACCCCGCCCACTGACGTCATCACCATATGTGTGATGACATCAGTCGGCCAGTTAACCACCTAGCTGCCAAGTGGAAATAGGGGGTCTTTTGGACCCCCTATCTCCTGATCCATGGCAGCTAGACGGCCTGATCATGGCTTTTTCAATGATACCAAACATGACCATGTTTGGTGTACAAATAAAAATTTAACAATTTAAAAAAAAAAGTCTGGGGCATAATAAAATAGGACTTCAGATCACGTTTAAAAATGATGAGCATAAAAAGGTCAAAATGAGCTCAGCCCGGCTCATCAGTGAAGGGGTTAAAAAGCAAAAACATTTAAAAATTGGGTATTTCTAAACTCAGGAAAAAAATACTTAATTATGTAGCTGTGGTGTTTTTTGGCGATTGTAGACTTTGGGGGTCAAAGTTCAAAAAAGTGGGGTTTTTTGTCAATTTATTCATCATATTTCTTATATTTTTTTATAGTAAATTATAAGATATGATTAAAATATTGGTATCTTTAGAAAGTCCATTTATTGGCAAGAAAAATGGTATATAATATGTGTGGGTTCCATAAATGAGTAAGAGGAAAATTTGACCTAAACACAAACAGCGCAGAAATGTAAAAGCAACAGAAGGTACTTTCAGACGGGGAATGGTAAAATCACCTGAACACTATGGGGTTAAGTGAGGCATCAATCCTTTGCTCTGATCCAGCACGTTTGGAGTTAATTGTTGTATTTACAGGCTTGTCTGATCCCATCAAAGTAAAATACTTTCCTCCATAACAAAAGCTTGTAAAAATTCAAATCCTCCTGTAGAAAAATATTGTCTGACACATCGAAGGTTTTGAAGAAAAAGCAAATATTGATCTTTTAAACGGTATCTAAAATACGAAGCAAGCAAGAGCGTTTAAAAGGATGAAAAAAAAAATCAGGATATAACATGCCAGTGTTTGTTTTCCAAATCTTACTAAATACATAGCAGACATGTTCAAAGAACGAATACTGCAATACGGTTCCACCTGCAAGTCTAGTTGGAAAAAAAAGGCAGACTACTGTGTTTGCAAACAACGAAAACATGATTGGCAGCTCAAGCTGATGATCCTTCTTCTTAAAAAAATGAAATAAAATAAAGTCCTCCTTTGTTAACAGATTTAAGAGTGATTTCTGTGACAAATTGGATCATAAATCCATGTAATAAAAATCTCAGACAGCGGCCTGTGATGTCACTAAATTCTGAAAGGGAATCAGACTATAAAAGGATGTTGTTTAAGAATTTGAGAATATTTAGAACAAAAAAAAGAGAAAGTTGAAGTGGACAGGTGCTCTCTCTCGTACAATGTCAGGTGCTAAGAACCCTTGATGTTTTTGTGAACCACGGAATATTAACAGGGATCAGAGCACATAGTTGTCAGCTGAGATTCACATAATCCGGAGAAGATAATATGGGTATTAAGTCAGCAATCACAAAGTGGTTACATTCATCTAACATTCATCCCTTGTTTTCGGCCTTTAATCTTATATCAACTGATATATCTATAGCAATAAATACATTTATTACATAATCTCATCTGCAGCTAAAAAATTAGTTAAAGGGGAAAGCTTTACACCCTCTCCCCCTATTTTTGCCCTTAGTCTGCTACCAGCACGGGGTATACTATGCCGTTCACGCAGCGGGTGGGCCTTGAAGCTGCAAGGCAGCATAGTATGCCTCACTGACTTCAATGGGCCTCCTTCACCCCGCCCACCAGTCGCCACATTCCACGTGCCATTGGCTGCTGCAGGATTCAGGCCATCCCCCTGCAGCCAATGACACATGCCACGCGTCAGCTGTGATGGCGGGCTGGAGGAGGGGCCCACCACAGCAGCCGACAAGTGGGGCGTACTAGTCGGTGTTAACGCCTCACCACTGTGCACAACCCGCTCGACGGTAAGGGGTTAAATAATTGGGAAGATGCTTTTTAACAGCATCTGTCCACATATCTTCTTCTATTTTATTTTAAGAGAAAATAATCACATTTTCTCCCTCGGCGCTTGCTGCTCATCCTGTCAGCTCAAGGCTTCTGAAATGCAGAAGTCCCTACAGCTTTTTATGCAATTTGCGTAACTACGCAAGTTGTGTTACTTACAAACTGCGTATTGCTCAGGACCTGCACACCTTTGTACACAAGTTACGTAGCACGTGCACAGAACAATGGATTGGAGCTGCACGCACATGCAAACCCTATCCATCAGTTCCTTCTCTCAGGATGCTCACTATTGCGGTGTTCTGAGAGAGGATGATTTCAGTATGCAGAGCGTGCTGACATCAGTCACTGATTTGGTGGCCAGCAGACAGGAAATTCTAAATTTCGGCTGCCTGATGCACGAGTGGGCGAAGGAAACACCTCTGCTTCACACAGCGATTACAGTACCAGACAGAGGGGGCTCTCCGCGCAGCAAAATTGCACTATTATATGTTTTCTGTTTTTTAAATAGGAACCGAAGACAAAAAACAGAGTAATTGAAGTTTAAGAATTTTAACACTTTGTGTGAGCAAAATAGTGTTATAGTATATACCACTGTTTATTAAACACTCTATAAGTTTTTTAATATATGTTGATTTTATAAAAAGGTGACTGTATCGCGCAAATGATTTACACAAAGGATTTGTTTATTTTCGTATTTGGTAACCCTAGTAGTGGATGGGTTGCATTTAGCTTTCAGGCATAGCAGTAGACAATTCACATATATAATTAAGTTTTTTGGCGTTTTATTACCACACCATCACTTGTTTGAACTCCACGCAGCCTCATAAGCTAAAGTGTTCAGTGTATGTAGAGTGCCCCTTCATTATTGTTATTATCATAAGAGGTCACTTACTAATTGCTGGTGTTCAATGTTGTTGCAAGTACGATGCACTTTGGCGATACAGGGAAGCAAAATTCAACAATGGCAGGAGAGGTTGCTGGGAACAATGATAAACAACGGTATCGCCGTTACTCATCGATAAAACAAGCAAAACGTGTAAGCAGCTTCTTTTTGCTGGCCCTCTGTCTGCTGTCTCTTTCTCTCCCTGCGTGTATTGATTTCTTTCCTTCCCTGTCTCTCCAGTAGCTGGAAGTGAAAGAGTTACAGATTAGAATAGCACAGCCCCACCCTCCCCTCAGCTCACAGTGCTGGAGGGAGGAGGAGCAACTCAGTTTTTATCTATACCTAGGTATACACACTGATTGGTTAGTTCAAAGTTAGTTCCTGAGGTGTGCGTGGAAAACGCCAAGAAACACAATCAGGTAAATATGAAAAAATATCATATTTACTTGCTTTTTATGCTGCTGAATGACACTACTGGCTCAATCCAAAGGCATTCCACATTTTTAAAAGCACACTAGCAAAGCATGCATGTCCCTTTAACCCCTATGAAGTATCGGTTCCATCATAAATGCTAAATGCATTGACTTTAAAATCGCTTGGTCTTTAACGAGTTAAACACAGGTGGAAACTGCGCTGCACGACATCAGCAGAAACTAAAGTGGAAACTATGGTGAAATCTTGCCACAACAGACAACCTCTGGAGATCAGCCGAAGCTTCAAAAAGATCAAATTCAAGATAAAAAAGTCCTCCTGAAAAACAACATTTATTTGCAATATTAAAGTTAGAAATACATTGAATTGTATGCAAAGAAACGGGGAAAGGACAGTGAAATGTACGGCAAGCTACAATGAATTCACCTTCCTTGATCCATTATAGTTTGGCAAAGTTCACTGATGTAAAACCATTGTTCATCAATGAAGGAAGAGTAGTTAGTGAATAACCTGGGTTAATATTGTTAACAAATGGCAAATAAAACATAAATGCTTTTAAAAAGAAATAGGCAGAGCAGGGACACAAGTATGAAAAGAATGTTACATATCATCCTGGTGATTGAACGCGCAAACTGCAAATTGTTCCCTGTACATAAAATACTACTTCTCAGAGGTAATCCCTAGTTCCTCTTAAACAACAATGTAATATGGAATTGAGAAGAAAAAGTCCTAAACATTAATAAATAAAAAATAATAGTGCAGAGCAAAAACAAGTCCTGGCCACTAGAATGGGCTTGTCTGGTATCTACCATTGAATCTGGCCATCGAAATCCCACTCGTGGCAAAAGATGACTGTGGAAAAATGAAGAGGATTCTCTTGGTTGGAAATTAATATATAGGGAATTTAATAAAATCTGTTAAAATAAAAAAAAATATTTAAAATACTTTTCTATTTTTAAATATATTTTTATTGATGTCATTTAAGATTATTTTTTTTCAATAGTCATTGACAATTAATTAATTTAATGTGTTATAATTAACACATTAAAACCACTTGTAAAAGTAACACACGTTAAACCCACAACATGTGGCTGTATGCTTTGTTTAGCAAAATACAAAACTCCTAATCCATTGTTATTTCTGCTGTTATACTATCCCGTTTTATATTTCTAAGCCCTGCTGAGAATGTTGTCATGGAATAAATGATCGTAATAACAATATTAAACAATACGTATCCAGTGTCTATAGAATTCAATAAATCAAAATACCTAGGAGCATAAACAATTTATGGTGTGATAAAGAGGGGCGGCTAATAGAGCCCTGCGGAATATGCTGGCGCTATATAAATAAAGTATAATAATAATAAAGCAAGTACTTCGCAAGAATTTGATGTATAGATTGCTCACCTGCTAACATCACTAATTGTGTTGAAAAACTTGGAAGCCGCTGCATGATGGCGATGGCAAAAAAAACAAACATTTATTTGCACCGATTTAAAGGAACACTCAGAGTGTCATCTTTTATGCCCTTAAATAACTGGGTAGAGTCTCCTGACAGCCTCTGTCCAATTATTTTTTCCTTTTTTTATTTAGGCCTATTCTACTCACCTTTTCTCCCTTGCTACGCACTGCTCCTCCTCTTCACGCACTGCTCCTCCTCTTCGGCTCAGGGACTTTCTGCGCAGTTTTGCACCTCCTGCGCTACATGCACAGCACACGAGTCGCATATTACACAACAGGACTGGCAAATTTTAAGTACGTAAGTTATGCAGCGCCTGCACAGAACGATGGATCAGAGGTGCGCTTGTGCGCAGAGCTGATCCATCGCGGTCGCCCTAACACCGATCATTAACACAATTGGTCTCAAAAATAATGACATTGGCATGCTCCCTCTGTGCCGACTTCACTAGTAACCGGCAGCCGGGAAATTCAAATTCCCTGGCTGCTGGTGTTGCTGTGTGGGGTGTAGGAAACTCCTCCACTTCACATAGGCACTTAGCCAGATCAGCTGGGCTGGGAGGGGGGAGAAGAGGAGGGGCACTCCTTACATCCTGGCCATTTCAAAAATATAAAGGGGTCAAGATGTGTACCATGTTTCTTTAAATAGTGATACCGCAGATGCTTGAGGAACTGCGTCACCAGCATTCATCCAAAGCTTTAGTCAAAGGAAATTGAAGGCCACATAAGATATGCTGTGCTGCCAGTGTATCTCAGTATAAGCTACTCCATTTAATATATACACATGGAGTTAATGGATAGATACATGATAGATAAATGCTAGATAGAGTGTATATTGTAGATATGTAGATAATAAATTAATATGTAGATAGATCGATGATACCTATGTTGAAAAATATGTCTATACACAAATGTAGTTAACATATACACAGAAACATGGTTTATCAGTGCACATATGCAGTCTCCTTTCTTGTGAGTCATTACTTTGTCACAGCAAAGACCCTCCTTTCCAACCTGTTGCATCATTATTTCACTCCAAGCCGGATTAAACGAAATTGTCACCAATTAATTCATCATCCTTCTCGTTTGTGAAATGCAGGTGGGCATTTGTCATTTTAACGGACGATGCTATAACCCTCCCCTTTCCCTGCTGCCCAGGATTGTCCCAAGGATCCCACTCATCTTTGTGTGCAAGTGAAAATGTAAACCATTGGATGAAACAATCAATGCGGCCCGGCCTTCCTGACAGATCCAGACGAGGTGGGGTAACCGTTGCTTTGCTCTATATTAGTTTACTGAGGACAAACGGAGAAAGTTAAAATCTATAACCTACAAAATAAACAATTCTCTCACTGGACACACGCACCTTATCTGCTCAACTGAACATGAATAAGTCCACATTATTATAAATCTGTCATTAACGTACCGTTAAAACAACATATATATTTTAGTAATAGCCCTTTTAAATTGTCAGCTCCGCACACGTAAATCCAAAGGTGTGCTACGGTTGGTGCTATACGTAGCAAATAGGTAACCCTAAACCATAGGCGTGCGCAGCCTATTGCATTAGGGTGTGCACCCAAAAGCTCAAAACACACACATATATATATATATCACATACATACATACATACATACATACATACATACATACAACGACACACACACACCATTACTATGTGTATGCTTCAGGGGTTAAGCAACCTTCGATACCCAGACGTTTTGAAACTACATTTCCAATGAGTCTCATCTATCTTAATTATTGGCCGAGCAACATAGGAGATATAGTTCCAAATGAGCTAGAGGACCAATGACCCCGGTATACATCATGTCACCTCAAAATGCTAGATCAAAAAATTTAAATTTGGATTTTGATCACATGCAGCGTGTAAATTTATTTTACCACATTTTTTCATCCAAAAGATTGTTAGTTAGCGCGGGCGCACCATATTAAAATCCAAACGCTAATCTGTTAGAAAACCCGTTACCGTTTGGAATCTTGCGCTTTTCAGCTCCCTATACTTAACATGGGGAGTGGAAAGTGTTAATCAGCATTAGCATTACAATCTACTAGCGCTGATTACCGTCCGGTTGCGGTTACTGAACATTTACTCACAACCAGGACCTGGTGCTAATGGATTCCACTTCTGCAGAATCAGTCAGCAACAGCTGAACCCCCCCCCCCCAAAAATCAGATACTCACCTCTCATCCCGCAAAAAGAACGACTGCTCCATTCACCTCTTCTGGCCGCCAGGAGCAGAGGGAGACTGGGAGAAAAAGTCCCTCAGTCTCACTCTGGGAATCACTATATCGACCTGACGGATCTCACAAAGACTTCAACGACGTGCCGAGTACATCCTCTACACACAAACATGAAACCAGAGGATGCGCTCAGCACGTCGTCAGCAGCAAAGTGGTTAAATGTTAAAAAGGAGTGAAATTTGAGTAGAGTGGCCCATTTAACCTCTTGCTGACTTGTACCAATACAGTCTCCTACCTGTACCTCACGATGCTGCCAAGACGCTCGCTGTAATTCTTTTTGTGGAGTGCAGGCAGCAGATATTGTGGTGATTTCTGTGCACAATACAATCCTTTATGGTGCAAGACAAGGGGCAACACCGGACAAGGAAACAGGTGCAGAATTTTACGCAAAGCAGCCTGTTTAAAGACAGATACATGCATTTATACACACAGCCATACGTTCACATACATAACTATATATCCTCCTCCCTACACCCTGGGGGTATGTAGCAATAAAGCCCACATTAATGTGCAGTGTGAATGAGCATATCCCAGAAACCACAACAATAAAACTCACAGTAATGTACAGTGTGTATGAGCGTATCAGAGATTCGCAGCAATAACACCTTCAGTAATATACAGCGTGTATGAGTGTAACAGAGCTCCACAGCAATAAAACTCAGCAATGTGCAGCGTGTATGAGTGTATCAGAGCTCCACAGCAATAAAACTCAATGTGCAGCGTGTAAGAGCGTATCACAGAATCCACAGCAATAAAACCAAGCAATGTGCGGTGTGAATGAGCGTATCACAGAATCCACAGCAATAAAACCAAGCAATGTGAATGAGCGTATCAGAGAATCCACAGCAATAAAACTCAGCAGTATGCAGTGTATGTGTATCACAGAATCCACAGGCATAAAACTCAGCAGTATGCAGTGTGTATCAGTGTATCACAGAATCCACAGGCATAAAACTCAGCAGTATGCAGTGTGTATCACAGAATCCACAGGCATAAAACTCAGCAGTATGCAGTGTGTATCAGTGTATCACAGAATCCACAGCCATAAAACTCAGCAGTATGCAGTGTGTGTCAGTGTATCACAGAATCCACAGCCATAAAACTCAGCAGTATATGTGTATCACAGAATCCACAGGCATAAAACTCAGCAGTATGCAGTGTATGTGTATGTGTATCACAGAATCCACAGCCATAAACTCAGCAGTATTTGTGTATCACAGAATCCACAGCCATAAAACTCAGCAGTATTTGTGTATCACAGAATCCACAGCCATAAAACTCAGCAGTATGTGTATCACAGAATCCACAGCCATAAAACTCAGCAGTATTTGTGTATCACAGAATCCATAGCCATAAAACTCACACATATACTGCTGAGTTTTATGGCTGTGGATTCTGTGATACACATATACTGCTGAGTTTTATGGCTGTGGATTCTGTGATACACATATACTGCTGAGTTCTATGGCTGTGGATTCTGTGATACACATATACTGCTGAGTTTTATGGCTGTGGATTCTGTGATACACAAACACTGCTGAGTTTTATGGCTGTGGATTCTGTGATACACAAATACTGCTATCACAGAATCCACAGCCATAAAACTGTTTAAATATTTAAAATACACTATTAAAAAATATTTTTCATATATGAAAATTGCCCCCTCTCCTGCTTACCTTTGTTTTTTTTTGCTTGCAGGGAGGGGGTTGAATATGTATCATTGGTGGTCCAGTGGCACAGATGGGGGGGAGGTCAAAGAGGGGTAACCCGGCTGGCCGCATCTGATGGATAGCCGCCGGGACCCCTCATTTCCGCGGGCCTGGCAGCCTCCGCTTCCCTGGTGGTCCCTGTGGTTCGTGGGGTGCTGCACTGCGCTCTCTACATGGCGCACAGCACATCCCTCACTGACACGAGCGGCCGGCGATCTCTGATGACCTGTCACCTGACCGCCGGCGCTTACTGTCTGTGTCAGAGCGCCGGCGGTCAGGTGACAGGTCATTAGAGATCGCCGGCCGCTCGTGTCAGTGAGGGATGTGCTGTGCGGTCTGTGCGCCATGCACAGAGCGCAGTGCAGCACCCCACGAACCACAGGGACCACCAGGGAAGCGGAGGCTGCCGCCAGGCCCGCGGAGACGAGGGGTCCCGGCGGCTATCCATCGGATGCGGCCAGCCGGGACCCAGAATGTGCCGCGGGCCGGCATTAGGGTGTGCCTAGGCACACCCGGCACACCCCGTGCGCACGCCTATGCCCTAAACCCAGGTGCGATACCAGTCCTTGAGGTGGCTGGGTTACGCAAGCGAGAGGTGAACCTATAAGGCAGGGACAATCAAGCAAAGAGGACAGAAACCAGTCCTTAGAGTGGCAGGTATGGAGACAGGGAGGTAAGAAGTGGTAATTAGAGAGGTCAAACACGCTCCTAGGTTAGGGAGTAAGAAGAACACAAAGTCAAGTATCAAAAGCCGAGTCAAAAGGGGATAGAAGTACACAAGTCAAAATCCAAAAGCCAGGTCATACACAGAATATCAGTCAGAGGTATAATAAACAAGCACTTAGGGGTCAGACGAGCAAAACCACGAAAGGGCAGCGAGAAATGGCAAAAAGCAAGTTTAAATCTCGCGCCGTGCAGTCTGATTGGCCAACCAGATCACATGGTGCAGGGGGACCCACAGTGGAGGCGTAATGATGTCGCGCTGCCGGTAGGGCTTAAACTTGGAGAGGCCGGCGGCACGTGAGCATAAGGCGCAAGGAAGAACCGCGAGGGAGACGCTGAGCCTGGGACCGCTGGGAAGGGTGCCGGAGCCGCACCAGTTGCCAGGACGTGACAGCACCCCCTACTCGAGGAACGCCCACCGGGCGGTTAGGAGCAGGCTTAGCAGGAAACCGACGATGAAAAGCGGACAATAAACGGGGAGCATGAATGTCGTGCAGTGCGACCCACGTACGATCCGTGGGACCATAACACTTCCAATGAACTAAATACTGCAACCTGTTTCGAGAACGGCGGGAATCTAGAATGGACTCAACTTCATACTCGGGGTTCCCGTCTACCACAACCGGAGGAGGGGGAAGAGAGTCGGGACGGGTAAAATGATTGCACAGGAGGGGTTTCAGTAAGGATACATGAAAGGTGTTAGGGATACGAAGGGATGCAGGTAACTGCAGAGCGTACGAGACGGGATTGATACACCTAAGAATCTTATAAGGTCCTATGAACCGAGGCACAAATTTCATAGAAGGGACCTTCAACCAGATGTGACGTGTGCTGAGCCATACTTTGTTCCCTATGTGATAAACCGGTGGAGGTCTGCGCCTGTGGTCTGCAGAAAGCTTCTGAGCCAAAGAAGCGGATTCAAGATTCAATTTGGTCTTTTCCCAAATCACACGTAGATTACGGAGGTAGTCCTCTAGGGCAGGAATATCTTGAGGTACAAACGAGGATGGGAAAATGGTGGGATGCATACCAGTGACTATTTCGAACAGAGAATATTTAGTCGACTGAGATGTGGCATTATTATACGCAAACTGCGCCCATGGCAATAGAGTGACCCAATCATCCTGTGCATCAGAAATAAAACATCTTAAATAAGTCTCAAGTGTTTGATTAGTTCTTTCGGCTAATCCGTTCGTTTGTGGGTGATACGCGTAGGTAAAGGACAGTTTGACACCTAATTGTTGACAGAAGCCTCTCCAAAACTTCAATATAAATTGGGAACCACGATCAGAGACGAGAACATTTGGAACACCATGAAGTCTAAATATCTCTTTAGTAAAGATCTGTACTAGCTCGCTAGAGGAGGGAAGATTCTTTAACGGAATAAAATGTGCCATTTTGGAGAAACGATCGACAACGACAAAAATGACCGTATGGCCAAATGAAGGGGTTAACTCTACCAAGAAGTCCATTGCTAAATGGGACCAGGGACGTTCAGGAGCAGGTAGAGGCTGGAGAAGACCAGTAGGTCTAAGACGGGAGGACTTAGAACAGGTACAAACAGAACAGGTCTTGACGTACTCTTTCACATCATTGGCAAGCGTAGGCCACCAAAGGTTTCTTTTGATCAGGGTCAGAGTTTTCTCTACTCCAAAATGTCCAGCAAATCTGGATTCGTGGAATAGTCGTAAAACTGTGTGTACCTCTTCCGGAGGAACAAAAAGTTTATTAGGTGGCTTTGAAAGAGGCGCTAGTGGTTGTTTCGATAGTAAAAGATTCCATAGTGGTGAATCGACCTGAGTACTCAGGGAGGCTAAGATTTTCTCCTCGGGCACTATGGGGACCGGTACCAAGATTTGAGTGGATAGAGGCGCGTGCTGTCTGGAGAGTGCATCAGCCTTAATATTTTTTGATCCAGGTCTGTAAGAAATGACTAAATCAAATCGGATAAGAAATAGAGCCCACCGAGCTTGCCTGGGTTTCAATCTCTTGGCCTCGGACAGGTAAACCAGATTCTTATGGTCAGTGATTATGGAGAACGGACAATTAGAACCCTCCAAGAGATGGCGCCATTCCTTTAGGGCCAGTATGATAGCCAACAGTTCCCTATCTCCAATGTCATAACGGGTCTCGGTAGGTGACAATTTTCTAGAGAAAAAACCACAAGGTTGCATGGGTTTGTCGTCAGCTGGGCGTTGGGACAACACAGCTCCCACCCCAGTCTCTGAGGCGTCCACTTCTAACACAAAGGGTCTAGTTGAATCGGGGTGATGAAGGATGGGTGCAGTGGAGAATGCTGTTTTTAATCTCCCAAAAGCCTCTAATGCAGTGGAGGGCCAATTCTGAGTGTCAATTCCCTTTTTAGTCAATGCTGTAATAGGTGCCAGGATGGACGAGAAACCCTTGATAAATCTTCTATAATAGTTAGAGAAGCCTATAAATTTTGAATGGCCTTGAGACCCTTGGGAAGAGGCCAATGAACAATTGCATCTAGCTTCTTGGGGTCCATCATGAAGCCGGAGGAGGAAATTACATATCCTAAAAATTGTACTTGTTGTACGTCAAATAAGCATTTCTCGAGTTTGCAATAGAGGCCGTTGGACAATAGTTTAGATAAGACAAGTCGTACATGTTGATGGTGGGTTTTCAGGTCAGGAGAATGTATCAAGACATCATCAAGGTAGACAACGACAAAACAAGGAGTGTATTCCCGTAAGACATCATTAATAAATGCCTGAAATACTGCTGGAGCGTTGCATAATCCAAAGGGCATAACCAGGTACTCATAATGCCCTACTCTAGTATTGAACGCAGTTTTCCACTCATCCCCATGTGTGATTCAAATCAAGTTATACGCTCCTCTGAGATCCAGCTTAGAGAATTTTTTTTGTAATATTTCAGGCGATCAAACAACTCGGGGATGAGTGGAATAGGGTAGGCATTTTTTACGGTTATTTTGTTCAACCCACGGAAATCTATGCAAGGTCTGAGGTCTCCCTCTTTTTTCTAAACAAAGAAGAATCCTGCTCCTGCAGGAGAGGAAGAAGGACGAATAAACCCTTTGTTAAGGGAATCAGTAATATACTCCTCTAATACTTTATGCTCCTTCTCGGATAGCGGATAGACAACCCCTCGAGGAGGAGTGGTACCGGGGAGAAGGTCGATAGCGCAATCGTACGAACGATGTGGGGGTAATCTATCGGCCTCTTTCTTATCGAATACAGGTGCCAAATCAGAGTATGGAGAAGGTATAGTAGTTGTCAGAGGAGGGGCCGTGGGTACATTTAGGGTGTTGACAGACAAGGGGACCTCAATACAGGAAGACATGCAATTTTTTTCCCACTTAGCGATTTGATGAGCTCGCCAATCAATTACAGGGTTATGACGAGTTAACCATGGGTACCCCAGGACGATTGGGTAGGAAGGCGAAGAAATGGCATGGAAGAACATTTTCTCTTTATGACATAGTCCTATCTTAACAGTAATGTCTGGAGTCTCAAAAAGGACAAAAGGGGTTTCAAGTGGTCTGCCATCAATAGCTTGTACGAGTAGAGGTGTTTCTTTTTAAACCAGAGGAATAGCGTGTTTGTGAGCAAAAACAAGATCGATAAAGTTATCGGCAGCAGCGGAGTCAACCAGGGCATAGAGATTCACCGGGTTACGGGAAGTCTCCAAACAGAGAGTGACCGGAACCCGGAGTCTATTTTCAAGTTTGGGGGATGAGGGAAATGAACCTAAGAGCTGTCCCCCAGGTGCACTTAGGCATGCAAGTTTCCCGCAGGACCCTGAGGGCGTTTGGGGCACCCTTTAAGCAAATGACCCCCTAAACCACAGTATAAACACAATCCCTCACGTCGACGGTGTTGCCTTTCAGCTTCAGGGAGTTTAGTGCTGTCTACCTGCATGGGCTCAGGAAGAGAAGTAGACTCCGGGAGCGCGGGTAAAGGGGACCAGGGAGGCATCCTAAGAGGTAGTTTTCTAGCTTTATCTTTAGTATTCTTACGATGGCGAATACGTTCATCTATGAAGGACAAGTAGGTGATCAGATCCTCCAGATCTTCTGGAAGATCTCTGGCTGCTACTTCGTCCTGGAGCTCATCATTCAAACCCTCTAAAAACACTGCTATCAAAGCCTCATTGTTCCAGTTCAATTCGGAAGCCAAGGATCTAAACTCCAGTGCGTAATCACCCAGGGATTTAGTGCCCTGGCGCAGGCGTAACAAGGACTTGGCGGCATTAGTCTTATGACCAGGGGGGTCAAACACTCTGCGGAAAGCGGTTATAAATTCCCAATAGTTATACACAATGGGCTTGTCAGTATCCCAGAGAGGGTGAGCCCAACACAATGCTTTTTCGGTCAGATAATTGATAACAAAGGCTACCTTCGCACGATCTGTAGGGTAAGACCAATGGGTTAGCTCAAAGTGGATAGAGATCTGGTTGATGAATCCTCTACAGGCAATAGGGTCGCCACCATAACGTACCGGTGGTAGTAAGTTAGGGCACGGGGTCGGCGTGGTAAACGGTTCAGGAATAGGCGGATTAATAGGAGGGGTAACCTCTAATTGGGTAGGTGCAGTACGAGCTAATAGGGTTTGGAGGGCTTGAGCAAATTGATCAAGTCGGTGATCCTGATCCTCCAAACAACTCTCTAAACCCGATAATTGTTGTGCAGTCCCTGCTAGGTCCATGGCCCTTTCGTGATGTCAGGTCCGCACACGTAAATCCAAAGGTGTGCTACGGTTGGTGCTATACGTAGCAAATAGGTAACCCTAAACCCAGGTGCGATACCAGTCCTTGAGGTGGCTGGGTTACGCAATAGCGAGAGGTGAACCTATAAGGCAGGGACAATCAAGCAAGGAGGACAGAAACCAGTCCTTAGAGTGGCTGGTATGGAGACAGGGAGGTAAGAAGTGGTAATTAGAGAGGTCAAACACGCTCCTAGGTTAGGGAGTAAGAAGAACACAAAGTCAAGTATCAAAAGCCGAGTCAAAAGGGGATAGAAGTACACAAGTCAAAATCCAAAAGCCAGGTCATACACAGAATATCAGTCAGAGGTATAACAAACAAGCACTTAGGGGTCAGACGAACAAAACCACGAAAGGGCAGCGAGAAATGGCAAAAAGCAAGTTTAAATCTCGTGCCGTGCAGTCTGATTGGCCAACCAGATCACATGGTGCGGGGGGACCCACAGTGGAGGCGTAATGACGTCACGCCGCCGGTAGGGCTTAAACTTGGAGAGGCCGGCGGCACGTGCGCATAAGGCGCAAGGAAGAACCGCGAGAGAGACGCTGAGCCCGGGACCGCGGGGAAGGGTGCCGGAGCCGCACCAGCCGCCGGGACGTGACATAAATGATGCTGCTGGCATGAAAATGTAAAATTATGTGCACCAATGTTAGAAACGCGTATTTATATATATATATAAACAAAGCTATTTGAATAAAATACTATAAAAATTAAAAGTAATTCCACGGTTACTTTACAAAAGTTTTGCGTTTTAACATTGATTGATCCTCGGAACATCTTACGTTTATTCCTCCATTGTGCATAAAGCTCTGAAATAAGTTTGCGAGTCTGTGAATATTTTTGCCATTGAATTTGCTATTCAACAAACACAATAGGCAAATTCCACACTGTACTTTGAAATATAAAAACATTTCTATGTGAGGTTTACCTGGTGGTTGGGGTTTGGTGAAAGTTCTAATGTACAGAAACTAGGTGGGTCACAAAACGCTTAAATAAATGGATATTGGAGAAACATTCCTATTCAATATTAGGCATTAGCAGTGAAGAATGGCTGTCATTCATCATCTGCTTTCATACTTACCAAAAGGGACCGAAAAAATGAATTCATTAATAAAATGTAATTGCCATTGTAACAATTTAGTCCTTATGATACAGAACTAAGTGACACCAACATGAAGTGCCCATATTGTTGTAAAATGCCCATATTACATTGGCAAGGTTGCCTGGTATATACATCATTAGCAAGATGCCAAAAATGCTGGTATTTTCCTTCAATGTGTGTGTATTTATAATGTATACTAGGTTACATATATGTGATAGATTTGTGTTATTTAATCCGGCCTCTATCACTATCTTTCTATCCATCCTTTTATCAATCAATCTATGTATCCATCCTTTTATTTATCTTTCTACATTTTTATCTATCTATCTATCCTGTTATTGAATAATCTGTCCATCCTTCTATCTATCTATCGATCCATCCTTCTATATATCTATCTATCGATCTATCCTGTTATCGAATAATCTGTCCATCCTTCTATCTATCTATATCTATCTATCTATCTATCTATCCATTCTTCTATCTATCTATCTATCTATCTATCTATCTTTCTATCCTGTTATCGAATAATCTGTCCATCCTTCTATCTACTGTATCTATCTATCTATCGATCTATCCTGTTATCGAATAATCTGTCCATCCTTCTATCTATCTATATCTATCTATCGATCCATCCTTCTATCTATCTATCTATCCTGTTATCGAATAATCTGTCCATCCTTCTATCTACTGTATCTATCTATCTATCGATCTATCCTGTTATCGAATAATCTATCCATCCTTCTATCTATCTATCTATCTATCTATCTATCTATCTATCTATCTATCTATCTATCTATCTATCTATCTATCTATCTATCTATCCTGTTATCGAATAATCTATCCATCCATCTATCTATCCATTCTATCTATCTATCTATCTATCTATCTATCTATTCTATCTATCTATCTATCTATCCATTCTTCTATCTATCTTTCTATCTATCCCTGCTTCGATCTATCCATCTATCTAATTATTCTTTTATATATTTTTCTATATAGCCATCTATCTATCTATCTATCTATCTATCTATCTATCTATCTATCTTCCTGTCCATCCTTCTATCTATCTTTCTATCTATCCATCCCTTCATCCATCCTTCTATTTATCTATCCATCCTTCTATCTATGATTGTGAAATACATTTAAACTCTGGATCAGACACTTGCCATGCCCACAAAGCCCCTGTCTGCAGTTCCCCCTTATGTAGCAGGTAGTCCTGGGTAGGACATGCAAAGCCCACAATCTCTCTTTTTTCCATCAAACGTCTGTATGTATATACATATATCATAACACATGTAAACGTCCTGCATTTCAGGAATGTCGTCTGTCATCTTATATGCTAGGTGGCCGAAGTATTTTTTTTCTGCTGGGTATCTATTGCAAACACAATGAGATTGCATCTATTTAAATCCAATATTTAACAATGAAAGGTGAGATCTTAATTGCTGAGCTCCTACACGATAAAATGACTATTGGTTAAGCCAGCAATTGTCACCTGATAGTTCCGTGAAATGTAAGAACTTTGGTAAATGTGTTCCTGTATTAACAGCTACCACTCATCAACAACTAACCATATTTTGGTAATTTGAGAATGAGTATCCCAAGGTTGTCTTATTTCTCAATTTAGCATACATGTTAACATTATACATTTTGATTCCGTATATATGAATATATATATATTTAATATTTGGATAAGGAATGTACATTAGGGTTTATGTGGTTACATTTACGTGTTCCATTTACATTTAGGGATTTTATTCATGGTTAGTGTTTAAGGGGGGTTTCAGACACTATTTTAAAATAAGATTACATACAGGGTACTTAAGGGTGGTATCTAGGGCTACATGGGGATAAGTAAAGTGGAAGAATGGGAAAGATATGCATGATGCATGGAAATTATATATGGGGCGGAATAAAAGAAATGGGGGAAATGAATATGAAGGTGTAAGATCAATGTATATAGTAGTAGGAAAGCAAGAAAATGTTAAAACCGAGTAATAAGAGATTATTGTGGTGTAATGATGTCACGGATCCCCCTGATTACCAAGATGGTGGTCCCTATTACGCAGACCGCTCACTACCCTTCCGATCCTTAGAATGGTCGGCACGTCTAGACAGATACAGAATACGTAAGGATAGGTAGACACAAAGAACGATACTAGGAGGGTACACAAGACCTAGAATGGTTGGCTCTTCCCAAGACCTAAACAATAGAAGAGGTAGTCTGATGCGTGCTTAGGATGCCACACAGACTGACCACAAAACCAATATAGAAGAGTAAATGCCAATACCAGGAGTGTTGCACAGAATAGTTAATAAGCCAATGCCAGGGGTCGGTACACAGAATGGTTCGTTTGCCAATGCCAGGGGTCGGTACACAGAATGGTCAGTTTGCCAATGCCAGGGCGGTACACACAAATGGTTCGTTTGCCAATGCCAGGGGTCGGTACACAGAATGGTCAGTTTGCCAATGCCAGGGGTCGGTACACAGAATGGTCAGTTTGCCAATGCCAGGGGTCGGTACACAGAATAGCCAAAAATATACAATAGAATGCAAGAGCTCTGCGGGAAGTAACTACCACGTCAGGGCGCCGGTTGTTCTGCGAGTCTGGGCTTTAAACCCGGCGGGTCCGCGTCAGCCCGCCAGGCCCCGCCCCCCGGCGTCCCCACGTGTGCGGAAGCGACCGCAATATCACTCGGCGCCTGGCTAGCGAGCAGCGAGGAAGCTGCTGCCAGGCGCCGGGGGGTACGGGGAGCCACCGTGACAGAACCCCCCCCTCTACGGGCGGCCACTGGACGACCCCCAGGGGCACGGGGATGAGCCAAATAGAAAGCCCTCACCAATCGAGGAGCATGAACCTCAGTAGCCGGAAGCCAAGAGCGATCCTCCGGGCCGTAGCCCACCCAGTCAACCAAGTACTGAAGGACTCCCCTAGACACCCTGGCGCCCAGAATGGCCTTGACTTCAAACTCCTCCTCGCCCTCCACAGAGACAGGAGGAGGAGGGACACGGGCCCTGGTGTACCGATTACACAAGAGTGGCTTCAACAGACTCACGTGGAACACATTGTGTATCCTGATATGGGAGGGTAGTGCCAAAGCATAGGAGACCGGATTGATGCGCCGCAGAATCTTATAGGGCCCTATGTATCTGGGTGCCAGTTTCATAGAGGGTACTAAAAGCTTGATGTTCCGTGAAGAAAGCCAAACCCTGTCCCCAACTTGATACACGGTGCCGGCCTCCTGTGACTGTCTGCTTTGATTTTCTGGATAACGCTACTTTCCTCCAGTGCCCGTTTAACCCTTCCCCAAGTTTCTTTCAAAGACACTAAATGCTCATCCAGAGCAGGAATCGCGGTATCAGGAAACGTAGCAGGGAGCACGGGAGGATCAAAACCGTAAACAGTGAAGAAAGGTGAATGTCCTGTGGATTCGCTCACTGCATTGTTCAAAGCATACTCTGCCCATGGTAGAAGATCAGACCAGTTGTCCTGTTTGTCAGATATAAAACATCTTAGATACTTTTCTATATTCTGATTAGCGCGTTCTGCTGCTCCGTTGGTCTGGGGGTGATAGGCCGAGGAGAAAGATAAGTCTATCCCCACATTCTTACAAAAACCCTTCCAGAATCTAGAGACGAATTGGGTACCCCTATCGGAGATAATCCCAAGAGGAATACCGTGTATGCGGACCACATTGTTTATGAATATGGGCACCAGTTCGAGTGCCGAAGGTAGTTTACGAAGAGGAACATAGTGGCCCATCTTGGAGAACCGATCTATGACCGTGAGTATTACAGTATTACCTCTTGACTCGGGTAACTCTACTATAAAATCCATGGCTAAATGCGACCATGGTCGTTCGGGGATTGGCAGAGGCTGGAGTAAACCAATGGGCGCTGTTTTGGGACTTTTATGTCTTGTGCACACCTCGCACACCGTTATGTAATCTCTAACATCACGGCGCACCGTGGGCCACCAGAGGAGCTTACGTATACTAGACAGTGTTTTGGTGATCCCCATATGCCCAGAGGTTTTGTTATCATGATACAGTTTTAATACTTCTTCCCTTTCGTTCTCAGGTACAAAGAGTTTCGCAGGAGGTCTCCCCCCAGGAGCTGTACCCTGGGCGGTCTGCAATCTTAACATTAGAGGAGACGAGACACTAATCGTGGTGAGAGCTATAATTCTTTCCTGGGGTACAATGGGATGCTGATCTTGGATGTTATGTTCGTAGGATTCGTACTGTCTTGACAATGCGTCTGCTTTAATGTTTCTTGACCCAGGTCTATATGTGAGGACGAAATTAAAGCTTGAAAGAAACAATGACCATCTCGCTTGTCTGGCATTCAACCGTTTGGCGTCACCAATGTACGTGAGATTCTTATGATCGGTAATGATGACAATGGGGTCCCTAGACCCCTCCAATAAGTATCTCCACTCCGTCAAGGCTGCGATAACTGCTAACAACTCTCTATTTCCGATATCATAGTTCCTCTCTGCCGGGGACAACTTTCGGGAATAGAAGCCGCATGGATGCAAGGGTTTGTCGGGTGCCTCCCTTTGGGACAAGACTGCACCAAGACCTAGCTCGGAGGCGTCAACTTCAACTTGGAAAGGCAGAGCCGGATCAGGATGTCGGAGAACAGGGGCAGTCGTGAATGCCTGTTTGAGGGCCTCGAAGGCTTGCCTGGCCTGGGGTGTCCATTTCTGATTTCCCACCCCTTTCTTAGTCATGGCCGTGAGAGGAGCTACCAAGGCCGAAAAGTCTTTAATGAACCTTCGATAATAGTTGGTAAAACCTAGAAACCTCTGGATGGCTTTAAGCCCTTGGGGTAGGGGCCAGTCGAGGATTGCCGACAATTTACCAGGATCCATCTGAAACCCCTCAGGGGTTATGATATACCCAAGGAAGTGCACCATCTCTATATCAAAGAGGCACTTTTCTAATTTGCAGTATAAGCCGGCCTTCAATAGTCTCCTTAACACTTGTTGCACATGGGTGTGATGGGTCTCCTTATCTGGAGAGTATATCAGGATGTCATCGAGATACACTATGACGAATGTTTGCAGAAAGTCCCTTAGAGTGTCATTTATGAGATCCTGAAACACAGCTGGCGCGTTACATAACCCAAAGGGCATTACCAGGTATTCGTAATGCCCGCTACGCGTATTAAAAGCCGTCTTCCACTCGTGCCCCTTTTTCACCCTTATCAGATTGTAGGCCCCGCGTAAATCGAGCTTCGTGTATATACGGGCCCCTTTCAGTCGGTCGAACAACTCTGTTATAAGGGGAATAGGATATGCATTTCTTATGGTTATTCTGTTTAAACCTCTATAATCAATGCATGGTCGCAAGTCTCCCTCTTTCTTGGAGACGAAAAAGAAACCAGCTCCTGCTGGGGAGGAGGACCGTCTAATGAATCCACGCTCAAGATTCTCTTTTATATATTCCTCCATAATATCGTTCTCCTTTTGCGACAAGGGGTATACATGTCCTCTGGGAGGCATGGTACCGGGGAGTAACTCTATGGCACAGTCATACGGGCGATGTGGGGGTAAAACCTCAGTCCTGGCCTTCGAAAAAACCTCCTTTAATGCCTGATAACAGTCAGGGACTACTGTGGATAAAGGAGGTGCTGTGGCGATATTAAGGCTACCAATAACAGTGACTCTGCCCATGCATTTCAACTGGCAACTGGGGCCCCAACATTTTATGTCTCTCTGGACCCAATCAATCACCGGGTTATGCTCAGTCAACCATGGAAACCCCAGGACGACGGGGCATGAGGGAGAGTCAATAATCTGGAATCGTATGGTTTCCTGGTGCAAAACCCCTGTTTTCATGCATACCTCTATAGTGTCGTGGGTGATGTGGGGACATGACAAGGGTTTCCCGTCTATGGCCTCCACCATTAGGGGTCTTTCTTTGAGAACTAGAGGCATGAGGTTCTTAGAGGCAAACACTCTATCCATAAAGTTACCTGAGGCTCCAGAGTCTAGGAACGCCTCAGTCTTGAGGTGCACCCCCTCCCAGGTTAAGGAGATGGGCACCAGAATCCGGGTTTTTTTTTTTCGTTATCAACAAAGGAGGCATAGAGTGAACCGATTACCTGGCTAGTAGGTGTTCTCTGGCCCGGTTTGCCAGTGTCACCCCTGCCACCCCTGGGTCTTTGAGAACATTGAAGACGAAAATGCCTGCCCCGGCACAGTAAAAACAGAGCCCCCTTTCCCTTCTGTAAGTTCTCTCAGCCTCTGAAATACCTGTTCTACCTATCCATAGGTTCACGACCGGTAGATCGGTTCTTACTGGCTCTGGAGTACCTGACGTATTGGTCTGTCTGGGTACCAAGGGTAAAGGAGGCAAAAGCCTTCTGGGTCTGTCTCGAGAATGCCTCCTGTCCCTAATTTGGTCGTCCATGGCAATACAGAAATCAACCAAATGATCCAGATGTTCTGGCAACTTCAAGGGAGCCAGCTCAAACATCAAGGCCTCGTTCAGGCCTTCGGTAAACGCCAAGGTTAAAACGTCGTTAGGCCAGTGTACCTCAGAAGTCAAGGTCTTAAATTCTATGGCATAGTCGGAGACTCTCCTATTGCCTTGCTTAATGTGGAATAAGGACCTGCCTGCATTGGTGGCCCTTCTAGAGGGATCAAACGTACGTTTTAGTTCAGAGGTAAAGCCCTCATAGTCATATATGATAGGTTTTTTGTTTTCCCACAATGGCGTGGCCCACAGTAACGCTTTATCAGTTAAATGATTAATTAGGTAGCCTACTTTGGCTTTATCGGATACACAGGACCCTGGATTGTTCTCGAATAGAATCTCCAGTTGGGTCAAAAAACCCCGACACAGGTTAGGCGTACCATCATAGCGTACGGGTGCCTTCATACTGAGCCTACACCCCTCGGGTGAGGCTGAACTGGCCCTAGGCACTACTGGTTCTGGAGGACTTGCAGCACCAGTAGTGGATCGATTCAACAGGGTTTGCAGAGCAAGAGCAATTTGGTCCATCCTGTGGTCCTGCTCTTCTTGTCGGGCTGCAATTCTTGTCAACTGAGATGAGAGGTCTGCGGGATCCATTGGCCCTGACGTAATGTCACGGATCCCCCTGATTACCAAGATGGTGGTCCCTATTACGCAGACCGCTCACTACCCTTCCGATCCTTAGAATGGTCGGCACGTCTAGACAGATACAGAATACGTAAGGATAGGTAGACACAAAGAACGATACTAGGAGGGTACACAAGACCTAGAATGGTTGGCTCTTCCAAGACCTAAACAATAGAAGAGGTAGTCTGATGCGTGCTTAGGATGCCACACAGACTGACCACAAAACCAATATAGAAGAGTAAATGCCAATACCAGGAGTGTTGCACAGAATAGTTAATAAGCCAATGCCAGGGGTCGGTACACAGAATGGTTCGTTTGCCAATGCCAGGGGTCGGTACACAGAATGGTCAGTTTGCCAATGCCAGGGGTCGGTACACAGAATGGTTCGTTTGCCAATGCCAGGGGTCGGTACACAGAATGGTCAGTTTGCCAATGCCAGGGGTCGGTACACAGAATGGTCAGTTTGCCAATGCCAGGGGTCGGTACACAGAATAGCCAAAAAATATACAATAGAATGCAAGAGCTCTGCGGGAAGTAACTACCACGTCAGGGCGCCGGTTGTTCTGCGAGTCTGGGCTTTAAACCCGGCGGGTCCGCGTCAGCCCGCCAGGCCCCGCCCCCCGGCGTCCCCACGTGTGCGGAAGCGACCGCAATATCACTCGGCGCCTGGCTAGCGAGCAGCGAGGAAGCTGCTGCCAGGCGCCGGGGGGTACGGGGAGCCACCGTGACAAATGATGTATGTCAACGAAAGGCAAAGACAGAAAGCACGAGGAGGGAAGCCAGAGATCAGAAATAGAAGGGAAAATGAATGGCATAGAGCGAAGAAGGGGCAAAAGAACCAGGAGGCATGAATGTGGAAAGAAGATATTGGATAAGACAGGGCTTTTGTCTAGAAAAGGAAGTACTTGGAACAAGTAGGGATGTGCGTTTCGTTTTTCTCACTAAACAGGCCGATTCGGTGCTGCGGATTCGTCTGACGTTCCGAACCGGACAGGCAATGAAATACACGCCATCCGAAATATTTCCCGATACAAAACGAAAAAAAGTGTGTTATTTCGTATGGACATGAAATTTGTAAAATCGCAAGTCATTTTCTTTCTATACGCGATTTCGGTTCTGTTTCGGTTCATTTCGGACAACGTATTTTCGTATCGTTTCGAGGCCGTTTCGGTTCCATTGCTGATTTTGGAATTTCGTATCGTCAGTCACTTTTTTCACTTGTTCAGTGCTTTCTTTCTGCATCAATAATATATTTATTTTAAATATTTAATTAGCTTTTCCCTAAATCCCCAGTCTAACAGTACAAGATATTGATATTTTATATGATTAAATAAAGTTGTGCAATGTTTACAACAGTGACATGTTGTAGGAAAAGCTCTATGATTGGTTGGCTTCACTGTCAGTCACTTTTTTCACTTGTTTCCGCACTTGTTTCTAGTGCTTTCAGCTCCTTCAATATGATATGATATTATAAATAATTAGCTTGTCCCTTAATCCTCAGTACAAAATAATATGATTAAATAAAGTTGTGCAATGCATATTCATAAGAAAAAAAGGAACTTTCATATAAAACGATACGTCTGAAGGAACGAATCGGCAGGATTACCATATCGACCAAAATATCGGAGCATTCGAAATGCCATACGTCTAAAGTCAAAACGAAAATCCGGGAACAAGGATGGACCCTTTGAAGAGAAGAGAACAGACGATCCAAAAGACCGAAATTCCCGATTTCACAAAACAAAAATCTATACAAAACACTGAGCCGAAACGAAATGAGCCGAAACGATCCGAAACAAAACTTTTGAAAAACCGAACGTGCCGAAACTAAACGAAGAAAAAAAACGCGTGCACATCTCTAGGAACAAGTGAAGGCGCCAATCACCATACAAACGTAGGCTGTCTTCCTTCTTTATGATTTGAGGTGCTCTACCACTATTCGTATTTGTTTTTAAGTGTAGTCCAATAGGAAGCTTTACCTGGACTTTCTTTCACAGAGATTACAAGGTATGCACATAGTACTTTAATTATATCCCCATTTACATTTAATATGTTTCCTGATATCAAACGAATATCCAGTTTAATGGGCTCTGTCTTGATTCATGAAACATCCCAATAAGGGCTAGAAATAGAACAATAAGGTCATATCCCAACCAAGCTGTTAAGATAACGGCTATAGCCAGTAGCTTAGCTGCTTTCCTAACAGAGTCACAAGCTTTTCTTGCCGTTTAGACATAGAAACATAGAAACATAGAAAAATGTCGGCAGATAAGAACCTTTCGGCCCATCTAGTCTGCCCAATTACATGGATACTTTACCTGGATTTATCTTTTGTTTAGGATAGCCTTATGCCTATCCCATGCTTGCTTAACTTCAATTACTGTTTTGGCCTCTACCACTTCTACTGGAAGACTGTTCCATGTATCCACCACCCTCTCAGTAAAATAATGCTTTCTGATGTTACTTTTAAACCTTTGCCCCTCTAATCTAAGACTATGTCCTCTTGTTTTGCTACTTTGTTTCCATTTAAATATACTCCCTTCCTCTACCTTGTTGATTCCCTTTACGTATTTAAATGTTTCTATCATATCTCCTCTGTCTCGTCTTTTTTCCAAGCTGTACATGTTAAGATCATTAAGCCTTTCCTAGTAACTTTTCTCCTTCAAGCCATACACCATTTTAGTAGCCCTTCTCTGAGGGCTAGACATTGCGGCACGTTACTTTTTGTACAGGAAGTGTCAATTTATGACTAGCTGATGTCCAACCTTGCTCATTCTTCAATATCTCAAGCTGCTTTAGGAGAGAATAACGGTTCATAAACCATGGATCAATTTAAATAGTGCAAAAAATAAAAACAAATCCCAAGCTATAGAGGGCAGTGTGATCTACCTCTTCCTTTCTCCATATTCCTCAGAACATTGAGAACAAATGGTTCTCAGTGTTCTTCCGTGGATCCATACAAAGTCCCTGCTCAACCCAAGCTTTCGTGAGCTACTGCAGGTGTGAAACAGAGTCGCACTTGGTTCCATGGAGTCCTATGGATTTCTGGAGCTGTGGCGGTACACTGCTGCCATTATTAATTTGAATATTCTTGTGCCTTGAGTTGCTGATACAGCAGCTGGATCATAAAATAGTCATTGAGCAAAGGGAGTACGGTACCGCTGGGGTCCGGCAGGATCCATGGAGGTGAACCACAGAAATATGTCCTATACTATAGCGGACCCCGCTGAAGCGTGGTCTGTCCTATCCGGAGCGGGCCTCTCACGGAAAGCGTCGGAGGACTGTCCAGGTTGAACATTGTATTTGTCCGCACGTCCTTCCTCGCCTCCTCCTGCTGGAGACATATCTAGTTTTTGGTCTGCTGTTCAGCCCCTAGTTTTTGGGACTTGAGGTTGGTTGGGTTCCACGTTGGATCTCAGGTCCATGGGGATGCAGAGGGATTATGAGGTTATTTGGGTTTTTGATCCTTTTTTTAACTGTTTTCCCGTGCCCACCCCCCCCCCCCTCTTTTTGCACTTTCCTTAACTGAGATGACCCTGGCCGCGAACTGTCCCCTGAGTTTTAACCTTGATTTTTGATGCTTCGATTTTTTCAAGGGCTTGTTGTCCCATGCGACGCCATTTTTTCTGTATTTATGTATATCATGCTTGTAACACCAGTCCGTCGTTCTGCAGCTGTTCCTCTTTCCATGTTTTTGTTTTTGATCCCAAATGGGAAGTGTTTGGTGCGTGTATAAATAAAACCCACCATCTCTGCCTCTCCTTGGCTGAAAAGCAGCTGGAGGGGCTTGGAGCTGCTCAGTAGAGCGGCCTTTTGGTACATTTGTTAGGTCCCACTCTAAAGAGGTGCCTTGAAGTGGCGAGTGGGCTTATGTTGCAATGGCCATTGAAACAAACAAAAACCTCATTTTTGTTGTACATGGAACACATAGAAACGAGCGCAGATGACACTCTTTTTCCTTGTTATGTTTTATACATTGACTGGGCTGTTACTCCTGGCAGTTGCTGCCGCTCCGGTGAGTATGGGCGCGACGCCATTTTTTCTGTATTTATGTATATCATGCTTGTAACACCAGTCCGTCGTTCTGCAGCTGTTCCTCTTTCCATGTTTTTGTTTTTGATCCCAAATGGGAAGTGTTTGGTGCGTGTATAAATAAAACCCACCATCTCTGCCTCTCCTTGGCTGAAAAGCAGCTGGAGGGGCTTGGAGCTGCTCAGTAGAGCAGCCTTTTGGTACATTTGTTAGGTCCCACTCTAAAGAGGTGCCTTGAAGTGGCGAGTGGGCTTATGTTGCAATGGCCATTGAAACAAACAAAAACCTCATTTTTGTTGTACATGGAACACATAGAAACGAGCGCAGATGACACTCTTTTTCCTTGTTATGTTTTATACATTGACTGGGCTGTTACTCCTGGCAGTTGCTGCCGCTCCGGTGAGTATGGGCGCAACGCCATTTTTTCTGTATTTATGAACATTGTATTTGTCCGCACGTCCTTCCTCGCCTCCTCATGCTGGAGACATACCTAGTTTTTGGTCTGCTGTTCAGCCCCTAGTTTTTGGGACTTGAGGTTGGTTGGGTTCCACGTTGGATCTCAGGTCCATGGGGATGCAGAGGGATTATGAGGTTATTTTGATCCTTTTTTTAACTGTTTTCCCGTGCCCACCCCCCTCCCCCTCTTTTTGCACTTTCCTTAACTGAGATGACCCTGGCCGCGAACTGTCCCCTGAGTTTTAACCTTGATTTTTGATGCTTCGATTTTTTTCAAGGGCTTGTTGTCCCATGCTTTTCAGGGTAGTCACGGGGTCGCTTCGCACATATTCATATGGATGTTCTATTTGTGATCTGTTAAACTCTTTATAAATAAAGAATTTAAAAAAAAAAAAATAGTCATTGACAGGAATCCTCTAAGGGTTTCTAGTTCCCAACTATTTTTGCCCTTATTTAATCCCTGCTAGCGACCCAGCTCAAATAGAGCCAAACAGGGTTGTTCAGAGAGAGGTGAAAACCAGGAGAATGACTGGAGAAGGGAAAATTCTAGGTCAAAATAGCCGATTTGGAAATTGAGACAAATGGGAGAATTTTCTGGTTTGGCTATTTTGTCCTAGAATTTTCACTTCTCCAGTCATTCTCCTGGTTTTCACCTCTCTCTGAATAACCCCAAAGTGTTCTAAAATAATGAATTTTACCATCGATTTGCTGAATATATAGATGTATTTTTTTTTATATGTGACGAATATATCACTTGAACATTGTATAAAGAGCACTAAACAATGAAACCTGTAAACTCCCAAACAGATTGTGTCTTTTAGCACCAGGATAATCTTTTAAATACTATGGGCCCTATTCCCTATCGTGCGCTAAAATGGGGACGCTAACGGGGAACATATGCACGTGCGGGTTTCCGCGTAGCATCCCCATTTTAGCGTGACATTCCAGGACAGGTGCTACCTCAGCACCTCACCCTGGAACACAGCGCTATCCACTCGGATACTTCCGCACCGCCTAGAGTATCACCTCCTGGAGTCCATAGGACTCCATGGAGGTTTGTGTTTCTGGGACGCGTGATCGCGCAACGCCGTGGAGTGATCGCGGAGGGAGACTCAGAACTATTTGCTCCCAGTCTCACTCTGCTCCCGGCGACAAGAAGCAGCAGATCAGGCCACTGTTCTCACCGCAGGATGAGAGGAGCGTATCGGATTTATTGGGGGGATTAGGGGGTGCTAAATGATTTTGCAAACGAGGAATCATTTAAGCACCAGGATTTAGGTGTCGTTAAAATGTTACCATGCGCGGCCCTGCTGTAATTATTAATACCTTACTTATTGTAACGCCGATTAATGATTTTTTTCCCCCATGTTCAGTATTGGATGCGCAAAGTACAGTAAGATCACAGATGCTAACACAAAAACTGATTTCTTACAGGCTTGGCGTCAGGAAGGTAATATGTGGGTCATACGTTAAAGTCACTTATTCTGGCGATAACGCTTACACATCTGAACGCTAATGTTAGATTCACTAGGGAATAGTGCCTTATACTGTATATATCAATGGGTTCTTTTGCACGTTACAAACTGGAATTAAACAAATAGAATATATATATATATATATATATATTTGGTAGTCCGGGTAGCACTATATATACAAATATGTACCGACTGGGGTGGAGTAGAGATAACATCACTGCTCTGCATTGAGAGAGCCTGTGGAGACATGGGTTCGATCCCAGCAAGAGCACCTCTCCAGTAAGTGTCCTTGGGCAAGACACCTAACGGTACATACTCGCCACCCAGGAGTCGGACATACTTGAAAACGAGAGAAATCTCAAAGTATCCTTCCTGGTAAAATACTTTCTCAAAAAAAAAAATATATATATATATACTGTAACGTATAGAGTTATAGGCTCGCTGTCAGCAGGTTTATTACAGTAAAATACAATGACATAACAAAGCTTGTGGTTTTGCCACTCCTCTGATTCTTCTCATAGTGTAGTAAAGGTTGTCTGTCTGTAAGGGCTGCCTGGACGATCATACAGGTGTTCTATATAAGTAAAGCTATGACTGCATAATCCCTAAACATTTCGTACAAATGTAACTCTTTGGATGCTATTTTCTTAACAAATTGCTTTTGTTAGATCTTTTCTTTTTCATAGATCTATCCAGCTAGGAAAATCTATTCAAACGTTATCTGTGTTTAATCTATGACACCTCAACAGAATTACATTTGCAGCATATGATCCATCAGCTGCGCGGATTCTAAGCTTTGGGTAGAAACTTTTCAGCGGAAACAAATTCCAGATCATGTGATTAGCTGACAGGCAGCGACAAAGACCCGCACAAACAAAACAAAAAGTGTGTGTGCTTTTTTTATTTTTTGCAATACTAAACTGTTCTGTGCCACGCATAAAAAAAAACAGAAACTCTAACTATGTTACTTTTATTACTTTTATTTTTCCTCAGGTTAACTAAGCTATCATCAAGGATAATTAAACAATGGTTTTAAAAAATGCAAAATAAATTAATTCCATAATATGTTGATTTTATCAGGTTTATTCAAATAGCTCCGAATTGCTGGCGAAAGGTAACCGAACGCTGAAAATCAGCGTTCAGTTACCTTTCCTGGCCATTCGGCTATTCAGAGAGCAGGCAGTTCGTCAAATTTTGGCGAATTGTCTGCACATACGGTGCCTGTTCGGTGCCTGTTCGAGGGCAGTGAAATCCCCATAGCTTCGTCTATTCAGAGAACAAAAACCAGCAGTGAAAAGTTGCCAAAATGCCCTGTCATTCGGTGGCTTCATTCGACAGATTTATTCAGGCGAATCCCATTGGCTTCAATGTTAAAAATATTCCCGTTTTAATACAATATCTAATAAACCGTTTATTATAATATTCTGCAGTAAAAAGTCTCTTTATTTTTAGATTTTTTTAGGATCTTTTAAGCATTTTTCGGGACTTTTTTGCAAAAAAATATTTTCCGATTATTTTTTTTTAAACTTTTTTTTTTTCTGTAACAGCCCTTTTTATTATCATTCATTGGACCTCATATGTAAATTTCAGACATTTTCGCTCACTAGTTTCTTTGCAAACAGCGTTTCACTTTTCAAACATTCAAGCTTACTGGGGTTTTTTCACTCTATTCATCTGCGGTGTCGGGTTTTTCCGGCGGCTGCTCTGCGCTCTAATCGGCTCCCGCTCGGGTTTCTCCGGCGTGTTCGGCAGGGTTAATCCAGATGTTTTTGCAGGTTTTGGTGTGCATTCGCCTGGGTTTTGCGGTGAGTGTTCGGCAGGTTTTCGGCGGCTTTTCCCTGCACTACGACGGCCCTCTGGTGCTTGCTGAATACACCACAGGGTCGCCGAAATGGGATCGCCAAATCATCGTACCGAATTGAAGAGAACGAAAAGTCACCGAACGTGCGGTGGCTTTTCGAGTCTCTTTGAATAACCCTGACTATCTCTATGTATGAAGCAAAATACAGCCAATTGAGGGGATATTTGTTTTTTTTGTGTGCTTCATGAGTAGACATTGCATCCCTTTGGTTATTGTAAAGCGCTGTGGAAACTGTTGGCGCTATATACATGACACACTAATAATAATAATTTGGAGAGAAAAAATAATAATTTTAAGCCGTGGCAGAGAGTCTGGTTCTTCAATAAATTTAGATTGTATATTAAAAGAAAAAATGAGAACTATGAAGGAATTAATTAGAATTTAACAGAGAAATACTAATGGCATGTCAATATTTTCTTTTTAATGCAATTCTAAGAGCAGAAGGTTTTAGCAGGTACATGCACAGCTCCACAACTCTGTAAACTGCAGAGTTTTAAAAAAAAAAAGAAGAAGAAACAAAACAACCCAGTAACAAAACAAAGAATCTTTTGTGGTGGCTAAATAAAGCGTGAAAGAATCGTGACAAAAGTAGGAGGAGTTGGGTTAGTCCAGAAAAAGCCAGGAGGAGGGATCCTTATGCAATGGAAATGCAGTTCAGTGGTCCCGAATTGATAAGCTCATCCTTTAAAACCCCTAGGGCCGGGAGATCACAGGGCCATAAAGTCCATCAAAGAACATTTTTCTGCACTGATCCAACGCTGAGCGGAAGATTGGTGGGGGCTGCTTCAGTTTATGGGGGCTTCGTCAGGATTCCTTTCTTTTCCACTTCTCTGTGAAGTATAAGAATATAAAATCATGGAAGCTAAATATATATTCAATGCATATCCAGCTTGCATTTTATTTAGTACAATAGTAATAGAAAACAACATATGCTATTTTTAAAATATGATAAAAAAAGATACACTGGGTCTGATTAAGTTAAGTTTAAGTGAGACTTAATGTCTGGTTCTACAACAAATCATATTTTCGTTCAGTATAGATTTTATAGCTAAATAGCAACTTTTGAGATATCGAGATTAATTACGTAATTTTTAGAAGGTGAAACAGGTGTACAATATTTTAGTCTGTGATAATAAACCTCTGTTCGGTACAGGGTTCCAATAGCTTCAGCTAGATATTTTGTAACTACATTTCCAGTGGTGCTCGGCCACTCCGGCATCATTAGAAATGTAATCTCTAGATATTTATGATGCAAAAAGTGTTGTTGATAAGGGGTTTTTGGTATCACGGATTACAATGGATATTGTGAAGAGCTGGGAAGGGAAGTGTAGGCTACGTTTAAAATAAAAAGGTGAGATTGGGAAAAAAATCAAAAAGATATTTTCTGAACTCAGCTACAGAGTCTGAAACTCCGCTTCCATATAATCTCTGATTGCAATCTGATTGCAGAGTATATCTAGTCACCTATGGCCACTATGTGGTCTAATTTACAGCAGCACAGGAGATCCCTAAAGAGCTCAGCGTCTGAATTTCCTATGTCTACCTTAGCGCCAGGCAAAGACCATCACTTTATTTTTTAAACGGTGAATTGCTCTAAGATCACAATGGATTGCGCAAATTAAAAGTAAAATCAAAACATAATAAACAAATACATGAATAAAAATGCTCTCATTCGACCTTAGTTGTGTGAATTGTTTGTCGTATCATCATAACATGCTGTTTATTCTTGGTGAAGAAACCAGTAACAATTTTGCTTTCACAGATTTATTGTGGAATGTGTACATTTCCTGTAAAAAAAATCTTGAATAGGTGCTTTAAGGTAAACATAGGATGGGGAACGGAAGGGTTAAAAATCAGTCACTGTTGACCCCTGTGTCCTCCTCCTTGTCTTTATCTTAAGGTGTAATTAAAGCACTCACACCTAATTTAGGATTATCTCAGTACTGTTCCCCTCTGACAGACTGACAGCTGTCAGTGCAGGATGCCAAGCCATGGCCAGTGTGACCAATAAATAGGGATGAGCTGAACACCCCCGAGTTCGGTTTGCATTTGCACTCGAACTTTTCAAAAGTTCGAATTAGAAATCGAACACGAACTCAATACAAGTCAATGGGACTCAAAGTTCGATTTTTAGAGTGCCCTCCAAGAGGGCATATATGCTAGATATTTGCCATAAAAGGTGTATGGGGGTCTGGGTAGTGCCCTGGGGGACAGGAAACAAGGACAAAAAGTTTAAAAAAAGACATTTTTAAAGGGACAGTGAGTTTTCCATGAAATAAGGGTTAAAAATAAAAACAAAAAATTCCTTCAAATATCGTGCCTAGGAGGTCCTCATAACCTGCCCGTGAAGTGGCGGATTTGTAGGATGTATGGAAACATCGCCATCACAGACCCACACACGACACCTGGCACTCCCAGTCTGCATACAATGTATCAAATTCATGAGACCGGACTAATTAGAAGCACATGTTATTTCCAAACACTAATTAAACACCTGTTGTTTACGCCGTTTGAGAGCACAGGTCATTTAGAGGTGAGAATCTTTGCACCTAGACATTTAGACATTAGTTTTTAATTCAATATCTAATAAACCGTTGCTTATAATATTCTGCAGTAAAGAGTCTCTTTATTTCTAGATTTTTTAGTATTTTTTAAGCATTTTTTATACTTTTTTAAAAAAAAAAATCGAACTCGAACCGTACACGCCAAAAAGTTCGAAGTTCGCGAACTTGCGAACGGCCAAAGTTTGAATCGAACTCCGAACTGATCGAACCGAACAGCTCATCCCTACCAATAAACAGACTATGCAGTCACCTATTTAAAAAAAGATATTACTTTGAATCCTATTAGATTCATCTGTTTAACCCCTTAGTGACCAGGGTATTTTACCATTGTCTGTCCAAAAGTACCCAGTGCTGGTTTTACATTTCTGCGCTGTTTGTGTTTAGCTCTAATTTTTGCTCCTACTCGTTTATGGAATCCACACATATTACATACCGTTTTAAATGGACTTTCTAAAGATATTCTTATTTTCATCATATCGTATAATTTACAAAAAAAAGTTACGAAAAATGCAGTTAAGCCTGAATTGGAATCTCCCAAACAGAAATATGACCGAAATGTGGCTGCAAAATGTGTCGATTTAGGCTATTGGGTCAAATAAAATCAAGGTCCACGTCAGATAAAATTCCAAAAATTATACAAAAAAATTGAAATGACTGTTGATTTCAAATTGAGTCCTGAAAATCCTCAGTGGACCAACAAGTCTGCTTTGCATTACCTTTGTTTATGGTTGACCTGTCTTTGGAACATTGAGTGATTAAAAGCGGGGTTTTTTTGCGGCTCTTATATGGAGATTTAATGGTAAATCCTTGGGAAAGCTCAGCAGGCTTTTCAAAATCTTCCAGGATTAGGCCTGAGAGTACAGTACTTTTATCAGTTTGGAACTCAGTGCAGTCACCCTGAATAATGAAATGCAGGAACAGAACTAGTGACTGTGAGTCCCCCTTTAGTCAAACTACTTCATTAGGATCTCAAGGCCGAGGAGAAAATGGGGCTCATCTGATCAGTCAGATTTCACGGCGTCTGATTAGGCGTCTATTTTCCCAGCGGGGTCTCTTACTTTAAACTGTTAACCGTAGACAGCCAGCAGGGAAAAAAAATGAACTTTGGGCTACTAAATTGCACCATTATAGTTATTTAGTGTAATTTATGAAATATAGGTAAGTCATGATCACCTACTTATTCTTGCTAATGATAGTTCCATTTGCTAGACAGGTATACCACAAGATAATTTTTTTCTGTGTCATCTAACATTGTCCAATTAATGATTGAGAGGAATTATAGCCCTCGGTAATGCCGTACAAATCAAATGATACATTAAAAATTAATCGCATATCCATTTGGGTTATTGCCACTGATTCATGTTTTCAAATTTCCCTTATTTAATAATCCAGAAGTAATTTTTGGGCATTAAGCATATTCTTTGCATCGTATATTATTCATCTTTGTCTCTCTATCTGTCTCTATTTCCAAGCCGAGTCCTGCGTACTTTTGTTAAGCTTAGGTACAGTGTTCCTGCAATCGCGTTTTTATTCCGAGATGAGTAGAACATTTATATTTATAATTTTTATATTTATTATCAACAGCATTACATTATTTTATAAGAACTATTGAAGAGTTTTTAAATATGCAACAATTATTGTTTGTTATGAAATCATTAGAAAATGTATTTATTAGACTTTTTATACGCTTAACAATATGGGAAACAATAAAATCTGTGTCAAGAAATCCTTAGTCCACTGCTGCACAAAGTAAAAGGGCACCTTGGAGCCCTAACAAAATACTATTGATCCACAAAATAACAATGGCGCAATTGTGTATATAATTCAATAAATTGTACCACATATATTGGGCACCCAGATACAGTTGGGTCACCAATTCTGCATCCCACTTTCACTCTGTTACTTTCCCAAGCACATACAAAATGTGCATATAAACGTATGCCACAGTGGCTGAAAACTTCCCGCAATCAGCGCCCTGAGCTGTCCATTATCCACCAACCGGAGGTCTCGTGAGAGTCCTTGACTCAAATCAAATCAAATCAAATCAAAATAAGCTTTATTGGCAGGACCAAATACATTTTAGCATTGCCAAAGCATATGGGGAGGTTATATGGGGTGGAGGGGGGGTAGTGGGACATATATGGGGGAATGGGCAAGTCCATGGACATTATCAGGGGTAAGGGATAATGTGACGTGTGATGGGGGCGAGTCCGTGTTGGGGATTTCTAAGTCCGGGATCTCTCATGTTCCTCTCAGTCTGTGACATTCTGTGACGTATTGGGCAGATATTTTCACCGCCGGCTCCTCTTCTCCCAGTATGATGTGGAGTTTCCTCGTCTCTTCTATAAAGGTGAAGTCCGGGATGAGAGCGGAGAGTCTCTGGAAGTGAGTTTCCCTCAGTACTGAGTACTTGGGGCACTGTAGGAGGAAGTGACCTCATCTTCCAGGGCCCCCTGGTCACAATGCTGGCACAGTCTATTCTCCCTGGGCTTGTAGGACTCACTTTTTTTTTTGAGAAAGGATTTTACCAGAAAGGATACATTGAGATTTCTCTCGTTTTAAAGTATGTCCTGGGTGGCGAGTATTCATCAGGAGTTACGCCTGATGAAGTGAGACAAGGACTCTCACGAAAAGCATTGAGTGGTTCCTTGAAGGACCGGTGTGCTGTGAGACCTCCGAGATTGACGGTTCTGGAAAAGCTACGACCTCCGGTTGGTGGATCATGGACGGCTACGGAAGCTGATTGCGGGAGGTTTTTAGCCACTGTGGCATACGTTTATATGCATATTTTGTATGTGCTTGGGAAAGTAACAGCGTGAAAGTGGGATGCAGAATTGGTGACCCAACTGTATCTGGGTGCCCAATATATGTGGTATATAAACACCTTGCTCCTGCAGTCTTAGGGCAATATTCTGTATCCAGCGATAAAATGGAGATGCTAACCTGCTTCTCCATTTCACCACCATATTCCAGGGCAGGCGCTAATCAAGCAGCCGGCCCCGGAAGGCAGCGCAACCCTCCATGATACTCACGGTAGCGCTTCCACTCCATCGCGAGTATCACCTCTTTGAGATCATAGGATTCATGGAGGGTTGCGCTCCTGGGTCGTGAGATAGCGCAGTGCCGCGGACAGATACCTGGAGGGAGTCTGAGGACTATTTGTTGAGAGGTGACTATCTGATTTAATGGGGGGGTTAGCTGGGGTCATCGGATTCTGCAAAATCAGAATCAGTGATTGCCGGATTTTAGTAGGTGCTAAATTTTAGGTTTGCGCATCGGTGGGGTAATGTATTAGCTATGTAATACCTTACTTATCCTAACGCTAATTACTGATTGAACTCATGTTAAGTATAGGTTTTGCAAAGTACAATAAGCTCACGCAAGCTAGCGCAATCAACGAGGCACTAACGGAGTTCTCACGGGTTTAGCGTTAGGAAGGTAATATGGTGGGCAATGCCCTTTTCCATGTTTTTCTTTTTATCCCAAAGTGGAATTGTTTCTGGGGAGGGTATAAATGAAAACCCACCAGAATCTTTCATGACTGAAAAGCAGCATGAACATATGAGGTTGCTTAAAAAGCAGCTTGGTTTCATTAGGTAGTCACCGGACCAGAGGTGCCAGGACTAGGCAGGTGGGCTTACACTTTAACCCTTTCGCTGCTGAGCCTTTTCACGCCTCTGTGCTGAGCTCATTTTTACCGGTTTCGCTCATCATGTTTAACCGCGTTTTGAAGCCTTATTTTAATATATGACCCAGACATATTATATATCGTTCTTTCCGGCAGACTGTGCAGATTCATAATATGTCATTATTATATGTATACGTTATGTCATGTCTGTATATTATAACAAAAAATGCAATAAAATTAGAATTTTCAATAATTTACAATGTGTAAAGTGTTTTTTTCACATTTTAACATGCGATCGTTTGCGGTTATATTTTCTATGGGGTGCGCTTGTTAAAAAAATTAGAAATGAGGAATCGTTACTTTTTTTGGGGAAAATTACGTGTTTTTTAGCAAACGCCCCCCATAGAAAAAATCGTTAGTGCAGCATCATTGTTCACATTATAATTGAAATGGGAACAATATTGTTGCACTAATGAAACGGAAAAAAAAAAAAAAACTTTTTTTTTTTTTTTTACATTTTACATGGACATGTTTGGTATCATTGGAAAGGCCACGCTCTGGGCGTTCCAGTGATAGTAAACATTAACCCCTAGCTGTCACGGATCGGGAGATATGGGTTCATTGGAAACCCCTATCTCCACTATAGGTGGCAGCAAGGGTTAATTTCAAAAATCTCTGCGCGATGACGCCAGTCATTAGGGGGATATCCCAGAAGCTCGGCCGACATCCAAGATGTAGGCCAGCTCTGGGAGGGGACCGCAATACGGCGCATGTTAGCGCCATATCGCGAACCAGCCCCCTAGGGGTTAAAGACAGCCGCCGCTTGGAAGGGCAGGCTGTGCCCTTCCAGGCGGTGCCTGTCTTTAATCGCTGGCCCGCAGGGAAGGGGAGGGGTCCGAAGGACCTCCCCTTCAGGCACCTTCCCTGCAATGGCGGGGGGGTGCCTGAAATAGATGTCATCGCGCATGCGCGATGACGCCTATCGTGCCTGCCGGGGTCCCGGAGGCTGGGCTGACATCGATGATGTCAGCCCGCACCGGGGGGCCGCGCGTTCAGCCGGAATACCGGCTGATCGAGGCTGCAAAGGGAGGACGCGCTCAGCGCGTCCTCCGCAGCGAAGTAGCAATGCAGGTGGATGCGCTGAGCGCGTCCACCGCATTGAAAGGGTTAATGTACCGGCTGGGTAGAGTAGAGCTAACATCACTGCTCAGCGTGGATAGAAAGCCACAGGAGTGAGCACAAATGACAACTTTTTTTGTTATGTTTTATACATGGTGCAGGCTGAGTACTGCTGGTCCACGCAGCTGCCCTGATAGGGAATAGGCGCCAAACTGTTTTTTCTGTACATATGTATATTTGTTGTATTCTCAGCCAGGCCATTTTTTCCCCATTTCACATTTTTTTTTAACCAGTGGTATAACCACCAAGGCTCAGGTGAAAAAATTTGAAAAAAAATAATTTTATACGTTGTAAATGATTGAAATCTGAATGGAAATTCACTTTTTTTTATTTTTTTGTTATAGCATTCTGACAGGACATTACATATACATATACTATTGATATATTTTGAATCGCCTGGGTTGTATAATAAAACATGACTTTAAATCGCGTTTTAACATGATGATCACAAAACGGTCAAAATGAGCTCAACATACGGGGGAGGGTGAAATGGCTCAGCAGTGAATGAGTTAATGGTCACAATAAGTTACCCAATTGGTCCAAAGTTCATAGTATGGGTGAACTCAATAGCAAAGAAGAGACCAGTAACACCAGGCACAGCATGCAATGGAGTGGGGATGGGATTCAGGTCCTCTGCCGTGACCAAAACGTTGCCACTTTCTCAAGCAACCCCTACAGGTGAAAAATCCATCCCTTGTTAAAGTATTGAGAGGTTATTTCACTAAATTTCATGGTTTATTTGTGTGTTGATGAGAAAAATATTTGTTTTATAGATATATGTGAGATTATTACAGGTCTATTCAAAGACAGGTGAAAATCAGGAGAACTGGCAGGAGACGAGAACAATCTAGACCAGGGGTCAGCAACCTTGCCTCCCTGATGTTTTGGGAACTACATTTCCCATGTGGCTCAGTCAGCCTAACGGGTGACTGAGCCACATGGGAAATGTAGTTCCAACGGGTGACTGAGCCACATGGGAAATGTAGTTCCCAAAACATCAGGGAGCCAAGGTTGCTGACCCCTGATCTAGACCAAATAGTCAATTTGGAAAGTGAGATAAATGGGAGAAATTTTCTGGTTTGGCTATTTTGGCCTATAATTTTCACTTCTCCAGTCATTCTCCTCCTGAGTTTCACCTTTCTTTGAATAAACCTGCTAGTGTTGTCAGGTTCACCATGCGTTTGAGGACATACAGTATGCTTTTTGTTGTTAATCAGCAGTGCATGTAGAAAGTGCTGCCCTGTGGTATGTAGAATCTCCACATGAAGGAAATCATCAGATCATTAAGAAGGTTAGGATCTCAAATGAACTTCCTTAATTAGGTAGTTAATTTCTCGCTGTATTGTTTACATGTGACCAGACAACACCTTACCTGTAACACTCCTCTGCATGATCGTGTAATATGTGCCAAGAAAGTCAGATCTGGCAACCAGATAATGGTACAATGTGTCCGTGTGATGCAGGTATGAGTGTGTGGCTATAATAGAGGGAATGTCAATGTGAAAATCCTCCTTCTTTTCCCTCAGTATGTCCGTGATGTTTCTTTGTGAGACGCATTTCATTGGATATGATCAGGAATGCCAGGCTTGCATTATAAGGATCTGGCTGGTGATTTTGCAGCAAAAAATACAAGCAGATTGTTGATCTTTTGACTTTCACACACAAGCATAGGTCTCAATGCTGTGTATAATAACGTGGAGCAATTGGAAACAAATTGGGCAGTATTCCAAAACTGGTGCTAACAACTCCATAGATTATAATGGCTCTAGTAATTGAACAACAGCTCTGGTTAAGTTAGCACCAACTTTGGAATACTGCCCATTATGTTTATTGCATGGAAATAAAATGCCCAATTGGGCAACTGATGACAGATCACCCATGGCTCCATCAATAGGATCTCCAGCAGCTACCTCACCAATAGACACGGCTAAAGGATTAATGTATGAAAGTTCCAAAGCAATCTGAATATATCCCGTCTACTGCCCCCTGCGTCTTGATTCTATTTAAATCATTTAAAGGATTTTTTAAATAATTTATATTTTAACTCTTAAGTTCATTGCTAGAGTGGTCTATGCCAATGATTCCCAACCCCATCCTGAAGTCCCCCTAACAGGTCAGATATCTGAAGCACAGCACAGGTGATATGATTTCCTGCTCAGTGATTGCAGGATTCAGTCTGCATTTCCCCAAGGTGATCTGCAAAATCTGGCCTGTTAGGAGAACCTGAAGACAGGATTAAAAATCAAAAGGTTTATGTCAGTGTTTCCCAACTGCGGTCCTCAAGTACCCCCAAGAGGCCAAATTTTATGGATTACCTTGGGAAATGTAGACTGAATCCGACAATCACTGAGCAGCAAATGATATACCTGTGCTGTATTTCAGATATCCTGCAAACCTGGCCTGTTGGGGGTACTTGAGGACTGCGGTTAGGAACCACTGCTCTTTGTGGTCTTTCCTCCTACCATCTCTTTTCTTATGTCATACTATAAGCTTATCCCTGCTTCTCAAAACTGAACACAACCAAAATAACCCATCCACTGCTGTGAACAAGAATGTTAGTGATGACAAGCCTGGTGATTGAAGGTCCCTGAAGGCTGCCGAACAAATCATGTTTAGGAAGAAAATAGTATAATAATTAAAAAACAGTTTTTCATGCCAAAACCAGCAGTAAAGTTCCCTTTTCTCTGTAGGTCCGGGGATATTCTTTATAGCACATATTGGTGTATGGAATAATGTGACAATAAGGGATTGTAGCAATATGTGGCTATAATCTATAAAATGCCACATGATCATCTCTAGGGATTATATTATATTAGAATATAAACATTTGTTGGGTAAATGTATAATAAGGAAAGATCGATAAATGGTAAACCCAGTGGCATAGCGTGGGTTGTCGGTGCCCGTAGTAAGGCAAGAATTGTGCACCCCCCAACCTGTGGGCATGGTAACACACCCTGATTCCCTTCCACCAGTAGAGTATTGACCCCCTTACCCCACAAGCACATGTATTGTATATTAACAAAATACTGATATAATTAAGAAATGAACCACACATCTCCCCATGCTACGCCACTGCTACCAGTCACCCTGTTCCAGTATACCCTAGCATAGTTCCACTCTTACATTATACCCAGTCACTGTCTCCCAAAAATGCGCGAGGATTGTAATACCAGCGTTGATTTACGCGCGTTAACGTTTGACGCACCGCGCAAAAATTCACGCGTTTACCGTGCATTTTTTCGTGAAGAATGTAATAGGGCCCTTTGTCTTCGGTTCCGCAAACACAACCAAAAATGTTAATACGGTTTTATGTAATTTCAGAACAAACAAAATACCAATAAAGAAAATTTAAAAAAAGCATACATACAGTAGTAATTATTTATTCATCACACATTGCTGGTTGAGCCCTAGAGGGTAACCCAAAAAAATAGATACAAAAAACCATAGGTTCAAACAACGAGGGGATGTCCCATTCGTGTCCATCCAGAAGCGAGCCCTTCTGTATGGACACGAATGGAACATCCCCTCGTTGTTTGTATCATGGAGCTGATGTAACGCTCCATGCTTCAAACCCCAAGAGACTTTATGTTCAATTGTATCGTGTGATTTTAAAATATATTACATCGTTTGGTTTTAGTTTAAATTAGTTAATGTAAAATGGTGTAACTTTAGTTTTAAATATACTTATATTCCTGTAGGTAAATGTGTTTTTGTATAGCCAGTAAACAAGCTTTACTGCTGTGTAATTTATGCAACAGGGCTTTTCCCCTTATCTGGCTGCATATTTGATTCAAGAAGTCTGTGATAGTGTTTGTCTTTAATCTGATGTGTTAGAACAATAGGTTATGCAAATGTTGTGTCAGCTAAAGGCTAAAGAATGTAAAGAATGTTTATTGTAAATACCTATCTGACATAATGTAATTAGCATATTGGTAGGACGAGGTGCGGCATTTATGCAAATTATGACTGTTGGATTTCAGCATAAATGGTGGCGTTTTTGTTCATTAAAGGTCAGAACTCTCAGACTGAGAGAGAGAGAGAATCCTATTTTAAAGCATACAGCCGCCGCACCTGGTGGCTTATTCAGCGACGCTACACTATACACTCAACCTCAGAAGGCACCAAGCGGCCTTCTGGAGATTCCTAACGCCTCCAGGGCAGAGGAACAGAGGCAGGCGGGTCAAGCTGTTTGAGGCGCTGAGTACAGCGCTCCCAGTAGCCGGGCTGACCGCAACGAAGGGATGTCTGGAGAGTCAGGACAGCCGGAAGAGAACGGTTCCGTCACAGTTTGATCCTATGTTTTTTTTGTAAACAAAATACAAAGCAGGAAACTCTATAAAGGAAATAAATAATTCCAAATCACTATCCTTTTTATTAATATAGAGAGAGAGAGCGACAGGCAGTCAGTCAAAAATGTGGATCCCTACTGTATTCATGGTCTGGAAGGTGATATGCACATTTTTAAAATCAGTATGCACAGCTAAGACTAGGGTCAGACGAACGCATTTTTCACGTCTACCATCAAAAAGTGCGTTGATGCGTCTGAACGCATTTTTTTCATGGAAGGCGCGATAGCGGTCATACGATGCGCAATTTCAGCCGTATTTTTTGACGGAGCTACAAGTATAAAAAACAAATGGACATGATGTTGGCTGGACATGTGCAGCGTCTGACGTCTCCTAATCACGCACACACGCCGCTATGCTGTCGCAGCGCAATCTGTGCGTCAGTACTAGCGGTCCACGTTCTCAAAAAAATGCGCTCGTTTGCCGCTTGTGTTGCGCGGCTGAACTTTCGTGCGGCCGTACTTCGTACATTGGCCGTCATTGGACGTCATTTGCTGCTACTACGGTTGTGATAAAGTGCAGCTTAACGCACGTTCGCACTGCGTTCGTCTGACCCCAGTCTTATTCATTTGAAGAAAAAAGTAACACTTCTTGAATTGTTGCACAGACAGAAAAATATCCTGAATAATCCAGATTTTGCAAAGGCAAACTCACTTGACTGCGATAGGTTTTGGTGTAGTGGGGCTTTCTACTTAACAAATCGCTCATTAATAATAATGTCCATAATGGCTGGATCAGAATAGGACAACACTCTATAGGGGTTATTCAAAAACTGCCAAATTGGCCACCGAATTGCATCAATTTCGTGGCAATTCGAATATTCTGAAAACTGGTGATTTGCCAAATATTCACGAATTGCCAGCGAAATATGGTGCAATTTGGTGGCAGTGAAATTCCCCATAGAGAAGCAATGGTTAATCTATTGAGAGAACACCAAACAGCAGAGAAAAGTTGCCGATTCCGAAGTGCCCTGATTTTCGGTTTGACAAGTTTAAACAGGTGACTCCTGTAGGTTTCAATGTGAAAAAAAATTGCCCATTTTTATTCACTTTTTATTCAACCATTTATTCTTTTCAATTGCAGCTAAGAATCTCTTAGAATAATTTATTCTATAAAGAAAAATTTAGGCATTTTTCTGGATTTTTTTCGGCAAAAATTCTGATTCTGATTTGTTTTAAATGGTAATTTTTTTTATTCTGTAACAGACTTTTCTATTGCTATTCATGGGACCTTATATATTATTTCCATGCTTTTTCATGCGTTATTTTTGTTTAAAACGCCTTTTAAAAATTGCGTTTTTTGGGGGGGTTTTATTACCCCAGTTGGTCGGCTTTTTTTGGCAGCATTCGGCAGTCAGTTTGGCGGCTCGTCAGCTGCGTTCGGCGATTTATCAGATGGGTTCGGCGGATTTATCGGCAGGGTTCAGCGGATCCATCTGGTGCACTTTGGGGACCTTGCGGTGAATGCTGAATTCAGTGCTCTTTGAATAACCCCTTATATTTTCCCTTGTTGAGCTCTGCTAGGGAGGAGGTTTTTTTTCTCCAAATGTCTCCATAGTTCAGGAGTAAAAGTGTTTAGATTGGATAAAACTACACAGTAACTGAATCAGCAATATATGAATCACATAGGAAACTCAAACTTTTTATTAAGTCAACCAGAAGTATATTCATTATCCAGTATTAGGAATAAAAGCTTTTGTGTTTAATAGTTACATAACAGATGCTAAATCTTAGAATAAATGTGCTACACTTTATCACAGTAAACCAGATTTGTGTATTTAATAACCCAAAGAAGCAATGAGGCATGAAACATTTTTTTTTTTGGTAAAGTATTAATTAATTGTTAAGTGTCACTGAAACTGAACAAAAATGAAAAATGTAAAGTGATGAATAATGAGGTTTACTAACTTTCAAGAGCAGTACTGCACAAAACGGTTCTGTTTCCAATGCCTAAGCCTGATGCTACTAATTTATATTATATATTAATATATATGTATTAATAAAATTAACAGTATTATATCATTAAGAATTATGAAATTTTATTTAATTTAAACTGGTGTAAAACAAGCAAAGTAGCAGTCGTAGCACAGACATTGAACCTTTGCATACTACAGTGTGTGTGTATATATATATATATATATATATATATGTAAAGGCTGAAGCATATCCTGAGAAACAATGATTATTGTTTTGACAAGTGTTAGGATGACAGAGCGATGGTAGATTTATCTGCAAGATTTCTTGTGACATGCTTCTATAACAACCATTAACCCTTTCGCTGCTGCCTGTGTGCTGAGCTCATTTTTACCGGTTTCGCTCATCATGTTTAAATGCGTTTTGAAGCCACATTTTAGTATATGACCCAGCCATATTATATATTGTTCTTTCCGGCAGACTCGGCAGATTCATAATATATCATTATTATATGTATACGTCATGTCCTGCCTGTGTAGTATAACAAAAAATGCAGTAAAATTTGAATTTTCAATAATTTACAGCGTGTAAAGTGTTTTTTTTTCACATTTTAACATGCAAGAGTTTGCGGTTATATTTTCTATGAGTTGCGTTTGTTAAAAAAATTAGAAATGGGGGACTTGTTACATTTTTTTGGGTGAAAATTACACGATTTTTAACAAACGCATCCCATACAAAAATCGTTAGTGCAGCATCATTGTTCACATTATAATTGAAACGGGAACAATATTGCTGCATTAACAAAACAAAACAAAAAAAACTGTTCATTTTTTTTATTTGTTTTTAAATATTTCTTTATTTTGATTATTATTTTTTATATTTTTTCATTAACTTTTAACACCGTCATATTTGATATCGTTGGACGGGCCATGCCATGCCATGCCATGCTCAAACCCCCTCCCCCCCCAAATCAAATACTGACCTCTCATCCTGCGGCGAGAACGGCAGCCCGATCCGCTGCTTCTGGCCGCTGGGAGCAGAGTGAGACTGGGGGAAGAAAGTCCCCTGTCTCCCTCCTCTTTCACACCGTCGACCAGCAGGATCTCGCGAGAGGCAAGATTCTGCCGGTCATGTGACCCGGCAAGAAAAGCCTCCATGGAGCAGATGCATTAGAATACTGTAACCATTACTTCTCTATGGGACAATTTCACTGCCGCCGAAGGTCGCTGTATTGCGGCAAACTGCACCGTATTTTGCTGTTGATTCGCCAGCATTTGGCAAATTAAACATTGGTGTTTTTATACTTGCATTGTTTTATGGATCTTGTTTATGTACTTGCAGTCTGCTCTCCCTTATCCCTCGACGATTTCAGCACACAAATTCCCTTGTCAACAAATTTTTCATCTTTATTTTCTACTTTTGCTACAACCGCATGAAAAGTAAGAGCGCCCCATTGAATTTCTTGATATTTTCATGTTGGTAGCATTTTTGTGTTTCTTCCTTGTACAAAGTTCATAATGGGCACTATACACCCAGAAAATTACTCTTCAGGTCATTGGAGACGCTCCGCTTCCATCCTACATCCATGGCTCCACAAACCTTTATAAATGTTCTGTTGTACTTTTTATATTAGTACATTATCAATAATATTATCTCTAAGAATTATGAGTCTGGTACATTTGGTGCTCTTCTATGCTAGGAATAAAGATCATAGGGCTTCCTTTAATGGAGGTTTTAACCATTTAAATTACTTTTCTCATAAAGTGCAAAATAAGATGACAGACAGATAAATAGGATGGACGGACCTTTATGTACATAAGGATGGAAGGCTCTCCATTATGTTTTGTTTCCTCTAAGATGCTAAAGTGATTACGAACGTAGATGTTTTATTGAAAGCACATTTTCCCATGATCAACTGCTTGTAGTGTGCTGTGATGAAGATGCTCCTGAGAAAGAGACAATTAGTAGTTGAAGGGGGCTCCCATCTGGAAAGCGTACTATACAATCTTTTCTCACAATTAGTGGGGTGACATTGCACATGTTCAACAAGGTACTTGAGCAGACAGCCAGAAGGCTGCTCTCAGGCTTCTCACTTATTCTATGAAAGTTGAGCTTCCTATAACAAATATGAATAACATGACACTTACCTTCAAAAATACGCCTGATCTGCATACACTGTCCCTTTTTATTGTGAGGGATTATGCCAGAGGCGACAAACTGGTGTCGGAATCGAACTTTACAAAGACACAGCTCTTTTTGCAAGGACTAATACCAATTACATTTATTTACGGTATAGATTGAATGGTGCACCTAGGCAAAAATTATCTTGGTTCCTAACTCACCCTAACTCTAATTAAAACCAGATAAATTTAGCATGATCAATAACAAAACAGAGTCACATGCGATATTGGGCAAAATGGGGATTACATGTACCAAGGAACAGCTGTATGATGAGCGAGTCGCTATGTATTTTTCTTTTGTGAAAAGATTTTACCAGGAAGGATACATTGAAATTTCTCGCGTTTTCAAGTATGTCCTGGATGGCGAGTATGTACCGTTAGGTGTCTTGCCCAAGGACACTTACTGGAGAGGTGCTCTTGCTGGGATCGGACCCATGTCTCCACAGGCTCTCTCCATGCAGATCAGTGATGTTACTTCTACTTAGTGGCTTGTAGTGTTAAAGAGTCGCTAAATGATACGGGCAATGGTGCCTTGCGCTGCAACTGGTATAATATCCTTTGGACTCCATGGAGAGTCGCTATAGCCTGGTGCAGGATCACATGTAAAGGATCTTACCAAATGCTGGTGAAATGACGATGGAAAGCTATCTGCTATTTGTGTCCTCTTGGTTGTGTGTTGAAATAGATAAAAAGTCTCTGTGGCTCCAGTCCGCGTAATAAATCCCACATAGGGTACTAGGTGCACCTAGATAAGCCTATGTGGCATTCTGACTGGAGCCACAGAGACTTTTTATCCTTTCCTTGGTTTGTCATTATGTTGTTCTGTTTTTTAGTTTCCAAAAAAAGTAAAATTTTACTTACTATCTCAGTCAATCAATATCCTTTGCTCTGCGATCCTGTAGTTTTCCTGGAGGATCTTTCCGCCAGCTCCCCCCCCCCACCCTCTCTGATGTATTGGAGAATTAAAATCAAGTGGGAAAAAAATCTAAGTGCAAAAAAAAAAGGTTTTGTTTTTTTAAAATGAATATATAGCTTTAAAAAGCTGATTAAAAATAGCCTGGGGGAAATAAAAAGTCCTGAAACGCGTTTCGCCAATGGGTCTTGGCTTTCTCAGTCAGATCAGACAATCTGATCTTGACTAGACAATGCTATGATCGTGGTTAGATAGGTATTGTACAAACTATTTCAGGTACGTTGTTGTAGTAACAGGAAATAGGATTCTACCAAGTCATACTCAACACTGGGTTCTTGAAATCATCTTTACATTCGTTTGTGTACTCAGGTTTTGAAATGTTTATGGACAGACTGTATGCTTTGTCCTACCGTGCAGGCAATGCTCACTTAAAGGTATGATAAATACGTCTTTGGAAGAACCATAGAATATCTAGACAGTGCAACATTATGTGCAGCATAGTTCAATCATTTCACTTTCTATCACGATGTGTAGGTGAATGCTGACATATCCCCATGAAAACATGTCTGAAATGCATTTCTGTAAGAAATTTATCGCATAATTGCTCTTATTGAGTAGAAAGCAAACGGATTTGAGCTTTCAAGAGCCCTAAGCGTTTGTAACACACAGTGTAATTCTAAAAGGTTTTGTCTGGAACAATGCGCGCCTTTTTATGCATTGTTACATACCCTAAAATGAATGTTCTTTTGTTAAAGAACACTTCAACGACATTATCGGAGAGATAAGAAGATACCGTATATTCGTGTGCTGTTAATTGCATAGAAAATGTGATTTTTACATGTCTTGTTGAATCGTGGGTCTCCTGGATTATGTTCTATACGGAGTTCCAAAGTAATTATTAAGTTATTTGTAAGAAAGAAACTCCCACAGGTGAAATTAAACACTACTTATCCAATTTATACGTAAACTAAAATATTCTATCATTATTCTAATGAGCGTGCAAAATATATTTGTCTTATAAAACATTCATTTAAAAACAGACAATTTCGTCGCCCAGAAAAACAAACGTAAATACTTGAAAATGAGAGAAATCTCAATGTATCCTTCCTGGTAAAATCCTTTATAAATAAATAAATAAATAAATAAAATACAAATAGCAGATTACAAAAAAACAACATACACTTAAAGGGTTATTCAACGAGCAATGAACTTGCCACCAAATTGCACCGAACGGTAAATATTACCTTACGGTGCAATTCCGTTGCCGTTCGGCTATTCAAGAAGCTGACGATTTGCCAAATATTGACCAATTGCCAGCAAAATACAATGATCTTCAGCAGCAGTGAAATGCCTATAGAGAAGTAATGGTCAAACTGCACCGACATGTCAGCAAAATGGCCTGATTTTCGGTGGTTCAGTTTGACAGGTTTAAACAGGTGAATGCCTTCAATTCAATGTAAAAAATTGTTTTGTTCTTATACTTTTTTTTTTTTTCAACCGTTTATTCTTTTCAGTTTCAGCAAAAATACTTTTTATTTATTTTTTAGATTTTTTTTTCGGTATATTTCTGGATTTTTTCGACAAAAGTTTTGATTCCCATATTTTTGAAATGGCTTTTTTTTTTTTTTTTTTTTTTTTTAGTGATCTCACCGCTGGGTCGGCGAACTGAAATCCCCGAACCACATCGAAGTGCACCGAACGAAAGAGCTTTCAGTGGTCTTTGAATAACCCTCTTAGTCTAGTGAGAAAGTAATAAGTCCAAAAGAGAGAAAAATAATAGTGACCAAACTTATTTGCTGTCCTTGAGATCCATAACTTTTTTGACCATTCCACCTCCTAGGTTCTCGGAGCAGCACTTAAAAAATACTGCAAAACCTTAAAATATTTACTGTACAAAGGTTTTTTTAGTGCAAATTTTAAACTCACATTGTTCAAAACCTGATAATTCCTAGCTCTGGATTTGTACTGTTTAGGCCTATTTTCGGGTGACCTCATGCAAGCAAAAATTATGGACAGTAGGATTAGAGCGGAGCTTGTGGAATGGTGTGGGGATGACATGTTGATAGCAGGATACCTTAGTTTGTTTCAGATTAAAGATGCAGAAGCTGGACGTGGAGCACAAAGTAGTTCCAGGATCTCTATCATAATAAATCATGTATGACATGACATGTATATTCTGTCTTATCAAGAGGCTTTGTTAAAGCCATAGAAAGAAATCATAAACAAAATAGAATTGGAAACAAGTCAATAATTTAAGAAAAAATATATTTCAACACAAGATATTTAAGACGAGAGAGTGATGTAAGGTATCAGCATTGTAATTATACTAAGACCTGTGATTATGGGAGCCATACTGTGAGGGGGCGGAGCTAGCAAGAAATTGCATTACGCAGAACCATAAAACCTATGAGCCTAGACTGGTACTGGTTTTGAAGTCGAGTAAATTTGGCAAAGATGACAAAGTGGATAAATACCACACAGACCTGACTACTAGTCCTTGGCTGGGACTAATGGTTGGGATTATAATGTGTCTTGGGTGGACCTCCACAATAAAGATATATATAGCAGTGACAGGTAAAAGTTCCTAAGGTAACTTGTCTTAATAGGTAGAGTTAAAAGGATAAACCAAGACAGGGCAGAGTCTCTCCACAGTAATCCAGCAGGGCAGAGTCAAGATCAAGCCGGGGTCGGTACACGGGAGTCAGGTAAAACAAGATCGAGAACTAGCCTGGGTCGGTACAAAAGGACAACAAACAAAGAAGCTAAGTTGGTACATAAGGTAGACAAGAGTAAGTATGACGTGCTATTGGGAGACTAAGCAACCACATCAGGGCAATATGTCTGTTCACGGTGAGGGTTTAAATAGATATGCCCTAATCACTAGGTTGGTGGCATCCTGGGCACAAAAATGTTCGCATGCAATGGTGCCAAGACGATGTGGGCACAGTAGTGTCATTCCGGTCATAATGCTATAAGATCACTGCAGGCGTAAGCATTCCACATCATATTTACTGCCTAGCGACATGACACCCTCCCTGTCCTTGCCGGTAGAAATGACGAGGACCTTGGAGAAGCATACGGAGGAGCCCTCGTATGCTGTGGGCTGGAGCACCAGGAGGAACTATGACGCCAAGGAGGTGCTCGAGCGCTGGTAAGCCTTACACAGACAGAGGAAATGATTGTAGAGCAGGACATTGAAAATACTCTTCTTAAGCTTTGAAAGAACTTACTTAAAGAACAATTCATGAATGAAATGTCAAATAAATAGCGACATGGCTAAAGCCACATAAATAATGGCAACAGGCATTTAATGGTGAAAATGAATAAATAGTGCCAGTTAAATCAATGTGAGCATGAAGAAGCAATGTGTGCCTAACATGAGGAATGGAGTCTGGGTGTGCCTCACCTAGACTGTAACTACACCCCAGTTCACGCAGCATAAAATACATTTGCCTGTGATAACATTAGAGAAGAAAGACACTGGAATGGATAAAATTCATATACTGTACATAAAATCAGAGAATTGGACGGCCTCTCAGCCTATCACACTGTAAACATATTAACATACATTTCTTGTCAGATAATCTGTTTTAGTAGGTGAACTTTTTTTTATGAATGTATTGCTTTTACATTATTTTTCATTCCATATTTCAATTAAATAATACATACAATTTGCCATATCAATGTCACAATCAAGGTTCAGTCTAGGACAGGAGGGAGTGAATCGGTGGAGATTTTGTAAAATTTGAAAAAAAGAAATGAAAACCTGAATTTGAAAGCATTTTTCTCCAGAATGTATCTGGCTCTAGTGCTTTAGTGCTCCTTTCCAATTCTCCGAATATAAACTCGTCAAATTCCACGCCTTTTTTTGTTGATGATTTTATTACTTAAGCTCTTGGTTAAAAAAAAGATTTAATGAATTTAGTTTTGTGGTATCTGCCCAGGTCATTCAGTTTGGATTTCTAATTAAAATACTTTTCAGGACACAATCAAGGTAATTCAAAGAGATCCGAATGGCTGGAGAAAGGTAACCGAACGCTGAAAATCAGCGTTCGGTTACCTTTCTTAGCTATTCGGCTATCCAGAGAGCAGGCAATTCGCCAAATCCTAGCAAATTGGCGGCACATACGGTGCCTATTTGGTGCTTGTTCGAGGACAGTGAAATCCCCATGAAAAGCACTGCTTCGTCTATTCAGAAAACACAAACCAGCAGTGAAAGGTTCCCCTAATGCCCTGCCATTCGGTGGTTTCATGCGACAGATTTATTCAGGAGAATCCCATAGGCTTCAATGTTAAAAATATTCCGGTTTTAATGCAATATCTAATAAACCGTTCATTATAAAATTCTGCAGTAAAGAGTCTCTTTATTTATAGATTTTTTTTGGATATTTTAAGCATTTTTCTGGATTTTTTTTTTAAAAAGTCAGATTTTTTTTTTTAGATTTTTGCCATTTTTTTTTATTTTTGAAGTTTACTTCTTTTTTCTGTAACAGCCCTTTTTATTATCATTCCTTGGACCTCATATGTAAATTTCAGACATTTTCGCTCAGAAGTTTCTTTGCAAACAGCGTTTCACTTTTCAAACATTCAAGCAAACTGTTTTGCTAATTTATTCACTTCACTCGTCTGCGGTGTCGGCTTTTTCCGGCGGCTTCGCTGTGTATGATCGGCTCCTGCTCGGGTTTTTCCGTGGTTTTCGGTGGGTTAATCCAGATGTCTTTGTGGGTTTTCGGCGTGCATTCGGTGGGTTTTGCAGTTAGTTTTCGTCGGGTTTGCGGCAGCCTTTCCCTGGAATTCGGGGACCCTGTGGTGCTTGCTGAATACACCGCAGGGTCACCGAAATGGGATCAGCAAAAGGAACCGAATTGAAGAGAACAAAAAGTCCCCTAACGTGCGGTGACTTTTCGAATCTCTTTGAATTACCCTTAACCACTTCGCTGCGGTGGACGCGCTCAGCGCGTCCAACCGCAGGTAGCGTTCCATGCGGTGGACGCGCTGAGCACGTCCTCTCTTTGGGGCCAGCGTTCGGCCGGGTTTCGGCCGATCGCTGGCCCCCCCAGTGCGGGCTGACATCCTCGATGTCAGCCCAGCACCCGGAACCGCTGCCGGAGTAATTAGGTGTCATCGCGAAGGCGCGATGACACCTAATTCAGGCGCCCCCCCCCCCCGCATGTGCGGAGGAGGCGCCTGAAAGGGAGGGGGGGGTCCTACAGACGTCTCTCCCTCCCGATCGGTGGCGTGCAGGGGGTTAACCCAGGCACCGTTTGGAAGGGTACCTGGCATTAACCCCATGGGGGCCGGATCACGAATCGGCGCCGAAAAGCGCCGGTTCGTGATCCTTTCCCGGAGTTGGCCGACATCTTGGATGTCGGCCAAGCCTCCAGGAACTCCCCCTGAGGACTGGCGTCATCGTGCATAGCACGATGACGCCAGTCCTGGAGTTAACCCCTAACTGCCACCAATGGTGGAGATAGGGGGTTCCAATGAACCCCCTATCTCCCGATCTGTGGAAGTTAGGGGTTAATGTTTGGTATTGTTGGATCGGCCAGAGCATGGCCGTTCCAACAATACCAAACATGAGTATAAAAAAAGTTTTAAAAAAATAAATAAAAATAAAAATAAAAGAATATTTTAAAAAAAATTATAAAAAAAAAAGAAACAAGTTTTTATTTCTTTTTTTTGGTTTGTTAATGCAGCAATATTGTTCCCATTTTAATTATAATGTGAACAATGATGCTGCACTAACGATTTTTGTATGCGGTGCGTTTGTTAAAAATCACGTAATTTTCCCCGAAAAAAATGTAATGAGACCCCATCTCTAATTTTTTTAACAAGCACACCCCATACAAAATATAACCGCAATTGCTCGCATCTTAAAATGTGAAAAAAACCCACTTTACACGTTGTAAATTATTGAAAATTCATATTTTATTGCATTTTTTGTTATAATATACAGACAGGTCATGACGTATACATATAATAATGACATATTATGAATCTGCCGAGTCTGCCGGAAAGAACGATATATAATATGTCTGGGTCATATACTAAAATAAGCCTTCAAAACGCATTTAAACAAGATGAGCAAAATCGGTAACAATGAGCTCAGCACAGAGGCGGGAAAAGCCTCAGCAGCGAAAGGGTTAATGAATAGGGATTATCATATCCGTTAATTTTGCCTATACATTAATACAAAAGCCAAGAGTCAGCTGATAGCATAAAAAATAAAGGCAAATAAAATTCAGGAAATAAAAGCAAACACATGAAAGCATTAATAAGATGTAGGGAAAATAAATGTTAGCAAAATAAACATGATATATTTAAACCTAATTCCACAAATCACAAAGCCAATCTTTTTGACTGTAAGGTGACATTTTTATCTAACTCCTGCCGAAAAGTCCTATTTGTCATAACTGAGGACCACCTCAAATCTTTCTAGGGCTCTGGACAAAATACAGTTATAGGACCCTCCACCCGACATTATTCCTTCAAAGACCAGTAGGCCTCATTCTGAGGAGAAGTGTTTATTTTCTGGTAGAGAGGTACATGCCAGAGGATACACTATCCACTCACAGGGCACCACCGGATCACGTTGAAAAATAAATCAAACCTCAGATTGAGAATGATCTGAGCATTTGAATAGAGATTGATTTTCAGCAAAATGTGCCCCCAATTGAGAGTAGCATGGGGCATGTGTCACTCCACCCCAACTTGAGGATGACCTGGTCAGACCTTTTATGGTACAGTCCCGAATCTAGACCTACTAAGAGCAAACCCTAATGAAGCCATCACGCTACAGTAACGCTATTATTCAGATTGAAGAGTTTGCAAAAAGGAAGTAGACTATTTAATGGAATGAGCTGTAATGCACAAGTAAAGCATCAACTATTTTATTAAATGTAAACGCTCTTTAATGATATTAGGCTAAATGATAGGGTTAAGAAGATAGGGTTGTAGAGAAACCTGCTTTTCATGTTCTCCTTCTAGTGCTGTGTGCACAACACAAGCATACATCCACTTCTTAGTACATCACCGCACTGGACCACCATATAAAAAATAAAATTCATGAGATCTGTGATTACATGGCTACTCTTTTTGTTTGGCATGTCATATCCCCTGGCCCTTCCATAGGGGTTGCTCTTGTTAATGGACACAACAATCATGATCTCCAAGCATAAAACAATTGTTCGCCAAGTGTTCGAACTAGGGAAAAATTATACATTTCCAGCAAAATTATATGAATTTGACATTTCTTATCTGAAGTGAATGGTATTTTGACTTGCTTCTCCACGGTTGAAGTGTAGAGATGTTACCACTGGACTCCATAGCCAATATTGTGTGCTAGGCAAGTATGTAGTTTTATAGAACTAGATACAAACACTTGCCCCTTAAACCACCGGATGCGGCATGGTTTTCCAGTAATCATGGCTTTTCTTGCTTTTTTTTCTCATTATGGACCAGTGGCAAGCTTAACATTAAATCAAAACCTAGTTTTCCATGATGAAAGTTACAGTGTTTAACAAAAAATGGTATTACCGTATGCCGTAACATTGATATGTTGACCTATAATTTGCAATATCTGATATTCTTTCGGTTTTGCAATATGTCACCTGTTGTATAATCCACAAACCGCTCATATAGATCCAGATCTCTAACTATTTATTCAGGGACACAACCAAACTGCTCAAAATAATTGGAAAAAAAAACATTTCTCCAACTCCTTTTAATGAAATTATTCTTAATTGTCAGAAATATGAAATACCAAAGGAAACCATGTTTGCATCCAATAATGGAAACAGCAATACCTGTCTTCAAAAATGCTTCATGGGAGGCGCAATGTTATATATAACTATAGAAATTATAATAATACTTCAGAGTTCTAAAATGTTGGCTGTCACACCTCAGCAAAAAGTTGTTCAACTGCATTCCAAATTGGCGAAGGGTTGTCAAAAAATGTGCTTTTCTCAGAACTGTCTCCAACAACAATGATCTGCATATCATAGCACCAATGTGCTATGGTAGACTTATATTAATTAAAAACACTTGCCCCTTTAATCACCGGATGCGGCATGGTTTTCCAGGAATCATGGCTTTTCTTGCTTTTTTTTCCCATTATGGACCAGTGGCAAGCTTAACATTAAATCAAAACCTAGTCTTCCATGATGAAAGTTAGTGTTTAACAAATAGAAAGTTATTATCAACTTGCCCAAAGGTTCCCCAAATCTAAAACCCGAACCATCAGTAATCCAAATCCTAGGCTCTATAAAACTACATACTTGCCTACCACGCAATATCAACTATGGAGTCCAGTGGTAACGTCTCTACACTTCAACCATGGAGAAGCAAGCCAAAATACCATTCAGCACATCCCTCCAATACAACTATGCAGAAGCAAGGCTTTACTTTACGGGAAGTGGGTTCAACCTAACCACCAGGTCGCTGCTCTACAATCTTGGAAAGACTACTCAATCCCTTTCAGAAGACGCCACCAGCGAGTGTCTTTGGGCAAGACACCTAATGGTATGGATGCGCTTTCCTCGCAAAAATACCTGTACATCTCAGAGATTGTAAGCTCCCTTGGGAACAAGGTCCCCCTGAATCAGGTCATTATCCATGTATGATATTCCAATGTATCAACTCCTTGCGAAAACTGATCTTGTAAAGTGCTGCCGAATTTGTGGCGCTATATAAATAAAGGATAATTATAACTAACATCCAGTCCCTCTAAACCAGGGATCTCTACATCTGTCCCCTCAGATATTGATTGCCTAAAATTCCCAGAATTCCTTGAAAGCAATAGATGGCCAGAGAATCATGGGAGGTGTAGTTCAGAAACAACTGAGGAAGCAGGGATTAGAGTTTGAGATCCCTGCTCTAAACCCATAACTTGCAGTTCACATAACACAGGAATGCAAATTTTAGGGCCATGAAAGCTTTTTTTGAAAACAAATGGTTGCTCTCTATAAATTTGGGGTGCCAAATGCAAAAATGGGCTCAGATTCGATTCATCACGCACAGTTTTTCACAGCTGGCTTTGCAGTTCCTCTGTTGGATGAGGAGACTGGTTGTGTAATTAGCACAACATTACCACATGAGAAAAATTGTATGGCCTGTTCTGAAAATATTTATATTGAAGAAATGTTGTCTGGACTGTTGACACATCCACGACTAGCTTTGCTTCTCATCTGACTACAGCACGCAGAACACGAGAGTCTGGCCTTTCAGAATCCGAAAAAGAGGAATAAATGGGGGAATGTCTTTTAATGGACGTTACAGAATACTTTATTTCACTGATATGTTGAATTGATTTCTGCATTTCATAACAAATCACCAAATTGTGCAAGTACTGGGTGTAGCAGAAATCTGCACTGTAATATGACATTTTTATTTAGATTTTCCAGATTCAGCAGCCAAAACTACATTAAAAACAGCTAAAAGCTTGCAAAATGTTTTTTTCCATCGCAGACCTGTGTAAGTAGAGCACCAGGTAGATCTTTCTGTATAATATCACACAATCTCATGCTGTGACGGAGTCGCTGTAACGGGTTGTGACATTTTGAAGTCGGCATTTAACTTGTGAATTGTGAGTCATGTCTGCAGAGACTGGTCTGGAGTGGAAAGGACCATCCTATCCTTAGCTTCATCGAAGGTTCTCCAGAGCTGCCAAAACGGTGTTTGTAATATCTGGCTTTATGTCATAAAGAATTTGAAATAGATGTCAGTGAATGGGAGGAATGCACTCCAGATAGGACACAAAAATGACCACTTATATAGGCGCGCATGAGATCCAGAGCATGCCCAGGCTCCCAGCATACATACAGCACAGAAGAAGGTCCAGGCACTCCACACAGGCTTCAAATACCATAGATTTATTGGACAGACCGCGACATTGTGACCATAAACTGGCTTTTCACAAGCTTGAGAAAGGCAAGTTAATGCCGGAAGCATCGCAGTATGACCAAATAAACCTACGGAAGCCTACGTGGAATGCCCAGACCTTCTTATTTTCTGTATAACAAATTTTAAAGTGATAGATTCTGAAAACTACCGGTACTTTATTTGTCAAAATCGCAGCAAAGGTTTAGGCTGGGGTCAGACGAACGCAGTTTTAACGTGCGTTTAGCCGCACGAAATCACGGCCATGCTAGCAGCAAATGACGTCCAATGCCGGGCAGCATACGACGAACGGCCGCACGAAAGCTCGTCCGTGCAACGCAAGTGGCAAACGAACGCATTTTTTCGAGAACGTCAAACCGCTAGTACGGACGTACAGAGTGCGCTGCAGCCGCATAGCGGCGTGTTTGAGTGATTGGGAGACGTCAGACGCTGCTCATGTCCGGCCAACAAAACGTCCAGACGCAAAAAGGGTTTTATTGATGATCCGTACAAAATCACGGACGAAAATGTGCATCGTATGACCGCTATCGCGTATTCCGTGAAAAAATACGTCCATTCGTTCGAACGCACTTTTTCATTGACAACGTGAAAAATGCGTTCGTCTGACCCTAGCCTTAAAGTCTATTCCATTATTTTAGGATTAAGTTGACTTTAAGTTCACAAAATAAGGAACCGACCAAACTCAAGTACCTGAGCATCAGATCAATCCCATAGACGTCACATGATTAACGGAGCATAGCGTATCACTGATAGCTGCTAGCAATGACCTCGCTGGGGGTTTGAAGATCCTGTTGTACTGGTAATACGGGAAATCTCCGTATCACTTGTTTCAGATACCACAGTTTCAGTTATCCACGGTTGACCCTGGTCCTAAATAATTAAGCCATTATTCACTTAGTGGTTGTCTCTGTTATCAGATGAATTCTCATGGCATCGCAATGCTTGCGTTCACATAACTTTTATCATTATAACTGTTCTATTTTGTCATTAGTTTTTGTTAATATCTTTTGTGCCTAATTTATAAATGAATCTTTATTATAGTTATGAATATCAAAGTATTCACTACTACTTGAGGATTTGGGTATCCGCTGGGGGGGGGGTCACCTATCCCAGAGGATCGAGGGCTCTTAGTCTACCTGCTTAGAAGTGTTTGCAAAATAAACCAAGTCACCGTCCCATGTGTCCCTGCAAAACTTGGCTTTGCATGTAACTGGAAGGAACCCTTCCTGGCCAACCTGGATTAAAATAGAAAATGCCTCTCAAGAAACTAAGGTTTGGGGGAAATTGTCACAATTCTGCACAATAGGGTTTGTTCTCTAAGCAATGATTGGCTTCATTTCCCATTGTGTGTTGCAATTAGCTTAAACATGCACTACGTTACCACAACAACACAACATACAAAAGCTTATCCAAGTGTTGATGTTTTCTAAGATGTGCAGTCCTCTTCAACTCTCTGCCCAATCACTGCTTAGGGAATAACTCGCAGTGGTTTAAAAAGGCATTAATTTTCCTTAAGTTAAACTCAAAGAAATATCATTAAGGATTCTTATAAAACAACGTATAGGCAAAATAAAGTGCTATGGAACATATGTTAGAATGTAACAGAGGAACGTTTCCTAATAAAGAATTCATTCCCTTTAAGTTTCATAAAAGTGGGAAAACAAATCTGAGAAGCCATATCCTTCAGGTAGTTCCTTCCCTTGGGCTCTATTACATTCTTCGCGCAAATGTTAACGCGTGCGCAAAAACGCATTAACACGAGGGGCAAAACCCTTTGCGCTGAACGTCGTATTACAATGTCTCCGCAAAAAATGCGCGTTAACGACTACCGCGGGTGAACCTGCGCGAACGCTGCGCGAGCGTACTGTACTGCGCACGTCCTATACTTAACATTGTGAGCGCAAATGCGTTTGTGCGCTGGTACGCGGATGGTATTACAATCTATGTGCAAAATTTAACGCGCAGCGTTTGCGCGCATAATTTTAACATCAACACAAGCTGGTGGTAACGGCAAATCTGAACGTCCTGGCCGAAACCAAATACACCAGCCCAAAAAAAAAATACAGCACAGTATACAGTAGTTAAACATGCTGCACATACCCAAACAATAAATTTGATAAATTGTGCGTGTTTTTTTTTATGCAGCATATATGCGCAGATTGACTTTGACAGGCGCAAAAACTTAACGTGAGATAATTAAGGTTCTTAATTCTGATTGGCTGAATCGCGTGAAAAAACTGTGGGCACACCGATTTCTGCGCACAAGGTTAATGTGCGTGCGTTTTTGTGCGTCTTTTTTACGTACGTTATTTTTTGACGGATGAAATAATGCACGAGGATTGTAATACCAGCGTTAATTTACACGCGTTATCGTTTAATTATTTAATTCACGCGTTTACCGTGCATTTTTGCGTGAAGAATGTAATAGGGCCCCTTGAATCTCCCAGATGAGTTAATATACAACAATGACCAACAGAAGTATAATAAAACAAAAAAGAAATAGAATGATAGAATAACTTTGGAACATATTTTGAATTCTCAGTGTAAGTGCAAACCACAAGCACATGAAGGACATAAAAGACAAATCAAAACCAAGGGGAAAAAAAATCTAACTTACAAAATAAAACCAGTACAAAAAAATAAGATTGAAATACATTTACACTATATTTTATCCCAATTTTTTATTTGAGATTGGTGTTATTTTGTTTTTAATATATTCTGTTTTGTTTATTTTATGTATTGCATATATACAGAAACTGTAATGTGTGCTCCCCCCTATCATCAATTTGCAGTTCGGCGGCTGTGCTACAGCAGGCTTTATTAAAACCAATAACTTTGTAGTAGTTTTAGAAAATGCAATCTAGACAGTTGCCTAGGGGCACCAAAGTGGTGGGGGGCCACATGCCTTCTATGTCACTAACCTTGAAATTTGCATATACTCAAAAGAGCTAAACGAGGTGTTCTGCCTTCAATAGAATTACAGTAAATCGGGACACCTAGTACAAACCCGCCTTCATTATACAAAGTGTGCATTACAATTGCAGGGGGTTTATAGTGGCAGAAATAACACAACTTATATTATCAAACTGAATGGTTAAGTCAAAAGAAACTGAAAAAGCAGACGACACATTGAAAAAAATCTCTAACACTGGAGTTAGAATTCTATAAAGTTAAAAAGAATTGCTGAGATACTTAGTAAATTGGGTCGCGGAAGGATAGAAGTTACAAGATCAAATTTTAACATTTCTCTAGGTATGCACTTTAATCAGGAGTGTCACAACTAATCGGAAACTGGAAGGTTTATACAACAATATAGAAGAGTAACGAAGCCTTGTGTAAATTCACCAGAGACCTCAAAACCAAAGGGCCCTATTCTGACTATACAGGAATGTGAAGCCGGCAAAATTATGGCACAAGCCGGACTCCAATCAGGCTTGCATGAGTCCTGTGCGAGCTTGCTGAAGTTGTGTACGCAGTGTCAGAAAAAGGTTTTCCAGGGCTATTTGTTCCCAGTTTCCGTCTGCCTGTGGAGAGAGAAGGCAGTGATTCTGGTCAAGCAGAGTCACTTAACACCAGTTTTTGTAAACAGTAGTTTGTTTTGTCATTACCCCATGCAAGAGAGAATGATCAGCTACTTTGGAACCGCTCATTATTCTCTGCCTGCCTCCATATTAGCACTTTCCATACAAACCTTACACAGTAATGGAAGCGTTAATATGTAGGCAGCCACAACAGACAAGAGGAGTTTCTGACTCTGTTGGAATGGGAAATGAGCCAATAGGATTGATGAGTGGGGTCATCAAATTTGAGGGATCCCTTTATTTAATCATAATGTATAAACAAGGCCAACGTTTTGCAAAGATACATGCAGAAATCGAAAAAAAAAGAAAAAAAAAAAAAGGTAATAATTGGGACACTGTGGCGACTTGCCACCAGTCTGGAAATGACTGTGATCAGTTTAAATAAATATATATTTTTAATTAAAGCCCTGGTAAATAAAGGAAACTGCGAAGCGCGGTTATACGTCCTTTTTCATGCAGAATGATCAGCCACATTTTATTTTATCTTTTCTGTAGTTAAGGAATTTTTTGTGACTTGGTTCCAGGTTGTATAGAGATTTCATATGCTACAGCCTCTCTCCACCTATCCTCCCTTTAGAATGTAATCTCTTTAGGGAGCAGGGTCCCTCATCCTCCTGTCTATCTACATATGATCCTAACTTACTGTATCCCCTGTACCTCGCTACAGAATATGTTGACATCAAAACATAAATAGTGCTAAGATCTATCATTGATAACCTTTACTGACACAAAAATATAAACTGCACTCCCAGGAGAGAATCCCAAAAAGTAATGGACACACAACAAATAAGATACTAACACCTAATGCAGTAGGAGAACGACCCAAAAGGATTGACTAAATATTGTAAGGGATGGAATCTCAGGGGGATATCCCAGAAGCTTGACCGACATCCAAGATGTCGGCCAGCTCTGGGAGAGGATCATGATCGGGCGCCTTTCGGTGCCGAATCACGAACCGGCCCCCAAGGGGTTAAAGCCAGCCACTGTTTGGGAGGGCAGGCTGTGCCCTTCCAAATGGTGCCTGCCTTTGGCCGCTGCCCCAATCGATCAGGAGGGAGAGAGGTCCAAAGGACCTCCCTCCCCCTTTCAGGCACCTTCCCCGCACTCGCGGGGGGGAGCCTGAAATAGATGTCATCGCGCTAGCGTGATGACATCTATTGTCCCCGCCAGGGTCCCGGAGTGCCGGGCTGATATCCAAGATGTCAGCCCGCACCGGGGGGGGGCAGTGGTGTATTTAGGTTTTGTGCTGCCCTAGGCCTGACTAAACTCGTGCACCCCCTAATTTAAATTTGAGGCACCCCTTCCTGTCAAGGGCACACCTCTTCCTGGTTAATCCCCACCTTTCCTCTTTAAGCTCCACCTTTTCCTCTTAGAGCTCCGCCATTTCCTCTCTTTATATTAAAAGTGGATACCAAGTGCCTACTTGTATATTTTGTATACCATTTCAAATGTATCTATTGAGATAAAGAAAATTATGAAATGTTTAAATTCAAGCATTTTTACAAAAAACAGCCACGCATGTCAAGTAAACTGAATCACAGCCGCTCTAATTGGTTGAACAATAAAATCCACAGAAACTTGCACTGTATATGAGCGTATCACAGAGCTGCACAGCAATAAAACCCACAGAAATGTGCAGTGTGTATGAGCATATCACAGAACTGCACAGCAATAAAACTCACAGTAATGTGCAGTGTGTATGAGTGTATCCCAGAGCTCCAGGGCAATAAAACTCACAGTAATATGCAGTGTGTATCACAGAATCCACAGCAATAAAACTCCCAGCAATGCAATGTTTGGTGTGTGTCAGCATATCAGAATCCCAGCAATGCAATGTGTGGTGTGTATGAGTGCATCAGAATCCACTGCAATAAAACTCCCAGCAAACCGAGTGTATATGAGCACACAGCAATTATGCTGTGGAGCCATCTTGTCAGCAGTGGGGTGCCACTGCCAGAGGGTGCACTGTAGCTTTGATTCCCTTCCCGGTGGGTGTTCAGTCCAGAATAGAGTCTGTGTTAACGAAAGGGCGGGCAGCTGCGCGCGTGCGTTTCACGTGGTTCAGCTAGTCATGTGGTACTGAGACTCAGAGAAATGGCAGTGAAATGCCCTGATGTTCGGTGGTTTCAATCAGCAGGTTTATTCAGGCGAACCCCATAGGTTTCAATGTTAAAAATATTCCCGTTTTTATGCAATATCTAATAAATCATTTTATTATTTTAATCTGCAGTAAAAAGTCTTTACTTACTGATTTTTTTTTTTTAGTACCTTTTAGTCATTTTTCAGATTCTTTTTGTCAAAATTCCCCCCCCTTTTTTTTAATAGCAGTTTTTCTTTTTTCTGTAACAGAACTTTTTATTATCAATCATAGGATCTTATATGTAAATTCCAGACATTTTCGTTCAGTAGTTCTTTTGAAAACAGCAGGCCACGGGTTTGCGGTGGCAGCATTCAGCGGCCGACTCCATGCACTTTGGGGACCCTGCGGTGAATGGTGAATTCACTGCAGGGTGGGGAAATTTTATTCTCCTAAATGCAGGGAACTACAGAACACCAAAAAGTTGGCGTCATTTCGGTGCTCTGTGAGTAACCCATTTAGTGGTGAGGTTTTTTGCTGCCCCCTGGAAAGTGAAAGCCTAGGCCTTGCCTACCCAGGACATACTTGAAAATTAGTGAAATCTCAATGTATCCTTCCTGGTAAAATAATTTGCAAAAGTAAAAGGGGTGGGGCCACCCAGTGCGGGCCGCCCCCTGGAAAGTGCCGCCCTAGGCCTGGGCCTAGTCGGCCTAGGCCAAAATACACCACTGGGGGGGGTAGCAATCGGCCGGAATAGCCCAGGAGAACCACTTGGCTGGACGCGCTCAATGCGTCCTTAGCACCCAAGTGGTTAAGTGGATATAAACTGAAACTTTAATTGTGTTTGCTATTTAAAACATATTCAGGTCTGTTCACTAAAGGGTGAAGTCAGGAGAATTGTCAGGAGAAGAGAAAATACTAAGTCAAAATAGCCAAACCAGAAAAATTCTCCCATTTATCTCACTTTCCAAATCGGCTGTTTGGTCTAGATTGTTCTCTTCTCCTAAATATTCTCCAGACTTCACCCTTTAGTGAATAGACCTGAAAATGTACACATTCTAGCCCATTTTACATGTGTTTCCCCAAGCTTTGTATGCTTCCTTCAAAACATTAATGAGATACTGAAAGCCTGTTTTACAGCAGAGACACAAACCTACAATCTTCCCGGCTAAATGTGGAAATTACTGCCGAGTAGAACAATCGCAGACTGAGGAGAAATAGACTCCATTGTGTTTGAATGGGACTGGACAAATTACTAGACAATAGTATCTCTTGTTCTTCATAATTTAGAGTTTACAAACATCTCTGTTCACACCCCCACTGTACTTAACAGTTGTGCCACTGTGTTTTTCTCACCTTGTTAATGGCCATAGAATAAGCAAAACAAAACGTATTTCAATGGAAAAAGGGAAATTCGCAATTTTCAATGATAGGTTTTAAATAACAGAAATATTTTATGAGTTTTATCAATTCCTCATTCCCTTTCATGATAAATATTGGATGCTATCATCTTACTCCAGGCCACGTGAGTAAATCATCTAATTGTTTCCACCTCATTACAATGAACTAGACATTTGGCAAAATATATAGGGCTGTCACCGGAGAGGGGGAGATGACAGTTTATAAAAACCATCAAGCATGATTACGTATATTATCCAGTGAAGAGAAAAAAATGGCAGTAAATTTCTGGTCTACCATCGTGATTTTTTAAATAAAAAAAGTGTTAAAAATAGAATAATTGATAAAGTGATGAATAGATAGTTACTTTCGCGTTACCCCAGGCTTTAAAACTGTCTGAGTTCATTATCCAGTCAAGATAAACAGATTTCAGTAAATTTCTGTTCTTCCAAGGTGATGTTTCCAATAAAAAGTGATAAAAGTATAAGCCATATAGATAGATAGATAGATAGATAGATAGATAGATAGATAGATAGTACTTTCCAGGCTTAGACATTTTGAATCAGGGGTCAAGTTGAGTAGGAACGCCTGGGAAAACATTCCCTCCTATTTTATAGAATAGTTGCATTACCTTTCATTTCAAACACAATTTTAGAAAAATATCTATATTTAAGAACATTCCCAGCGCTTCAATACACTAGGAATATACGAGAATAACAATTTATTATAGTATTTGCTAGAGGACAGCATTCTCGTAGAAAAAGAAGAGCTGCAGCTGCTCAAGCTTCTGGTAATCTTTTTTATGGCATGAATTATGGATGGACAGGAATTTTCGGTGAGTTCCCACACCTATTTAACCCCTTCACTGCTGAGCCATTTCACATCTGTATGCTGAGCTCATTTTTACCGCTTTTGCTCATCATGTTTGAATGCGATTTGAAGTGTTTTTTTTTTTATTATGCGACCCAGGCATATTATATATCCTTTTTTTTCGGCAGATTCATAATATATCATTATTATATGTATACGTCATGTCCTGCCTGAATATTATAACAAAAAATGCAATAAATTTAGAATTTTCAATCATCTACAGGGTGTAAAGTGTTTTTTTCACATTTTATCATCCACGCCTTTGCGTTTTATATTTTCTATGGGGTGCGCTTTTTAAAAAAAAAAATAGAAATGGGAATTTGTTTGGGGGGGAATTATGAGATTTTTAGCAAACCCCCCCCATAGAAAAAATCGTTAGTGCAGCATCATTGTTAACATTATAATTGAAATGGGAACAATATTGCTGCATTAATAAAAACAACACACAAAAAAAACACGTTTTTTTTTTATAAATATTTAGATTTTTTTCCCTTACATGGAACATGGTTATGTTTGATATCAGGCCATGCTCTGGGCTTTCGGATGATAACAAATATGACCCATCTAGCTGCCTCCGTTCGGAAGATATGGGGGTTCAAAGGAACCCCCTATCTCCACCATGGGATTTCCTTGGGAAATCCCCGGGCAGCCAGGGGTTTCCCAGCTAACTGACATCATCACGCCGTGAGCGATGATGTCAGATGACGAGGCGAGACCCGGAGGTGGAGCTACCATCAAAGATGGCGACCCCCACCAGAACTAGGCCGTGATCTGGCGCCGAACAGCGCCGGATAGCGGCCCGGCACCTCAGGGGTTAAAGTCAGGCATCGCATGAAAGGGGAGACTCTTCCCTTTTTATCGGTGCCTGGCTTTAACTGGTACCTGCTCCTGATCGGGAGGAAGAGGGATCCCCCCTCCTTTCAGGAAATCTCCCAGCTTTGCCGAGTGGCCGACTGAAGATGACATCATTGCGTCTGACCACTCTGGGAGGGGTCCCAAAAGCAGCGCCTGCCTTCCAGGAAGTTAGAACGCCGTGGGACCCGGACCAGAGAGGTGCGTATGCCAGGGAGTTCCTGCTAAGCGGAAGACACGTGGGGAGCATCCCATGCAGTCTCCCATGATGTTCCCCACATGTGTTCCGCAGTGAAAGGGTTAAAAAGACTTGTTCACTGTTTAGAGCACTCCTCACTTTGGCGGACTGAAAAGTGTTTTTTATAGCTCTAGACTGTAAGCTCCTATGAGCAGGGCCCTCTACACCTCTTGTTTCCATCCTATGTCCGTTTTCTGTATCTCGCTCCCTTTAGTTATTGTAAAGCGCTGCGCAAGCTGTTGGCGCTATATACAGGATGACAATAATAATAATAGTTACATAGGCTGAAAAAGACATGAGTCCATCAGGTTCAGCCTTTCACACATCACCTACTGCTGTTGATCCAAAAGAAGGCAAAAACCCTTGTCTGAAGCGCTCGCCAGTATGCAACACACTGGGAAAAAATTCCTTCTTGACCCCAGAATGGCGTCAGATTTCTCCTTGGATCAAGAAGCTTTTACCCACATATAATATTAAGGGTTATAATATTTAATGTTTTTTAAAAGTCTGTACAGTCTCTGACCCAATAGCATTTTCATATTCTTAAAATAACACACATATGTTGCCCTCAGGCATTTCTGTCTGCTTCGTCTTACGTACCATCTTGCACTAGTATTATGCAATTTTCACTTTGCCTTTTTCTGTTGTTTTAGGTACTGATCCATACATCAACAGGAATACAAAAAATATCTAATTTCATTTGTGTAGCATAGCAGGCGGGTAAGGCATCTCACACATTCTGCTGCTACAGGCAGGGCTGGCTTTTGGGTAGGGCAAGCTGGTCAGTCATCCGTGCCATGTCAAGCAATGAGTCACAGTGACTGAGTGCTCCTGCACACCTGTGTTGTCTTGTTCCTCATGAGTCGTGACTAATGATGTGGTAGGAAAGACAAGTGGTGGGTGGCCAGTCCAATATGTGGAGTCACGGATGTCACGCCACACAAAACTAATCTTTTTCAAATGAAGGAACAAAAGTTTGTAGCACTGGTCAGGATTAGCAGGAGAGGATGCCCAGGAGAATAATAACTGAGACCTTGATCTTTTTTATCTAGCCCCACTTATGGTGGTGAAAGATCATTTTCATGAGCAGCAAAATTCATCAAGTGACATGAGTTAATACACGTTGAATTAACTGTTACGTTGCTGCGAACCATTCCGAAAAGTCAGAACATTTATCAATATAATGAGACATTGATACTTTTTTTTCTTTTTAGAAAGTATTTTACCAGGAAGGATACATTGAGATTCCTCTCGTTTTCAAGTATGTCCTGGGTGGTGAGTATGTACCGTTAGATGTCTTGCCCAAGGACACTTACTGGAGAGGTTCTCTTCCCGGGATTCAAACCTGTGTCTTCACAGTCACCACGGATATAGAGCAGTGATGTTACCTCTACTGTACCCTATGTCAGGAGTCACCCGTTTGGTGGGGGAGGGTCCCAGCGAGCAGGGCATCATGTTGGCGGTCTCCTGTTCCGAGTGCCTCAGCCAGCAGTCCCAGTGCGCCAGTGGCTGCATCACACTCATGGCGCTCTGACTCCTGTAGGGCACCCAGCCAAAGTGCCTTTCCTGGCCCAGCCTGGCAGAGGTTCATGGCACCTGGGAGGAACGCTAAATATGGCTGTGGCTGCCCAGACTTGGAGTGGAGACGTTTCCTCTCTCACAGGAGCAGGAAAGCATCCTCTCCCCAGGAGGACATGTCACCTGCCCAGGTTGGCCAAAGAGGGGTCACCATGGCAACCAGGCACCCTTCTGGCCTATGGGGGCTACGCTGGAGGCTGGTGTCCCCCCTGCAGAGGGGGTGCACCTTGGAGCACTCTATTTAAACTCACTTCTCCAATGGGAAGGTGCTTGGTTGTCTCCTGGTGTTCGTCCAGAGTGTTTCCCTTGTTCAGTGACTTGTGTAACAGACCCACTGGCTCTTACTTTCCTCGCACTTGTTTGCCGCCAGCCCTGACCTTTAGTTTCCAACAACCACGACTTTTGGATTCCCCCCTTGATACTGCACCCTGGACTTTCCATCTCTCTTTGCCTTTCACTACTTACCTTTCATGCATACTGGTCTCCTACCATGTTGGACATGACACGTTACATATTACTGCTTTCTAGACTGGGACATCAAATCAAAACCATGAAAAATATAACATTAAACTGTTAAGTAGACATGTGCATTTCAGTTTGGTCCAAATTGAAATTTTATCTGAACTTGGCAATTTGGAGTTTTGGAAGCAACTGAAAATCTGAATCGTAGACTGCCAAGCATCTGACGAATCTGAAATTAATATAACCGAATAAATCCAAATATTTATACAGATATATAAATGTTAATGTTAATTTGTTTTCATTGAGATAACTGAAAAAATTGCGCCCCCCCCCCCGTGCAATGCAACGTCCCTCAACAAAGAATAAATAGTAAACCTAATCATAAACCTAATACTATCCCTCATACTAACTCTACCCCTAAAAGTCACCTTAATTCTACAACAAGCAGAAAGAGTAACCATAGCATAAATTTTCCCACTTTACTGGGCTAACAAAATTTTGGGCAATTTTCAGTATGGCTTAAATGGCAATTCCAAAAAAGTTGAAATTGTTGATTTTTCTGAGGCAAAAATTAACAAATTTTTCAGCTGTGCACATTGCTGATCAATACATAATAGACATGTGCATGTTGAAAATTTTCGTTTTGTTATGTTTTAATTCGTTAAGTGCCATTTTTCGTTATGTTCGGATTTTCGCTTGTTTTTACGGATCTTCGTTATTTTTGGATCATGCTTTACTTCGGATCATTAGTTTTCATTGGAAATGTCTCATCCGTAAGAACATTTTATTTGTATTTTGGGGTCATTCGTATAAGTCTTAGTATTTTTCGGATACGTTATGTTATTCGGATTCAGGCTTCATTCGTTATTTCGGGATCATTCGTTTTTTCGGATAAATCATTGCAAGCATTGCTAAATAAACTGGTTTTAGCCTGTCTGGTATTATTGATCATTAAAATTTACAAAACATTTATTTAATCATATGTATTGTGTTCTTTAGACTGGGGATTTAGGAACAAACTAATTTTATTAATTGCTGGACAATGCACCACACACAAACATTCCAGTCAGTGCAGCCAATCAGAGAGCTTGACCAGTACCACTACCAGTTACTCTCACAGTCGCACACATCCAACTTCTCTGGAGTGCAGTCTGACGCGAGACACAAAGATAACAAACTGATTGGCCAGAGATAGACAATAACACCGCCCATTCGAAAAATCTAATAGATCAGAATGAATCCAAAATAAATATATTGCAAATATTATTTTTATAGCATAAAATACAGAAAAGGTTAATGGCACATGTGAATGAACAAAGATTGCTGCAAGGTCCCGTATATCTACACCACCAAGATATACAAAGTCCCAATAGGCGAAAAAATATAGATGGGGCATCGCGCAAAAGTAGCTCAGTTGAAGCGTATGGAAATCCTCCTATGGAGTGGAGCCTAAAAGAAAGCAAATGGGACATACATTGCGCAGTATATCAATTATAATGTATCACCACAATTTGCATTAGGCTGATCAACTCACATGGTGGAGAGCCATTTTACAGTTGGCTCATACATTGGCAGCTCGTACATATTGCAGGAACTCTTTGCCTCATACAGATGGAAATAGAGACGGTACTCCACCAGAATATGCAATGCAATGGAGACAGCACTCCACCAGGAAATGCAATGCAATATGATATCCGATCTCCCCAGGCCTCAAGTGAAGTAAGGATGTATACCGAAAGAAAGTAAAAAAGGTCACAATCGACCTATTTATTAAAAAATATATTGCACAACGCGTTTCAACCTTATGGTCTTCCTCAAGTGCTTGAGGAAGACCATAAGGTTGAAACGCGTTGTGCAGTATATACTGCGCAATGTATGTCCCATTTGCTTTCTTTTAGGCTCCACTCCATAGGAGGATTTCCATACGCTTCATCTGAGCTACTTTTGCGTGAGGCCCCATCTAAATCATTATTTTTAGTCTTTTCGTTCTTCCACCAATTTCAGCTTTTCGGTCTTTCGTCTATTTGATTTTTTCTATTTTCGTTCTATTGACAATTCCATTTATGTATTTTCGGATTTTCGGTCTTTCGTCTATTTGATTTTTCATATTTTCGTTCTATTGACTATTCCATTTATGTATTTTCGTATTTTCGGTCTTTCGTCTATTTGATTTTTCATATTTTCGTTCTATTGACTATTCCATTTATGTATTTTCGGTCTTTCGTCTATTTGATTTTTCATATTTTCGTACTTTTGACTATTCCATTTATGTATTTTTGGATGTTCGGTCTTCCGTCTATTCGGATTGTCGGATTTTAGTTATTTTCGTTCTTCTTTTGTGTGGAGTTTCGGATTGGTCCGAATCTTCAGATAAGCAAAAATTCTGATGAAAACCTATTTGTTACAAAAAGAATTGCACACGTCTAATGCATAACATGTCATGTCAGAAGGTCCAGTAAGACATTAGTTACCGGTACAACAATGTCCTCACCCTTTGAAGACTCAACGCAATTAGGAAACGATCTTGAACATAGCCAAATTTGCTGCTGACAGAAAATACTGTATTTCCTGGTGGTCAGCTTAGTGTTGTCTGTTTTGTTGACCGTGGAATAATGAAGGGTGGTGTTATGAAAGCACCTATCTGCACATGTACTGAAAGATAAATATTTCTTAGTGGTTTTGAATGGGTCAATGACTCTACACTATTATCCTTACTGCTCAGTACCATCTGATCACCTAGGTGTGCCTATCATCCTCAAAACCAAAGTACAGTTGTTGCTCATTAAATATAAAAGGTTCCTTTATAGTCCAGAGAGAAGGGAAAGAAGAAAAAAAGAAACATGGTACAATAATATCAGTTATCTTAATTCTCTGTATGTAGGATGGAAGGAAAATAGGTTGGGGGGGCGTTTCCCACTGCGGACTTCACAGAAGCCCTGCTTTAACCAAGCCCCCTATCAGAAGTCTACTGGATCCAACACAAATATTTGGTTGTGGAAGATTTGAGCATAAAATGACAGTCTGGGATCGTTTTACTGACTTGCATGGGAGTTTTTCTTTTAAATAGCTATACTGTCCACCACTGATAATTTAGTGAATTGCCGAAACTGAGCTTTTTTTCTTCATCTAATTCAACTATTGTGTTTTTATTTTTTTTACAATTTATCGACGAATTTGTAAATGTGAAGCCACTGCTGTTTTTGAAATGAGTTTTACCTCTCGGATTTCAAGTCTCTCTCCAATGAATAAAATTATAGGCATTTCAGTAGCACGGAAACGGCTGTAAATTAGCAAAAGAGACTATCTTGTACCTGCATATTTCTAAGACAGTAAAGGTGCTTTTCAAACAATGAACTTTTGCCCCTGGCCCTTAGCTGGAGTTCAAACACTTTCAGCTCCGTTTCTTTAATGATGCTTGATACATTGCTTTTATATATTCCAAAAAAGAAGAAGTCGTGTAATTATTGTGTCAATCTGCAGCAACGGCACCAATAGTTTAGCGATCAAGCAAGTAATACAAAGTGTGTCTCACATTCAGGAACTTAAAAGACTAGTTAACTAAAAGGGGCTATTTTAGCTATTTTTCTTTAGTCTATTCTTTTTTTTAAAAAAATGGTCTATTCTTTTTTTTAACTCTATCACATAATTTAAGTATCCTTGTAGCATCTACTTTAGTGCAAACTGAGCTTTGTACTTTCTCCTACCAACTTACCTCTGCTCTTCCCATGTTGGCGTATCTGCGAGAGCCTGTCGTCCCAAGTGACATATGTTCTGGAACTGTAGGACCATCCAACCCTGTTAAATCAAGAATTCTGGAAGAATCTTTGAGACCTGAGTGGTGAACCTTTACTTCCCTTTTTTCTTGTGCGTTTATCCAAGTCGAGCGCTACCATTGTTTACTTTTCTTTCTTTTGTAAAGCCAAAGTCCCCTTTTGCTTGAATCTTGAATTCTATACGTAAGATACTTTCAGGATGATCACGAGGGTATAAATCACACTCTAGGATTCTGTTTTTGTAAAAGATACGTTAAATACATTTTTTAGTCTACTACGCACTATTTGTATTTACAATAGTGACCGAAAATTTAAGTTACTCTTAATATTTAGGAACTGGTGCTATTAAGGAAGAAAACATATTTAGTTATGTCTGCATCCTCTTTCAAACTATCAGGGTTATCCAAAGAGATCTGAATTGCTTGCCTTTCCTGGCCATTCGGCTATTCAGAGAGCAGGCAATTTGCCAAATCCTGGCGAATTGCCTGCACATACGGTGCCTGTTCGGTGCCTGTTAGAGGGCAGTGAAATCCCCATGAAAAAGCACTGCTTCGGCTATTCAGAGAACACAAACCAGCAGTGAAAGGTTCCCCTAATGCCCTGCCATTCGGTGGTTTAATTCGGCAAATTTATTCAGGAGAATCCCATAGACTTCAATGTTAAAAATATTCCCGTTTTAATTCAATATCTAATAAACCGTTCATTATAAAATTCTGGAGCAAAAAGTGTCTTTATTAATAGATTTTTTTAGGATACTTTAATAATTTTTTTTTTTTTTTTTTTTTTAAAGTCCGATTTTGATTTTTTTTTTTTTTTTTTTAGGTTTACTTATTTTTTCTGTAACATCCCTCTTTATTATCATTCCCTGGACCTCCTGTGTAAATTTCAGACATTTTCGCTCAGTAGTTTCTTTGCAAACAGCGTTTCATTTTCACAGATTCATACAAACGGTTTTGCTAATTTATTCACCTCCCTCCTCTGCGTCTCAGCTGCTTCGGCTCTGTGTGATTCGGCTCCTGTTCGGCTGCTTCACAGCGTGTGATCGGCTCCTGTTCGGCTGCTTCACAGCGTGTGATCGGCTCCTGCTCGGATTTTTCGATGGTTAATCCAGATGTTTTTGGGGTTTTCGGCGTACATTCGGTGGGTTTTGCGGTTCGTTTTCGTCAGGTTTGCGGCAGCTTTTCCCTGCAATTCGGGGACCCTGTGGTGCTTGCTGAATACACCGCAGGGTCACCGAAATGGGATCGGCAAAAGGAACCGAATTGAAGAGAACGAAAAGTCACCGAACGTGCGGTGACTTTTCGAATCTCTTTGGATAACCCTGTATGTATTCAGAATCATGCTATCTATAGCATTTATAGCACTGGTTCTCATCTCTGGTCCTTAGGACCCACTAACGGGTCAAATATTAAAGATTCCCTTGGGGAAATGCAAACTGAATCCTGCAATCACTGAGCAGCAAATTATATCACCTGTGCTGTGCTTCAGCTATCTGGAAAACCTGGTCTGTTAGGGGTACTTGAGGACAAGAGTTGAGAACTTCTGATTTAGAGGAAATCCTAGATTGACTACTGGAAGTCTTTCAAGGTTATTCAGAGAGCACCGAAATGTCATCGACCCTCAATCAATCAAATTCCCAGACCCTTAGTACCATGGGGGAGACGCTAGGGTGGCAACCTAGGTTCTGGCCGTCCTCTTGGCCCCAGGTCTCCCGTCCCTGTGGCCTCTTTCATGGCCCCTGGCCCCCTTAGGGGTGTTAGGGTGAGCCGGGAATGCCACGATTTAATGGGCAGTCCTTTACGATCTCCCCCCACCCTTTTTTTCTTTTCTTTTTTTAACCTTTCTTCTCCCCCTCCTTATTTGGCTTTCCTGATGCCCCAATGTCGGACTATGCTGCTTTTTAGTTTCTCTGACTATACCCCCTGACTTTTTACTCCCCCCTTTATTTTGATGTATTTCTTTGTACCTGACTTTGCACAACCTGCGTGGCCATTGTTTATGTTTTTGTGCAGCTGATATGCTTATAAAAATAAAATTTTAAATACCAAAAAAATTCCCAGACCCAGCGGTGAATTCAGCATTCACCGTAGGGTCCCCGAAGTGAAGGGAAAATCTGCCGACAGCATCCGAAAATCCACCGCAAAAACGCTGCATCGAACGGAAAAACCACTGTTAAACCACCGAAAAAACACCGCACACATCTGAAAAAAGCTAACCATCCGCCACAAAAGCTGTCGTAAAAAACCCGAAAGCGTCTGAAAAAAGACGACAATCCGCCGAACAGAGCGCCGATCAGCCGCCGGAAAAAGCTGACAAGCCGTCGAATGGGGGAAAGAAAAAAACCTGCTATTTTAAAAACAAATTGGAAATTTTTTTAAGGCGAAACAAATCCCAAAAAATGCCTAAAAAATCCTAAAAAAATAATAAATACAGAAACTTATTGATGCAGATTAAAATAATAAACAGTTTAATAGATATTTAACACTGAAACCTATGGGATTTGCCAGATTAAACCTGTGGAATGAAACCACCGAACATCAGGGCATTTCACTGACATTTCTCTGCTGTTCAGTGTCCTCTGAATAGATTATCCATTGCTTCTCTATGGGGACTTTCACTGCTGCCAAACAGCTCTGTATTTTGCTGTCAATTTGCCAAATTTGGCTTACTACCTTCTTTCTGAATAGCCAAATGGCCACGAAATGGCACCGTACGGGGAAATTCACTATTCGGTGCAATTTCGGGGCCAGATCGGCTCTCTGTTAATAACCCTCAAGTGTTTTCCTAGAATAATCATTGATCAGCGAAAGCCAAACACACATATTCTGCAGTCACTGCAACCTGATCCTGATTTTTTTTTTTATAGTGTAATAAAACTTTTATTGCATTTTTCAAAAAGAAAATACAGGCGGCATGAGGCGTATGAAACAAGCAAAGACAAATTACATTATGAACAAAAACAAATAATACGTATGCTGTCAGCTGATACAAAGTGACATAAAAAGAGAAAGTTCAGTCGGGGCAGGAACCGGGTCGGGGGAGGGGGGGTATAGGTGCAGCAAAGTCCGGGGGGTGGGTCAAGGATTTAGTAAGTGGGATAAGCTCCCTTCCCGTACTCGGGAACAGCACCTGGAGAACACGGGGGGGGAGAGGGGGTGAGGAAAGGACACAGAACCATCTCACATCAATCAAAAAGGGCAGGAGCTGTCCAGTAGAACCAGCAGTGCAGGTGTTTGTCAACAGTACCAGCCGCCTGGTGCATGAGGTCTTCCACCGCACTCAGCTGATAGACCTCTGCCAGACATTCATGGAGGGGGGTGCAGTAGGGTGCTTGCTTCCAGTACCTCGTGATGACAGCTTTAGCGGCATTCAACAAGTGGATGTCAAGGGATTGCCTATAGTCCGCATCAGCCAGGGGTGTGTGATGCAAGAGCATAGCAGCGGGGGGGTTAAGGCAAGGGGGCACCGGATACCTTAGAGAGGAGACCATGCACCTGCCTCCAGAACAGCTGGAAGACCAGAGAGAACCACCACAATGTAACATGCCTACCTGTTCCTGATTATATGAGTAATTGTTATCGATATGTATCATTGCAAATATTTATCGTGCCTTGTTTACAGCATACACTCTGATAATAATATTATACACCATCAATTAGCCTTCTAAAGAGCAATGTCACACTCCGTTCTCTAGAGATAAGATGTCAGCATGGAATGCCCCCTGTTTTGCTTTGGCAGCAGCATTAATAAATAAAGGGTTAATTCTTTTCATGAAAGAGAATGGTTAAAGCACAGGACAGTATGTGGGTATTGGCCGCCACTGGTCCTGAAGGGGTTGATGCAGTTTGCTTATTTATTTATTTATGATAGATTTTTACATTATTTAAAAAAAAAAAAAAGATCCTGGCGCAACATTAAAAAAGATTTTTTTTAAATTGTTTTCCCTCTGACAAATAAGTCCGGTGTTATCAGTTCAGTCCAGAGCATCGGTCAGAGCTTCACAATTCTCCAGCTTTTTGCATTCTTGCTCAATGTGACTCAGTGAAACGGTAAAGGACTGTCTGGGTGAGGCTGACAGAGAGAGACATGCAGACATCAGCTAAAAATGGATCTGAAAAAACGTGAAAAACATCCGTGTTGTTAAAATGGCAGTTGTAGTAATTTAGCAAAGCATGGGAGGACATGCATTGTTGTCATACATTTACATGCCTGCGGCATAATGTGTGGGAAGTGGTAAGAAGATTAAATGTATAGATTTTTCGTCCCAGAGCTGCCTTATCTTCTCACCATTTATGTGATTGCAGAACGAAACGTTATGGGTGAAAAAACTGCTACTTTAAATTTGCAAATGAACGTTTTCCATTGACACAAAGTGACCGTCAGATCGACCGTCTTGTTGAATCTCACATGACTTCCTAAGAGATTAAAGATGACCGTGTCATCTGCAAATAAGTGGATGATGAGGTCAACTTTGCGTTCTTTAATTTAGTATATACAAGTGGAGCCCCTTTTATTCAGAATGCTCTGGACCCCATTAAACAGGGATCTCAAACCCTGGACAGAGGTTTCTGAACTACGACTCCCATGATTCTCTGGACAACTATTGCATTCAAAGAATTCTGGGAATTGCAGGCAATCAACATCTGGGGAGACAGAGTCTGAGATCCCTGTCCAAAAAGAAGTCACTGCTGGGTTTTCGAGAGGCCAGGGCTGCCAGGTGCCCTGAAGAAGAGTCATGCGCCAGATGTCACAGAACTGAGTCGGCCGCCTCTTTAACACAGCTTGAGAAACAAGGTTTCGTCCATGTTGAAATAAATAGCTTCAATTGATAGAATGTTTCTTTTACCAGATCAAATTTATCAAGGCTCACTTTAAACATCATTAGAATACTTTGTTTCGGTGTCTCCTGGTTTGTGTTATCAGGCTTAAGGAATGGAGAGACGGGATTCAGTCGATATTAGGGTTAACGGTACCTGCCTTCAAGGGGTACGGCCTGATTCTCACCTAAATTATAAGTTAAGATGTATTGTGTGCAATACACAAAACAATTAGGGCCCTATTACAATCTTCACGAAACGTTAACACGTGCACAATAACGCATTAACGCGAGGGGCAAAATCCTTTGCGCAGAATGTCGTATTACAATGTCAGCGCAACAAATGCAGGTAATCCTCTACCGCGGGTGAACCTGCGCGAACGCTGCGCGAGCTTACTGTACTTTGTGCGTCCTATACTTAACATTGTGAGCGTAAGTGCATTTGTGCGCTGGTACGTGGATGATCTATGCGCAGTTTGTAACGCACAGCCTTTGCGCATAATTTTAGCAACTCCTAAAAGCTGGTGTTAATGGCAAATTCTATCAACCTGGCTGAAACCAAATACACCAGCCCAAAAAAAAATACGCAACAAAGTATAGTTACACATTCTACTCATACCAAACCAATAAATTTGAGAAGTTGTGCGTGCTTTTTTTATGCAGCATATATGCGCAGATTGACTTTGACAGACGCAAAAACGTAACGTGAGACAATTGTGGTTCTTAATTCTGATTGGCTGAATCACATGAAAAAACAGCCCGCACACTGATTTCTGCGCACAACGTTGCTGCGTGCGCGTTTTTGAGTGTCCGTTTTACGCGCGTTATTTTTTGACGGATGAAAAAATGCGTGAGGATTGTAATACCAGCATTGTTTACTTTTTAACGTTTTGTGCAAAAATTCACGCGTTCTGCGTGCGTTTTTGCGTGAAGAATGTAATAGAGCCCTTAGAGATTTATTAGTCTAGGTACAGTATGTTGAGATGAATGGACTGTATTAGATTTTGCTTTTGCCCAAATGTTTTGATGACAGCAGCTGTCCATATTTATAAATACATTTTATTCTTTTTTTGCACTTGTTTTTAGTTAGTTGTTGCAACACTTGCTTTTTAACTACTTCAGAGATACTCAGTATCAAGAGTGCTCTTAAAAGTGAGCACAGATAATGACAGTACATGGAACAACCTCACTCATCCCTTATCAGGGCCTCCCAGCGAAGCCAGGGGACACAAATGTGCTGCACAGATTCTGGCCTAAAAGTGACATAATGAATGTCTCTGGTTCATAATTGAATGCACGATTTCAAATAGTTGGATAAATACAGGTCATTATCCCGCTTGTACGGCAGTTGTTGGGAGAAGGGTATGAAGAGCTGTTCAATTAAGTTCCTATTTGTAAATAAATTGTAAGTGCCCAATTTGAAGTTTTTTTTATTTTTCGATTGAAGCGAAAACTGGAAAATTGCATTTTATGACGATCACTGCTGTAAACAGATAGCATTTTAATGTTATTTTATTTCATGAGTCTATAGATTGTATGAAGGTACTCATGCAAAATAAGACGGATGTACGATCAACTTCAACAACAATTTAATGAATGTTAATTCGGGTATGTGTCACTTGTGGCTGGAACTGCTGCCTGTGTGCATGATTGCCTTACAGATCTGTGATAGAAAGCTACAAGAGTCCTAGTATGTGGCTGAGAGAACATATATTCACATGTCATCACATATGACAACATGGTTTAGAGCAAGGATGTCAACCTCTTATCCCGGAGGTTTCAGAACTACGACTCCCATGATTCGCTAACCAACCATGCATTCAAAGAATTCTGGGAATTGTAGGCCATTAATATCGGAGGATGGGGCAGACCTTGACATCTCTGGTTTAAAGGAACACATCCCAAGAATCCCTAACACAATCATCCAACTCTAATGGAAACTTTTCTAGGAGTAGCAATTCAAAGATTTCTGACGAATGCGATGTATAACTTCTCTTATATTGATCCTATGTTGTTGGATGGTCTACCAATCACGTGACATCATAAGATAAATGGGGAATGTCAGAAAGTGTGTCATAAGGTAGGTAATTAGTGTTACCGAATTTCTGAATAAATGCAATCCAGGATAGGATGATTGTTAATTAACGGCATTTAGTGTCAGGATGTTAATAGGGTACTGGAGGGGACCGCAACCCTTTCCCTCTAGATGTTTTGAAACAATTTTTCCCAAAGTTCATGAACCCTGGAGAATAGGATTGAGGTTAAACGTGTGCAGAACTTAAAATTTCTGAGTTGGAAAAATCGGGAATTCCGATCCTTCAGACTCGGAAAAATTTCAGTATTGCTGTTTCAGCCAAAGTGAAAATTGTCAGAAATGTTGGAAGTCAGCTACATGACGCACATATTTACTAGACTCATTTTACTGATACCAAGAAAGTTGAAGAAATGAGAATAGGTTTAGGGTTAGTATTAGGATTAAGGTCAGTATTTGCTCTTGTTTTAAATTTAGGGTTACTTTTAGGTTTAGGATAGGGTTACAGTTAGGTTAAGGTTTAGGGTTACAGTTAGGTTTAGGGTTACTGTTAGGTTTAGGCTAAGGGTTACGTTAGGTTTAGGCTTAGGTTTACAGTTAGGTTAAGGCTTAGGTTTACAGTTAAGGCTTAGGTTTACAGTTAGGTTTAGGGTTACTGTTAGGTTTAGGCTTAGGTTTACAGTTAGGTAAAGGTTTAGGCTAGGGTCAAACGAAAGCATTTTTACACGCGAACGTAAAAAAGTGCGTCCGAACGAATTGACGTATTTTTTCACGGAATTCGCGAAAACGGTCATACGATGCGCATTTTTCGTGCGTGATTTCTTTTGGATCGTCAATAAAACTCTTTTTGCGTCTGGACGTTATGTAGGCTGGACATTAGCAGTGTCTGACATCTCCTAATCACGCAAACACGCCGCTATGCTGCAGCTGCGCACTCTGTACGTCCGTACTAGCGGTTCGGCGTTCTCGAAAAAATGCGTTCGTTTTCCACTTGCGTTGCGCGGCCGGACTTTCGTGCGACCGTACTTCGTATATTGGCCTTCATTGCCCGTCATTTGCTGCTAGTGCGGCCGTGATTAAGTGCGCCAGAACGCACGTTAAAAGTGCGCTGGTCTGACCCCAGCCTTAGGGTTACAGTTAGGTTTAGGCTTAGGTTTACAGTTAGGTTAAGGCTTAGGTTTACAGTTAAGGCTTAGGGTTGCAGTTAGGTTTAGGCTAAGGTTTACGTTAGGTTTAGGCTTAGGTTTACAGTTAGGTTAAGGCTTAGGTTTACAGTTAAATTAAGGTTTAGGGTTACAGTTAGGTTAAGGTTTAGGGTTACTGTTAGGTTTAGACTTAGGTTTACAGTTAGGTAAAGGCTTAGGGTTACAGTTAGGTTTATGCTAAGGGTTACTGCTAGGTTTAGGTATAGGTTTACAATTAGGTTAAGGCTTAGGTTTACAGTTAAGTTAAGGCTTAGGGTTACTATTAGGTTTAGGCTTAGGTTTACAGTTAGGTAAAAGTTTAGGGTTACAGTTAGGTTTAGGGTTACTATTTCTGCTTGTTTTAGGATTAGGGATTTTGCAATGCAGAGTAAGTGTCATTATTTTTTTCATATGAAGGAAAATAAATTGATGTGAATATATTCGGATCAATTCGGTTGCATTGATTTCAGATGCTTATTTCTGATAGGTTCTCAAGTCCGAATTCCAGGTGCTTCCAAAATTCTTAAAAGCCAAATTTTGGTCTTAATTGAAACACATATGTGTAGTTGGGTGAGCAGTGGTGTGGATATGCGGCTAGGTTATAAAGAGATTTGTGATTTGTTTTGTTTTGGATTCTTCTAACCATATTGGGAATGACAGCAGACTGTACCTGATTAATTTTCTGCTTTAGTCTATAAAAATCTTGGTTTTCTTCACCAAATAACCTAAATCTTCATTAATTTCCAAAGCGCACAAAAGAACAACTTATGGTCATGTGATAGTGGTGCTCACGCCGTTGGTCCTCTCCTCAAACACCACCATTGGGATAACCTGACATCCAGCCATAGAGTCAGTAGACTGACTACACCAAATACGTAATGTAAACAAACAAAACCTTTTTCCAGACTATTCAAACAACCTGTACATGAGATTTTGCTGACCTGAACAAGGAGGGTGATCCACTCTGTCCTTTTACCAGCCATAAAAATATTTTGGTTGGCCTAGACGTCAGACGTCCATTGACTATATTTCCTCTTATGATAGGCGCCACATCATAGAACATCATTTATTTATTTATAAATTATTCTACCAGGAAGGATACATTGAGATTTCTCTCGTTTTCAAGTATGTCCTGGGTATATATTTAAAGAAACATAACAAACATTGGGTGTCATATAGGGAATTGCTACTTGTACTCACGTGTAGACTCACATGCAACTTTGCATTGAGACAGGAGTCCTGTAAACATGCTTATGAATGTTCTTGATACTTGTTACAAAAGATCTTTATGATCTGTAAGCTACTTGTGTCACCAGCTGCTGTTGGAACTTAATTGCCAGCATCTTCAGTCAGCTGAAGACCAGCTGGTAAAGATAGTAGCTGCATAGAGAAAGCTTGAAGTGCTACAGGTTGCTTGACCCTGATACACAATGTATATCAGACAAAAGCTCTGAGATTAGAACTCTAACGCTTTCCATTAATTGGGATTCACCTTCAACGCCGGTGAATTCATTTCACCAGCGCATTCGGTGTACTCACACACAGGTTTATAACCGGAAGAGAAATATGGCGCCATATAAAATAATAGAATGTTAAAAATCCAGAAACAACAATTCAAATCGACTTTCTCGTTTTACAAATCATCATCGAGTTTGTAAAACAAACCCATATCTATAAGCAGAGATCTTATTCTTTACAGTATTCCTATTCCGGACAAAATTGTAATTACCAAAGTTTTTGTTTTATTCAAATAAAAAATATTCAAAAAGTTTTAATTTATTTTGGTTTTCATTAACCTTTTTCCTGCACTGTTTTTTCTTGTATGTCAATCGTGGGACTGTTTAAAAGTTTTACGTCATTTTGTGAAAAATTAATATAATTATGTTGTTTTCAGATTTCCTTCCATCCAACTTCATTCTTTGCCAACTGCTCTACTGGTGTTGCTTGATGATAGGGTCTCAACAAGTGTATCTGCAACACCGCGTTACACGATACCTTTGTATTGAACTTTGAGGCTCGTGTCACACGAGCGCAGTGTTCACATCCGTGTTGCCGCACATAAGTACGTCCGTGATAGCATACAATTGTGTTAAATGGAGCCCCACACACGAAGTACGTCCGTACAGAAGTGCGGACGCATGACGGACGCGGCAAATGGACGCAGGTTAGACAAGAACGTAATACTGCTAGAACGGACGTGCGCCACGACCACATAGCTTTGTGTGTGAGTGATGGAACGTGGTCAGACGGACTGCATTTATACGTCCAGCATTTTTGACGGACAAATTTTTTTTTATTTTAATTTATTTTCCCTCCTACATCCGTCAAAAATAACGTCAGTCACAAAAACAGACTGTGTGGCCACTACTGTGTCTTCCATCAAAAAGTGCGTCCATACTGCACGGATGCACAGTCCGTAGATAGGGCATGGATTTGAGGTGTTTGCAGAAAATGCAGAAATAGATTTTTTGACCTGCATTTGTATGGTTTTTTTTTTATATAATTCCCTGTTTTTGGTGATACATTGTAGTGGATATTTGAGGATTTGTATTTTTACCCTTCTTCAGACCAGTTCTCACAACAAAATAATGTGGTAAAATGTAATATTTGGTGAGAATTAGAAGCAGGTTGTGATATTAACAGAGTTATTCAAAGAGAATCAAAGTCACTGCACGTTCGGTGACTTTTCGTTCTCTTCAATTCAGTTCGTTTTGCCGATCCCATTTCAGCGACCCTGTGGTGTATTCAGCAAGCACCACAGGGTCCCCGAATTGCAGGGAAAGGTCGCCGCAAACGCACCGAAAACTAACCGCAAAACCCGGCGAATGCACGCTGAAAACCCGCAAAAACATCTGGATTGACCCGCCGGAAAAACCCAAGCAGGACCCGATCACACGCAGCGCAGCAGCTGGAAAAAGCCGATACCGCAGACAAATGGAGTGAATAAATTAAAAAAAACGTTTGCTTGAATGTTTGAAAAGTGAAACGCTGTTTGAAAAGAAACTACTGAGCGAAAATGTCTGAAATTTACATATGAGGTCCAGGGAATGATAATAAAAAGGGCTGTTACAGAAAAAAGAAGTAAAGTTAAAAAAATTTATTAAAAACAATAATTATTAAAATATCCTAAAAAAAATAAATAAAAAAAAAAAAAAAATCGACAAATAAATAGACTCTTTACTGCAGAATTTTATAATGAACGGTTTATTAGATATTGCATTAAAATGGAAATATTTTTAACATTGAAGCCTATGGGATTCGCCTGAATGAACCTGCCGAATTAAACCACCGAATGGCAGGGCATTAGGGGAACCTTTCACTGCTGGTTTGTGTTCTCTGAATAGCCGAAGCAGTGCTTTTTCATGGGGATTTCACTGCCCTCAAACAGGGACCGAACAGGCACCGTATGTTCAGGCAATTCGCCAGGATTTGGCGTATTGCCTGCTCTCTGGATAGCCGAATGGCCAAGAAAGGTAACCGAAAGCTGGTTTTCAGCGTTCGGTTACCTTTCTCAAGCAATTCGGATCTCTTTGGATAACCCTGTAATTCTCCTAGCAGATGTTAATATTTTGTAGTAAATTCAGGCTTTGTAAAGAGTGCAAATAATGAACCTTTGATCAAAATCATAAACACAACTTGAAGGAAAAGAGAAAAGTCACATACATTTAAAACTTTATTCTTGCTGTTTATGAGGATTACTTTTTTCTCAGTCCTCATGTTGGTTGGGTAGAATTAATTCAGGTGAGAAATATCTCTGATTTTATTGCTTCTTGTGGGGGAAGACATTGTTCGGATTGGGGGGAATATGTGAATTAAAGGATGAAACTAGCTCTCTGTCAGTTCTATTATGATAGAAAAACCTGAGTTTGAACTAAAAACACAAACCCATCTTAAATGCATGATGATGATGAAGAACAGATTTTTGCAACAATTTTTATTAAGACATAATGAATGTACAAAGTACAACAACAGTAATGAGAAATATTGAGGGGACAGGAGTCAAACACCTACAGTGTTTATGTGTAATATATATTGGCAGGTATAAGATGAATTTACTGTAGCACAAAATTTCTATAAAAAAATTAAAGTACAGACATACAAATGTACTAACAAAAATGTATAAAAGAGAGTATTTGCTAAAATATGGCAATGTTTGTGCTTGCATCCTTTTTCAATTAGTTTTAATATTTTTATAAAAAATTATCTTTATCCTGCGATTAAAATAACTGAAAATTAAAATGGATTAACCACACTATACCTGTTGGAAGAAGAACCTGCTCTGGGCATCAGAAAGAGGAGGATGCACCATGAAAACATTGGAATGTATGGAAGGTAGGGGGTATAAAAGTGTCAGAGTTATAAAAGGGGATTACTTATGGTGGTGGGATATCAAGCTAGTTGTTGTGAGTTCTAGGGCAGATTTAGTTTGTTTCTGCACGCTCGAGTAGGGTCATTTTTCCTACGGTTCTGTGTTTTTATCTTGTATGTATATTTGTTATTCTGTCTCAATCATTGTACAGCGCTTCGGAACTTGTTAGACCCCATCGGTACAGTTTTTATAAAGTACAAAGGTCTGAATATGTTTGCCAAGTTGATCTCTTCCCGTTTGAAAGTATCAGGCCAGTCGACGTGAAAAGCGCAAAAAATTATTTTATTTAGAGCATTTTTTGTTTGAGTTTCTTGCATCACATTTAGGCTAGGGTCAGACTAGCGCACTTTAAACGTGCGTTCTGGCGCACTTAATTACGGCCGTAGTAGCAGCAAATGACGGGCACTGACGGCCAATATACGAAGTACGGTCGCACGAAAGTCCGGCCGCGCAACGCAAGTGGCAAACGAACGCATTTTGTCGAGAACGTCAAACCGCTAGTACGGTCGTACAGAGTGCGCTGCGGCCGCATAGCGGCGTGTGTGCGTGATTGAGATGTCAGACACTGCTAATGTCCGGCCAACATAACGTCCAGATGCAAAAAGTGTTTTATTGATGATCCGTATAAAATCACGAACGCAAATGCGCATCGTATGACCGCTATCGCGTACTCCGTGAAAAAATGCGTCCATTCGTTCGAACGCACTTTTTCACAGACAACGCGAAAATGCATTCGTCTGACCCTAGCCACACGGCTAACTGCAGTTTGGTCTTGTTTAGCTTTTACTGCACCAACATAAAGAATGTGTGTCTGCATTCTGTATTACACAACTAGTAATTTCTGTCTATGCGCTGATGCTGAAATGAAAAACCAAAAAGAATGGGGGGGGGGGGAAACACGGAGAAAAAAAATATTTTTTTGCCCAAATCAAAGACCAGACGTAGATCGAATCAAAATGTTTAGACACGGCAACCCATTTAAAAAAAAGCTCACAAATACAAGAATACCCAAAAGATTAACTCACGTCATTTTATATGTGGACTGTGATATTAGCATCGCTTCCCTCAGATATTCCTAGATGTTACAGCTCTTTTCATAAACTGCCAGAGTATTAAGAGTGATAAGCAGTTTAGGAGGTAAATCTGGTCGGTGGAACAAAAGGTTCTGATTTGGTCACATACTTATCTTCTGTTGAGCCTGACCAGTGAGAATTCCTTATTTCTTCAGCATTGGACAAAAGGAAGTCATGTAAACGGTCACTTATGAAGTTGAGGTAACTTCTACACCAGGTAACTTCGACATTGATAAAGGATTTTACCAGGAAGGAAACAGATTTCTCTCATTTTCAAGTATGTCCTGGGTGGCGAGTATGTACCGTTAGGTGTCTTGCCCAAGGACACTTACTGGAGAGGTGCTCTTGCTGGGTTCTAACCTGTGTCTCCACAGGCTCTCTCCACGCAGAGCAGTGATATTATTACCTTACATTGGCCAAGAAGTAAACTCAAGAAAAAGGTCCCTCAGAGTACCTAGACTGAATTAGTCTTTAAATCCATGGAAATTGTCAGTACAGATTATTACGTAAATGATCGACCAAACCTAAACACAGGCCAATTGACCTGAACTAAACAACTTTTGTACTTTACCTCTGTCATTCGTTACAATTGGCCTTCCGTGGCACCTGTATGGGAACGGTCATCACGTACATATTGCTACATAGAAAACTGCAGTTAATTATCCCAAAATTTGCTGATAATAGACATTATTGGGGGCTTTCACATTTACAGTAACACAACCTACCACATGCATAGGTCATGGTGCCTTAGGGATGGCAATATTCCGAATTTTGTCATGTCAATGGAAACTTGGAACTCTTTTGGGCCAAGCAAGCAATTGCGGGCTTGACTAGCGGACTTTGATGACAGGAAAGGTACTTGACTAGGCTGGAGTGGATTCAACCTGTTGTAATGTGCCAAGAAGAGGTAATGTATCAGTTTTGACGTTATCCTCTTCCAGGAAAACTTAACTTCATTCTAAGGGTAAGTTCTTTATGTACTAACCTGTGAAAAGGTGCCACAATATTAACATTGGAGAGCAGGATACATGTCAAGCAGGAAGCTGTCAATTCCTTCACCATTTTCTGAGCGGTAATAGTTCCCTTTGATACATTTCCAAAGGATTTATTACAATTATAGGAATGATAAGCAGTGGATTGTGACATGTTACTGGTTAATCGAGAAGGATGAGAGTTCCCCCCCCCTCCCTGTAAAGGAAAAATAATCACTTTCAATATCCTGTAAGAAAATTGAAGGAAGATTAAACTGATTAATCATACACGATTTTCCCTCAGAGCAGCATCGCACAGGTAAGAGGGTGATGAAGAAAGCTCATGCTTTTTTTGCATGATATGTCTTGGTTGCCTGACACGACCCCTTCCAGTTCCTTTCTTGGTATTACCCTCTGATATTAGTTGGCTGTAAGTGTCAAAATTCAGAGAATTGAGACTGTGTCCAAACACACCTTTATTTTTTGACACAGATCCTCTCAGAAAGTTATTTTTTTTTTGAGGCAAGTTTATTCAAAATACCTAGTTTTTATCCTAATCAGTTTCTACATTTTGTAAGAGAATAGGTTTATGTAAATACGCAGATTGTCAAACCACTCAATTACAGGTTTGGTGAAGGTGGCACATCTTATGATTGAAGGTGAATAAAATAAAAAAAAATTAAGTGATTTTGAATGCTTAACAGTTGGATCAATGCAAAAATATTTTAATGAGGCTTAATTACATGGACAGTGAACTGCACTGACATTGCAACAATTATATTCTTAAATTTTGGATTAAGTCTGAAGCACATGGTTAACGTGCACCAGAAACGGTTGCATACAGTTTGTTCCATTAAGAATCTACCCAGTTGTAGAAAAATAAAAGAAATAAAATATTTCACACATGACCAAACTTTTAGAAACTAACTAGAAACTAACTAGAAACCTAAAAAGCTACTTAACACAGGTGCAAGATTTAAAGTTTAGAGCGCTTTCAGAAACTTGTCAACTATCAAAAAGTTGAAGATTTAAAACGTTAAGTTTAGAGCTTTTCTACATTCTGGGTCCACAACTGTAACATGCGTCAAATAGGATGATACACAATTTAAAACCATGTAGGATTAATGGAGTTGGGTTTTGTTCTTAAATCCCCTAAAAACAGGCCAGATTGCAGGTTTCAGTCTGCACTTCCCCATGGTAATCACTGATCAGTAAATCATATCATGTGTGGTGCGACAGATATCTGGCCTGTTAGAGGATTGTTTAGTGTTTGTCAAGTTCCCCTAAAAGCAAACCTTGTCACATACACAGCCCAACCTGGTGACCCGCTTAGTGTTCAGGGGATAAATACGCATCAAGCATGTCAGTGGCTTCTAACATGTCCTCGGAACACACAAATGTCAATGCACCCCTATGATTAGGTTTGTGAAGACTTGCACGGAATATGTTGCATTTAGAATCGTGACCTGAGTATTCTGAATGGACCATTTGAAGAAGATTTATCTGCAAAATGCCAGGGAGTCACTTGAACACTTGGGGGAGACAATATTACACCCCAAGTCCAGGAGTTGGTTGAGATATATATATATATATATAATCACACCTCAAACCAGTCAAGATTAACCAGCATCTCAGCACAGATTAGTTAGTTATTCCTGTTCAGGGTAGGAAAAGGAATATTACTGTCCTGTGCTGAGAATTCTAGACATACAATGTTATTGTAAGATTCACTTGGACAGAGTGTTTGCATTCCTTACAGATACAGGAGGAGGCCGCCCAGGTTACATTAAGTCACTGCCCTGACTTTCTAGGAATACCAGTTATTGACAAATACTGATGTCTGGCCTAAGACACTAATAAGAACTGCGAGACTTTAGTATCAAGAAGCAAACACTGAGGCGTTCCTCTAAAACAGTGGTTCCCAACAGGTCAGGTTTGCAGATATCTGAAGCGCAGCACAGGTGATATGATTTGCTGCTCAGGTTTTGCTGGATTCAGCCTGCATTTCAGCAAAGGCAATTAAAACCTGATCTGTGGGGGGGGGGGGGGGGGGGGTACTTGAGGACCACTGCTCTAAAAGAAGGCATACTACACAACCATCAATCATGGCATTTGGAATTATATGCATATGTTGTGCAATGGGAGTAAATCTTAAAATTCTCATATTCCTTGGCCAATAAGGTCTACCAGAAAGGTTTCATATCCACCCCTTACCCTGACAAGTGATGTCACATTTACACTTAAGCTGCACAATTTTTTTTAATTATAAAAAAAAAAAAATTCTGGTGCCTTGCTCAATACCTCAGCACTGAAAGGGTGTTTAAGGCAGGGCCGGTGAGAACACAGCCCAGAGCAACAGATGGCAGGTGAATGGGGAAGACAAACCTCAGCAAGTCTCTGTAAATACGGCGGCCCCAGTGTGAGGTCCTGCCAGGGGGATGGATGAATGAGAGCTACTGTGTGTCACTGCTAAAGCAATGTCTGACACCTTCTCCCAGGAGGGAAGCATCAAAAGCAGCAGGGGGTGAGAGGGGAAAGACACAGGTTATAGAAAGATTGAGTAGGACAGCAGCAGCAGCAGCAGATTCCCCGGGGAACCTTGACACATTATAGCAGAACTCCAGCAATAGAACGTTAATCCAGGGCAAAACATGTGCTGCTTTAAACATCATGATGCTCACCAAGGACTAACATCCCAAACCTCAACCCACAACATGCAACAACCAAAAAACCCCGGCTTTCAGACAATAACAGGGAGTCACGTTTCCTCTTAGAAAAAAAAAAAAAGAAATTTATTTTTTTTCTCTCCGCTTAAAGAGTCTTTTAGAAACTCATAAAAATAAAACCTAATAGATTTCCGTCGATATGTTAAAACAAATTCACAGTAAAATTTCATAAAAACCAAAAGACAATGTACAGGTGTTTTTACAGGTGAAAAAAAGAAAAACATCCCTATAAATTAACGAAAATGAAAAAAAATATAAACAAAGAGTCTCCTTTAGGTTTGCGACCCGCACAGATCTCTGTAAAACGTCCAGACTAAAAAGAGTTAAATGGGAAAAACCCCAAAGAAATCTGGAGCTTCAATAGAAAAGAAAAAGAATGTAAACATTTGGATTATGATTAATGCTTTCTCTCAAATTAAAGAGATTTGACAGAAGTTCCTTAATGTGAAGAAAGCTCAGCTAAGAGGTCAGTGTGTTTTAAAGAAAAAAAAAAAATGATATGTACATCCCACACAAACCCCAGAGTACATGAAAGGTTGTGCCCTGCGGAGGAAGAATGCGCAAACTTTTATACAAAAATAATTAAAAAAAAACAAACCAGAAACAACCCTTTGATTCCTTGTCCTCAAGTGTCTGCTTGCTGATCGGCTTGCCGGTGTTGTGCCGGTGTTGTGCCGGTGTTGTGCCGGTGTTGTGCCGGGCAAGCAAAAGTGTCCTTTTTTTTCTCAGTCTGTAAAGTGAAGCAGGTGGGGGGGGACGGGGGGGTCTCTATATGTGGGTGAGGGGTACGGTCCCATTAACTCCAGTGCCGGGGGTCTGGTAGTGCTGGTGGACCCCGTGCAGCCGGCTGCTTTGGAGGGAGGCGGGGTCTGAAGCATCCCCACCTGCGGGCAGGTACATGCTGATCATATCCCTCAGGTCGCCCAGGCAGGCCCTCTGGGTGTGAGAGGTGATGGCCGGGGGTGGCGAGCTGGGCTCGGATTTCACCATGGAGCCCAGGCTCATGACGCTGGAGGAGGTCTGCTGCTGCTGCTGGCTGTAGGCGGGGGACATGCTGTAGGTGGACGCGGCGTTCATGTAGCTCTGCCCGCTGCTCATCATGGGGCTGTAGGGGAGGCTGCTCATGTCGTAGCGGTGCATCTGCTGGAGCTGCGGGCTGCTCATGCCCGGGTGCTGCCCGTATCCCAGCTGCTCCTGCATCAGAGAGTAAGCCCCGTTGGTCCAGCCGTTCATGTGCGAGTAGGTGTCCAGCCTCTGCCCCACACCGACCGAGCTGCTCACCGGGCTGAGCCCCGGGGCCAGCAGGTTCCCGGGCAGAGAGTACTTGTCCTTCTTGAGGAGGGTCTTGGTCTTCCTGCGGGGCCGGTACTTGTAGTCCGGGTACTCCTTCATGTGCACCGCCCGCAGCCGCTTGGCCTCGTCGATGAAGGGTCTCTTCTCGGAGTCGCTGAGGAGCTTCCAGTCGGCCCCCAGCCTCTTGCTGATCTCAGAGTTGTGCATCTTGGGGTTCTCCTGGGCCATCTTCCTCCTCTGGCCCCTGGACCACACCATGAAAGCGTTCATGGGCCGCTTGACCCGGTCCTGGTCCGTGACAGACTGTCCTCCCTTGCCGTTGGCTCCGGGTTGCCCGTTGGGTGGGGGGGCTTGCTGCACGGGCCCCTTCATCTCGGGTTCCAGCATGCTATACATGGCAGCGGGCGGGGGTGTGTGTCCTGACCGGTGAGGTGTAAGGGCTGCTCCGCGCGCACTGCTCTGGATGAGTCCGGCGTCAGTCACTCACTCTACAACAACTTCTCCTGCTCACTCTTGTTATGCTGCACTCCTGGGGATCGGCCACCAATGACTGAGAGCCGGTCTCCACCCACTGGCCAATCACAGCCGCGGCTCTCTGACCAGCCCCGCCCTTCCGCTGTTGTCTCCGGTTTTTGGGTTAACCCTCTGCTGGGCGGGGGAGAGTAAATCAGAGCGCTGCGAGCTATGGGACCTGCAAAACTTTATAATCAGCAGGTATTGCAGAGTGACACATCACTCTCAGCCAGGAGGAGACAATGGACATTCACATAGCACCGGGAAGAGTGTCACATAGCATATATATATATATATACTCATTACACTCACATAGCATATATATATATATATACACTCATTACACTCACATAGCATATATATATATATATACTCATTACACACACATAGCATATATATATATATATACTCATTACACTCACATAGCATATATATATATATATACTCATTACACACACATAGCATATATATATATATATACTCATTACACTCACATAGCATATATATATATATATACTCATTACACTCACATAGCATGGGGAGTTATCCATATATATTCATTACACTCACATAGCATGGGGAGCTATACATATATACTCATTACACTCACATAGCATGGGGAGTTAACCATATATATACTCATTACACTCACATAGCATGGGGAGTTATCCATATATACTCATTACACTCACATAGCATGGGGAGTTAACCATATATATACTCATTACACTCACATAGCATGGGGAGCTATACATATATACTCATTACACTCACATAGCATGGGGAGTTATCCATATATACTCATTACACTCACATAGCATGGGGAGTTAACCATATATAATCATTACACTCACATAACATGGGGAGTTAACCATATATACTCATTACACTCACATAGCATGGGGAGCTATACATATATACTCATTACACTCACATAGCATGGGGAGTTATCCATATATACTCATTACACTCACATAGCATGGGGAGTTAACCATATATAATCATTACACTCACATAACATGGGGAGTTAACCATATATACTCATTACACTCACATAGCATGGGGAGCTATACATATATACTCATTACACTCACATAGCATGGGGAGCTATACATATATACTCATTACGCTCACATAGCATGGGGAGCTATACATATATACTCATTACACTCACATAGCATGGGGAGTTATCCATATATAATCATTACACTCACATAGCATGGGGAGTTTTCCATATAGTCATTACACTCACATAGCATGGGGAGTTTCCCATTTATGCTCATTACACTCAGCATAGGAAAGTATCATTTTATACTCTCCCATGCTATGTGAGTGTAATGAGTATCAATACACTTTCCTATGCTATTTGAGTGTAATGAGTATAAATGGATAACTTATCATGCTATGTGAGTATCAATGTATAACTCCCCATGCTATATGTGAGTGTAATAAGTATGATACTCTCATGCTATGTGAGTGTAATGAGTATAAAAAGATACTTTCCCATGCTATGTGAGTGTAATAAGTATTATTTTATACTCCTCCTTACACTCATAGCATGGGAAAGTATCTTTTTATACTCATTACACTCACATAGCATTAGAGTATCATACTTATTACACTCACATATAGCATGGGGAGTTATACATTGATACTCACATAGCATGATAAGTTATCCATTTATACTCATTACACTCAATTAGCATAGGAAAGTGTATTGATACTCATTACACTCACATAGCATGGGAAAGTATCTTTTTATACTCATTATATTCACATAGCATGGGAAAGTATCTTTTTATACTTATTACACTCACATAGCATGGGAAAGTATCTTTTTATACTCATTATATTCACATAGCATGGGGAAGTATCTTTTTATACTTATTACACTCCTAGCATGGGAAAGTATCTTTTTATACTTATTACACTCCTAGCATGGGAAAGTATCTTTTTATACTTATTACACTCACATAGCATGGGGAAGTATCTTTTTATACTTATTACACTCCTAGCATGGGAAAGTATCTTTTTATACTTATTACATTCACATAGCATGGGGAAGTATCTTTTTATACTTATTACATTCACATAGCATGGGAAAGTATCTTTTTATACTTATTACACTCACATAGCATGGGGAAGTATCTTTTTATACTTATTACACTCCTAGCATGGGAAAGTATCTTTTTATACTTATTACACTCACATAGCATGGGGAAGTATCTTTTTATACTTATTACACTCACATAGCATGGGGAAGTATCTTTTTATACTTATTACATTCACATAGCATGGGAAAGTATCTTTTTATACTTATTACATTCACATAGCATGGGAAAGTATCTTTTTATACTTATTACACTCACATAGCATGGGGAAGTATCTTTTTATACTTATTACACTCACATAGCATGGGGAAGTATCTTTTTATACTTATTACACTCACATAGCATGGGAAATATCTTTTTATACTTACTTACTCCCATAGCATATGAATCATGATATATTTCATACAAGCAATATGGCAAGTTATCTCTTATACTGTGTATACTCATAGCAGGGATGTAACCTTGTTATACCCCGTGTGGGAAGTTTTGTTTCATAGTAGATACTATCAGGGTTATTCAGAGAGCGGTGAAAAGCAGGAGAATGACTGGACAATGGAAAAATTCTAGGTCAAAATAGCCGATTTGGAAAGTGAGATGAATGGGAGAATTTTTCTGGTTTGGCTATTTTGACCGAGAATTTTCCATTCTCCAGTAATTCTCCTGCTTTTCACCTCTCTCTGAATAACCCTGTATGTTTTTATGCATGCAGATAGCTTGGAGAGTTCTGTTTTTATACTCAGGTACTAAGGAAAGTTATGTTTTTACATTCCTTATGCTCATACAGCAGGGGATGTTATGTTTTTATACTCCCTATACTCAGTATGGGAAGTTATTTCTTTATATTCAGATTGGGCCAATAAAATCTCTGTTCTGCTCTTGGAATGTTGGTAATTTTGCATCAATATTGTTACGTCATCATATGGAATATATTTTTCCAGCTTCACTACTATACTTTGTGTGTATATATACATACATACACAAAAAGAAGAAAAAACATAGATTAAAGTCTGTGAAACATCCTCTGGGGCTTTTATTTTACTGAGGTTATTACTGATGCAGAAACTCGACACATTACCACCTTCCCCTATTTAAAAACATTGTTGCCTTTATTATCAGTATACATGTGATGATAAGTGTTGCTATCCCTTTATGCACTCAGTCTGTGGTAAATACATGCCCTTTAGAGAGGGATACATTGTGGTTTCTTTCTCTTTAATAGAAGAAAAATCATATTTGGCCGATTTATTATTGATATATATATATATATATAGTGTTTGTTATATTACCTCTTATGTTTTTGTTTATAACCTCAAAACAATATAGCCTAGTTCCTACTTCTTAATACACTGTTATAGCACTAAAATACTTAATAAACGCCTATTTTCCAGGTTTTATTTGATACATAATGCAGATGCTGCAAGTTAGGGCAAATAAGTCGATTTCCAAACCATCTGATTTTCACATGAGGCAAACAGAACTTGTATTAATGTGTCATGCTGCTCCTGCCTTTTACTTTAAAAGATGAGAAGATGCTGATGTAACCAGGGACCTCCCCTCAGCTCCCCTAAACTTAGTTTAAGAACACTGGTCCACACACAGCTTCATATGATAAACAGCACTGTTATCTCTTTATTGTGCTTCAGTTTTATTTAAAGTGACTTAAAATAAATAAATACGTATAATAAACGTTCTATTCTCCATCAGGAGATTCCCACACATGTTGATACATTAAATTCTTACATAATATATTAAACATGACTTATTTAGGGATTATTTGTGCTTTGCTTAACAAGTGGTAAAGATGCTGCCAGTAGATCTACCTCTCATCATCATCCTTGTGTGAGCAGATGCCATCAGGAATCGATAGTCGATACATTGTTCCATCTTCCCCGAATTAAACTGATCAACATTAAAGTAACAATGCTTGTGTTTATTGCTGAATTTAACCAAGTGAGGTGTCTGGGAATCTGGAAAGTCCCCTTGAAAAGCATCTTTTCCCCCAACACACAAACACTCACTGGAAAAAAAGGTTTTTTTCTGGTCAAACTCTGGTGCTTTTATTGAAGCTGGGCAGGTATCACTGATAATGGACCTTAGTTTACCCTTGAAGGTCCTAATCAAGGATGAGGGGTTACCATCATGTTATGCTGCTCATGGAGATGTTTAACTGCCAGAGAGATGTCCCACAAGCCCCTATGCCTGGATAAGTGAGTTTTTCAGGGCTGTAGGACTGGGTTTATATCACCAAGCAGGTGGAACCAATTTAAAGGGACTTTCGAAACAAGACCTTCAAATCGCTACAGAGTTAACACCCCAAAGAGACTTTTGTTTTTCTGCTTGTTCTCCATAATATAAAAGTCATAGAAATTAATTTTTTGCCCCAAACAACTGAATAAGAAAGAGGTAAGGTTAAGCTTTTAATAAGTGCTTATTGTTGTGCTCGAACAGGGAAAATGAGTGATCAGTGGCCCCAGACTCTGAATTTAGATCATGATTATTAACCTCTCATCCAATTCCATGATGGGATGATGTGATCCTGCTATTTGAAAAAAAAAAAAAAAAAGCACTGGGAGCAACATGAGGTTGTTTACTGGCTGTGCAATTACCCATTTTTATGGGAACCTCAGCTGTGTCCTCTCTCCCCCCCACCTCACTCAGCCCCCTGTCCATTCATTTGTAAAGTTTGAATGTCCCTATAATTTGTGGGATGTTGGGTCCTCCTCCAATCACTTTGCCAGTTTGGGTTTCTTCCAGTTGGCTGCAGGTGGGGGGAAGGGAAGCCTGCAGAATCTGTTTGCCATGGAAACATTAAGCCTTTGCCAGTGAAAAGAAAGTTTTGGGGGGAGGCTCTGTCTGTCAATCACATGAGAGCTATTCACTCCCCCCCCTCCCCATCAAAGCCCCCCTGGCAGATCAGACCCTCCCCCCAACTACCTGCTAGACTGCATGCACTGGGCCTGCAAAAAAAGTGGGGAAATGCTGATATTTGGCAATAACAAACTCTGACTCAAACTTCTATTACACTGGCTTTTTCTTGGCAAACTGTAAGCAAAACTAGTAAACAACCTGGAAGATATGTTCTGGGTATTTTATGCTTGTAATGTTTCACTGTATAAATCACTGTTTCCTGAGGGTGTATTTCCAATGTTATCTGGGCTTTTATGATTAAAAATGTGTTTAGTTATTAAAATAACACTGAGGAAAAAGAGAAAAGTTTAATCCTGCAGCACTTCAATTTGTACATTCTGTTTACATTTTGCTACATTGTATTTCATCTACAAGGGCACAATGTTACACTGTGTATAAAACGGTCCATAGAAACTTAAATCTGGGGGATATTAAAAAAAAAAGAAAACCTTGGGTGGCAGAGACTGTGAGGAAACGCTTTGCAAGAGAAAGAAAAGTTGTTTGTTTGTTTTGCATTCTTTTTTATTTACATTTCATTGCCATACAAAGAGTTAACCGCCCCAGGTATATGCATGTTTGTGTATCTGCATATTCAGCTTGTTGGCAGAGAGTCTGCTCCCCATCCTCTGTCACTGCACCATGGGCCTCTTTTACCTATGAATGTGATAATTAGGGGATTCCAATTAGAGATGGACCTCTGTCTCTGCAGACTGGAAATACCAGAATACACAGAAAGTCCAGGGAGTGTATGGAGAGGAAGCCCACCCCAATTTTTTTAGGTTTACAGCAGCTGTTCCCACTGCATATCCTGCAGAGAGGGGGTTAATCCCATATCACCCAGCCAGTGATCCACACACAAAAGGCTTCTAATCTTCGCTAGTGCTCCTGTATATCTGCGTGGATCACTTGACAGTATTGAAATATTATGTATGGGTGTGCGTGTTTGTGTTTATTTGTGTGTGTGTATATTTATTTATAAAGGATTTTACCAGAAAGGATACATTGAGATTTCTCTCGTTTTCAAGTATGTCCTGGGTATATATATATATATCTCTTATGGGGTGAGTTTGTGAAAATATATATATTATTTCAACACATACATATAAATATGTGTCAGATGCCAGAGAACACTTTGTTATTTCACATTTTTATTTTATGGTGCATGTGAAACAAACCACAGAAATAAATAAATCGTGTTATTCCTTTTTTATTTTCTATTTTATGGAAGAACTATGTCAATACGACTCACATCCAACCCAGGAAATATGACAGTCCGTTACCTCAAGTATATATGTTTACACAGGGGGATACATGGAACATAAACAGCTATTTCTGCTTATTTAATTTTCAGAATTCTCGAAGTATACACTCTGATGAAATGTATGGTGACAGGTCCCACGCTGACAGCACTTAAAGACCTTTACTTGGGTGTAATTAATACTTCCAACACATTAATGGGTAATAATTCTTCACCTAACCCCCCCCCCCAAAAAAAAAATGAAATCCCTTAGAATCCACCGGGCAAATCCAGCATTTTAAAGATAAAGAGATCCAGACACTTCCCCAGGGGTTTCCACTCCACAAAACACCAATTAACACTTCCCAATAATAAAATTAGCTAATCATACAATAATACATCTTGTGGGAGAAAGTGGATGACAGGCACAAAGAGAGGGGTAATTTTCAAAACCACAGCCCTGTGTCTCACACACTCACACACTCACACATTCACACACTCACACACTCACACATTCACACACTCACTCACACATTCACACACTCACACATTCAATCAGTCAGTTTAGGAAATGGTTTAATTTTAGGATTTTTGTTAGATCAGCTTTTGTCTGTCCGGATCCCATTGCGATTACATGTGGTTTGTGTATACATATTTATATATTCTTAGTTGGTCTGACCCAATAAAATATCATTTTATATATATATAATGACATTTTATTTCTATATTGCTATATCATTTCTATATTGCTATATATATGAATGCACCGGAGCAAGACATTTTCGGTATGTGGAGTGCGGGACCTCTTGACCCTTTTATATATATATATATATATATTAGGTCCAAAAATCCGAATAACCCACTAAAAATGTCTGTATTCGTAGATGTGTTTCGTTGAGGATACAGGGTTAAAAAAGAGATACATACATACATACATACACACACACATGCTGTGCATTTCTATATTGCAATATATATATATATATATACATACATACACACACACACACGCTGTGCATTTCTATATTGCAATATATATATATATACATACATACACACACACACACACGCTGTGCATTTCTATATTGCAATATATATATATATATATACATACATACACACACACGCTGTGCATTTCTATATTGCAATATATATATACACACACACACACACACTCTGTGCATTTCTATATTGCAATATATATATATACACACACTCTGTGCATTTCTATATTGCAATATATATGACATTTTATTGGGTCAGACCAAGTAAGAAATATATATATATATATATACGCTGTGCATTTCTATATATATATATATATATATAAAATGACATTTTATTGGGTCAGACCGACTAAGAATATTAATAAAAGTTTTAAAAAGTATTGTGCATTCAATAAAGAAATCAGTATATTCTGTAAGAGAATTAACTCTCTCTGTATAGGTATTGTGTGGTTTAGTGTGTACACTATATACATATATTTATATGAGCAAGGAGAAAGGAATATATACATATATATTGCACACACTAATACATTATCTATCATCGAAAAATAAAGAATTGCAGGAAGAGAAGCTTCCTATTTGTGTTGACATAAAATCATTTTTTTTTTAGGATAAAGTGAGTGAATTTATTGAGTTTCGGTTGGAGAAGTGATAAAGCTTTTTTTGTGTCGCTCCAGTGTCCAGTGATTATTTATTCCATTGCGCGGGATCCCTCTAAACGGTTCCTTTTTGTGGTCCTCAAACATCCTGATCCCAGGGGAGAAGAAAAGGAGGAGGATGAGGGGGGGCTCTGGGCATGTGTAGCTGTGACCCCCTCTCTTATCAGGGACAAGAGCGAATTCTCCTTACCGGACAGCAGCACATGGGGCAAATTAAAGATAATTTAAACTACACAATACATGTCAGTCGCCGACCAGAGGGATAATAATATATATATATATAAATTATAATAATAATAATTAAAATTGAAAAACTAAAAATGAATAAATATTTATTTATTTGCAAATATTTACAGTATTACCAGTCCCCATCTTCATAATCTATTCAGAATTCATTACCTGAAGGTGGATTCTGAGGGAAACCTTTCCAAAACTTACATTATACAGTTAAAAATAACAATAAATTAAACTGTCGTTTGGAAATTGCATAAAGAAGTCAAATATTAATAGCGGCAGAAAAAAAAGGGGATTTATTTTGTCAAAATAAAACTAATTGTTCGCTTTTATTACAAAAAATAAACATGTAATTATTATTTATAAATAAGGCATATACAAAGTTCTCATTTTCTATTTTTTAACCCTGTATCCTCAACGAAGCACATCTACGAATACAGACATTTTTAGTGGGTTATTCGGATTTCTGGACCCTTGAACACGAATTGACTAATCGCATATAGATAAATCAATTTGTAACAGTTTTAATAATGGGAAAAATACTAATTATATTCCAAACCGTTTAAAGAAAAAAAAATTATAAACACAGGCAAGTCCAAAAGTATTTTTTAATAGTTTAATGGGAAAGGTTAGAAATATTACAGTAATAATAATAATATAAAAACTGAAGCAGACAAGAATAATCAAGAGATAAGAGCAAGATAATTAAGACTTATATCACTTTTGCAGATCAATTCTGCTGGGTGTGAGTCAATGGAGCTCAGTAAATTAAGTACTCTAGCCCTAGATTTTCACACAATTTGAATATTTTAGAGGTTATTTTAAGAACAAACCAAGATCCCACTTAAAAGCCGTCACAGTTAAATAGTGTCAGCACTGAATATACTTTATTTAAAACAGAAATAAAATTAAAAGAAGTCATTAGCATTGGAGTACTTACCTATGGATCCCATTTAATATTGATACATATCTTCCCATATTCAGCTACTACTTGTTTGCACCATTGGATGCCCTTGTTAGTTAAATCTGAGCTCACAATATCTTACTAATCGACAAGAAAAATGAACAGTAGGCTACAAATTGGAATCAGAAAATGAGGTTGCAAGGAAATTGCTATTGGAATCAGAATGTTGCAATAGCGACTCCTATTGTCCTTCTTGTGAACTGCACCCTTAAAAACACTTGCAGTGATGGAGCTTTGTAAAGGTGGCTTTTAAGTATGGGAATAGATTAATTTAATTGCAATCTGAGGACAGGGAATAAACTAATTTTATAGCTAATAATATTGTCTGTCTTAAATCAAATTCAATGTAAAAAGAAGAAAATAAGGCATTTGTGCTATATAAATGATTTGATTTGTTTTAAAATATCCAATTTCGACACTGGTACATTCTAAAATCAGTTTAATGTCATTAAACTACATAGTAATGTCCTAACGATAAAAGAAAAAGAACCATCGACACCTATACTATAGTCAGGAGCATATCTGTCATGTTACTTGTTTTAAATCTTGTTTTGTGTTTACAGTATTCACTAGGTCATGGGCAATGCTCATAGTACTGTATTTAAAGGAATTGTATTAAAACAATGACGTATGCCTTATATATATACATATTTACTTACAGTCCAGAAAAATCACACATTTTTTTAATTGCATATACCCAGAAGTTGATAATTGAATATCCCCTCACATGTGAAAGTTGCAACTGCAATTATTCCAGGTGAGACCACAAATAAACAAGTCCAATGAGACATCAAAAGAAAGATAAAAAGCGATTTCTTTACGTTTTAAACTATCTATTGTCATATTAATTGTCGCAATAGCAATTTTTGCTGAGTGGTGAGATGTTAAAATATTAACATTTTCAACATCAGCAAAAAACACGTTAATGCTATTTTTCTATTTATTTAAGTAACATTTTTCATGTATTACTGCAAAACAAAAACAACGAATACAAAACATGGATGGAAATATTGCATTTTCTTCCATCCCTTGTGTTCCATCACCAAATAAATGAAAATGAGTCTGCTGGCAGTTGACCACAGGTTCTCACCATACCCATAGACCCCTTACAGTTTCTTTCAATGGCTTTTTTTTTTTATAGCAAGGATTTTTCTCATTATAGCAAACATATCTCCTGGCCAAATTTCCTAATGAGCAGGTCCCTTGAGGCTGGTCATTCAGGTGTTGTCCTGGAATTTGTTTATTAGGTTCAGACATACTGATCCTCTAGTAATCCCCTTCCAGTAATAGGGGGTAGCCCACAGGGGGTATGGCTGAAACATGGCTTCCATTTAATAAGGATTTTTTTTTTTTAACAAGCTACTAATTATCAGTGCTGTATGAAGGAAAGACCACCAATACTGGGCAACCAACCAAGGCAAGGAGCTAGAGACAGGGCTGGGATGTCCCCAGCAATGTCATACAGGCATTAGCAATTAGAAGAGGCAAAATGTTCTCAAGGTTATCAGGGTTATTATGAATACCACACATACCCCTCTAATAATTAGCAAACATGGGCTGAGTGTCCTTCAGCCTCACAAAGGATGCTTCCCATCCACGTGCAGATGGACAGCTTGAGCTGCACCAGGGAGACCACATATTGAAAGACTTTGGAGGGGGGGAGCTTTGTTTAACCCTTTCAGGAGAAAGCAGCAGGTTGCAAAGCACTGCAAGAGTTAGCAAATTCAATATTTTTCAAGAGTTCCTTTTAATAATGCACTGGATTGAATGCAATGTCTACTAAACGAATGGGAACAGGGAGCAACATTAAAGTGTTATTAATGCGATGTATGATGGTTGTCTATGTTTCCCTTTTCCATATGTGGGGCTGACACTTGTTGCTGTTCACTTTACAACAAAAACACACTCGCTGTCAATTTCCTTGTTCTCCCTCCCTCCTCTAGATATAGAATTCTTTCTTTCTTTCTTTCTTTCTTTCTTTCTTTCTTTCTTTCTTTCTTTCTTTCTTTCTTTCTCTCTTTCTCTCTTTCTCTCTTTCTTTCTCTCTCTCTCTCTTTCTCTCTTTCTCTCTTTCTCTCTCTCTCTTTCTTTCTTTCTTTCTCTTTCTCTCTCTTTCTTTCTTTCTCTCTCTCTTTCTTTCTTTCTCTCTCTCTTTCTTTCTCTCTTTCTTTCTCTCTTTCTCTCTTTCTTTCTCTCTCTCTTCTCTCGTGTAACTTTTTTTTATTTTTCATGCATGTTTAAAAATGTATTCTACTGGAAAAAAGTCACAGATTGTGTTTCTGATATAAATCGGACCAGAGACAAAAGGTTGAGAAAGTAATACTGACACATACATTATCATATAACAGCACGGTCATAGCAATGTATTTAAAGGGTTAATCTAAAACATAATTATACCTTACTTTATGGTTCAGTCTGATACACACACACACATAAAGGTGATAGTGTGTACGTGTATATACTCTGCGTCTGCAACACACTCACATCTGTGTATATATACAGACACATATACACAAACATGGTTATTCAAAGAGAGGTGAAAAGCTGGAGAATGGAAAATTCTAGGTCAAAATATCCATACCAGAAAATTTTTCACATTTACCTCACTTTCCAAATCGGCTATTTTGACCTAGAATTTTCCATTCTCCAGTCATTCTCCTGCTTTTCACCGCTCTCTGAATAACCCTGAAAGTGTCATTATATATTGATTTTAGATCTTGAATCATGCGTTATTTATGTGTGTGTGTGTGTATATATAGATTCTCAAAATTCCGCCACTCTGAGTCTTTTCAATAGATTATAAAAATATGTTTATTGATGGTCAACGTTTCAGTCCCACTGGACTTTCCTCAGGACAATATACCAATACATACATCATCTTATATACTAACTAAATCAATTTGCAACATCCTGTACCTGATTCCAGCACCTGAGCAATTGACTGGGAATACAGGGTGTGCGAGGATCGAGCTGTTATATATATATATATATGTATGTATGTATGTATGTATGTATGTATGTATGTGTGTTCTAATAGCAGCCCACAAGCAAATACCCATGATCTGGAGGTAAAGAAGTGAAGCACAATTACAGATCAGGTCATTATATATAGAATTTTGATCTTGCAATCTAATTATCTAATATATATATTTTTAAGTAGATTGCAAGATCAAAATTCAATTATTATTTTCAATATATATATATATATATTGAAAATAATAATTGAATTTTGATCTTGCAATCTAATTAAAAAAAAATATATCATATAATTAGATTGCAAGATCAAAATTCTATATATAATGACCTGATCTGTAATTGTGCTTCACTTCTTTACCTCCAGATCATGGGTATTTGTTTGTGGGCTGCTATTAGAACACTTCATTTAAAGCCTCTGTCAGGCAGACTGTGAATGATAATTGAAATGTTACTTTTTTTCCCCAAACAATACATGTACACAGGTGCAGCAACCTACCCAGAGCTCACATTGCAACCGAATCATTTTATAGTCTTATTTTCTGTTAATCATAATTGTATTCTGCTCATTTTTCTCCCCACACAATGCTAACATGCTTCACAATATCCCTTGCCAGCTGAATTTATAAATGATGATTTTAAAAACATCAATCTGTAAAGTCTATGTACCTGAAAAATGTATGGTATCTGAGAAATGATACATATATTTAATATAAACACAATGTAAAATCTCTTATAATATCGTCTATATCATATGACATCATTATTTTATACACCATATTAAAACGGTTCTTCTTGATCTGCAATTATGTGGATTAGAAGCATACTACAGTTCTGTCTGTATACATATATTATGCATTTTAATTACACAGTGCTTTATTAGCCAAATCCAAACCTTTATTTCCCCCTAATTACTGTTTATCAGACAAGTCTTTAATTAGTTTGGAATGGCACCTTCATTAGTATTAATGTATCCAAATAACACATTCTCCTCTCTGCAACATCACAAACCTTAATTCCATATTACATGCTCTTACAGAGTTAATCACAATATCCAAGGCCCAGCTAAATTAGTTTTCCAAAAAGGGGCTTTACAGAACCCATAATGAAATTATATTCTGTGTTAATTGACATCATAAAAGCACAAATGAGCCTTTTCCTTTGGAAGTACATAACAGTTACTAAATAAAGCAAGCAGGCACAAAAAAAGAGAGGAGGTTTTCAGGCAAACTGAAATGAATAGTCATTACTATCTTCAATGATGTGGCTCTTTTGATCAAAAAGAAATTAGCTCCACAGAACAGACAATAAGAGCCTGCCCTGCAATAGGGAGAAAATTAGATAGCCAGCCTTTACTTTGCACCTATTTCTATAAACTATACAGCTTGTTGCTTTTCAATTACAGCTGTTCATTTCAAGAGCACAGAGACAGCTTGTGACTCTGGGGAGGCAGACTGTGTGAAGTCAGGGCTCTTGGGAGCAGAACAAACCTTGTTTTTTGTTTTGTTTTTGGGAGGGGATTTATTTATTTATTTGTGGATATTGTTAGGGTAAAGCAAACATACACACACACCCTTCCGAATATAGCTAAATTTATATACCTCTTGTCCCTTTTTCACATTTAAAGGGTGGCTACAACAGGGGGGGTATATGTGTGAAAAGCAAATGTGGGGGGATACTTGTGAAAGTGATGCAGTCACCATGGCAACCAAAGGAATGTTCTTGGTGACTGCTCCTTCCACTAGAGGTTTGCTCCACAATTGATCTTTATCAATAACCATCAAAAACTATCTAGAAAAAAGTCCATAGTCTGTAATCCCAATTGATGATCGATTACATTGTATAAGGGAGATACAACAAAGGTTGCCCATCTGTAGGAAGGTAACCATTCACATTCTTTGAGATCACTTAAAATTTGTTTGTAGTATCATAAATATACAAATGAGCTTCCTTCTTAAAATGTCTTGTTTTTTTATTTTTATTTATAATGCAGCACTATTGTTCACTTTTCAGTTATAATGTGAACAATGATGCTGCAATAATCTTCTACTTTCCCACAATGAAAAATTAAGTTTTTTTTCCCAGTTTTAGCTAAAATCGTGCATTTTCTCAGAAAAATACCATAACAGGTTCCCCCATTTCTAATTTCATTTTTAGCAAGAGTGTCACATAGAATATATAAAACCACAAAGGCTTGGATGGTAAAATTTGTAAAAAAGAATTTTACACCCTGTAAATGATTGAAATCGGAATGGAGATTCACATTTATTTTTTACATTTTTTTTGTAGCATTCTGGCAGGACATGACGTATACATATAATGATGATATATTATGAATCTCTTGAATCTGCTGAAAATAAGGATATATAATTTGTCTGGGTCCTACCATAAGACATGACTTCAAATCGGGTTTAACCCTTTCGCTGCTGAGGCTTTTCCCGCCCCTGTGCTGAGGTCATTTTTACCTGTTTTGCGCATCATGTTTAAACGTGTTTTGAAGGCTTATTTTAGTATATGACCCAGACATATTATATATCGTTCTTTCCGTCAGACTCGGTAGATTCATAATATGTCATTATTATATGTATACGTTATGTCATGTCTGTATATTATAACAAAAAATGCAATAAAATATGTATTTTCAATAATTTACAACGTGTAAAGTGTTTTTTTCCACATTTTAACATGCGAGCAATTGCGGTTATATTTTGTATGGGGTGCGCTTGTTAAAAAAATTAGAGATGGGGTCTCGTTACATTTTTTTTTGGGGAAAATGACACTATTTTTAACAAACGCACCGCATACAAAAATCGTTAGTGCAGCATCATTGTTCACATTATAATTGAAATGGGAACAATATTGCTGCATTAACAAACCAAAAAAAAAAAAAAGTTTTTTTTTTTTTTAATTTTTTTTTTTAATTGTTTTTTATTTTTATTTTTCATTTTTTTTTTTTACAAAATTTTTCACTTTCATGTTTGGTATCGTTGGAACGGCCATGCTCTGGCCGATCCAACCATACCAAAATTTAACCCCTAGCTGCCACGGATCGGGAGATAGGGAGTTCATTGGAACTCCCTATCTCCATCGTTGGTGGCAGTCAAGGGTTAAGTCCAGGACTGGCATCATCGTGCTACGCACGATGACGCCAGTCCTCAGGGGGAGTTCCCGGAGGCTTGGCCGACATCCAAGATGTCGGCCAGCTCCGGGAAAGGATCGCGAACCGGCTGCTGTTCCGGATGCCGGGCTGACATCCAGGATGTCAGCCCGCACCGGAGGGGCCAGCGATCGGCCGGAACTCGGCCGAACGCTGACCCCAATGAGAGGACGCGCTCAGCGCGTCCTCAGCACACCAGCGGGAATGCTGAGGACGCGCTGAGCGCGTCCTCAGCAGCGAAGTGGTTAAACATGATGAGCACAAAACTGTAAAAATGAGCTCAGCACACAGAGGTGAAATGGCTCAGCAGTGAAGGGGTTAAACACTATCAGGGTTATTCAGAGAGAGGTGAAACTCAGGAGAATGGGTGGAGAATGGAAAATTCTAGGTCAAAATAGCCAAACCAGAAAAATTCTCCCATTTATCTCACTTTACAAAACGGCTATTTTGACCTAGAATTTTCCATTCTCCAGCCATTCTCCTGCTTTTCACCTCTCTCTGAATAACCCTGTATATTTCTCTTTCTCTGTAATGTTCGAACAGATTCTAATTCTTGCTTGTTCATATTCTATACTTTGGGGATCTTTCCAACTCCACCTCCACCACTTTGCAAAAACTCTCCAAAAAATATGGTCCCTTATATTGTGTAGGGGAAAAAGTAGATTTTGGTTTAAAAGGGTTTTCACTGGCACTGATGTCTGTTCCCGGAGAATCTATTACCGCTTTACTAAGAAAGAATCTCTTTAAAGTAATTTTCTTTAAGAATTTTTGTATAAAGTTAACAGGACATTTATTAAGAGCGATTTTAAGACCCTTTGGTAAAGTGTTTATTGCTTTTTGTTCTAAGACCAAATTGATTCAAATTCTATCTATCTATGGAAGACATGGTTAAAAGACACTATAAGGCTCGCGTCAGACGAGCGCAGTGTTCACGCCGTGTTGCCGCACATTTGTACATCCGTGATAGCATACAATTGTGTTAAATGGAGCCCCACACACGAAGTACGTCCGCACAGAAGTGCAGGGGCTGACGGACGCTGCAAACGGACGCAGGTTAGGCAAGAACGTAAAACCACTAGAACGGACGTGCGGAGTGCGCCACCTCTGCAACGTCCACATAGTTTAGTGTGTGAGTGATGGAACGTAGTCAGACGGACTGCATTTATACGTCCAGCATTTTTGACGGACAGAATGTTTTTTCATTTTAATTTATTTTCCCTCCCACATCCGTCAACAAATAACGTCAGTCACAAAAACGGACTGTGTGGCCACTACTGCGTCATCCGTCAAAAAGTGCGTCCGTACTGCACGGGTGCACAGTCCGTAGAAAACGCGCTCGTCTGACCCTAGCCTCAGGCTCGGGTCAGATGAGCGCAGTGTTCACGTCCGTGTTGCCGCACATTTTAACGTCCGTGATAGCATACAATTATGATCAATAGAGACCCAGACACGAAGTACGTCTGCACAGAAGTGCGGACGCACAGCGGACGCAGCAAACGGACGCAGGTTAGGCAAGAAAGTAAATCCGCTAAAACGGATGCACAGAGTGCGCTGCGTCCGCAACGCTTTGTGTGTGAGTGATGGAGCGAAGTCAGACGGACTGCATTTATACCTCCAGCATTTTTGACGGACAAAATGTTTTTCATATTCATTTATTTTCCCTTCTATATCAGTCAAAAAAACCGTCAGTCACAAAAACGGACTGTGTGGCCACTACCTTGTCGTCAGTCAGAAAGTACATCCTTTGTGCACGGACGCACAGTCCGCACAGAATGCGCTCACCTGACCCTAGCCTTAGGCTGGCGTCAGACGAGCCCGCTATGTGCGCCCGTACTGACATGCTTACCGGCATCCATTGCAGCATTGTGATGCTGCAACGGGGCCGGTCACACGCGCGTGCTAGGACGCGTGTTGACGGAGCTGCAAAGCGCAATTCTCCAGAATCGGCGGTGGCCAAACGGGCGTCGAGTGGAAGGAACGTCCACTCTCACGGACGTTCCTTCCGCTCTCCAAAAACGCTCGTCTGACACTAGCATTAGATGAAAGAGATAATATTTAGAAATTAAGTTCTGGATTATTATCCAGTTGCAGTTATTTGTGGTAAAGGGAACCTTTGATTTTTAACCTGGTTTACATATACACACAAAAGAATAAACAAGCAAACAAGCAATAAAAACATAAACCATAACATGTTAGGAAGAAACAAGCAATATAAATAAAATAAATAACCGCGCATCCTATCATATCTACTTGTCGCCCCCCCCCCCCATTTTGGGATGTGACTCTTCTTTCGCCATAAACCACTTGAGATTTTTTACAGCAAATTGCATATCTCCATGTAGGCAAAGGGTTAATTCCATAGACGCTGGAGCAGCCTGCTAACCCCTTCTTTGCTCACGGAAGGTTTGCTTCTTATATTTTTCCATGATGCAATTAATTATAAAAAAACTGCACTACAAAAATATAGAGATGGAAGCTATTTGGTAAACTGGGCGACTGCAAGCCTATAGGGCACGTCCTGTCTCTCTGAGAAGCTATTTAATGCTGATCATTTATTCCCTTTATTATGTAGGGTCACCGAGACTGGGTGCAAAAGGCCATATAGGGGCTTTCAAACATCCATGTTTATAATAATATCAATTATCTATTGTTGAAAACACCCTCATTCAGATTTGGTACAAAAGAAAACAGCAGCATTTCCATCTGAATGCCAGGAAAGTACTGTAAGGCTGGATTTGCATTTAATAGACTAAATCAAGCTGATAAACCGTAAACATATAGCAGTACATTGGCAATAATTTAAGCAGGGAATTTAAATTTTAAATCTTTATAACAATATATTTTTTATTCTTAAACTAGGATTCAAATTAACCAACGGCTGACAAAAAAATCTATCTATCCATTATCTACTTTTCTATCTATCTATCTATCTATCTATCTATCTATCTATCTATCTATCTATCTATCTATCTATCTATCTATCTACAGTTGTGTTCAAAATTATTCAACCCCCACTGAAATTGAGTGTTTTGGCCAGTTTGTCATTGATTTAGATCAGTCATCTTGCTTACAATTAAATCAAAGAGGCACGTGTAGGTCAGACAAATATAACATAACATTTATAATGAAATATCCACAAATGTCTTTTCTGTCCTCACATCATTATCAGTTTTATTCAACCCCCAAGTGACATTCAATCTTAGTACTTAGTACAACATCCTTTTACAGTTATAACAGCTTTTAAACGTGAAGCATAGCTTGACACAAGTGTCTTGCAGCGATCTACGGGTATCTTCGCCCATTCGTCATGGGCAAAAGCCTCCAGTTCAGTCACATTCTTAGGCTTGCGCACTGCAACTGCTTTCTTTAAGTCCCACCAGAGGTTCTCAATCGGATTTAAGTCAGATGACTGCGATGGCCACTCCAAAATGTTCCAGCCTTTAATCTGCAACCATGCTCTAGTGGACTTGGAGGTATGCTTGGGATCATTGTCCTGTTGAAAGGTCCAACGTCTCCCAAGCCTCAGGTTTGTGACGGACTGCATCACATTGTCATCCAATATCTCCTGGTACTGAAGAGAATTCATGGTACCTTGCACACGCTGAAGCTTCCCTGTACCTGCAGAAGCAAAACAGCCCCAAAGCATGATTGACCCCCCGCCATGCTTCACAGTAGGCAAGGTGTTCTTTTCTTCATAGGCCTTGTTCTTCCTCCTCCAAACATAGCGTTGATCCATGGGCCCAAACAGTTCTAATTTTGTTTCATCAGTCCACAGAACACTATCCCAAAACTTCTGTGGTTTGTCCACATAACTTTTGGCATACTGCAGTCGACTCTTCTTATTCTTTGGAGACAGCAAGGGGTGCGCCTGGGAGTTCTGGCATGGTGGCCTTCATTACGCAGTGTGCGCCGTATTGTCTGAGCTGAAACTTCAGTACCCACATCTGACAAATCTTTTCTCAGTTCCTCAGCAGTCACACGGGGACTTTTCTCCACTCTACACTTCAGGTAGCGCACAGCAGTCAAAGTCAGCATCTTCTTTCTGCCACGACCAGGTAGCGTTTCAACAGTGCCCTTTGCCTTGAATTTGCGAATGATGCTTACTATGGTCTCTCTTGGTATGTTTAACATCTTTGCAATCTTCTTATAGCCATTGCCCTTCCTGTGAAGAGTAATCACCTCTTCTCTTGTCTTCCTGGACCATTCTCTTGACTTCACCATGTTTGTAACCACACCAGTAAATGTCTAGAAGGAGCTGAGTATCACAGTCATTTTAAAGCTGCCTAATTGGTGCTTATTATGCTTTATTGCTGCTCCGTGACATCCACAGGTGTTTTCAATACCTGATTGAAAACACTTGAATGAACCTCTGTTCTTCAGAGTGGTAGTCTTTAAGGGGTTGAATAATTGTGTCAATGAAGAATTCACAAAAGAAACATTTACTACTGTATTACAAAACCAATTGATGTCATTTTAGTTGCATATGGTTCTTTATAAAGTCGTTGTAGGATTTCATTCTGAATACAATTACAAATGTACACTAAATTCCCTAAACCCTTTACAGCATTGGGGGTTGAATAATTTTGAACACAACTGTATCTATCTACTTATGTATCTATCCATTTACCTACCTTTCCATTCAAACATCTACCTTTTATCTATCTACTTTTCTATCTATCATTCCATCCATTTATCTACCTTTCCATCTATCCATCCATCATCCATTTATCTATTTATCATCTATCTGCTTTTCCATCCATCCATCCATCCATCCATCCATCCATCCATCCATCCATCTATCTCTCTATCTATCCATTTATCTACCTTTCCATCCGTTCATCCATCTATTCATCATCTCTCTATCCATCCATTTATCACTCTGTTTATCTATCTATCCATCTATTTATCTACATTTACAAATATCTATCTATGTATCTATCTATGTATCTATCTATCCATCCATTTATCTACCTTTCTATCCATTCATCATCTCTCTATCCATCCATTTATCACTCTGTTTATCTATCTATCCATCTATTTATCTAGATTTACATTAATCTATGTATCTATCTATCCATCCATGTATCTACCTTTCTATCCATTCAATATCTTTCTATCCATCCATTTATCTACCTTTCCATCCATCATCCATTTATCTATCCATGTATCTGCTTTTGCATCTATCAATCCATCCATTTATCTACCCATCCATCCATTTATCACTCTCTCTATCCATCCATTTATCTACCTTTCCATCCATTCATCATCTCTCTATCCATCCATTTATCACTCTGTTTATCTATCTATCCATCTATCTATCTATCTATCTATCCGTCTGTCTGTCTATCTATTTATCTACCTTTCTATCCATTTATCTATCAATTCAACATCTTTCTATCCATCCATTTATCACTCAATCTATCCATCCATTTATCTACCTTTCAATCCATCCATCCATCCATCTTTCTATCTCCATCCCTCTCTATCTCTAACATACATTTTACAATAAAATCACATGGGCTTCAATGCACAATTAGCACAGAGAAATACCAGCAATATAATTATTTTTAACATTATATGTTAATGACTCCCAGGTATATCCGACACCCCACTCCTCATACATGTCATCCTCTGAGAATATTCTATTTTCTATTCCCTCATCACTCACCAACCTCAGATGGAATTGGAATTTTAATGTCCTTACAAGTATTTCTAAAATGGCTATCATAGAAATTTCTAAATAATCTACTAATTGTTTTGGTAAAATAATTAAAATAATCAATTATGGATTCTCTGTAGCAATAGTCACACACCTGGTGTAGGTCACAGAATAAGCGTCTCCTCTTTTGAGATGCACCACTTGTGGCTTTAACATTACTGTTTGTGAAACAACTCTCTGACCCTCAGTTACAAATAATCAATATCTCATTTATCATCTGAACTGACAGCATCAAAAGCAGATGGGTAATGGATAACCGACAACTTCATGACTGCAATGTTAGCTGACTTCCTATGCATTTAATGTATCAGAGGATCAGCTATGACTTGTCTTTGTGGTTCTTTCTGTACTTATCCAAGTTTGAAAGAAAAGTCTGCTCTGTGTGTATTTACTTAAATTCTAAATAATACAGTCTAGAGATGTAAGATCAATAGAGAGGCTCCTTTGATAATGATGTAACAATAAAATCATTATGCCTGAGAAAAGGTTTCAGTAATCACAGGGCTGACACCTGTGGACAGGATGATGTTCATATTTCCAAAATATTGAATGACACCATGATCTCCAGGTCATTAAAATGTCACACGACACCACAAGTGTCATTGACAGGAGCCCATCAAGAGTAATAAAAGGAGTAAACTCTGGGTAGACTCAGTTACTCAGCTATTTGTTATATGATCTCTTTCACTTCTATTATAGTCTGCTTCTGTGGGGATTAGTTTTTTTTTCCACATTTGGCTTCCTGAGTGCAACTTTATATACCCTTATAAATATATAGCAACCGCAACTGAATCTTATCTGGAAAGGTGCTTTGTCTAGGGCTGGTATTGGCACGGAGTCATTTGACCATATCATATATACATTTAGATCTATAAAAAAAAGGTGATTAATCAGCCTACTATAGGATCCTGAGCGCAGGGATATCCCAGTAAATCAAATAGCAATGTATCATTTGTGTGTCTGTGTGTTTTGTCACTGAACAAGTGATCTATGTGTGTAACTGCAAAATGGAAAATGTAGCGTGATCCATAAAAATGACTTATCAGCCAAATAAATGACTTCTCAGCCAACATTCGTAATTCTAAATCATATAAACCAGGAGCCTTGGCTCTCCAGATGTTTTGGAACTATCAGGGTTATTCAGAGAAAGGTAAAAACCAGGAGAACAGGCAGGAGAAGAGAACATTCTAGACCAAACAGCCGATTTGGAAAGTGAGATAAATGGGAGAATTTTTCTGGTTAGCTATTTTGACCTAGAATTTTCACTTCTCCAGTCATTCTCCTGAGGTTTACCTTTCTTTGAATAGTCCTGTAAATCTCCTGTGCTGCCCACCTACTCATTAGGTTAGCAGAGCCTCATGGAAAATATAAAGGATTATTCAATAACAGCTGAATTTGCCACCGAATTGCACCTAAGGGTGAATCTCACCATACGGTTCAATTTTGTGACAGTTCGACTATTCAGAAAGCTGTCAGTTCGCCAAATATTGGCAAATTGCCAGTGAAATACGGTGCCCGTCGCCACAGATCACCTCAATTCGGCAACAGCAAAATTGTCCCATACAGAAGTAATGGTTAATCTATTCAGGGAACGATGAACTGCAACGAAGAGTTAACAAAATCCCTTTTTTTTTTAGCAACAGTACTTTTTATCTATTTATTTTCCCCCTGCTTCGGCTGTGCTGGACGGGGGCTGTCCTTGGTGCTGAAACTCCATTTCAACACCAAAGATAGTTTTTTTTTCTCCTCGCAGTGGAGTTCATTTTTTTTTCTGTTCGGCAGCCTGTCCATTGGTCGACCTGGGTCGTCCATAGACCATTCCAGTGGACGATCCTGATCTGCCGATGGCATTGTCCGTAGTTGGGTGACCAAGTCGGTTGCCCTACTTTGATGCCAGTGGACGGCCAGTCGTATTCAGCCTAATTATGAATTCCCCCAAGGATAAGAGTAGAAAACAAATAAACTGATCTTGCTAGTCTGGTTTAATTATATTATGCCTTTGCATTAACCTCCCTGGCGGTCTAATTTTTTCAAAATTTTGTGTCTAAAAGCGTCTCAATTTTTTTTTAAAGGAAACGTGTTTTTGTACATAGTTAGACTGTAATAATTAGGAATCAGGCACTGAAATCCGTGAAATCAAGAGTCCTTACTGGTAAAATCCTTTATAAATAAATTAATTAATTAATTAAAAAATAAATAGTAAATACACGGAGTCCGATAAAGTTTGAAACACGACATAATAATTTATTATCCCAAAACTAATTATCCAAAATAATGCAAATAAATGATATTCAATAAAATACAACAAAAAACACTGAAATCTGTCTGAGAACAAGGGTGAGACGATGTATGGTCTATTTCTTATCCTGTACTGCCACCTAGTGGCCGTTCATAAACATTGCATTTTGTATTCAGTATTTATTATGAATGAAATTTGCTGCAGTCCAGCCCCCCTGCATCATGTGACTCGCAGGGAGCCTTCCAGGAAGCAGCTCGCCCCGATCACACTGCGGGGACAGCGAGGGAGCCAGGAGGAGGTGAGTATGTATCCAGCCCGAGTGTGGCTCGGGGTTACCGTTAGCGGTAGCGAAATTTAACCCCGAGTCACACTCGGGAATACCACCAGGGAGGTTAAGTAAGCAATCACACCAAGATTTTTTTGGGGTTCCTACACCGTTGGATGTTGTCATATTGACAGGCAAAGTCTGTGACTGAGCCACCTTTTTTAACATTACTGCATTAATACATCATTTAGGCTAGGGTCAGACGAACGCATTTTTCACTTCTACCATCAAAAAGTGCGCCGATGCGGCCGAACACATTTTTTCACGGAAGACGCGGTAGCGGTCATACGATGCGCAATTTTGCCCGTGATTTTTTACGGATCTGGATCACAAACCAGGAAACTTTGGGTGTCTGGACGTTATGTTGGACGTTATGAGCAGCGTCTGACGTCTCCTAATCACGCACACACGCCGCTATGCTGACACAGCGCAACTTCAATACTAGCGGTTTGACGTTCTTGCAAAAATGCGTTCGTTTGCCGCTTGCGTTGCACGGCCGAACTTTCATGCGGCCGTACTTCGTGTGTGGGCCTGCGTTGGACGTCATTTGCTGCTACCACGGCCGTAATAAAGTGCGGCTAAACGCATGTTCGCACTGCGTTCGTCTGACCCCAGCCTGACAGTTGCATAAAATAGTCTTAAACACATGCGTCAACTCTCACGGAAGAGTAAAGTAATATACTATTAGGGCGACCATATCGGCCACATTTAAAGGGCCACATATTGCTATTTCATGCAGAGGGGAGCGCAGGGAAAAGTGCTGCCCTGCAACATGTATAATGCATATGCTGCAGAAAGAAAATCAAGGCAGGTCGCCTGGGAATCCTCTTTGATTTCTTACCTGCAGCATATAGATTCTGCATGCGGCGGGGTCACATTCTTCATCCACTCCTCATCAGCATGAATAAATTATATGTGTCCCTTTAAACATGGCCGATATGGTCAATCTATATACTACTCCTTTGTCTTCACTTCAAATAGTGTGTATCTTCCTGGAGATGCTTGTTGTTCTGTTGATAATGTGCTCCTGTGCTGCGATGTGATTTGGCTGTATCCTGAAGGGACAGCTGAAATAAATGCAAATTACATGGTCTAATGATCTGTATTTGTTTATCTTCATCAGCCAGGAAGTGACATTGTGCGCCTATGTGGGGCGCTAGTGATATCGTAATGGTCAAGATTTCTGGTAAGATTAGCCTTTTCATTAAACCCCTCTTTAGAGTAGAAGCGGCACAATTATTTCCTAGAGTCTTTAGACTTTTACTTTACAAGAAACAACACTTGATTTCTAGAACGCTTTGAGAAAACAAGTTTTGAAACCAGAAAGCAATAATCAAGGGCCAAGTTCAACAACAATTTGAATGGGAATTCCAAATAAACAGTACCAGCCCCCCAAATGATGCCGTATCAAAGAAAGATTAATAATCACTATAGTGCAGCAAATAAAAACCCCTTGTACAGTCAATATCTATACAACCCCCAAACTAGTACAGAAGTCTGCGCACACAAATTCACATATACACTATACTTATGTGTCTGTATGGAAACTCACCGATGTTTGTGTCTAAGGCTGCTGTCAGACGAGCGTAGTGTTCACGTCCGTGATTGCGCCTAAAAGTACGTCCGTGATAGCATGACAGGAAGCCCATCGGAGCCCGTTACACGAAGTACGTCCGCACTGAACTGCGGACGCACAACGGCCGCGGCCCACGGACGCAAGGCAGGCAAGAACGTACAACCCCTAGAACGGCCGCACAAAGTGCGCTGCGTCCGCAACATCTGCATAGCTTTGTGTGTGAGTGATGGAACGAGGTCAGACGGACTGCATTTATACGTCCAGCATTTTTCACGGACAAAATGGTTTTGCATTTTAATTTATTTTCCCCTCCTACATCCGTCAAAAATAACTTCAGTGAAAAAACGGACTGTGTGACCACTACTGCGTCATCCGTACTGACGATGTCCGTACTGCACGGACGTACAGTCCGTAGAAATCACGCTCGTCTGACCCTAGCCTTATATTTATCATCTCACAATTAATCAAAATTTAAATTTGATTTTAATATGTTTCTCATGTAAATGTTAGAGATTCATTAGGATGATTAGAATAAATGCATATTTATTTATTTATAAAGGATTTTACCAGGAAGGATACATTGAGATTTCACTCGTTTTCAAGTATGTCCTGGGTTCAAGAACATTGAAGTGTTACAGTTACAGAAATACAAAGTAATACAATGTAAGATATTAACAAAACACAAATATACAGATTAACAGAAAATAAATATGTAGGAAATAGTCATTATGTTACATGTTTACAGGTGCATTCCGTATTGAGGTATGTTAATAGAGATCTCTTGAGTGACTTAAGACTGGGGGAAGATTTGATGGCATCTGGGAGGTTATTCCATAATTGTGGTGCTCTGTAGGAAAATGAGGATCGAGCCACTGACTTTTTGTATTGTGGTATTGCAAGTAAGGTGCTGGTCCTGGATCGGAGGCATATGTTTTGTATATTTTGAGATTTAACAATGAAATATATGTTTGAAACCAAAATGACAAAAGCTTTACAGTGGGTGTGCCGAATGAGAAGTGTAGGGGCTCTATCACCTCCTTCAAGCTAACACTAGCGCCACTGTTAGCGCTAGCTAAGGCTAGGGTCAGACGAGCGCATTCTGTGCAGACTGTGCGTCCGTGCACAACGGACGTACTTTCTGACTGACGACAAGGTAGTGGCCACACGGTCTGTTTTTGTGACTGACTTTTTTTTGACCGATGTAGGAGGGAAAATAAATTAGTATGAAAAACATTTTGTCCGTCAAAAATGCTGGACGTATAAATGCAGTTCGTCTGACCACGTTCCATCACTCACACACAAAGCTATGCGGATATTGCGGACGCAGCGCATTCTGTGCGTCCGTTCTAGTGGATTTACGTTCTTGCCTAACCTGCGTCCATTTGCCGCGTCCGATATGCGTCTGCAGTTCGGTGCGGACGCACTTTGCGTGTGGGGCTCCATTGGTCATAATTATATGCTATAACGGACGTACAAATGTGTAGCAACACGGACGTGATCAGTGCGCTCGTCTGACACGAGCCTTAAAGGAGGTCATAGCGCTGCGCCTACATCACCTTCAAATTGCTAATGGGTTAAAAAACCCATTAGCGCTCGTTAATTTGCAATTCGTAGCGTGCGTTTACTGTACTTTGCTCTCCCTATACCTAACATGGGGAGCGCAAAGTGAAAGCACAGATTAACTAGCGTTAGCATCACTTGATCCTAACGCTAGTTAATAAGAGCTGGTGCTAACTGAAAGATTTAACACCATTAAAGACATTGGGCCACATTACATTCTTGACGCTAACGTTAACGATCACTTGCGTGAGCATTAACGTTTGCTGCGGTGTTTACCGCATGTGGCAGGAAGGAAGTCCGCATGCGGTCCTGCTCTCTCTGACCCCCCCTTTGATGGCGTCCGGCCCGACTACTGAGTGGCACGGCACTCGGCATCTCGAGCGGCCTGGAGGATGAAATGGCGTTGGTCCGGCGTCTGGAGAGATGGTGCGGTGTTGCCTTGGGGATCCCGTTCCTGGGTTGAGTGGTGATGCAGGAGACCGCTGAGTGTCTCCTGCAATAGTGATTGTAGCTCTGAAATGAAGACACCAGATGTGGCTGTATGCTTTAAAACAGTGAATTGCATTTTATGGGTTTCAACAGGGTCATTTATACAACTTCACACAAACAGATTACCAACTCCCCCACCCACACAACCAGCACTGATTGGCTCCTTTCCCAGCCTCCTGTTCCCTATCAGGTCCCTTTCAGCCTTCCCATTGTCCAGGGATTAGGCAGATGAGGTCTTGGAAAAGCCTCCAATCCTCTGGCCCGCTGCATCCTCCATCTTGGGGCATGAGATCCTTTGTTCTGTGAAACCATGCTGGGATGAGCAAAATGGCGACAGGGAAAAACACATACAAACGGTTTCTTTCATACTTTTACAGTCACATCATACAGGATACATTTTTATTACATTACACCAATAAAACCACATCTAGCAATAAAATAAGAGGTCCATAGGCTCACACGCAAAACCAAAACGAAAACAGGAAAAATGGTCTTTAAAAAGGGTTCAGTCTTTAGTCCTGTGGCTCGCTGAAAAGAGCTCTCATATCCGTTCCGTGGCATTTCTCCCCCCTTCTAGAGTCCGACGGACACGGTTAGACCCACACGGGTCGACTCGGGGAAGTCAGAGCAGTCTTTGTGGCCCATAGTCTGTGGGAAGGAGGCGAGCCACCAGGCTTCTCCATTTGTCCTTGCGGCAGTGCCTGGCGTGTTGGGGGTACAAGTATTTGGGGGTACCCCCTCTGGAATAAGGATCCTGTGGTCGGGGAGGGGTACCACCTGTACCACCTTCGGAGGTATCGCGCACCCGGGAAAAACGGGTGCTAAATGCACGCGCCCCGAGTGCCCTGGTCAGCTGTTGGAAAAACCAGTGGCTGCAAGGGGCCTCCGGGCCAAAGGGGTGTGGAGATGGGCAGAGTCGAAACAGGCTCTGCCCCATTGCCAGCGCGTCGGCTGGGGGGTTCAAGGCCGAGGAAGGGTCCCCGGGCAGGAGAATGGCATCCTCCATCTCCGGTGGGGTCAGTGGCTGCGGAATAAGCAGCCCGGGTGTATCCTCTTTCTGTTCCCCGAGGCAGGCGGTGAAGGTTGGGCAGAGGCCGGCGGCACTCTGTCTGGTTGCCAGCTCTTCTGCTGGGGAAGCGGGCGCAGGAACGACGTCCAGGCGGTTGGATGGGGTCAACGGCTGCAGGGTAAGCAGCTCGGGGAAATCCTCCTTCTGCTCCTCAGGGCAGACGATGGAGGGTGGGCAGAGGCCAGCGGCACTCTGCCCCATTGCCAGCTCTTCTGCTGGGGAGGTGGGTACAGGAACAAAGTCCAGGGGGTTGGATGGGGTAAGCGGCTGCGGGATAAGCAGCTCGAGGGTATCCCCCTTCTGCTCCTCGGGGCAGATGGTGGAGGATGGGCAGAGGCCAGCGGCACTCTGCCCCATTGCCAGCTCTTCTGCTGGGTAAGCGGACACTGGCACAGTGTCTTCTTGCTGGGCGGGAGGATAACTTCCTCTCTGGGCCACTCGGACCCTTTACGCGGCCCATTCTGGTCGCTTGGCACCTGCCGTGCTTCTTCCGACCTGGCCGGCTCGTTTACTGTGGTCCCGACGGGGACCCATGGGAGCATCTCGGGCTCCAATACTTCCGTGTCACTTGGACTGTCTGCTTCTTCGGCCAGACAGTCCCAGGTCATGGGGCTTAGGCCTGACTGCGGAGCGTCGTCCAACAACCTTCTGTAGGCCTTCTCAAGCTCCCATTCGCACTCTACCAGTAACTCCAGTTCCTCTATCTCGAAGTCCTTGCTCTCGTATGAGAGTTCCTCTTCCCGGCGTTCCAGTATCTCCTCCAACCGCCACTCCGACTCTTCTCCAAACCCGGGGTCGTTGGCCATCCTTTCGTATAGCAGCCCTGTGCCGCCGTAGTGGAGGCCTGCGGTGGAGGCGCCGATGATGGTGCGGGGTAGCAGGGGGCCTATTAACCACTGGAACGCCCGGTAAGCGGCGTCCAGTGCGATCTCCTGCTGAACCAGGTATTGGAGCTCTGCCTCCCACTCCTCGGGGGGTCGGCCTTTCAGGAATGCTGCTCTGGCATTGTACTGCACTTGGTAGATGGCAGCGTCGGAGGGAACATTGACACCATGGTAGTCCCTTTCATGGTACAGTGCCTCGTACCAGAGTTCTTGGCGGATCTTGTCTCGTCACTCGGGCCCAGAGGGCTCAACTGTAGATCCATGATACTGATCCAGGCCCTCCTGTAGCCTTCTTGGGAATTCAGCCCTCGTGTCTGCGAGGGTGCTGGAACAGTGGCACCACCACTCGATGGGGGGTGTGGCGTCCTCGGATGCAGCTCCAGGCGGGCTGTAAGCCTCCATCCAAGGGTCGCTGAGATGTGCGGTTTCCTCAATTAAAACTCCAGGCGAGCTGTAAGTCCAAAAAGAAGTATCGCTGGGGGGTGTAGATTCCCTGGATGAAGCTCCAGTCGAGCTGTCAACCTCGAACCAGGGTTCTACGGGGTAGGGTTCAGGGGCAGGGTATTCAGTCCTTTTTGCTCGGAGCACCGCCATCCGCAGCTCGTGCTGACGGTCCTTCTCTTGCTCCTCTTCCTGCCGGATCTCCTGGATGGCGTTGTGTATAGCGGCTTCTGACGGGGTGGCTCCGACGAGGGCTACCCGCTGCCGCACTTTCCTTTGGAAGGGATCTTCTGGGACCAATGCCTGGGTGGGTGGTAAGGTTGGCGTGCCCACGGCTCCCTGGTCCATTTCCTGCAGTTCCTCGATCAGGGTGGATTTACTTTTTGAGCCCGGGGTGCCTCCTCGGCTCTCCAGGATGCCCCGCAGGGTGTCTTTTTTGTAGTTGGCGTACCCTGCCATGCTGAGTGCTTTTTGTGGGGGTTCAAAGAGCTATCCCACTGCTGTCACCAATGTGACGGGATGGAAGTCCGCCTGCGGTCCTGCTCTATCTGACCCCCCCCTTGATGGCGTCCGGCCCGACTACCGAGTGGCATGGCACTCGGCGTCTCCTGCGGCCTGGAGGATGAAATGGCGTTGGTCCGGCATCTGGAGAGATGGTGCGGTGTTGCCTTGGGGATCCCGTTCCTGGGTTGAGTGGTGATGCAGGAGACCGCTGAGTGTCTCCTGCAATAGTGATTGTAGCTCTGAAATGAAGACACTAGACGTGGCTGTATGCTTTAAAACAGTGAATTGCATTTTATGGGTTTCAACAGGGTCATTTATACAACTTCACACAAACAGATTACCAACTCCCCCACCCACACAACCAGCACTGATTGGCTCCTTTCCCAGCCTCCTGTTCCCTATCAGGTCCCTTTCAGCCTTCCCATTGTCCAGGGATTAGGCAGATGAGGTCTTGGAAAAGCCTCCAATCCTCTGGCCCGCTGCATCCTCCATCTTGGGGCATGAGATCCTTTGTTCTGTGAAACCATGCTGGGATGAGTAAAATGGCGACAGGGAAAAACACATACAAACGGTTTCTTTCATACTTTTACAGTCACATCATACAGGGTACATTTTTATTACATTACACCAATAAAACCACATCTAGCAATAAAATAAGAGGTCCATAGGCTCACACGCAAAACCAAAACGAAAACAGGAAAAATGGTCTTTAAAAAGGGTTCAGTCTTTAGTCCTGTGGCTCGCTGAAAAGAGCTCTCATGTCCGTTCCATGACACCGCATATTACAATCCAAACTCAAACGGTTTAAGTAACCCGTTAGCGTTTGGTATCTTGCGCTCCTCTGTGCGAGGTTACTGTACTTTGCGCTCCCTATACTTAACATGGGGAACGCAAAGTGTTAGTCGGCGTCAGGATTACAAAGTCCTAACGCTGATTAACGTCCGGCTGTGGTTAACGGAAAGGTAACAGAGCCAGGACTTGGTGTTAACGGATTCCGCTTCTGCGGAATCCATTAACACCAGCCTAAAAAAATAAAAAACAAGTCAGATACTCACCTCCTGTCCCGCGGCTCCGACCCCTGCTCCGACCGCCTCCTCCGTCTGGCGCGAGCAGGGAAAGACTGGGGGAAAAAGTCCCCCCAGTCTCTCCCTGCGTATCAGTACGCCGACCGGCCGGATCTCGCGAGGCGAGATCCGGCTGGTCATGTGACTGGCAGGGGGGAACTCAATGTATGCTCGCGGCTGCGCTCAGCGCTGCCGTGAGCATCCTGTCTCTAGCGCGCAGTAACAATGCAGGCAGCATTTTATGTGCCTGCAATGTAATCTAGTGTTAAAACGCGGGCGCAAGGGGGAAAACGCTAAGATCGTAATGTGGCCCATTAATGGCTGTGTGTTGAATTATTGTAAGAGGACAGCAAAGTTACATTGTTACACAAGCTGTACACTCACTACTTTACCTTGTAGCAAAGTGTCATTTATTTATTTGCAAAGTATTTTACCAGGAAGGATACATTGAGATTTCTCTCTTTTTTCAAGTATGTCCTGGGTTTCTTCGGTGTTGTCACATGAAAAGATATAATAAAATATTTACAAAAATGCGAGGTGTGTACCCACTTTTGTAAGTTACTGTACATGCTATGCATTCTAATTCTTGCAATTATAACCTCCCTCAGTGCACCAATATACCATAAACTATTCATACCCTGCAAACCCTATACATCTGTATATTATCATTTACAAATCTCCCAGGAACACTGTAATAGTGCTACATAAGGCCCGTGTCAGACGAGCGCATTGATCACGTCCGTGTTGCCGCACATTTTAACGTTCGTTGTAGCATAAAATTATGATCAATAGAGACTCACACACGAAGTAAGTCCGCACAGAATTGCGGACGCACAATGCATGTGGCACCGGACGCAATTTAGGCAAGAACGTCAAACCGCTAGGACGGACGCACAGAGTGCGCCACTTCCGCGTTGCTTTGTGTGCGAGTGATGGAACGTAGTCAGACGGACTGCATTTTTGATGTCCATCATTTTTGACAGACAAAATGTTTTTTCATGTCATGTATCAATTTTTTTCATTTTACATATTAATTTTATTTCCCATCTACGTCAGTCAAAAAAACCGGACCGCGTGGTGTCTACAGTATCATCAGTCAGAAAGTATGTCAGTTGTGCACGGACGCGCAGTGTGCTCAGAATGCGCTCGTCTGACATTAGCCTTAAACGTACATACTCCTTTCATAAACACATGAGACATCAGTTATCCAGTTGTAGCCAAAAGCCCTAGAGCAGGGGTCTGCATTCTTGGCCCTCTAGATGTTTTGGAACTACATTTCCCATGAGCCTGAGACTGTACAACTTAAAGAGTTTCTGGGCATCAAGGGAGATGTAGTTCTAAAACATTTGAAGGGCTAAGGCTGTGACTCCCACCTTAGAGGCAGATTTCTCTCCATCCTTTAAACACTTGATAAAATTCATGTATGTTCAATATGACACATAGTCCCAAAATAGCTACTACTGCATGTACCACTATTTATACTATAGGGGTTATTTACAAGGCACAGAAATCTTGCTGGAATTTCTGTGCTTTGCACTTCGGTGCACTTCGGTGATTCCATTTCGCTGGCCCTATGGTAAATTCACTATTCACCGCAGGGTCACTTACTGCAAAGAAGATTGAGTCGCCGAATAGCGCCGAACTGGACGCCGAACACCTGCTGAACTGCAGAAAAAAACCAAAAACTTAACTCTCCTATTCTCCTAATTTAAACTGATAAAAATTATTATTAAACTGATAAAAAATATTACAATGTGTCAAATTAATAATAATTAAAAAATAATAAAAAACAAACACCTTTTAAAAAAATTGGGAAACAAAAATTTCATCAAAAAAATACAAAAAGGTGTTTTAAAAAATAATTAAATAAAAAGATTTTTTGCTGAAATTGAAAAATGTTTTTTTTTTTAAAAAAGAAATTAAAAATGATATAATTTCTTTACATCGAATCCTATGGGATTCGCCTGTTTTAATCTTGCCGAACTGAATCATGAAAGTCAGGGCATTTCACTGACACTTCGGTGCAGTTTGACGTTTTCTGAATAGATTAACCATTACTTCCCTATGGGACAATTTCGCTGCCGCCGAAGATTGCCGAATTGCGATGAACTACACCATATTTCTCTGTAAATTTCGCCAGTATTTAGTGAATTAACAGATTAGTGAATAGACGGACATTCCCCCGAAATTCACCGTATGGTTAAATTCACCGTTTGGTGCAATACAGTGTCACGTTCACCGCTTAGTGAATAAGCCCTTATAGCCGATGCGGGAGATGTAATCGCTTACATTGCTCCACCTTTATTAATAAGCTGAGCACAGGAATGACAGGTAAGTAGGTGTGCAAGCCATGGCTACACAAAGTCGTAACCTCCTCTTTTGGGTACCTAAGGTGCAGGCCATGCGTACGCACAGTCCATATATTAGGGTGAGCACATATGCTACATTTAGTATTTACAAACTGTAAGGGATCACCAAAGTTATCCATCATGTACCTTTTGAGAAAAACCCAAAATGTTTAGGCGGGAAGCTAAAAGGTCGAAACCAGGAGCAATTATGCGGTCCCACCTTTATGCGCATGCCTATAGTGCAGGCTTTGCCTCTGGCTGGCTGATAGCATTCTTTGAGATTAAAAACTGCTTCAAAGAGCTTTGCACGGTGTGCCTTGAGTCCAGGTACACACTCAGAGGGTGTATTCCCCATACAACCAGCAAATTCACTTTATATGTTAATTGTCTTCATAAATTCAGCCCGAGGGTGTATGCAAATTAACTCGGCAAGCTGAAAAAATGTCAGAATGTTATTTCATCTAGAAACATTACAATGCCGATTTATTCCATCTCTTGACCAAACGTCACAACTTTGGACTTCAGACAAGTTCACTTCTACCAAATATAAATATTACCCAAGTTAAGACTTCTAGGTTCATGTCATTGAATCAATAGTCTGATGTCTCATTGACTAACGATCGTACTGAACAATCTCGTTTCACTAATTTTCATTGAAGCTAAAAAAATAAATAAATAGATACAATCCACAGGCCTTTACAATGAAGATATCACAATAAAATCGACGGGGCCAGCCACACGCTATATCGCAAGCACTAATTGTGCGCGCTACTGCGGACGTGCTGCGGCCATGCTGAAAGCCTCCCTGTCGAAACGCTACGATGCGCGTCTGACCAGGCTGCTGTCACGTGCCACGCCGCCGCCGGCGGAAGAAAGGCAGATCTGGTGCTGCACCATCCTGATTTCCCCAGGCAGCACCCTTCAAGCCCTGTCTTGCTGGAATTTGCTTCGAGACTCACACTTGCAGGATCAGCAGGTGCACCTAATGAGGACCTGCAGTGACTATTTAGCAGAGGCACGCCTGTCCCAGGATGCTTCTGCATTTTGCTTGCAAAGTGCCAACACTCCAAGTCTGACATCAAGCCTGCCCAGAAGCTCCATAGCTATCCTGATATCTGTGTACCGAACCCCTGGCTTTCCCCCTGGACTCTGCATTCTGGATCACCCCTACCGGTATTGTGCCTCGAGACCCCTTTATTGCACCTGTCCCAAGACTTCCCTTCTGCGCTCCCCAACCAGAGACTTTCCAGTATTGCTTCTCCATGTTTATTGTTTTCCTTTAATAAATCCCCATTTGATTTGCAACATCTCAAGTATTTCCTGTGTATCACTTGAACCTTGGGCTTGCAACCTCGCCCTGTGGCACTACTCGTGACAGCTGCAAAGCGCGATCCTCCATAGGAGGATCGAGCCTTGCAGCGCTGAACGCACTAACTGCGTTCATCGAGGTGGCCAGACGGGCGTCAGATTGGAAGGAACGTCCACTCTCATGGAAGTTCCTTCCGCTCTGAAAAACGCTGGTCTGACCCCGGCCTTAGTCGACTGATAATTTTCATCAAAGACTTCCTTGTCTATATTTTTCAGTGACAAAAACTAGACTGTAACTACGTTAAGAAGAATAAAACTGTTCCGAAAATCTACCGACATTTTCCGCCAACTAGACAAAAAAGTTATTGAGGGACTAACATTAATTTACAGGGTTATTCATAGAGAATCGAAAAATCCCCGCATGTTCTGTGACTTTTCGTTCTCTTGAATTCGGTACGATTTGGCGACCCTGCGGTGTATTCAGCAAGCACCACAGGGCCGCCATAATGCAGGGAAAAGTCGCTGCAAACTTACCGCAAAACGAGGGCGAGCGCTCACCGAAACCCGCAAAAACATCTGGATTAACTCCGCCGAAAACCCCGGAAAAACCCGAGCAGGAGCCAATCACACGCAGTGCAGTTGTCGGAAAAAGCCGACACCGCAGACAAAGGAGGTGAAGAAAAAAAAACCAGTACGCTTGAATGTTTAAAAAAGTGAAACGCTGTTTGCAAAGAAACTACTGAGCGAAAATGTCTGAAATTTACATATGAGGTCCAGGGAATGATAATAAAAAGGGCTGTTACAGAAAACAAAAAAAAAACGATTTTTTTAAAAAAAAAAGGAAAAAAAATGTTTGCTAAAGAATCCCGAAAAATGCCTAAAAGGTCCTAAAAAATCTACAAATAGACTTTTTACTGCAGAATATTATAATAAGCAGTTTATTAGATATTGAATTAAAATGGGAATATTTTTAACATTGAAGCCTATGGGATTCGCCTGAATAAACCTGTTGAATGAAACCACCAAATGGCAGGGCATTTCGGCAACCTTTCACTGCTGGGTTTTGCTCTCTGAATAGACGAAGCATTGCTTCTCTATGGGGATTCACTGCCCTCGAACAGGCACCGTATGTGCAGGCAATTCGCCAAGATTTGGTGAATTGCATGCTCTCTGAATAGCCGAATGGCCAAGAAAGGTAACCGTACGCCGAATTTCTCTTTGAATAACCCTGTTAGTTTTAGTCAGTCTTTTGTCTAAAGTGTCATTTAGCTTTAATCATATTTTAGTTGCCTAAGTTAGGCTGGGGTCAGATGAACGCAGTGCGAACGTGCATTTACCAGCACTTTATGACGGCCGTGGTAGCAGCAAATGACGTCCAACGCAGGCCCACACACGAAGTACAGCCGCACGAAAGTTCGGCCGCACAACGCAAGCGGCAAACGAACGCATTTTCGCAAGAACGTTGAACCGCTAGTCGAACATCGAACTGCTAGTACTGACGTACAGAGTGCGCTGCGTCCACATAGCGGCGTGCGTGCATGATTAGGAGACGTCAGACGCTGCTCATGTCCGGCTTACATAACGTCCAGACACTCAAAGTTTCCTGGTTTGGTTCTGTATGAAATCACACCGAAATTGCGTGTCGTATGACCGCTATCGCGTATTCCGTGACAAAGTACATCCATGCGTTTGGACGCACTTTTTTACAGACGATGCGAAAAATGCGTTCGTCTGACCCTAGCCTTAACACGGATGAGACATAAAGGGTTATTTAAAGAGCACTGAACATGCCAAAAAAAGCCACTGAATGATGAATTTCACCCCGTGTTGCAATTTTGCGGCAGTTTGGGTAATCAGAAAGCTGGTAATTTGTCAAATACTGGCGAATTGACAGCGAAATACAGTACAGTTCACTGCAGTTCGCCGATCTTTGGCAGCAGCAAAATTGTCCCATAAAGAGGTAATGGTTAATTTTTTCAGAGAACGTCGAACTGCACCGAAGAGTTAGCGATATGCCTTGATTTTCAGTGATTAAGTTCGAGAGGTTTAAACAGGCGAATCCCATTTGATTGAAAGTTAAAAGATATTATTGTTTTTAATTTTTTTTATTCAACAGTTTATACATTTCATTTTCAGCAAATCGTCTATTTATTCTTTGTATTTTTTTAAATTTCTTTGCAATTTTTGATTCCCAAATTTTTTTCTTTATTCTATAACAGACCGTTTTTTATTATTTTTTATAGGTCCATTTTTATTATTTCCACGCATTTTCATTGTTTTAAACACCTTTTAAAGAATAGCGAGTTCTGTTTTTTTTCCCCTGCGGTACGGCTGCATTGTGTGGTCAGTTTGGCACACTTTGGCTGCGCTCGGCTGTCATTTCGGTGGGCTGATCGGCAGTCTTTGTCGGCTCCACGTTCGGAGTACTTCGCGAACCCTATGGTGAATAGTGAGTTCACTGCAGGGTTGGCGAACTGAAATCGCTGAAGTGTACCGAACGAGAAAGCACCGAAATTTTGGTTCTTTCTGAATAACCCTTAAAATGTCAAGTTCCTCTTGATTCACCCAATCTTTCATTCGTTAATTGATTTCCTAGTTGTGCGTAACCCCTCCTCCCAAAAAAACATTCTCTGTTGTCACATCGCAGATGAAATGTTTATTGTTTATTGTAGCAAAGTTTCACATCAGCACCTTTCCGGATCTGGGATGAAAATGAAAGTTGTGAACTGGACTCCTTGTCATTTTCGAAACCAATGTCATCGATGAGCAATGATTTAAATGAGCAGTGGGCGACCACTCTACCAGAAGAAGACTTGTCTTGACAGATAGTTTGTTTACTTCAATAGTTCAAAACCCAAACCATTTCTGTCTGAATCTCATCTGATCCTAAATGTTTAATTAAGCTCTGTGAGACTTGTCAGTACTGATATACTTCTTTCCAGTACATTGAACATCCTAATCTTTTACATTCCTACTCTATCATTCTTGCCAAGTTAAAATCTCCATGCTAATTCATTTCCCCACTTCCTGTTTCACAAAAGTCGACAGAATTAATGGCTAATAACAGGATGCTTTGTGGGATTAATACAATTTTTCACAGTTATAAGGAAAATGTCATTTAATCGCAACACATAAAAATTTAAATTAATTTATGGATCTGGCTAAAAAACAATGTCTAAATGCTAGGGGTAGATCTTGGAGTCATTGAAGGCCCATTATAATGTATTCAGTTTGGAAAAAAGATTTATAGAAATTATGCGCAGGGGTAAACTGTTTTTTCTTATATCTGGTCTACTTTATTTGGTCTATCAGTAATGTAGATTTATTTTGGATATATAATCCTATATAGACAAACTGCTGGTTTTGTCCCTGGTATACTGTAGGGGCTCTATCACCTCCTTATTTATTTATTTATTTATTTATAAAGGATTTTACCAGGAAGGATACATTGAGATTTTTCTCGTTTTCAAGTGTGTCCTGGGTTCAAGAACATTAAAATGTTACAGTTATTACAGAAATACAAAGTAATACAATGCAAGATATAAAGATAAAAATAAAACCACAAATATACAGATTAACAGAAAATAAATATGTAGGAAATAAAGTCATTATGTTACATGTTTACAGGTGCATTCTGTATCGAGGTATGTTAACAGGGAACTCTTGAGTGACTTTAGACTGGGGGAAGATTTGATGGCGTCTGGGAGGTTATTCCATAATTGTGGTGCTCTGTAGGAAAACGAGGACCGAGCCACTGTCTTTTTGTATTGTGGTATTGCAAGTAAGGTGCTGGTCCTGGATCGGAGGTTATAGGTTGAGGGAACTGCTGGAGGAAGCAGTCTATTCAGGTAGGGTGGCAGCTTCCCAGAAAAGCTCTTAAACACCAGGTTGGAAAGGTGAAGGGTATGTTTAGACTCCAGCGACGGCCAGTGTAGCTCTTTTAACCTGTCACAATGGTGGGTCATGTAGTTACATTGTAGCGCAAAGTGGCAGCATGAGTTATACAATGTGGTAAGTTTCTGAAGGTGTGTTTGCGGGGCGGCTGCATACACTACATCTCCGTAATCAATAGCTGGCATAAGCATTTGTTGTACAATTTGCTTTCTTGCTGTGGAGCTAACACTAGTGTCAGTGTTAGCGCTAGCTTAAAGGAGGTCATAGCGCTGCGCCCACATCACCTTCATATCGTTAACGGGTTAAAAAACCCATTAGCGCTTGTTAAATTGAGATTCGTAGTGGAAGTTTACTGTACTTTGCGCTCCCTATACCTAACATGAGGAGCGCAAAGTGCAAGAACAGATTAACTAGCGTTAGCATCACTTTGTCCTAACGCTAGTTACTAAGAGCTGGCGCTAACTGAAAAGGTTACCACAAGCTCAGAGGTGTAGGTAATGGATTGCGCTGCTGCAGAATCCGTTACCTGCAGCTCAAAACCCCCCCAAAATCATATACTCACCTCTCTCCCCGCAGCGAGAACGACGGCCCGATCCGCTGAGTCCCCAGTCTCCCTCTGCGATCACTCCGTCGCCCAGCAGGATCTCGCGAGAGGCGAGATCCTGCTGGTCATGTGACCCGGCAGCACGATCCTCCGCGGAGTTCTGTGGATGCCATGGAGGGGATGCTGGGGATGGCGCTGTAGCGCTGCTCCCAGCATCCGCGAGCTTAGCGATCGCTAAGGTGCAGGCTGTCTGACATGGCGCCTGCCCCGTGATCTGCTGGGGAAACCAGATGCAAAAGGAAAGCTAATTTTTCCCCTTTGCTTATCGGTTTTAGCACGGGGCAGCTAATAGTGCCCTATATGTGTCGTGGTGAAAATATGGTTTTCAACATTTTTTTTTTTCCATCCTTCATAATAGGTTTAGCAAAGTTGATTGATGGAGCAACTATAACGTTTGACAAGCAACATTTGAAAGTTTTCACCATTTACTATTTATCTAAGTACTTCCGTTTGATAATTTTATGCTTTTTTTCCCATTCAATTTAGTTTTTAATCACAGGAGATCTCCCTGGACCCACATCCTGCATAGCACAAACCTATTCAGAAGATGAGCTTGGTGAGAACACTAGGTGAAAGAATATGCAAGGATTCTCCAAGGAAATATTTCAGTATGAAAATATTCTCCATGTGACCAGTAATACCAAATTCCTGAATAAAATGCACAGATATGTACTTTTGGTTTTACATATTGTTTTTCACATGCTATATATCTCAGGGGTGGCGATCATATGAATAGCTCCTCATCACTTCTATCCTCAGTCGATAGATACAAGGCATATTCACAGTAATAGCTACCAATAAGTAAGCGTATGAAGATGTGATACTGCTATCCTATTCACACACCAACAAATGACTCCTCTAGCAGCCACAAAAAAAAATTTTGTACAATGAAAAACTTGGATTTCGGACATCACCGTATAAATTCTTCTATTCACCAATGCATCGTAAGCTTCTCAAAAAGAAAGGAGAAAACTAAACACAGTGTATACTGTAATACAGTGCATAATATACAGTAAGAGGTCCAAAAGTGCCAACTCACACTTAGTTGAGCCCTTATCTGGTCTCAAAGGTATCCAGCAAGAGGGTTATTTTTGCACACCCATCGACCACTCCATGATCTTTGACTTCAAGGAACATCTCAGTTCAAGAAGAGTCTAAGCAGGTACATACACTATATTGCCAAAAGTATTCGCTCACCTGCCTTGACTCGCATATGGATGGGTGAGTGAATACTTTTGGCAGTATAGTGTATGTATATATATATATAAAAACACATGGGGAAGCACACAACCTAAACAAAGCTTTCAGTGCGGGTGCGTCTCAAAAATAAAATACAAAACAAAACCAGGGAGAGAGCACTCCAGTCAACACATTCAAAAACCAGCAACTACAGCTCCGTGCATGAGTACATTATACCAGATTTTACCACATGTTGAAAAATTCTTAAATCTGAGCTTTGTTGAATAAAATGGTGCCAACTAAATTTCCACCATTTTATTCAACAAAGCTCAGATTTAAGAATTTTTCAACGTGTGGTAAAATCTGGTATAATGTACCCATGCATGAAACTGTTATTCGTTTTTGAGTGTGTTGACTGGAGTGCTCTCTCCCTGGTTTTGTTTATATATATATATAATATATATAGTAGAGCACATAAATTAGAGCTCTCTCATGTTTGGCTCAGCGTGATTATGAGTAGCTGTCTTGTTTATCGTTTATGTGTATTTAATTTGTATATACAATCTGCACTATTTCTATCTTTCACCACATTTATTGGGTCCTGGTTGGCCTCTGCTTGAGCTGAGATGTTTTATCCTTGAAGCCCAAGATCATGGATTGGCCGATGGGTGTGCTAAAATAGACGCTCAACTGAGTGTGAGTTGGCACTCGTGAACATCCTATTGAATTTATGTACTGTAGTACAGCATACATTACAGACATCATTACATTATTAACACTAAAACGGGGATGCTAGGGAGAAAAACCTGTGCCTACAGGTTTTTCCTTTGAGTCCCCGTTTTAGCGTGATATTACGATGCAGGCGCTGAAAAAGCAGGCGCTAATTCCCGGGATGCGCACGGCATTGCTAGGCGCCGCCACAAGCATCCACTCGATGGAGTCCATAGGACTCCATTGAGTTTCTGCTCTGCCGGTCACATGACCTGCCGGATCGTGCCTCGCAAAATCCAGCAGGTCGCTCTACTGATCCGCAGAGAGAGCCTGGGGAACCTTTCCCCCCAGTCTCTCCCTGCTCCCAGTGAACAGAGGAGGCAGTTGGAGCCATGGTCCTCGCAGCGGGATAGGAGGTGAGTATCTGATCAATTTTGGGGGGTTTTTGGCTGGTGCTGACGGAGTCTGCAAAAGTAACCGCAGCCGGACGGTAATTAGCACTTTGCGCTCACCATGTTAAGCATAGGGAGCGCAAAGTACAGTAACCTCGTGCTGAAAAGCGCAAGATACCAATCGCTAATGGGTTTTTTAACCCGTTAGCGTTTGGATTGTAATATGGTAGGGCCACCAGGGCTAACGTTAACGCTCACTCAGGTGAGCGCTATCGTTAGCGATAGGAATGTAATGGTGCCCTGTGTGTTTAGTTTTGTCCTTTCTATTTGACAACCTTACGATGCATTGGTAAACAGAAGAACTTAGACCAGTGTTTCCCAAACCTGTCCTTGGGACCCTCAACCAGGCCGGATTTTGCAGATCACCTTGGGGAAAAGCAGACTGAATCCTACAATCACTGAGCAGCAAATCGTATCACCTATGCTGGGCTTCAGCTATCTGGAAAACCTGGCGAGGCGGGGGGTCCTGAAAACAGGTTTGGAAAATACTGCTCTAACCCATATTTTACAATGTATAAAAGTTACTTCTGTCCTGAATTAATTGTACTTCACAGAGGAACTCCAGAATCATTAGGCGATAGTAAACCATGTTGGTACTTTCTAGAGGTATTTTAGTACCTTGGCATAAATGTTAAGAAAGAGGAAAAGTCTACAAAAACAGTGTAATAACCACTTTGTAAAATGCACCTTTGTTATGCAAAATCAAGGCAAGGCATTTATGTTATTGTTAGTGATATTTAGCAATCTTCTGCCCATAAGTAGTCAGTGTTGGTCTCACGAAGCCTGTTCAATGTACATTTTCTATGGAGGCATCAAGTACAATATGTTACTAATGATCATCATCCACTTTAGAACATATGCCTTTATTTTGGCCTCCTTCCTCCCACCCCTAGTTCAGGTATGTGTTTGCATTCTAATGAAGAGTTTTCTCCTAACACGGTACAATTAATTGACGACAAGGCCTCTGGGAGACAACGCTTCTCCAGTTTGGCTCCTTCCTTATATAAATTTGGCCGTGAAGACGTTGCGGCACTTCATGCAGTCAATAGCAATTTCCCAGCGATCAAAGCGCATTTTAAAAAGCGGAATTGTTGTTTTGGCGCATAACCAAAGCTTCTACAATATAAACAACACAAAGCTTTCATCTTCTCTAGGTACATTCCATTAACACTTTTTTTTTTAATTATTTTTTTGCCCAAGGTTTTCATAGTCATGTTTCATGAAAAACGCACCAGGTAGGCTCGCTCAGCCTAATTTCTCATAGTGCTAATGCAAATTAATAACACTCCTCCAGGACCGTGCCAAAGCCAGCAGTCTTTCCAAAAGACCGGGCACCACATATCACATTAAATCAGCATTCAAAGCGGTAACCAGCAGATGCTGCTGACATGAGCCCAATGTAATCTCTTTAACCTTGTCCTGTAAGGAACACACAAGTCATGACCATGTAATTCAGATTAAATTAAATTCCGTATGCCTTTACAGGAAGCCATGTTACTTTCCACTTATAAAGTCACAGGTTTTATTAGCCATTAGACAATAACATATACTTTAATGGTTGAAATGTTTGCTTTTAAGCCATGTGACCTGTCAAACACAAATAACCACAGCATAATAAGCTTTAAGGGTGACATGTATCGAGAGGTACTTGAACAAGTCCAAGTGACATTGCCTAACGCCTGGGAGCATTGCGATACATAGACTAGGACATACATAAAACCTCTGACAAGTAAAGCTGTGTATAAATAAAAATATTAACAAAAACATAATGCAATTCAGAACATAAACAAGTTCCAACTCTTTTTATATATTTGCTACTGGAGGTAATTTAAAAACTAAAGATTAGGCCCGCACATATCTGCCCTTAAGCCCAACACAGAAATGTCCCACGTTACTTCTTTTACATCTCTTTAAGCTTTAACATTCATATACATCAGTAGTCCCCAATCCTGGTCCTCAGGGCCCACTAACAGGCCAGGTTTTCCAGATATGTGAAGCACAGCACAGGTGATATGATTTGCTGCTCAGTGATTGCAGGATTCAGTCTGCATTTCCCCAAGAGGATCCTTAAAACCTGGCCTGTTAGTGGGCCCTGAGGACCAGGGTTGGGGACCATGGATATACAGTATACCCAATGACTGCTGGAAGGTAGGGATGAGAGGCAAGGTAGGGATGAGAGGGGGTTTGCGCTGATCATGCATCAGGGCTTATATTCAGGTTACTATAGCACTCAGTATTGCTCTATTAAGAAACGCTTTTTTAGTATTAGCCATAAAATGTTGTACTGAATGCATTATATATACAAGTTATCTTTCTATTCTGGAGGACTTTTTTAGGACATCGTATTTCCACATATGCAGACAATGTCCTTGGGAAAAAGGCAAAAGCTGAGTAATGGCCAGTAAATAGATTCTTATAACACTTAAAGGGTTAAACGCTAATCACTGTGGATTGTTGTGGTTGCAGTGATGACAAACTTTGGTGTTTCCCAAAAAGGACATTAAGAAAACAGCAGGAGAAGATTTATTGATGAAGCATCTCCTGCTGCTGTTTGGATTTCCCTTTTAGTAGGAAACACCAATTTTATGGTTGTAAGTACAATGGCGCCATTCATTGATGTTTGCAACACTGATAAACTACAGTGATTAGTGAAGAACCCCATTAAAAACAGGGACACCAACATGAAACTGTATTAACCTCCCTGGAGGTCTATTTATTTTGATATTTCTTGTCTGAAAGTGGTCAATTTTTTTCCTCTCCCCTAGCGGCATCCCGAGTGTGGCTCGGGTTAAATTCCTATGTTGGAAGCGGTAACCCAGAGCAACACTCAGGATGCCACTGGATACATCAACTCTCTCTGCGCTCCCTCGATGTCCCCCGCAGTCTCCTCCCTCAATCGCGACCTCATTACTTCCTGGTTCCCTCTTTGCGAAAAGGAAACCAGGAAGCATGAGGTCGCGATTGCCTGAGGAGACTGCGAGAATCAGTGAGGGAGCGCAGAGAGAGGTGATGTATACAGCCCAAGTGTGTCTCGAGGGTTACCGCTCTCAGCGGTGAAATTTAACCCAAAGACACACTCAGGAACACTGCCAGGGAGGTTAAGGAATGTCCATGTCTCAGAGCTTCCAGGTACCAACTACTAAGATCCCTGCAGCTATCACTGGGAGATAAACTTTCAACACATGGATAATAATAAATGTTATAAATAATGTATAATGATGAAGACACATATAAAACAAAATGTTTGTTAATTTCTTTCAAAACAAGCCTGATAAGTAAAACGTACTTTTCAGTAACAGGTTCATTGAGTTAACCCACTCAGTGCTGGATTAAGGCCTTTATGAGCCTGGAACGGAAGAGTAGGGTGTGCCTCTGCCCCCTTCTTCTCACCTCGCAATGTGCCATGACTGCAAATTTTGGATTGGGGCGAAACCAATCCAAAGGCCCACAGTGCAGCAACTCAGCCTCCCACTTAAAGTGCATCAGCCACTCATCTCTGCTATTACCAGCAGCCTCCGCAATGATTTTCTTTTCTATTATCATCGCAGCCGCACCTCTCCACAGTAGTAAGCCGCGAACAAGCAGCAGAGAGGAGCGCGGACGTTCCCTACTGTGCCTTTTCACCGAGGGTGCTGAGATCATTTTGACTATTTTGTGCTCATTATGTTTAAACGCAATTTAAAGTCATGTTTTATTACAGGACCCAGACACATTATATATCTTTTTTTCCATCAGATTCAATATATATCATTTCAATCAGGTCTATTCAAAGACCGGCTGGGTGGAGTAGAGGTAATGTCACCGCTCTGCATGGAGAGAGCCTGTGGAGTCATGGTTCGATCCCAGCGAGCAACCTCTCCAGTAAGTGTCCTTGGCAAGACACCTCACAGTACAGACTCGCCACCCAGGACATACTTGAAAACGAGAGAAATCTCAATGTATCCTTCCTGGTAAAATCCTTTCACAAAAAAAAAAGAAAGGTGAAACTCAGGAGAATGACTGGAGAAGAGAAAATTCTAGGTCAAAACAGAAAAAATCTCCCATTTATCTCACTTTCCAAATCGGCTATTTGGTCTAGATTGTTCTCTTCTCCTGACAGTTCTCCTGATTTTCTCCTTTCTCTGAATTACCCTGTATGTGTATACATCACGTCGCTTCAGAATGCTATAATAAAAAATGTTAAAGTGTAAAGTCAGATTTCATAATTAATATAAAGAGGAACCACATACCAATAAACATTCACAGGAGTATAATTGACTTATAAAGAACAAAGGGCACGAATCAAGAAATGATGGACTTTTAATTAGTTGAAAAATGAATAACATTTAATATCGCACATTGATATCAATTGATTTGAGCGCAAGAAATATTACTTTTGATTAACATTTGATTGCACGCAAATATTTTTTCAATTAGAAGTTTATGGGCTCCATTAAATTCATAGCGCAAAAGCGCACGCGCAGCACAATTTTTTTTGCACAAAGCAATAGACGTTAACGCGCAAAAAATAACAGTGGTATTACAATCTGTGCACATTTTTTTACCCGTCAAAAAATAACATGCGGAAAAAAGACGCGCAAAAACGCGCGCGCATTAACGTTGCATGCAGAAATCGGTGTGCGGACTGTTGTTTAATGCTATTCAGCCAATCAGAATTAAGAACCACAATTGTCTCCTATTCAGTTTTTGCGCCTGTCAAAATCAATCTGAGTATATATGCTGCAGCAATAATAAAAACATGCACAAATTCTCAGTTTTATTGTTTGGGTATGTGTAGAATGTGTAACTATATATTGCTGTATTTTTTTTTTTGGGCTGGTGTATTTGGGTTCGGCCAGGACGTTCAGATTTGCCATTAACACCATCTTTTAAAAGACGTTAAAATAATGCGCGCAAACGTTGTCCGTTAAAATTTGCATATAGAGTGTAATACCATCCGTGTACCAGCGCACAAACACATTTGCGCTCACAATGTTAAATATAGGACATGAAACGTACATTGCGCTCACAAAGGGTTCGCACAGGTTCACCTGCGGTAGACGTTAACGCACATTTTTTGCGCAGACATTTTAATACGACGCTCTGAGCAAAGGGTTTTTACCGTTGTGCTAATGTGTTTTTGCGCACGCGTTAATGTTTGCGCGAAGTAGTTAATAGAGCCATATATATTTTATATATTTTTGTCTAAGATAGGATGTTTACAGTGAGTGGCACTCACACATCATATTTTATTTCAACTAAATATTATCAGTTTATTGTATTTTTATTTAATCATATTTTTTTTCTGCACGCAGAATGGTTTAATGTACTTTTGCGCCAGTGGGGAGTTCTTTCACTTTATGAGGTGGTGAGTTAGCACAGCATCATTGTTCACTTTATAATTGAAAAGTGAACAATAGTGCTGTGTTATAAAAATTTTATTTTTTATTTTACATGCTCTGGCCTTTCCTATGACACCTCACTAGACCCTGTAGCTGCTACAGTTCTGGTACGAAGGACAATCAGTGGAGATATAGTTATCCTTTATCTGGGCCTATTATGTTGCATGGGCCTGGAGCTGCAGCTCCAATAGCCCCTATGTTAATCCAGTCCTGAGCCCACTGGATTAATTTCTGCATTGTGTTGGTCATATGATAATAGTAATTCAGCCAATCATAAAATATCCCTGTGCTACCTTAATCTCACCAGTTTTGTATTACAGTAGCATTATTGTTTCTGCATGATAGATTGTTTCCTTTATTATATACACTCTATTATACTAAGCATTATCAAAGTATTTATATCCAGTATAAGAAACATTCAGACAGTGTCTGTTTATTGGTTGTAAATCCCACAGTGGAGGGAATACAAAGGACAGAAACTGGTTTTGAAAAGTTAAAACAGTGTCTGAAGCATTTATTAATCATGACCAACAGGCAATCCCCACGTTATTATATACTTTTTGGTAATTTGGCCCTTAATACCTCAGTTTTATTGGACTCAAATGACAGCTGTTAGTAAATAGCCATATCAAGTCTTCGTTACCTGATAACTCTTCTAGTAGTTTACCATTTAAAATAAAGCCAACTGACAGCAGACTTGTGAAAACCAGCTAATGGTGAACCACCAATCTACATAAGACATTCCAACAAGAATGACCATTATTAACCTGAAAACAATAGATGATATAAAGTAACTAATTGGGGGAGTGTCAGGGTTGTTTTGTAGTATTCCCCTGGAGTCAATTTGAAGGGGAATGCGTGGGAACACAGTGGGAACACTACTTTTGCAGAGGGAACAGAGTTCCCATTGGTCCCATACACCAGTGTTTCCCAACTCTGGTCCTCAGGCCCACTAACGGGCCAGGGTTGCCGGATATCTAAAGCACAGCACAGGTGATATGATTTGCTGCTCAGTGATTGCAGGATTCAGTCCCCAAGGTAATCCTTAAAATCTGGCCTGTTAGAGGGTCCTGAGGACCGGAGTTGAGAAACACTGCCATACACTATATTGCTTGTATTTAGTGTGTTCAATCAAATCTTTCCCTGTTAAGTCACAACAAATATATGATTTATCATATATTTCTTAAAAAATCACAAGTATATAAATTTATCAGATTTGATTATTTGTGTCACGTGCGAGTTGATAATTGTGTAGTGCTCACCCCCGGTGGAGCCGATGAATAACCCAGGATAGTCTCACCGCACTAACATTTCACTGTACACCAGCACACAGTTATAGATTTTTCTAAGTTATACTTTACTGAAGTAATAAAAGTCAATAATTACACATATACTGTAAGCACGAAATAAATCGGACTGCATTACGTAGCATAACTGCATAAAATGGCGGATAACGATCGGTAAGGCCCTCAGTCCTTTTTGGCCTTAAGTCCCGCTCACAAAAAGATACTCGTTAAACTATTTCCTAGGGTACCCGGGTACTAAATCCACTCGCCAGTGGATGAACAAAAATATCTTCTACTAGTTGACATTGGGGCCCTTAAATTTGAAGCAATGATAAGTGTGCACTGCTATGGAAGCTGTAGGCCTGAGGCCTCTCACCCGTCCGGTGAACCAACTTGTCCCGAACTGATGACTCTGCCAAAAGGTCCTTCTCTTTGCCGTCTGGAACCCGGTGCTGCCGAAATATACACTCACGATGCCGAATCTCCTCAGCCAGGAATCGAATGCCACCCACACTCCGCTCTGTCCGCGGCCTCCTTACTCGAGGTCCTTCTGGAACACGCCTGACACAGGAATCACTAAGCGGAATGCAATGTAAGACGATGCACACTCCTTCCCCGGTCACCAGCACTGGATAACGCCGACTCGCCACGTTCCAATCTGGCCTTGATCCCGGACAGTGTCTCTCATGCGACTTACTACATACGCTGCTCTGCTCGTTCCGCCCACGCTGCACACGATGCTCTTCTCTTCCTGGCGTCATTGTGCTCACTTCCTTTTGGTTCCCCAAGGGTTTCTGGGAGATATAGTCCTTAAGTCCAGCATAGTCTTTCACACATAAACACTCTGGCTTCCTCTAGTTGCAATATTGTTTCAATTCAGAAAGACAATTTAAACACCGCACTACAATTGCTTATTGGGAGAAAGATATCTTGGTGAGCTCCCACATCTATTTTTTTAGGACTTGAAACCTGGTAGTCCCCACTAACTGTGGTAAGGCATAATAATACTGATCATCATCATCATGACAGAAGACTCTAAACTTATAGTCGCTCATTCCCTCATATAAAATATGCAGGCCAAGAATATGCCTAAGAGTCCTTGATAATCTCTAAACGTACAAGATTTCTCTGTACGGTTTTGGTCATAATGAGGGAAAACAGGTGCTGGTTCCTCAGACCTCCTATTACACTGGTGGACCCACATTATGATCCTCCCTCTTGCTACTCAGTGCTTGAGGTCTCATTGACTTTCCTCCCATCTTTTGTACTCTCGGGTGGGATTGTTCGTCAGTCCACGTGTCAATATAAGTGCCCAAGTCACCACTCATTAGGTACCAAGCCAGGGATGCTCAATTCCTATGCGTGGTACGGTGCTGTGAGAACTGGAATATGCATGATATAATGCATGCATATGTCTTCTTTCTCAGTGGATTCCGTAGCATGTATCTATTTTACAAGGGTCCGAGGCTGCTAGTTGTGGCTATTAGCCATATATATATATATATATATATATATATATATATATATATGTGTAAGTCATGTATATTTATTAGTCATATATAATATATATATAATATAAATTGTGTGTTTACATGTGCATATTTATATGTGTCTGTGTGTGTCATATATATTTATCTTATATTTATGATCTTATACTTTGCATTTTTTTTTCTGCAATTAAATTTTATTTTTATTTATTGGCTATAAAAAAGTAAAATCCTTTTAGGTTAAAACTTACAAGGGGGATGGGGGGGTGGCTTTGGTAATTTAAAGTCACGCATATGAAGCTCATTATTTTATATATCAATCTGATTGGCCCATTCAAGATGATTAATAGAAAGTAGTTGTTATCTATTTCTGTCACTAAAATTAATACATTAATATACAAAGAAGCCTTTTCAGCAACCTAAAAGCAAAACGGTGCTTGAGCATGTATTGCTGTATAGCCTAATTAAATCCCAGAATTTATTAGGTGAAGACGAGAAGAAAAAAACAAACAACCTTAATTTCTTCAATTAACTGAGGAGTCTGTCCTAGTTAATCAAATGATAGTTTTTTTGAGGATGACAAATCTCCGTGTCATAGTTGGTATGATATAGAAGATAAAGGTCATATATTTTCACTTTCCCAAAGGTCTGGCTGAAGAAACCTTAATTACACCAGGTAACGCTGAGACATTAATTAAGCTCTGTCAAAAATAATTAGGTCTAAGTTAAAAATGATTAAATTAATTATTATTTTAAATATTTTAAAAAAAAACTTCTCGTTTTGCAGTGATGACAAGAAAATTGATATTGTCCTTTTGTAACCTTCATTTCGATTTTTTTTTTCTTCAACTTCCAAGTAATTCACAGATATCAGGTTTTTTTTCTGTGTAATTCTTCTACTTTAAAAAAATATTTCTGGAGTTCAGAAAAGGGAATAGAACATAATTTTCAGTTCACTGCTAGCGTAAATGAAAAACACTCCATAAATTACCTTTAATTTCCCTCTCATTATAGTGAAATTATACTGATTGAATTTCAGTGAATGCATATGGTTATCTTGATTCTCGTACAAACAAATGTGTTTAAAATATTTTCTATAAATACCATTCTGGATTAAAAGCTGCTTTTAGGCACCTTTCTTTAACTACATATTAAAAATGTCACCCTGCATTTAGAATTACAGACCCTGCTAATACATAAATATCTGTGTAGGGGTTAGATTGGTCATATTATATAGTCAGACTAATTTTTTAATTAATGTCAATTTAAATTCAGTTTTGGCTGCTGAAATTTACTTTTTGTTGTGTTTTTCAAATTTAGTTTTCAATAAAATTATAATTATTACCCTTAAATTCTTAAGAAAAAAACTCTTTATAACATATATTATTTCCTTTAACACAATAGTACTATCAATGTGTTTCCACCCAGCACATTATTGTGTTTTTTTTATAAAACTTACATGCAGCCACATTAACCTTTAAGGAATATTATACATTATTACATCCCATTAATATTTGTCATTAGCTGTAAACACATGTCATTTATTTTTTTATTCTATTAAATTAGCTATGTGAAGTGACACAGGCATCTTAAAATCCATAAATATTGTTATTTAAATAGATATTTAAAAGTGTTAAAGATTAAAAGTGCACAATTATCTTATTATTGCTAAAAGGCAAATATATATATATATATTTATAATGTGAGGTTGTCTTCTGTATTAATTTCCCAGCTTAAAATACTAATTAAATTTTCTTAATTAAAAAATAAACTATGTTTAAATAAAAAAAAATTAGTGCCTTGCATCTCTTTGCTCTGAAGCATAGTATAAAATAAGAAATCCAAAAATGATATTAAAAGCATAAAGTCAGCTTAATAAATCATCAGCCCATTTGAGGTCATTATTTAAGCAGCGTGCAATAATTGATCTAAATTTAATTTCATTCATGGCAGTCAAGCTGAATATTGTTTTGAAAGGGTGGGGAAAAAAATCCATTTGGTTCAAATTTGCATCACAAAAACCAAGTTCCCATGGCCAAACCGCGAAAGGCACTGCTGCAGTTTAAGGGCTTGGGTGACAACAAACCAGGTTCATGCGCTTTCAAGTAAAAGTGTACTTACCTAGGTGTCTGGCGTGCAGTTAATATATGTCCTTGGAGCTTGGTTGAGCAAATTCTCCTGCTTCAGTCTAATGAGAAAAATAGAATTTTCCCCCATTATCAGTCTCTCACATTCAAGCAGAATTCTGTGCAGCACAGTAGATATAACCATAAGCTCTGGGACCTTCTCATTGAGCTAAGATTGCTTCATACAAAAGTTGACAATACCCTAGTGAAAGCCATTGTTGATATTCAACATTTTTTAAATAGCTCAACAGAATAGACAATAAGGCTCGTGGAAAAACTTGGTCAGGAATCTGAACTGCTGGAGCATGGATTATAAAAAAAAAAGAAAGAAAAGAAAACACACGGAGTGTATGAAGTGGGATTCATTGTTTTAAAAAAATCTTTTAAGTCAATGGTTGCGTTAAAATGTTAGCTGGCATTACTATTGAAAGTAGCATTGCGTTAAAATGTTATTTTAGCCTCAATTTGGGATTAAAAATATACAAACAAAAAACACAATTGGCTGTTAGATTTGTTACATATTTTCTTATCTCCGTTTAAAGAACACAAACTTGATCTGCTGAAGCGCAAGGAAACCGCTTCGATAGAAAATTGAGGTTTTTTTGTGTCCTAAGTGAATGTTATTTTTTTGTAGCTTCTTCAGAACTCCTTAACTAAAATAAGACTTTTGTTTAATCCTAATTTGTTTAATGTATAGGAATCACTAGGTATCATAGATGATGGAAATATTTCACATTTCAATTTGAAAAAAACTTGTGTGTTGCTGATTGCATTCAACCAATTCACTTGATTTTAAAGATCTTTCAACTTAGTTCTATTTCTCAATTGCATTGAATGATCTATTTTCAGTGAAATTTTGGTTCTTTTCACTTCGGTGCAGTTTGTTGCACTTCGGTTATTCCATTTCGCTGACAGTAGAGTGAATTCACTATTCACCGTAGGGACACACCATAGTGCACCGAAGATGGAGATCTGAAGTCTCATGAAAAGGTTGGAGAGCGTCGCCGAAGAGAACCGAAATGCCCTTGGCCGAACTGCCTAAAAAAGAATGAGCTCTCCTATTCTCCTGGAAGGCTTTTAAACCAATAAAAATGCATTAAAATGTTTGTAAATAATGAAAAGATCCTTTAAAAATAATAGAATGTCTGTTACTGAATAGAAAAAAAACACCTGTTTGCAAAAAAAACTGCTCACGAAAATGCCTGTAATTTACATATAAGGTCCTACGAATAATAGTAAAAAGGTATGTTACAGAAAAAAAGAAAAAACGCTATTAAAAAAAGAAAGGAAAAATATTTGGCTGAAAAAAATCATGAAAAATTCCTAAAAGATCCTAAAATATCTATGAATAAAGAAACTTTTTACTGCAGATTAAAAGAATAAACAGTTTATTATTAGATATCGGATAAAAACAGGAATATTTTAACATTGAAGCCTATGGGATTCACCTGAATAAACCTGCCAAATGAAAGCACCGAACATCAGGGCAGTTCGGCAACTTTTCACTGCTGTTCGGTGTTCTCAATAGATTAACCATTGCTTCTCTAAGAGGGATTTCACTGCCTTCGAACAGCTAATGTACTTGCTGGCAGTTCATCAGAATTTGGCGAACCGCCTGGTCTCTGAATAGCCAAATGGCCACAGAATGTCACCATACGCGAAAATTCCCTGTTCGGTGACATTTCGGGGTCAGATCGGCTCTCTCTGAATAACCTCTTCTGTCTAGTTCTCAGGATTGGATACCGAGGTTCAACCAACTCTCAGCATTTCATCCGCAAAAATCATCTTTCAAACTGGATTTCAAACACATTGAAAAATTATAATAAAAATGATAATGATAGCAAGTAATGATGTTTTTTGTTGTTTTATTTCTTGGTCCAAAGACATCATTATATGTGAAACTTACAAAAAGCTTGAGAAAGCTTCACACATTTTCTGTTGCACATTTAAATAGCACCACAAAGGTACTAAGTATATACAAAATAAATATTCAATTATCTTTTTTCCGGACAAGGGCCGTTATTAAAGCTAAGAAAGATTCAAGTGCACTCAGCTTTGGTCTACATGTGGCTGAGAATGGTTTGAAAAGGCTTGTTCTTCTGCTGCCTACTAAATGCTTTTCTTGGCATTTCAATAGTACCTCTGTGGGAAAATACAATGTTTTTATTCAGCGATTTGCTAGATATTAAAACATTCACTAACCATTCATTAATGATGCACATACAGGTATCTGTCCATGTTTATGTTTTTGTACGTATGTCTAGCTTTGTATATAGTGTATGTACATTCAGACGGTATATTCATAGAAGTAAGACTACTGAACTGACCTCTGACCGTCAAACACTGCCGAACTGCGAAAAAAGACATAACTCAATTGTTTTAGTAGGTGTTTAAACCAATAAAAATGCATTAAAAGGTGTGCAAATAATAAAAAGGGGGGCAGCAAAAAACCTCACCACTGAGTGGGTTACTCACAGAGCACGGAAATAACGTCAACATTTTGGTGTTCTGTAGTTCCTTGCACTTCGGGGAATAAAACTTCCCCACCCTGCAGTGAATTCACCATTCACCGCAGGGTCCCCAAAGTGCATGGAGTCGGCCGCTGAATGCTGCCACCGTAAACCCGTGGCCTGCTGTTTTCAAAAGAACTACTGAACGAAAATGTCTGGAATTTACATATAAGATCCTATGATTGATAATAAAAAGTTCTGTTACAGAAAAAAGAAAAACCGCTATTAAAAAAAGGGGGGGGAATTTTGCTGAAAAATTACTAAAAGGTACTAAAAAAAAATCAATAAAGACTTTTTACTGCAGATTAAAATAATAAATGGTTTATTAGATATTGCATAAAAACGGGAATATTTTTAACATTGAAACCTATGGGGTTCGCCTGAATAAACCTGCTGATTGGAACCACCAAACATCAGGGCATTTCACTGCCATTTCTCTGCTGTTTGATGTTCTCTGAATAGATTAACCATTACTTCTCTATGGGATTTGCAATGCCTTCAAACAGCACCATACTTGCTGGCAGTTCACCAAACTTGTATGTGAGCATATCACAGAGCAGTGGTGTACTTAGGGGAGTGGCGGAGGGCGGGCCGCCCCAGGTACCAGTGATTATTTGGATGTCATTAGGAGGTGCCACTGGCACTGTGTGTGTCAGCTTTGAGCTGTGTTCTCAAACAATGAGCAGCGGAGCAGGGCATTGCATTAGGAATAAAATCGAATAGAATAAAAATCCCCCTCTCCTCCCTCCATAACTCCTCCCCTGCCCCGCAGCAGCTCTAGGAGAGGGGAGGGGGATGTGATTTGTGTGCAGATAGAGAAGATGACAGTAAATGGCAGGTAAAGGGGGGTATCAGCAGAATATGAAGCCCTGTCTGCTTACTGCTGTTTAAAGTGGACCTTTCCTTAACCAGCACTGCAGTGATAGAAATTTGTCATTGAGCTGCCTGGCTCCTGGTGAGGCTGCGTGCATGCAGGTCACGCGGTCCGGCCAGTCAGGTGGTACTGAGTCTCAGTACCACCTGACTGTCTGAACCACGTGACACGCACGCAGCTGCCCGCCCTTTCATTAACACGGACTCTCACTCTATTCTGGACTGAACACCCACCGGGAAGGGAATCAAAGCCATGGTGCACCCTCTGGCAGGGGCACCCCACTGCTGACAAGATGGCTCCACGCACAGGCACAGCCGCGATCCTAACGTGGCCTGGAGGGACCTCCTGCTGAGTCCGAACACAGTCCCTGCTGACTCTGCACACAGCCCTACTGCAGATGGAGGCCGGTAAATATAGAATAAATAATTGCTGTGTGCTCATATTCACTCGGTTTGCTGGGAGTCTTATTGAAGTGGAATCTGATGCACTCATACACACCGCACATTGCATTGCTGGGAGTTTTATTGCTGTGGATTCTGATACACTCATACACACTGCACATTGCATTGCTGGGAGTTTTATTGCTGTGGATTCTGTGATACACACTGCATATTACTTTGAGTTTTATTGCCCTGGAGCTCTGGGATACGCTCATACACACTGCACATTACTGTGAGTTTTATTGCTGTGCAGTTCTGATATGCTCATACACAGTGCCCATTTCTGTGGGTTTTATTGCTGTGCAGCTCTGTGATACACTCCTATGCAGTGCACGTTTCTGTGGATTTTATTGTTCAACCAATTAGAGCAGCTGGGATCCAGTATACTTGACATGCGTGGCTGTTCTTTGTAAAAATGCTATTTTAAACATTTCATAATTTTATTTATCTCAATAGATACATTTGAAATGGTATACAAAATATACAAGTAGGCACTTGGTATCCACTTTTAATATAAAGAGAGGAAGAGGCGGAGCTCTAAGAGGAAAAGGTGGAGCTTAAAGAGGAAGGGTGGGGATTAACCAGGAAGAGGTGTGCCCTTGACAGGAAGGGGTGCCTCAAATTTAAATTAGGGGGTGCACGAGTTTAGTCAGGCCTAGGGCAGCACAAAACGTAAATACACCACTGGCACTCGGTATGTCATTTGCTGCGTGAGACGGCTTAAAATCAAGCCGCCCCCTGCTAGCACCCTCTCACCGGGCACATCCTGCCTGGCGTTACAGGGTTAAAAAATATTAAAAAGGTCTGTTATAGAATAAACAAAAATACCTTTTAAAAAAAATTGGGAATCAGAAATTATGTCTAAACAAATATAATAAAATACATAAAGGTGTTGAAAAAAGATATATAAATAAAAAGACTGCTGAAAAGGAAAAGAATAAATGGTTGATTAAAAAAATAAAAACAATAATATTGTTTTACATTGAATCCTGTGGGATTCATTGTCACGATCCTCGCCGGCAGCGGCGCCGCAGATAATAAAATAGCGCTGTGACGTTCAGAACACTGCTGGGCAGCACTTTCAGATACTGCCCCAGGATAAACTGTTGTCTCATCTAGCTCTGTACTGACTGTCTAATCATTCAGCCTGACTGCCTCCATTTAATGGAACCACATCCTTACCTTACCTAGATACTTCAGCATCAACTTCCACTTCAGAGTGGAACTCGTGCAGCCAGGAACCTGTTCCGCTGATAGACCTGTGTTCAGGACTTACCAGTGCAGGGGCGTACCTAGAACATTTGGCACCTGGGGCGGATGCTATATTTGGCACCACCCCAACTTTAAAATGTAAAAAATAAATTTTAAAAAATCACATGCACTTTTTTTAATGTTTTCAAAAATATTTTTAGTTATATGATTCTGCCAGGACATGACGTATACATATAATAATGATATATTATGAATCTGCCGATGGTGGATCATTCGTGCGTCCTCTGTGCTGTGGAATAAGGGGCGAGTGTAGATTCGTTTTGGATAATTGTTTTTTATGTTTGCCTTTATTTTAAAATCTCCCTCCATTTCTGTTAGAAAAAACCCCTCCGTTCCTCCCCCCTCCCCCATGCATGGTCACACAGTGTGCTTTCCTCATAACCTTATTCACTGTATTCACAGCATACACACAAGACAGACTGCACTCTCACTAAGCCCAGGCTTCTGGTTCTTCCTATGCTGCCCTGCTAACCATCTTTACATTCCCTCTGCTCCTATCTGTTTCACCTACCCCAGTCCCTTAGATTGTAAGCTCACTGGATGTCTGACTGAGCACTTGGTTAAGTGCTGCACTACTTGGAAAGTCATCCTACGGGCAGGGTCATCTTTTCATTATATATCATGTACGTCTCCTGTTTGTGCTCCCCTATTGTAAAGCACTGCGGATTATGTTGGCACTGTATAAATGCCTGTAATAATAATAATAATAATAATTGTTATTTTTTAAGTGATTTTGCAAACTCACAACATATCCATCCTATAGTGGTTTTTCTTTTATCTGTAAGAGAACTTTTTATTATCAATCATAGGACCTTATATGTAAATTCCAGACATTTTCGTTAAGTAGGCCTACTCCCTGCACTTCGGGGACCCTGCGGTGAATGGTGAATTCACTGCAGGGTGGGGAAATTTGATTCCCCGAAGTGCAGGGAACAGCAGAACACCAAAATGTTGGCGCCATTTTGGTGCTCTGTGAGTAACCCCTTTAGTGGTGGTGTCACCCTGTGCGGCCCGCCCCCTAGGTACGCCCTTATACCCGTGTATTTGATCGCTTGCTTGCCTACTGGACAACCGCCTTCCATACCCCTGGACCTGTTGGACTTCATCTAAGTGACTCATGCTTCATCCAAGCTAACCCTCTGCTTCATCCAAGTGAACCATCTGCTTCTTCTGAGTGAACCCCCTGCTTCATCTGAGTGAACCCCCTGCTTTCAGCCCCCTTCCTGTGTCGTCCCTCTGTCTGTAAGTTCACCTCTTCCTTCTCTTTTTTCCTGTCTTTGTATTCCTTTGTATCTATTGCCAGCCCTCTCTATTTTGCTCATTCTATCTTTTAGTTCACTTTTCCTCTGCCTGGAACCTGTATGCTATAACATTAACCCCTTCCTGCCCACTCTCAGACTCCCCTGTATGTCCACTGTCAGCCCTGTTCCAGCTCCGCTCTTTCTATAGTTACTCTTTCTGCCCAGAACCTGTTGATTCTATAGCATATGGTTAACCCCTTCCTGTCCACTGTTTTCCCTTGTTATATGTTAGGCATCCCTTTTCCTATGTTATCCCTCATCCATGTTCTGTGATACTTCTCAATAAAACCCTTTATTCGTTGAAATATATTGCCTCTGCTGTATCACTGCACCTCTGGGCTCACGCCCTCACCCACCTGGCCTGACTGAACGTAACATTCGCCTGTTTAAACTTGTCTAACTGAATTACCGAAAATCAGGGCATTTCACTGACACTTTGGTGCAGTTCGACGTTCTCTGAATAGGTTAACCATTACTTCTATATGGGACAATTTCGGTGCCACTGAAAATCACCGAATTGCAGTGATCCGCGGCGTACTGCACCATATTTCTCTGTCAATTTACCAGTATTTGGTGAATTGACAGCGTTCTGAATACTGGAACTGCCACAAAATTGCACCGTATGGGCAAATTCACTGTTCGGTCCAATTGGGTGGCAATTTAGTCTCTTTCTGAATAACTCCTCAAGTGTAGAGGTGGTAGCCAAGTGTGTTATTATACACTCTTCCATCAAAAATGCAAGCTACAAAGAGAGACAAGGGCCTTTGGACCCCTGTATCTTCATTCCTTACAACTCACAAGATTAAGTGAGGTGTCATTGGACAAGTCAGGGTCTGGCCTTTCCAATGATATCAATCATAACTATGTATTGTGTAAAAATAAATAAATACAATTAAATTAAAAAGTCTTCTTGTTCTAAAAGCTGTGGGTTTACTTATTTCTATATTTTTTTTAATTTAGTGCAGCAACATTGTTAGCTTTATAACTCACCTTCTCATTTCCCATGCTGGGCACAAGTGTGGTGGTGATGGCACAATATGCTGCAAGCTGTCGTTCTGCTGCAAGGAGAGGCAGGGCTCCGAAAGACCCCTGTACCTTCGTTATATTTTCTTTTCAGAATAGAAAAAGTAAAACGGTAACCCTAGTCCTAACCATATCCTAATCCTAGCCCTAACCAAATTATAATCCTAGCACTGAAGCTAACTCTCATCATGTGACATAGGTAAAATTGGGAGCGTGAACCATCTCCTGGGAGCTGATTTCAGTACATCAAAGTTGAGTATAATTTTATCCTCCTTGACACCTTATTTGTTATTCTCATCATGTGGCACACAGAAACAATAACCCTAACCCTAGCACTATCCCTGACATACATATTATACATAAAAATTCCAAAATCTAGTGAAGGTGCCTAGAGGTTCGGCAGGTGAGCTTACATTCTAATGACCATTCCAGTAATCCAAAGCCTCTAATTGTCTTTTGTTTCACATGGTGTTATAGTAATAAACGCAGATGACATATTTTTCTTGTTATGTTTGATACATGTTGCTGGGCTGGATACATTTGCTGGTTGCAGCCAACCCATTGGGGAATAGGTGTGACCCCGCTCCTCCTGTACTAATAAATAGAGGGCGCATGCCAGCGTGCAACCAATGTATAGAGTCAGGGCCAGGCCATGACTTTGTGTTGTCTGAGTCCAAAGATGAAATGAGCCGCCCCCTAAAACTATTCTCATAATACACACCCATGCTTATCACAGACTCCACAGCAATAAAACTCACACTAATTTGAGATGTTTACGAGCATATCACAGTGCTCCACAGCAATAAAACTCACAACAATGTGCAATGTGAATGAGTGAATATACAGAGGTGCACAGTAATAAAACTAATGGTAATGTGTGGTGTGTATGAGCGAATCGCAGAGCACCACAGCAATAAAACTCACAGTAATGTGCAGTGTGTATGAGCGTATCATAGAACTCCACAGTGCAGGATCATTGTTCACTTCATCATTAAAAAAATAAAAAAGAAAGAGATTTTATATTTATTTATTTACAAGAAACCTGATTTTTGGTATCATTGGAAAGGTTGAGCTCTGACTGTTTCAATAACAACTTGCAAGACCCTCTAGCTGCTATGGGTCCAGAGATACAGTGGTCCAAAGAACTCCTGTATGTCCTCCATAGGGAATAGGGCATTCATTGCCAGGTGGGGGGGACTCCCACATCTGACATCATCACGTCCATGCACGATGACATCAGTGGGCTGGGATTGGTCCCGCAGATGGAGCTGACATCCATGATGTGAGCTCCATGCAGAATAAGTCCACTATCGGCACCAGGCTGGCGCCTGTCAGTGGAACTTCCACCTTGGGCTGCAGATGTCCTCTGCATCCTAGCGGAGGACCATCTGCCTAGCCAGTAGGTACTGGTACTGAGAATGGAGACACGCAGAGAAAGGAGTCTCTATGCAGCTCCTCTCACAGCCAGGGCTTGCGCACCCCCTCGCTGTTCCAGCATGTCTGCTTCCCTCTCACAGCCAGGGGTCCCACACTCCCTCAGTGCTCCAGCATGTCTGCTTCCCTCTCACAGCCAGAGCTCACACACACCCTCACTGCTCCAGCATGTCTGCTTCCCTCTTATAGCCAGGGCTGGCACACTCCCACACTGCTCCAGCATGTCTTCTTCCCTCTCACAGCCAGAGCTCGAACACACCCTCACTACTCCAGCATGTCTGCTTCCCTCTCACAGCCAGGGCTGGCACACTCCCACACTGCTTCAGCATGTCTGCTTCTCTCTCATGGTGCGTCCTCACACATTGCCTCAATGATCCAACATGTCTGCTTCCTTCTCACAACAAGGCCTCACACACACCCTCACTGCTCCAGCATGGGTGAACCTGTGATATTATTGCGGAACCTCAACCAACCTTAGCTCTGTAATGGCACCAGATTGCAAGTAAAAGCACTCCGCAGAAAAGTGATAGCGGCTACAGTGCTAGCCGGTTCTGGCTTGGGGAGTCAGTGTTCATGCCACGAATAACTCTTATATCTTCAGAATATCTGTTTTAATTGAAATGACTTCCGTTCACCCTAAAAGGTTTGTTTTGCGATGACCATCAATAACAGGTCTATTCAAAGAAAGGTGAAAATCAGGAGTATTGGCAGGAGAAGAGAACATATAGCCGATTTGGAAAGTGAGCTAAATGGGAGAATTTTCTGGTTTGGCTAATTTGACTTAGAATTTTCACTTCTCCAGTCATTCTCCTGAGTTTCACCTTTCTTTGAATAGACCTGTAAGTCGCAGGGACAGACTTTGAAGGTAGTGGGGATTGACCTAAGAAAAGACTGCTTCTCACATGGGCAGTTTTACGTTGCCTGTTCCAGAGTGAGCTCATCTAACTCTCTGCTGATCTGAGCACCTGAAAGAAGAACCAGTAATGTAGTTTACAAAGAAATAGTCAAATAGTTTTTTTCAATGTTCCATATGCCAAAAAACTACATTATTATTTTTTGGTCTGTCTCATTGTCTGTTTGTATATACAACACAAAAAAAAAATCATGGACACATATGAATGAAACAACTTTGTTTTTCAGTCAATACACCCTGACTAACGTCTGCAATAAACATTACTTATTACTTTAAGACATCAACCTGCAAATTATATTTCATACAGTTTGGACAAAAAACTCATGTTTATTTTATAAACAATTGTAACAAATCCCAAAATCCATGCGAGCGAAGCTGCGGGCAAAAGCTAGTAAATAACAAAGATGAAAAAATGTGACCCAAGACATCTCATTCCTAGACTGGAATTTGCTGACAGCATGAATATGTTTGGTTTGTCGATACCATCATGAATGCGATGTCCACATCAGTTTTAAGATAGTGTTAAGTGGCTTTCATTCAGCTTGCCTTGGATTGCAGCCTCTGGGAAAATGTGGGAAAAAGATATTTAATATGAATGTGTCCCCAGACAAAGGAAAACATGACAGATCTGTATTAGTACTTGAACACCTTGTCCACTATTTCCTTGGATTCACCTCAATAGCTGGCTGTGTTGGAATTGTAGGTATTGAATAACCATTTATTCACCTTACCGGTCTTGTGTTTCGTCTTTAATTGCAGTTTATGGTTAAAGTGATTTCTCCCTATTGTTAATACAAATCTGAATCATTTTGGTCTTGCTATCCTGGAACAGTTTTGGTGTTGTTTGAATTGGTTTTCAAGTCAAGGTGTTATATGATTTTGAATTTTTTTTTATCATTAGAACAATGGTTTTCCTTGTGTTACATGTTCCAAACACTCTGAAACCCACAGGATATACAGGTAATTGACTTTTTTATTAAACACATCTGAATTTGACTGAATTTTAATATTTGTGTTTTAAAGTTGATCTGGCTTCAAGATTTCTAATTGGGGGAAAAAAGAAACATTGGAATTTACTGAAAATGTATCTGTGGGATATAGAAAAAGAAAAAAAAAATCACAAATAATGTGCATATTTGAAAGGCAGACAGTAAAGTTTTGTCAGCTAAAAAAGTACTGGTGAAAAAGTTTAAATGCCATAATGTCAAAATGTGAAATAATATTTACAATATATAAAAATAATATGAAAACATACACTCATCGGCCACTTTATTAGGTACACCTTGCTAGTACTGGGTAGGACTCCCTTTTGCCTTCAGAACTGCTTTAATTCTTTGTGGCATAGATTCAACAAGACAAGACAGCGGAAACAATCCTCAGAGATTTTAGTCCATATTGACATGATAGCATCACGCAGTTGCTGCAGATTTGTCAGCTGCACATCAATGATGTGAATCTCCCGTATCACCACGTCCCAAAGGTGCTCTATTGGTTTGAGATCTGGTGACTGTGGAGACCATTGGAGTACAGTGAGCTCATTGTCTGGTTCAAGAAACCAGTTTGAGATGATTTGAGATTTTTGACATGGTGCTTTATCCTGCTGGAAATAGCAATCAGAAGATGGGTACACTGAGGTCATAAAGGGATGGACATGGTCAGCAACAATACTCAGATCAGGCCGTGGCTTTTAAACAATGTTTATTTGGAACTGAGGGGCCCAGAGTGTGCAAAGAAAATATCCCCCACACCATTACACCTCCAGCCTGAACTGCTGATACAAGGCAGGATGGATCCATACTTTCATGTTGCTTACATCAAATTCTGCCCCTACCATCTGAATGTCGCTGCTGAAATTGAGACACATCAGACCAGGCAACCTGTGAGCCTCTGTGAATTTTAGCCTCAGTTTGCTGTTCTTATCTGACAGGAGTGACACCCTGTGTGGTCTGCTGCTGCTGTAGCCCATCTGCTTCAAGTTTCAACGTGTTGTGCATTACATACCCATGCCCCGAATCCCCAAAAAACACACAGAAATATGAATACTGGAAAGGGTATAGGCCACAGCTTTTTTAAATTTAACACATCCCAAACATTTATTATTATCAATCCTCTCTTTATTAGCTGACCCCTCTGCCCCAAACCTATGGAGGGCAATTCAACCCAAGATACGAGGAGCTTGTCGCCCACCTGATGGTGGCTTACTTAATTTAAAACCTTCCTCTGGCAAGTAGCCCCGCAGCTGTGTATACATAAACAAAGAACCCAAACCAGCAATCCAGACTAACCATACGACCAAAAAACCCCAAAAAACAGGATGGGTAGGTGCGACAGAGTTCTGCATGAACAGTCTGTCAGGAATCAAAGAGGTAAGCCCCACCCGCTACCTTAACTTTTATACCCAGCATGCACAACCTTGCTGCCTTCCCGCCAATCAGGCGACAGTCCCCCAGCTTACTGTCTGGCTCAGCCCAGCAGTCATGCTCCCCTTTTCTTATAGGTCCAGGGGGAAACTTTCACAGATGGTATTCTCCATACTTTGGTTGTAACAAGTCGTTATTTGAGTTACTGTTGCCTTTCTATCATCTTTAGCCAGCCTGCCTATTGACATCATCAAGGCATTTTTGTCCACACACCTGCCTCTCACTGGATATTTTCTCTTTTTCGATCCATTCTCTGCAAACCCTAGAGATGGTTTTTCGTGAAAATCCAAGTAGATCAGCAGTTTTTGAAATACTCAGACCAGACCGTCTGCATCTGGCAACAACAACCATGTCACGTTCAAAGACACCTAAATCCCCTTTCTTCTCCATTCTGATTCTCGATTTGAACTATCAGCAAGTCTTCTTCACCAAGCCTAGATGCCTGAATGCATCCAGTTGCTGCCATGTAATTGGCTGATTAGCAATTTGTATTAACAAACAATTGAACAGGTGCACCTAATAAAGTGGCTGGTCAGTGTATGTGTTGTAGGTTATGAAACTGCCTGGATTGTATGGTATGTGTTTAATTCCAAAATGACAGTATCCTAATACTATGGAATAAAAAGATACTCTAGATCAGGAGTCAACAAACACAGCCCTTAAACATATTGGACCGATGATTTGCTTCAGCTGTTCATGAATTGAGATAGAGGTTAATGTCTGGAAATCTAAGTTAGAGAAAACAAAACATCCATGACTTATAATGAGGTATTAGTACAGAAGGAGGGTAACAGGCACACCAGTAAATGTGAGGCACGCTGCAACATTTCGGTCAACAAGATTGACCTTTTTCAAGCCGGCCAAAATGATGCATAGTTCCTCTTGCATAAAAGCCGTATTTATTTCAAAAATTACATGTCACGGGGGGCGTGGCCGGCTAACAACAGGAGCAGACGTGTTTTGGTGGAGCTCCACACGTCTGCTATCTTTAAGGTCCTAAAAGAGACATTTTCTGTAGTGTTTTTTCGACGTGGGGACCTGACTTGGCTGGCCATCGGAAGGGAGCTGTCCGGAGGCCGCTTTGTCCCCCCTCCAGACCTGAGACACCCTTTGTAGCTGCTGATCTGTGCCTGGTGAGAGGTGCAAGCGGCCATCTTGAGGCCTTCGCTTTGGCCCCTGTGTTCTCCGTTACTGGCTGTCCTGCCACCTCAGCCCATCCAGAGTGCATGTTAAGGGCTATGGAGACGGAGGGCTCATGTCTCCCACCCGCCTTGAGTGACTGCTCAGTGAGAGCGACGGACAGGCATACAGGCGATCGGCTAGATGGATCCTCTCCCTCCTTTGAAAGTACTGATGCCTTTCTTAAGATGCCTTATAGAGGCCTGTATGCAGCTGTTGGAGGGGGAGGAAGCAGACGGCCCACTCACCAGGGGACTCTGGCGAAGGCTGATGCTTACGCTGCGGAGCGGCCAGGAAGAGAGGAGTCTGGGACGAGATGGAATCAGGGCTGCGTGGGTCGGCGCTCAGTGGAGGTCTGTTCCCTTGCTGCCGCAGGGAGCTGCGTCGAGGTCAGTGTTCTGGCTGGGACGCTGACGCCAGAGTCTAGGCCCCCGAGCGGAGCGACTGTGGAGGAATCTGAGGGTCCGGTTGTGGAGATGGAGGAGGAGATTGTCTGCGCTGAGCTGGGAGCTGCGGAGTATGACTGGGAGCTGGCTGGTTTCTTGCGGTATGCCGACTCTGTTCCAGCTGATCGGGAGACGCTGGCCCTCCAAAGAAGAGTCGCAGATGTCACTGTGGAGTGGGAAGGCGGCACTCCCATTGAGATGTCTGAGGCAGTGGGGCTTCCCCCGGCTGGCGTACTGCCTTCTGTTGTGGTGCTGCTGGGATCTTGGCCCCGTGGAGAGGCTTATACCGCGGCTGATGCCGCTCGACGAGCCTCCGTTGCCGTGGTTGCTCTCGACGACGATGCTCCCACAGGTATCTGGCTGGATACAGGCTCAAGAAGCTTTTTATACTGTTTGATGGTTTTCACGATGCCAGGACTGACCGAATTCCCGATGCCCCCCACTCTCCCATGATGATGTTAATTCTCTATACTCGCCCCCTTCCTAGCCCTAGCCAGAGGTGCCTTTTGTTCTGCTTCCTTTTGAGATTTACCCCCAAGCTTATGTGACTTTTTTGTGGACTCTGTTCAGTTTTGAAATTTTTTTGAGGACTTTTACTACTTGCTGAGAACCCTATTCCCCCCTCGTCCCTTTCTGTGACACCTTTGTAGCGCTGTGTTTAAACTCTTACTGTGGCAGTACCTATTTTTGGCCACCGGAGGGAGACAAGCGCGATCAGAGACACTGAACATTGGGACTACGTTTCCCGGCATGCTTTGCAAACAGACAGGAAGTGGGTGGGACACAGACGCTGTACATCCTGAGCCTCGTGGAGAGCGCGCCAGGGAGTGCATGAGAGAGGACGCAGTGCTGCAGAGCGGAACCGTGACAAGGCCGGAGCGCAAGTGTGGCCTATCAGGATTCTAGTGGGGTTATCCTGCCTTGCCAGAAGGAGCCTTACTTATTGACAGACATCACCCAAGTTGTTATCCAGACAAGCTGAGGACCACGAGTGAGGAGTACCGCGAGTCCATTGGATGGGAGAGCAGGCGGTAGCTGGACAAGTCCAGGCCGGAGCACAGAAAGCCTGACCACCTATCCAGTAGCCGGTATCCCAGCGAGGAAACGAGCAGAGCGATGTCCTGGGTCAGCGGAGCCTTGGTGATCGAACGGATGGGTGAGAGGCCTCCAAGGCCGGTTTTACAAAGCTCAAGCAAGCACGCTGTTGTTTATTTCTGAAACCCACAGGGCCCCAACTTGACTAGTCAAAGACATTGTTTAAAAGATTCACTGGCCAGTTGAATAGTACCCGGGTACCATAACACACACATACACTCACAGTTCGGGACTTAACCTGTTCGGGACTCACTCCCTAGTATCGAAAGAGGGGCAAAGATTCGCATCTTATTTTGTTTTCCGCTGCGCGTTTCTCGTAATTACGAAGCATTGTATTTTTCTGCTCGGTCGCGCATTTTTCAGAAATACGAAGTCTTGCATTTCTTTTTCCGCTGCGCGTTTACTGCGATACGAAATACTGTACATATATCTACGAACACCGTGTCTCATTATATGCCTTTTACTTCAGTAAACTATATAATTTATAAAATCCACAACGGTGCTGGAGTATATTTATTCCCTAGTGCGGGGAGACTGACCCGTGGTTCATTTTCAGCGGCTCCTCCGGAAGTGAGCACTACACCTTTTTAGATGTCTTTTCTTTATGGTGAGACCCCCCCCCATTGGGGGATGTTCCCCCCTTCTTTCCTGTCTTGCTAATGTTGATGTTCCCCAGCTGGGGATATAGACTTTTCTCTTAGATGCCAATTTTTTGACTTTTGCAGTGTTTATATAGACCCCCCGTTTTCTTTGCTATTTTGATAAACTTTGCTGAGAACCCCCCTCCCCCCTTTATACTTTCTGTGCTCTATATGCCTTTCTGGCCCTGCGAGGCCAATTATGCAGGTCGGTTTGTGACCCTTTAGTTTGCAAAAATAAAACTTTAATTTTTTATTTAAAGTTTTATGGTACACTGTCGACATTTCAACAGAGCCTTTATCAAGACAATATTACACTATCACTAATATATCACTAATCACTATAGATCACTACTCACATTGTTTGAATCAGTGTATACCAACCCTGTTCTCAGGCACCCAAAACGGGCCAGGTTTGCCAGATATCTCAGGCACGGCGAGTGATAGTATTTGCTGCTCACTGATTGCAGGATTCAGCCTGCTTTTCACCAAGGTGATCCTTAAAAACTGTCCTGTGAGTGGTACCTGAGGACTAGAGTTGGGAAACACTGGCTTAAACAACATGTTGTTATCTTAATTAAAGCATCTCTGAGCCAAAACATTTTCAATGTGTGATTTAATATGTGATGAGTGATGTAATATTGTCTTGATAAACGCTCTGTCAAAATGTCGACAGTGTGCCATGGAATTTTGAATAAGGTGAAAAGTAATTTTTACTATAAATCTGTAAGTGACTACTATTTTTTTTTAGCATTTGCTGGATCATACAGTATATGCATTTATACACTATATTGCCAAAAGTATTCGCTCACCTGCCTTAACCACTTGGCTGCTATGGACGCGCTCAGCGCGTCCAGCCAAGTGGTTCTCCTGTGCTACGGACGCGCTCAGCGCGTCCGAGCACAGGAGGCAGCAATCCGCCAGATTCCGGCGGATTGCTGCGCCCCCCCGGTGCGGGCTGACATCTTGGATGTCAGCCCAGCACTCGGGAGCCCGGCGGGGACATTAGATGTCATCGCGGCTACGCGATGACATCTAATTCAGGCGCCCCCCGCATGTGCGGAGGAGGCGCCTGAAAGGGAGGGGGGAGGTCCTTCGGACCTCTCTCCCTCCCGATCGCCGGGGAGCAGGGGGTTAAGACAGGCACCGCTTGGAAGGGCACAGCCTGCCCTTCCAAACGGTGGCTCTCATTAACCCCTGGGGAGCTGAAAAGCGCCGGTTCGTGATCCTTTCCCAGAGCTGGCCGACATCTTGGATGTCGACCAAGCCTCCGGGAACTCCCCCTGAGGACTGGCGTCATCGTGCTATGCATGATGACGCCAGTCCTGGAGTTAACCCCTAGCTGCCACCAACGGTGGAGATAGGGGATTCCAATGAATCCCCTATCTCCCGATCCGTGGCAGCTAGGGGTTAATGTTTGGTACAGAGCATGGCCGTTCCAACGATACCAAACACCACTGTGAAAAAAGTTTAAAAAAAAAATTTTTAATAAAAAATAAAAAAATATTTAACCCTTTCGCTGCTGAGGCTTTTCACACCTCTGTGCTGAGGTCATTTTTACCAGTTTTGCTCATCATGTTTAAACGTGTTTTGAAGGCTTATTTTAGTATATGACCCAGACATATTATATATCGTTCTTTCCGTCAGACTCGGTAGATTCATAATATGTCATTATTATATGTATACGTTATGTCATGTCTGTATATTATAACAAAAAATGCAATAAAATATGTATTTTCAATAATTTACAATGTGTAAAGTGTTTTTTTTTCACATTTTAACATGCGAGCAATTGCGGTTATATTTTGTATGGGGTGCGCTTGTTAAAAAAATTAGAGATGGGGTCTCGTTACATTTTTTTTGGGGAAAATGACACTATTTTTAACAAACGCACCGCATACAAAAATCGTTAGTGCAGCATCATTGTTCACATTATAATTGAAATGGGAACAATATTGCTGCATTAACGAACCAAAAAAAAAGAAAAAAAAAATGTTTATTTTTTTTTAAATATATTTTTATTTTTATTTTTAATTTTAATTTTTTTTAAAAAACTTTTTTCACAGTAGGGTTTAGTATCGTTGGAACGGCCATGCTCTGGCCGATCCAACCATACCAAACTTTAACCCCTAGCTGCCACGGATCGGGAGATAGGGAGTTCATTGGAACTCCCTATCTCCACCGTTGGTGGCAGTTAGGGGTTAACTCTAGGACTGGCGTCATCGTGCTATGCACGATGACGCCAGTCCTCAGGGGGAGTTCCCGGAGGCTTGGCCGACATCCAAGATGTCGGCCAGCTCCGGGAAAGGATCACGAACCGGCGCTTTTCAGCGCCGATTCGCGATCCAGCTCCCCAGGGGTTAATGCCAGGCACCATTTGGAAGGGCAGGCTGTGCCCTTCCAAATGGTGCCTGGGTTAACCCCCGCAACGCCGCCGATTGGGAGGGAGAGAGGTCCGAAGGACCTCCACCCCTCCCTTTCAGGCGCCTCCTCCGCACATGCGGGGGGGGGCGCCTGAATTAGGTGTCATCGCGCTGCCGCGATGACACCTAATTTCATCGGCGGTGGTTCCGGATGCTGGGCTGACATCGAGGATGTCAGCCCGCACCAGGGGGGCCAGCGATCGGCCGGAACCCGGCCGAACGCTGACCCCAAAGGGAGGAAGTGTTCAGCGCGTCCTCCGCACAGCAGGAGCCATGTGGAGGACGCGCTGAGCGCGTCCTCCGCATGGAAGTGGTTAAAAAAAAATATATAAAAAAAAAATAGACAATTTTTTTTTTTTTTTGGTTTGTTAATGCAGCAATATTGTTCCCATTTCAATTATAATGTGAACAATGATGCTGCACTAACAATTTTTGTATGCGGTGCGTTTGTTAAAAATCGCGTAATTTCCCCCCAAAAAAAATGTAACGAGACCCCATCTCTAATTTTTTTAACAAGCGCACCCCATACAAAATATAACCGCAATTGCTCGCATGTTAAAATGTGAAAAAAATACACTTTACACGTTGTAAATTATTGAAAATTCATAATTTATTGCATTTTTTGTTATAATATACAGACAGATCATGACGTATACATATAATAATGACATATTATTAATCTGCCGAGTCTGACGGAAAGAACGATATATAATATGTCTGGGTCATATACTAAAATAAGCCTTCAAAACGCATTTAAACATGATGAGCAAAACCGGTAAATATGACCTCAGCACAGAGGCGTGAAACGCCTCAGCAGCGAAAGGGTTAACTCGCATATGAACTTAAGTGACATCCCATTCCTAATCCATAGGGTTCAATATTACGTCGGTCCACCCTTTGCAGCTATAACAGCTTCAACTCTTCTGGGAAGCTGTCCACAAGGTTTAGGAGTGTGTTTATGGGAATTTTTGACCATTCTTCCATTTGCGCATTTGTGAGGTCACACACTGATGTTGGACGAGAACGCCTGTCTCTCCGTCTCCGCTCTAATTCATCCCAAAGGTGTTATATCGGGTTGAGGTCAGGACTCTGTGCAGGCCAGTCAAGTTCGTCCACACCAGACTCTTTCATCCATGTCTTTATGGACCTTGTTTTGTGCACCGGTGCACAGTCATGTTGGAAGAGGAAGGGGCCAGCTCCAAACTGTTCGCACAAGGTTGGGAGCATGGAATTGTCCAAAATGTCTTGGTATGCTGAAGCATTCAGAGTTCCTTTCACTGGAACTAAGGGGCCAAGCCCAGCTCATGAAAAACAACCCCACACCATAATCCCCCCTCCACCAAACTTTATACTTGGCACAATGCATTCAGACAAGTACCATTCTCCTGGCACCCGCCAAACCCAGACTCGTCCATCAGATTTCCAGATGGAGAAGCACGATTTGTCACTCCAGAGAACGAGTCTCCACTGTTCTAGAGTCCAGTGGTGGCATGCTTTATACCACTGCATCCGACGCTTTGCATTGCACTTGGTGATGTATGGCTTGGATGCAGCTGCTCGGCCATGGAAACCCATTCCATGAAGCTCTCTGCGCACTGTTCTTGAGCTAATCTGAAGGCCACATGAAGTTTGGAGGTCTGTAGCGATTGACTCTGCAGAAAGTTGGCGACTTCTTCGCTCTATGCGCCTCAGCATCCGCTGACCGCGTTCCGTCAGTTTACGTGGCCTACCACTTCGTGGCTGAGTTGCTGTCATTCCCAAACACTTCCACGTTCTTATAATACAGCTGACAGTTGACTGTGGAATATTTAGGAGCGAGGGAATTTCACGACTGGATTTGTTGCACAGGTGGCATCCTATCACAGTTCCCCGCTGGAATTCACTGAGCTCCTGAGAGCGACACATTCTTTCACAAATGTTTGTAAAAACAGCCTGCATGCCTAGGTGCTTGATTTTATAAACCTGTGGCCATGGAAGTGATTGGAACACCTGATTCTGATTATTTGGATGGGTGAGCGAATACTTTTGGCAATATAGTGTATATACATATAGGGCCCTATTACATTCTTCACGCACAATTGTGCGTGCGTGCAAAAACGCATTAACGCGAGGGGCAAAACCCTTTGCGCTGAACGTCGTATTATGATGTTCGCGCACAAAATGCGCGTTAACGTCTAGCGCGAGTGACCCTGCGCGAACCCTTTGCGAGCGCAATTTAGTGCTCGCATCCTATACTTAACATTGTGAGTGCAAATGTGTTTGTACGCTGGTGCGCGCATGGTATTACAATCTTAGCGCAAAATTTAACGGACAACGTTTGCGCACATAATTTTACGTCTTTGAAAAGCTGGTGGCAACGGCAAATTGTAACAACCTGACCGTACCAAACTGCGGATTCACAACGGAGAAGGTCGATACGCATGTTTTTTTTTACTAGATCCGTCAAAATTGACGGCCACTACCTTGTCTTCCGTCAGAACGTACGTCTGTTGTGTGCAGTCCGCACAAAAATGCGTTTGTCTGACGGACTCGCGTTAAAAATTACATTGCGCTCACTGATTTCTGCGCCCAGCGGTACTTTGCGCACATTTTTGCGCGTCGGTTTTACAAGCGCAATTTCCCAAATGTAATTCCAGCGGTGATTTTCGTGCTTTAACGTTTAGCGTTTAGCGTGAATTTTTGCGTTAAGAATGTAATAGGGCCCATAATATGCGAGTAGTTGGTTAAGTTAAATATAATGGCGAGCCATATTTGCAACCCTAGCTAACTGCACAGGTAAAAATAACGCATTTTTATTTTGATCCAAGCATTTCTGTCAGCGTTAGAATCTGAGATAGCGAACAACACCAGTGTATTTGCAACTAAACAGTTACTGGCAGCGGTCACATAGTAACCGTGCTTGCGTGCCTTTGTTACACAAGAAACATGCTACAACATGTAAGCTTATATATGTACAGCATTGTAGTCAAGATTTTCCAGAATGGGAAAAGTACGGTAATATTTTGATCCATTTTGTTTCTTTTAATATCAAATTGTCAAGTAATCTCGTCTAGTAAAAATACTACAATTTAAAATTTTGCCCAGTGCTATCAGGTCCAACTGGCTTTTAGAGCTATCCTTGGTACCTAGCTTGCAATGCATGTCAAATTTTAATGAGAGTACCCGTTCTAAAATAATTGAATTTTCATATCAGAGAGGACCAGGATTTTGCAGACAATAAAAATGCTGAGTCTTGTACTGTAGTGGCAAATACCTTTTGCTTTGCTCATGAAATCAGTATGTAAATGTTCAGGGTTTGTATTTAAGGCATCTTGCATTCTGAGTTGTACAAGTAGAAATAATTTCAAATGGTGCCATTGATAAGTAGCTGATTATAATGCTCAGAATGTAATTTGTTTGGTGAATTGGGATAAGCATTTGGTTTATGTATTATATAAATGTTAATGTGGTGGGAGTTTAATTATATTTCCAAACTTTTTTTTTCAACCACTGCTCAAGTAGAGTTTGAAGGGCACGGTTCAATCAGATGATTTGCTTTTTAAGAAACGATTCAATGTTCATTTGATGACTTGGAAATTTTAGGTGTGCGGAAATTCAGTGCTGCAAATAATAATTTTATGGAGAAAGTTACACAATTATCTAAATGTATATGTCCACGGTAACGCAAATGAATGGTTCAGGCATGGAATCTGAAATGCAAAAGTATAAGACGAGAACATAAAATCTATCATTTAATTAAAAAAAATAGTCCTTACTATAACGATAATGCACTGTGGCTATAAAAAGCAACCCTGGTGAAACTAATTGGAATCCAAGTGCCGCTATGTAGACAATTATGTGAGTCATCCACAAGACAATGAACTGTGGTGGCTTTATGTAATATGTCAAACAGGTTCATCAAATAACTTGAATGTGAGACTTTTCCAAATTGGTATTAAAAATTGCCCCTCCTGACACCTGATCTGATCCCATACCCACTGTTTTCAGATTAAACTATCTTTAACATATTACCTTTTCTACATTGCTGGTCTCCCTCTGCATTCTTCTGTTTTGACAGCTCTGCATCTTCCCAGTAGATACAGTCAATGGGTTGTATGCTCACTCGATCGTTCAGTCAACTGGATGGCTCTCAATGCAAATATTTTAAGACCAGACAGCAAGGCACTACCTGTGCATTGTTGTTTGTGACACTGGAGGGTTGTTACAGTGAGAGGCGATTGACAGCCTTCTGTCATGACTCCACGCTCCCTGGTACCCATTGGCTGGCAGGAGCGTCTTCGTTGCTTGCTGGCTGGCCGCCGAGTGAAATAGCTGGCAATTGCGGCCACAGATCCGGGCCCCGGCTGGGCGTGTCATGATGACATGATACCCAGGACATACTTGAAAACGAGAGAAATCTCAATGTATCCTTCCTGGTAAAATACTTTGCAAATAAATAAATGACACCCGCATGATTAAAAAACAGGCAATGAGTTGAGCTCACTGCCCTGGTGTGGTTCTCACTTTGACACTTTTTTATAATGTGTGGAGGCATCTGGGCACATACAGTTGTGTTCAAAATTATTCAACCCCCTCTGAAATTGAGTGTTTTGGCCAGTTTGACATTGATTTTGATCATTCAGTCATCTTGCTTACAATTAAATCAAAGAGGCACGTGTAGGTCAGACAAATATAACATAACATTTATAATGAAATAACCACAAATGTCTTTTCTGTGCTCACATCATTATCAGTTTCATTCAACCCCCAAGTGACATTCAATCTTAGTACTTAGCTTTTAAACGTGAAGCATAGCTTGACACAAGTGTCTTGCAGCGATCTACGGGTATCTTCGCCCATTCGTCATGGGCAAAAGCCTCCAGTTCAGTCACATTCTTAGGCTTGCGCACTGCTACTGCTTTCTTTAAGTCCCACCAGAGGTTCTCAATCGGATTTAAGTCAGGTGACTGCGATGGCCACTCCAAAATGTTCCAGCCTTTAATCTGCAACCATGCTCTAGTGGACTTGGAGGTATGCTTGGGATCATTGTCCTGTTGAAAGGTCCAACGTCTCCCAAGCCTCAGGTTTGTGACGGACTGCATCACATTGTCATCCAATATCTCCTGGTACTGAAGAGAATTCATGGTACCTTGCACACGCTGAAGCTTCCCTGTACCTGCAGAAGCAAAACAGCCCCAAAGCATGATTGACCCCCCGCCATGCTTCACAGTAGGCAAGGTGTTCTTTTCTTCTTAGCGTTGATCCATGGGCCCAAACAGTTCTAATTTTGTTTCATCAGTCCACAGAACACTATCCCAAAACTTCTGTGGTTTGTCCACATGACTTTTGGCATACTGCAGTCGACTCTTCTTATTCTTTGGAGACAGCAAGGGGGTGCGCCTAGGAGTTCTTGCATGGAGGCCTTCATTACGCAGTGTGCGCCGTATTGTCTGAGCTGAAACTTCAGTACCCACATCTGGCAAATCTTTTCTCAGTTCCTCAGCAGTCACACAGGGACTTTTCTCCACTCTATGCTTCAGGTAGCGCACAGCAGTCAAAGTCAGCATCTTCTTTCTGCCATGCCCAGGTAGCGTTTCAACAGTGCCCTTTGCCTTGAATTTTGCGAATGATGCTTCCTATGGTCTCTCTTGGTATGTTTAACATCTCTGCAATCTTCTTATAGCCATTGCCCTTCCTGTGAAGAGTAATCACCTCTTCTCTTGTCTTCCTGGACCATTCTCTTGACTTCACCATGTTTGTAACCACACCAGTAAATGTCTAGAAGGAGCTGAGTATCGCAGTCATTTTAAAGCTGCCTAATTGGTGCTTATTATGCTTTATTGCTGCTCCGTGACATCCACAGGTGTTTTCAATACCTGATTGAAAACACTTGAATGAACCTCTGTTCTTCAGAGTGGTAGTCTTTAAGGGGTTGAATAATTGTGTCAATGAAGAATTCACAAAAGAAACATTTACTACTGTATTACAAAACCAATTGATGTCATTTTAGTTGCATATGGTTCTTTAAAAAGTCCTTGTAGGATTTCATTCTGAATACAATTACAAATGTACACTAAATTCCCTAAAACCCTTTACAGCATTGGGGGTTGAATAATTTTGAACACAACTGTAACACCCTCTCTATTAGGGAGCATCAATTCTAGTTACATTAAATGGGAAACTTGTGAAAGTGGAAGACAAGAACTTAGAGACAAAATTAAAATGAATGGAGAAGCCAAGAGACAAATACAAGGAGGAGAAATGAAAAGAAGTGTGTAAAATGGTATCAAAATAAATGCAGAGAGATACACAGGGTTATTCAGAGAAAGGTGAAAATCTGGACATACAACAGGAGTTTATGGCTTGCCTGGAATAGGAAGGGAACTGTTAGCTTTAATTGGTGGGGCTGTTCTACTGAATGGCTCGCTCATTAATGCTAATTGCTCTGTGGTAACAGGGCCGCTGTATTTTGACATAAACTTGTTTTCTCCATAATATGGTGATCTGTGCTTGCGGAAATATATAAATTTTTGCATGTTTTTCTAATGAAGTCTGATTTGCAGGACTGGATTGGTCACTGAGCAAGACAGTCAAAGGCGTAGAGGGTCTTCTGCTTTTGTGCGCACGCACTTCCTTGCGTCTGTACCGATTTTGTGCCGTTTTGATGGGGAGGGCCAACCACCGGACGTGAAAAAGCCCTCCGTCAAAAAGCTAGACGGACGCTAACGGGGATACACAACGTGATCCTCTATAGGAGGATCGCACTTTGTACGCTGAGCTCACAGAGTGGAAGGAACGTCCACTCTCACGGACGTTCCTTTCTCTCTCTGAGAAATGCTCGTGTGCCACCAGCCTGAGCCTACATGAGCCACAAGATGATCAAAGAATCTCCATAGCAAGTACATTTCAAGCTGATACTATCATTGTGCAGGCCTGGACAGAGATCAACCTTGTTGTTGAGATCCAGACATTTAAACATGTCATTGTGGCCTCTGGTCTTATACAAAGGCGCTCACAGGACGACCAGGGCTGTAGTTGCATTCCCTGAACACAAATGTCCCCTGAAACCAAATAAGGCTCTGTATTGTTGACGTGACTGTACTATAAACACACATAACGGTACGTACTCGCCACCCAGGACATACTTGAAAGTGAGAGAAATCTCAATGTATCCTTCCTGGTAAAATCCTTTCTCAAAAAAAATATAGCGGTTCAACAGGCACTTGCTGTGGCACTGTATCAAAATCTTATAAATATGGCTCAAAGTATGTGGTTATTGATCCTATATAGTTATTTTTTAAAAAATGCTTTACTCTTTTAGTTTAGAATTGATTTCTATATTATACTATTATTATTGTAGTATTATCATTACCTACAATTCACACTTTTATTTATAATGCACCAAACCTTTATGGGCTCACATTCGAGAGAGCACGATTGATTGGAACCGTAATATAAGATATCAAAAATAATTGAAAATTAACAAGTGTAGGGTCCTATTCTAAAGTTGCCGTCTTTAAGGTGGGAATCGCTATTTCCGTCTTACCGCAAGATGGGCTTCAGGCTCGAATGCTGTGATTCCTTCCATGAGGTTATTGTAAAATAATGTCTTGTATTATTAATTTGAACCTACAAATGGAAGCGCCAGCTATTCCAAGGTAGCCTGCGCTTCCAACTAGGAGACGCTATTTCTCACAGAAATACTGACTCCTAAAAGTGAGTGTTAAGTGATTTTTCTATGGACCTTCGGAGCTAATACTTGCAGCGGCATATGGAGTGGTAGCCAGTAATGTCCTGATTGGCCTCTGCTTCCCGCTGCTAACAAAGCACCTAACCCGGAATAGCTGCACGAATTCGGAGATGGTAAGTAAAATCTGCAGACACAGATGTTTTTAATTACTGTCTCCGTTTTAGAGGCAGCCATGGATTGTAATAGGGCCCGTAGCATTTAATTCAGTTTACATCTACAGGTATACTCCATTACTATAAGGGTTATTCAAAGAGAATCGAAAAGCCAACGCACGTTCGGTGACTTTTCATTCTCTTCAATTCGGTACGATTTGGCGATCCAATTTTGGCGACCCTGCGGTGTATTCAGCAAGCACCACAGGGCCGCTGTAATGCAGGGAAAAGTCGCCGCAAACCCGCCAAAAACTCACCGCAAAACCCGGCAAAAACTCACCGAAACCAGCAAAAACATCTGGATTAACCTGTCATAGACGCCAGAGAAACCCGAGCAGGAGCCGATCAAAGCGCAGAGCAGCCGCCAGAAAAACCCGACACCGCAGACAAAGAAGGTGAAGAAAAAAAAAAAACGTACGCTTGAATGTTTGAAAAGTGAAACGCTGTTTGCAAACAAACTACTGAGTGAAAATGTCTGAACTTCACATACAGTATGAGGTCCAATGAATGATAATAAATAGTGCTGTTACAGAAAAAAGAAAAAACTATTTAAAAAAACAAACTGAATAAAAAAAATGCAAAAAAATGCTTAAAAGATCCTAAAAAATCTATAATTAAAGAGACTTTTTACTACAGAATATTATAATAAACGGTTTATTAGATATTGGATTAAAACAGGAATATTTTTAACCTTGAAGCCTATGGGATTCGCCTGAATAAACCTGTCGAATGAAGCAACCGAATGGCAGGGCATTTTAGCAACTTTTCACTGCTGGGTTTTGCTCTCTGAATAGTCGAAGGAGAGCTTCTCTATGGGGATTCACTGCCCTCGAACAGGCACCGAACAGGCACCGTATGTGCAGGCAATTTGCCAGGATTTGGCGAATTGCCTGCTCTCTGAATAGCCGAATGGCCAGAAAAGGTAACCGAACGCTGAATTTCAGCGTTCAGTTACCTTTCGGCCCCATTTCGGAGCTCTTTGAATAACCCGGTTTGTCTTATATTCATTTTGGTATTATAATGTAAAAATTTATTAAAAAATAAATTATTTTCACTTAAGTGTATATATCCACTCACTGTTTTTGTGAGATAATATTAATATTTTACTTGATGAACACGGAGTTCTGGGGCTACTGAAATTAAAAGTAATTTTTGATATCTGTAATCTGCTTTCATTATTAAACTATAATTATATATATAATATAGATAATGTAATGCCAATCACATTTAACCTTCCCTGATCCCTCATGATTCTTTGCACTGGAGGCTCAAGGCCAGGTCTTTGCTGACTGCTTGATAACCGAATGAATGATTATCCTCCTTGTTAGTAGACAATGATATAGAAAATGCATCACTATGTACGGAATATTAACGAAGCGCTGGAAAAGCTCTGATAAGGATACATGATGCTAACATTTTATACGGTATGCATACACACTTTGGATGTTTTCTGCTTTGGTTGTAAATGGAAGCAGTTAAGAATTGGTCATGTATATTTAGCAAAAATGCAAACCATTATACTGTTTATTTCTAAAACAGGAATCGATGGAAAACCATATTATTATTTAAGTAAAGTCAACCCACGGACATAGTTATATTAAGGATCATATATAAAAAAACTGATAATTAGCTAAAAAGTGATTATATTCGGTGTCAGCAGACAATTTGTGACCAAGAACAAGAGAAGCTGCATAACCCGTCCATGGTGTTAATGTCCACTTCCAAAAAATAATTTGTGGTGCTACGGGCTCACTATTATCAAACACCCAGATTATTATACCTTAACTGTTCACAGTTGTTATTAATTATTGAGTCTCTCTTAAAGAATGCATGGTATTTACAGATATAGTTGAACCAAAACAAAATGTGCTTTGAGTGTTGGTTATGTTCGAGGAAGGCCGTCATGCATTCAGTCAAGCATGTCCAATGAAGGTGCTTATGTTTCCTGCACTGGGTGGTAGACAAGTGTTGAATTTACCCCTTCTCCTAACATACTATCAGGGTTATTCAAAGAGATTCGAAAAGTCACCGCACGTTCGGTGACTTTTCGTTTTCTACAATTCGGTTCCTTTTGCCGATCCCATTTCGGTGACCCTGCGGTGTATTCAGCAAACATCACAGGGTCCCCGAATTGCAGGGAAAAGCTGCCGCAAACCCGACGAAAACTAACCGCAAAACCCAGCGAATGCACGCCGAAAACCCCCAAAAACATCTGGATTAACCTGCCGAAAACCACGGAAAAAACCCGAGCAGGAGCCGATCACACGCAGCGAAGCCGTCGGAAATTGCCGAGAAAGCCGAGACCGCAGACAGAGTGAAGTGAATAAATTAGAAAAACAGTTTGCATGAATGTTTAGAAAAGTAAAACACTGTTTGCAAAGAAACTACTGAGCGAAAATGTCTGAAATTTACATATGAGGTCCAGGGAATGATAATAAAGAGGGCTGTTACAGAAAAAATAAGTAAAGTTAAAAAAAAATCAAAAACAAAATCGGACTTTTAAAATTAAAATATCCTAAAAAAATCTATAAATAAAAGAGACTCTTTACTGCATAATTTTATAATGAACGGTTTATTAGATATTGAATTAAAATGGGAATATTTTTAACATTGAAGCCTATGGGATTCTCCTGAATAAACTTGCCGAATTAAACCACCGAATGGCAGGGCATTTTGGGAACCTTTCACTGCTGGTTTGTGTTCTCTGAATAGCCGAAGCATTGCTTTTTCATGGGGATTTCACTGCCCTCGAACAGGCACCAAACAGGCACCGTATGTGCAGGCAATTCACCAGGATTTGGCGAATTGCCTGTTCTCTGGATAGCCGAATGGCCAAGAAAGGTAACCGAACGCTGATTTTCAGCGTTCAGTTACCTTTCTCAAGCAATTCGGATCTCTTTGAATAACCCTGTATGTAAAAAAGGCAAAATTGCCAACCAGAAATCGATTAGAAACTTTAAACAGTCGATCAGTTCCTGGGTCCAGACTAGAGGTGACTGCTCCTGCAGAAGGACACTGTGAAGGTACATGACCTAGGTCCTTTCAATAGCAGTGAGCAGCCGTACTGCTCTCCTCTTCACTAGTATATTAGGGGTTAGCGCATCTGGTTAAGAATTACTTTTGTTACCACAAAATCGCTTTGCCCCAGTGTTTTGCAAGGTGCTTTGGATGCTAAGAACAAATCACGCCAGTAGGGTATAGGATACTTTATTCAAAAGATAAATTCAAGTAAGGTATTTCAAGGTAAGGTAATTCAAGTAAGGTTTTTTCTATGTACAGCTTGGAAAAAAGACGAGACAGAGGAGATATGATAGAAACATTTAAATACGTAAAGGGAATCCACAAGGTAGAGGAAGGGAGTATATTTAAAAGGAAACAAAGTAGCAAAACAAGAGGACATAGTCTTAGATTAGAGGGGCAAAGGTTTAAAAGTAGCAGCAGAAAGCATTATTTTACTGAGAGGGTTTCTATGTTTCTATGTAATTAGAATAAACAATCAGAATACATCATCATGCAAGTTAGCATCATCTTGTTGACGTAACCGGAGGACCCTGTGATGGTGAAAAGCCGAGTGTCTCAGACAGGAACAACAGCTATAGACTTTGGGCAACACATTCTGCTTCCAAGCAAATCATAATTTGAATGCTTAAGCCTCCTTCTTTTTATAAGATAGCAGCTGAAATGGAGACTCATCAGACCAGGCAATGTTTTTCCAATCTTTTATTGTGTAATTTTGGTGAGCCTTTCCAAATTGTAGCCTCTGTTTCCTGTTCTTAACTGACAGGAGTGGCACCCAGTGTGGTCTGCTGCTGCTGTAGCCCATCTGCTTCAAGCTTGGACGTGTTGTGCATTCAGAGATGGTATTCTGCATACCTTGGTTGTAATGAGTGGTTATTTGAGTTATTGCTGCCTTCTATCATCTCAAACCAGTCTGCCCATTCTCCTTTGACATCACCAAGGCATTTTCGTCCATACAAACGCTGCTCATTTGATATTTTCTCATTATTGGACCATTCTCTGTAAAGTAAACCCTAGAGATGGTTGTGTGTATAAAATCCCAGTAGGTCAGCAGTTTTGGAAATACTTAGACCAGCCCTCCTGGCACTACAACCATTCCACGTTCAACGTCACTTAAATCCCTTTTCTTCCCCATTCTGATGCTCTCTTTGAACTTCAGCAAGTCTTCTTCACCATGTCCAGATGCCTAAATGCTTTGAGTTGCTGCCATGTGATTGGCAATGTGTGTTAACAAGTAATTGTACACTAACTGGCCACTTTATTAGGTACAACTGTTCAATGTATAGGAGCAGGTAATGTGCAGTAAGGACTCGGAGCAGATAGTGCAAAACATCTTGAGATGTGTCTTTTGTACAAACATTAACGTCCAAGTTAGAATATTCTATTTATTTTTAATTAATTTCTAAATTAGTGCTCTAGTGCCAAATCGACCTTGGGTACTGTTACAGCTAATGAGCTTCCAGAGGTATTAGGAGGGTTCCATTAGTGATAAAGAATATAGAAGTTGTTTAAGATGAGTTTTTCAATCACTGCACTGTTAACTACGTGTACTCCAGTAATTAACAGTGCAGTAATTAAGGAATGGGGAGGGGGGGTTGTCTACACAGTAGCAGCTGGACATGATCAGTTGTAAATTTACATATCCAGGTGTAGACACCCACCAAGCCTTCAGGTCTATGACAAAGGGCCTTTTAAGTAGTTGTAATTAGATTTTGCTAGAAGTAGAAAAACAACTTTTCACAGGTGAAAAACACATACCATTACATTGAAAGATAAAATACAAGGGCTGTGCCTTGTACCCATGCTGTTCTTCTATCTCATTAAGTTCCTAAAATGCAAATCTGAACAAATCTGAGGGCTTATCCACCAAGCACCATTTTTTCCCGACATTGCTATAACCAGCTAAGGCTGGTGTCAGACGAGTGCACTATGTGCACCTATACTGCCGTGCCTCCCAGCGTCCGTCGCAGCCTTGTGACGCTGCGACGGGGCCGGCCACACGCTGTAGTGCTGTGTCCATTTAGAAAGCCTCCCTGTCGAAGCACTACGACGTGCATTCAACGGGGCTGCAAAGCGAGATCCTTTGAGTGCTGAGCGCACTAACTGGTCGCCAGACAGGCGTCAGAGTGGAAGGAACGTCCACTCTCACGGACGTTCCTTCAACTCGTAAAAACGCTTGTCTGACACTAGCCTTAAATTGCCAATATTGCAGCACCAAGCAATGCCAGCACTTCTCAAAATGGAGCACTAAATAGAAAAAGGAAAAGCTTTACAGTAAAGTTTCTTTGTTTTCTATTTAATTTTTTAGACGTGCCGGCATTTCTCGGCACTGCAGTACTGACAATTGTAGCCAATTTTTGCAACACTGGCAAACACTGGTCCTTAGTGGAAAATCTCTCAAGAGTCAACAAGTGGAATGTTTTGTGACAGGTGTAACTAAATCCATCAGTTTGTCTATGACTTGAAAGTGTCTGCAAACAATGTTGCCACCTAAAGATGTTTGTCTTGATATTAGGAGGTGAGCGAAAAAATTTAATGGCCATTTCAGTAAAGTAAAAACCCCTACGTTTTTGTTAGCATGGATATATGGGATGCAATGCGTGAATGACAGTTTTTGGAATGCTTTTTGTATGCAGTGTGGATGGAGTCAGAGCATGCCGCTAACGAAGAGCAGCGGCAGTAGCGAGTGGGACTGATTTTTGCATTTTTTTAACTATGAAAGCATTCTTGGGACAAAAAAAAAAATTAAATGTATCACAAAACAAAAAATCTATTTTGTTACTTTTACGCTACTTACTGAATCACTTATGTGATAACGCGAGTTAAGGATTTCCTTAATAAATGTCAATAATTAAAAGCATGAAAGTAACAATGATAAGTTGAACATGTTAACACATGATGTAAGTAAAGAAATGGATCTAAAAGACATTTTTTGAAGAAACTAGAGATGCAGTGGCATCCTTCAAGCAGGTTTATAAAAGACTAAGGGCTCTATTAAACATAGAAACATAGAAAAATGTTGGCAGATAAGAACCTATCGGCCCATCTAGTCTGCCCAATTACATGGATACTTTACCTGGATTTATCTTTTGTTTAGGATAGCCTTATGCCATATCCCAAAATCCTTATCCTTACCTACAAAACCCTCACTAACTCAGCGCCCCACTACCTGTCCTCACTAATCACCAAATACACCCCAGCCCGCTCCCTAAGGTCAAACAGTGACCTGCGCCTAGCTTCTCCCCGCATCACCTCTTCCCATGATAGACTGCAGGACTTCACACGCGCAGCCCCCACTCTCTGGAACGCTCTCCTCGTACTGTCAGACTTTCCCCTAACTTCTCTTCCTTCAAACGCTCCCTTAAAACGTTCCTATTTAGGGAAGCCTACCACCCAACTCACTGACACAACCATCAATCACTCTCACCTTACAGTCCTCTCCTCCTGTTTCCAACCCCAACCCTCCTAGATTGTGAGTTCCTACGGGAATAGGGCCCTCATCTCCTCCTGTACTGTTTGTCAAATGTTGTTCAATGTATTGTAACCCTGTCTATACTGTGCTTATTGTACAGCGCTGCGGAATATGCTGGCGCTTTATAAATAAAGAATAATAATAATAATAATCCCATGCTTGCTTAAATTCAATTACTGTTTTGGCCTCTACCACTTCAACTGGAAGACTGTTCCATGTATCCACCACCCTCTCAGTAAAATAATGCTTTCTGATGTTACTTTTAAACCTTTGCCCCTCTAATCTAAGACTATGTCCTCTTGTTTTGCTACTTTGTTTCCATTTAAATATACTCCCTTCCTCTACCTTGTGGATTCCCTTTACGCATTTAAATGTTTCTATCATATCTCCTCTGTCTCGTCTTTTTTACAAGCTGTACATGTTAAGATCATTAAGCCTTTCCTGGTAACTTTTCTCCTTCAAGCCGTACACCATTTTAGTAGCCCTTCTCTGAACTCTCTCTAAGATGTCTATATCCTTCTGGAGATACGGTCTCCAGTACTGCACACAGTACTCCAAGTGAGGTCTCACCAGTGCTCTGTACAGTGGCATGAGCACTTACCTCTCCCTACACAACCAAGCATTCTGCTAGCATTTCCTGCTGCTCTATTACATTGACTACTTACCCTTAGATCCTCTGAAATAATGACCCCTAAATCCCTTTCCTCAGATGTTGAGGTTAGGACTGTATCAAATATTCTATATTCAGCCCTTGGGTTTTTACGTCCCAGGTGCATTATCTTGCACTTATCCACATTAAAACTCAATTGCCACAGCTCCGACCATTTTTTTAGTTTACCTAAATCATTTGTCATTTGGCTGATCCCTCCAGGAACGTCAACCCTGTTGCAAATCTTTGTGTCATCAGCAAAAAGACATACTTTTCCATTAATACCTTCTGCAATATATAAATACAGAAAAAAATGGCGTCGCGCCCATACTCACCGGAGCGGCAGCAACTGCCAGGAGTAACAGCCCAGTTAATGTATAAAACATAACAAGGAAAAAAGGTGTCATCTGCGCTCGTTTCTATGTGTTCCATGTACAACAAAACAGAGGTTTTTGTTTCAATGTTTGTTTCTGCAATATCACTAATAAAAATATTAAAGAGAATGGGTCCAAGTACTGACCCTATTAACTTCTTCGCGCAAAAGTGCTCGCGCAGCGCTATTTTTTTTGCGTTAAACGTTAACGCGAGTAAATTAACGCTGGTGTTACAATCCGAGCGCATTTTTTCATCCGTCAAAAAATACCACGCAAAATCGCGCGCGCATTGACGCTGCGCGCAGAAATCAGTGGGCGGACTGTTTTTTCACGCAATTCAGCCAATCAGAATTAAGAACCACAATTGTCTCCCGTTAAGTTTTTGCACCTGCCAAAGTCAATCTGACTATATATGCTGCAGCAATAATAAAAACACGCACAACCTCTCAATTTTATTGTTTGGGTATGTGTAGAATGTGTACCTATACGTTGCTTTTTTTTTTTCGTACTGGTGTATTTGGGTTCGGCCAGAACGTTCAGATTTGCCCTTAACACCAGCTTTTAAAAGACGTTAAAATTATGCTCGCAAACGCTGTGCATTAAATTTGCGCATAGATTGTAATACCATCCACGTACCAGCGCACAAACGCATTTGCGCTCACAATGTTAAGTATAGGACGCGCAAAGTACATTATGCACGCAAAGGGTTCACTCAGGTTCACCAGCGATAGACGTTAACGCGCATTTTTTGCATGGACATTGTAATATGACGTTCTGCGCAAAGGGTTTTTCCCCTCACGTTAACGTTTGCGCGAAGAAGTTAATAGAGCCCTAAACATGACAGATACCCTATGTACATGGAGAATGTTTTAGGCAATTCCTTAATCTCTGTATCAATGAATGCATGATCCTAGCTCTATATAACCACTGAAGGGGTGCTTTCTCGTTCCCCGCAGTTCTCTGCACTTCGGAGAATCAAAATTCCCCTGTGGTGTATACAGCATTCACCGCAGGGCCCCCAGAGTGCAGGGAAAACCCGCTGCAAACCTGCCGAAAACACCACGCTGAACATGCCAGGAAAAGCCAATGAGCCACCGATCACAGCGCAGAGCGGCCGTTGGAAAAACCTGATAAGCTGACGAATGGGGTAAAAAAAAAAAAAAAAAAAAAGTACGCTTGAAAGTTTTAAAATTGAAACACTGTTTGCAAAGAAACTACTGAACAGAAATGTGTGAAATTTACATATAAGACCCTATGAATGTTAATAAAAATGTCTGTTAAAGAAAAAATAAAAAAAAAATTTGAAAAAAAAGAACGGAAAAAGGGTTCTGTCGAAAAAATCCCTAAAAATGCCTGAAGGAACCAAAAAAAAAAAAAAAAAACCTATAAATAGAGACTTTTTTACTGCAGAATAAAATAACAAACGGTTTATTAGATATTGAATTAAAACAGGAATATTTTTTACATTGACGTCTATGGGGTTTGCCTGAATTACCCCTGCTGAAAGAAACCACCGAACAGCAGGGCACTTTGGCAACTTTTCCCTGCTGTTTTGTGTTCTCTGAATAGATGAACCATTGCTTCTCTGTGGGGGATTTCACTGCCTTCGAACAGGCACCATACCGTACAGGCAATTCGCCAAAATTTGGCGAACTGCCTGCTCTCTGAATGGCCAAATGGCCCCCAAATGTCACTGTACGCCGAATTTCAGTGTCCGGTTACAATTCGGTGACATTTCGGACCTCTCTGAATCAGGGCCGGACTGGGAATAAAAAGCAGCCCTGGAATTTTTTTTTTTATACCAGCCCCATATTGTGAGAAGTGCAAACGAAAAGGATACTAACAGGGTAATTCAAAGAGATTCGAAAATTCACCGCACGTTCGGTGACTTTTCGTTCTCTTCAATTCGGTTTGTTTTGCCGATCCCATTTCGGTGACCCTGCGGTGTATTCAGCAGGCGCCACAGGGCCCCAAATTGCAGGGAAAAAGTCACCGCAAACCCACCGAAAACTAACCGCAAAACCCAGCGAATGCACGCCGAAAACCCGCAGAAAAACATCTGGATTAACCCACCGAAAATCACGGAAAAACCCAAGCAGGAGCCGATCACACGCAGCGTAGCCGCCGGAAAAAGCTGACACCGCAGTCAAAGGCAGTGAATATATTAGAAAAACAGTTTGCTTGAATGATTGAAAAGTGAAACGCTGTTTGCAAAAAAACTAAGTGAAAAGGTCTAAAATTTACATTTAAAATACAATGATTGATAAGAAGGGCTGTTACAGAAAAAAGAAAAAAAAAAGAAAATAAATAATAAATCCAAAAAAATGCTTTGAAAATCCCAAAAAATAATAATCAATAAAGAGACTCTTTCCTGCAGAATTTTATAATGAACGGTTTATTAGATATTGAATTAAAACGGGAATATTTTTAACATTGAAGCCTATAAGATTTGCCTGAATAAATCCGCCGCATGAAACCACCGAATGGCAGGGCATTTCAGGAGCCTTTCACTGCTGGTTTGTGTTCTCTGAATAGATGAAGCATTGCTTTTTCATGGGGATTTCACTGCCCTCGAACAGGCACCGAACAGGCACCGTATGTGCAGGCAATTCGCCAAGATTTGGTGAATTGCCTGCTCTCTGGATAGCCGAATGGCCAGGAAAGGTAACCGAACCCTGATTTTCAGCGTTCGGTTACCTTTCTCAAGCAATTCGGATCTCTTTGAATAACCCTGTAACAGTAAGATATGAAATCACAATCTATCACAGCAGCCCATGGTCTCATGTATTTGGTTGGGAACAACAGCGTTGTGTTCCCGTTAGACTCTCAGAGATTATATATACAAGAGTAAAGTAGTACGTAGTGATACCTTTTTTTAAATTGGACTAACGCTACAATTAACAGATAAGAGAGGAATCCTCTCCAAAGCTTGTCTTTTAAATGTTACATAAGGCTAGGGTCAGACTGAGGCAGTGCGAACGCGCGTGCAGGCGCACTTAATCACGGCCGCACTAGCAGCAGATGCCGGGCAATGACGGCCAATATACGAAGTACGGTCGCACAAAAGTCCGGCTGCGCAACGCAAGTGGAAAATGAACGCATTTTTTCGAGAACGTGAAACCGCAGGTACTGACGTACAGAGTGCGCTGTGTCCGCTAGAGGCGTGTGTGCGTGATTAGGAGACGTCAGACGCTGCTAATGTCCGGCCAACATAACGTCCAGACCCAAAAAGGGTTTTATTGATGATCCGTACAAAATCACGGACGAAAATGCGCATGGTATGACCGCTATCGCGTATTCTGTGAAAAAATACGTCCATTCGTTCGAACGCACTTTTTCACAGACAACATAAAAATGCGTTCGTCTGACCCTAGCCTTAGTCCAGTAAAAAAAGGTATCACTACGCACGGCTATACTCTTAATTTTGGCATCTGGACTAACACGTCTTATCAAAATCTAGAGATCTCCAAATAATTGTTTTAAAAAGAAACATTACATTAAAAAAATAAATTATGGTCATTTCAGCTCACTGAGCTCCATACATGTATACCCAGACAAAATCTTCCCCCCCCAGATACATGTATACCCAGACAAAATCTGCGCCCCCCCAGATACATGTATACCCAGACAAAATCTGCCCCCCCAGATACATGTATACCCAGACAAAATCTGCCCCCCCCAGATACATGTATACCCAGACAAAATCTGGCCCCCCCCCAGATAAATGTATACCCAGACAAAATCTGCCCCCCCAGATACATGTATACCTAGACAAAAATCAGACCCCAGATACAGGGCCATCTTTAATTTTGACTGGCCCTGGGGAAACCTTTTCTTGGGCCCCCCCATGCACATTTTCTCTCCACCCCAAAAACTGCGCTTTGTTTTTATTTACATGGTTACTTTTGGCATCATTTGGAAGCTGTGATCACAGCCCACGGCAGACGTATTATTTTTGTATCTCTTTTTTTTTTTTGATTACTCACACACGCACATGCATGCTGCACACACCCACCAAACTGCAAAACACACACACACACACACCCCACCAAACTGCAAACACACACCCCCACCAAACTGCAAACACACACCCCACCAAACTGCAAACACACACACACACACCCACCAAACTGCAAACACACACACACACACACACCAAACTGCAAACACACACACACACACACACCAAACTGCAAACACACACACACACACACACACACCAAACTGCAAACACACACACACCAAACTGCAAACACACACACACCAAACTGCAAACACACCACACACCAAACTGCAAACACACACACACACACCAAACTGCAAACACGCAAACACACACACACACACACCAAACTGCAAACACACACACACACACACCCCCACCAAACTGCAAACACACACACACACACACCCCCACCAAACTGCAAACACACACACACACCCCCACCAAACTGCAAACACACACCACACACCCCCACCAAACTGCAAACACACACACACACACACACACCCCACCAAACTGCAAACACACACACACCCCACCAAACTGCAAACACACCCACCAAACTGCAAACACACCCACCAAACTGCAAACACACACACACACACACCCCACCAAACTGCAAACACACACCCCCACCAAACTGCAAACACACACACCCACCAAACTGCAAACACACACACACACACCACCAAACTGCAAACACACACACACACACACCAAACTGCAAACACGCAAACACACACACACACACACCAAACTGCAAACACACACACACACACACACCCCCACCAAACTGCAAAACACACACACACACCCCCACCAAACTGCAAACACACACACACACCCACCAAACTGCAAACACACACACACACACACACCCCCACCAAACTGCAAACACACACAACAACACACACACCCCCACCAAACTGCAAACACACCCAAACTGGCAGCAAACACACACACACACACACACCCCCACCAAACTGCAAAACACACACCCCACCAAACTGCAAACACACACACCCACCAAACTGCAAACACACACACCCACCAAACTGCAAACACACACACACACACACACACCAAACTGCAAACACACACACACACACACACCAAACTGCAAACACACACACACACACACACACCAAACTGCAAACACACACACACACACCAAACTGCAAACACACACACACCAAACTGCAAACACACACACACACACACCAAACTGCAACACGCAAACACACACACACACCAAACTGCAAACACACACACACACAACACACACACACACACAAACTGCAAACACACACACACACACACACCAAACTGCAAACACGCAAACACACACACACACCAAACTGCAAACACAACACACCCCCACCAAACTGCAAACACACACACACACACACCCCCACCAAACTGCAAACACCACACACACCCCCACCAAACTGCAAACACACACACCACACCCCCACCAAACTGCAACACACACACAC